>JABAKD010000022.1:8360217-8995217 GCA_012845835.1 Undaria pinnatifida
GTAACAAAACCAACCTTCCGTGCACGTTTAGTGTCTACGATACGGTACAATATAAAATACGTCTATTATTATTATTCTCTATCTGGCAGAGGCCTATTTATGACATTTATTACCAACATAGAATTCTGAAGTGGTTACGAAAGTAGTTATATAGGTTGTTGTTTGTTGTCTCACATTAAGTCCTGGCTGCTGGTAAAAAATCTGGAGTCCGTGGTCACACAAAGAAAGGTGCTGGAGCCCTGGGAAGATCCGAAAAACCGAAAAAAAAAAAAAAAAATCGTCCGGGAAATACTACGCTTTCCCGCCGAAAACGCACGATACAAGAAGGCGCACAAGTGAAATGATCCAATGTGCAAATTGAACTCATGTGGCCGTGGGGGTAGGTATCCACTCAACTAACTACGGCAAGCGGTTGCTGGGGTCTCCTACTACATCATTCTCGTGTTATTAACTATGGATGGAACTAACCCACGACCGTCACTAGAGGGTGAAATGGTTAAAAAAACACAGTAATAACGTGTGTCACCCTGCCCCACCGTACTACCAACCTGCCTTCGGCCTGCCCCGTCCTTGGGGTGGGCCGAGGAAGCCCGCGAGGACCTGCAGCGGTCTAGCGGCAGTCACACGGGCATCGAGCCTCGGGCTGGGTAGAGAGGGAACCTTGCGCGGTCTGGCTAGTGAACTGCTCACTCTAAGGACCGCGTGGGGTGGTGGTGATGGGTTTTCTTTTTAACCCCGACGCCGAGGAGTTCATCCCCGGGGCAGGACGGGTACATCACCACAGCAGAGAGCGCAGCGTGGGCAGCCTGGGGAGTGGAGAGGCTGGCCACCGCGTGGGTACGCATGCACGACAGGAAGGATGGGAGTGTCGGCGTTGGCTGGGACGGCTGCACCCAGCCAGCGGAAACCAAGGCGCGAACCGGGCTACGAAACGGAGAGCCACAATCATCACATTAATAGAGAGAAAAAAGAAACAACAAAAACAGAAACGGAGGAGGGGACGAGCCTCTCGTCGGCTGGCCGAGAAAGCAGCACGCGAGACTCGTAAGAGACGGAAGGCGGCACTTGTGGCGGTAGCGACCCACAACGTGCGTACCCTGGCCGTAAAGGGGAAGAACGGGTATGGGCATGACGAGCGTGTACTGGCGAAAGGCCAGCAACTCGGCTGTGACTTCATTGGCCTGCAGGAAACTCGACGGCCCGGCAACACGAGATTCAGTGCAGCTGGATACCAAGTTTTTTGCTCAGGTCAGGAAAAAACAGCAGCGAGGCAAGGGCTGTACGGAGTAGGTCTAGCAGTTAAGGACTCAATATGCCGTAAGTCTAGGTTCACCCAGCAGTTCATTGACGAACGGCTTATGTCTATGCGCTTTGAGTTGGATGGTCGATGCGATGCTGTTAATTTCGTCGTTGCGTACGCCCCAACTGATTGTACCAAAGACACCAAGCTGAAAGGTATTTTCTGGCAAAAGCTGGAGGACCTGGTTCAACAGATCCCCACTAAAGAGTGTTTGTTTGTACTGATGGATGCTAACGCGCGAACTGGGCAGAGGATGGAAGGGTGCGGTGATGATGAAAGTAGGGTGCTTGGAGCATACGGACGAGATGCTCGTAGCGATAATGGCAAACGACTTTTGTCGTTCGCTACCAATTGCAAGCTAGCTCTCACCAACACATTTTTCAGCACGCGCAAGGGTGGGATATCGCATACGTACAACGGCACCAGCCCGAATGACCGTAAGAGGATAGACTACATCCTAACCCGCCAAGCCCATCGACCTAGAGTACATGATGTTAAAGTCATCCCACAGCCTCCGCCACCAGCTAAGGCCGATTCAGACCACAACATTGTGTACATCAAGGTCCGACTTAGTGGTCACTTTTCGTCCAACAGAAAAATGCTGAAACCCCCAAAACGCCGAGAATTCGACAGGCAGCTTTTTTTATCCGACGGAAAGCGTCGCCAACGAGTAATCGCGAGGGTTGTTTCCACTCTCAACCAACCTATCCAGCCCCGTAACACGTCTGGCATGGTTGAGTTTTTCACCACGACTATCATCGATGCTGTAGAGAAAGAGGTGCCACCTCCACCACGTCGCCACCGCCGGCATGGTTGGTGCGAGCCTGCCGAAACTTCGGCCGCTTTCAGAGTAGCATGGACAGCGAGGGAGGATGCGAGACAGTTCTTGCGTGCCAACCCCCGAGATAGTGTAGCGTGGAAGAAATTGAGATCTGCGTGTGCGAATCTGCAGGAAGTGGTTGCCGCAGGAGTACAAGCGTACTTTGAAGAGTACCTCGCCGAAACCGAGAGACTCCTAGCGAGTAACGATCAACGAGGGTTCTACAAGCACCTGAAGAGTACGGTGGGATTGCAAGGTACAAAAGCGAGGAGCGAGCAGTTTATTATGGACGAGGATGGCACGTTGTTGCGGGATCAAGCGCGAATTCGTGAACGATGGGCGGGGCACTACCACAAACTCTTGAACACGAAATCGCTGAAACTCGATCCCACGATCATCGACCTCTTGCCACCGCGACCGCTTAAACTATCGCTTGGAGATGAACCATCCATGGACGAGATGATGGATGCGATTAAGGGCATGTCAAATTGGAAAGCCGTTGGACCAGACGGTCTCCCGGTCGAACTACTAAAACTTGACCACCCCGCTTTCGTCCAGTGTTTTCACAATATCCTTGTCAACGTATGGGTAACGGGCGAAGTCCCCCAGCAATGGAAAGATGCTATCATCAAGACCCTTCACAAAAAAAAAGGATCGAACTGATTGCAACAATTACAGAGGGATCTCGCTTGTTGCCCACGCAGGCAAAATATTATTGAAAATCGTTGCGTCCCGCCTTAGCAACTACTGCGAGGCCGAGGAAATACTTCCTGAAGAACAGTGCGGCTTCCGTCCCGCACGGTCGACGGTCGACATGCTGTTTGTCGTGCGCCGGTTGCAAGAGCTCGGACGACAGAGGAAAATCCCCCTGTACATGTGCTTCATCGATCTGCAGAAAGCGTACGACTCTGTCGACCGGGAACTGTTGTGGGAGGTACTCACACGCCTTGGCGTACCAACCAAGATGCTTACAGTTATCCGCAACTTCCACGAAGGCATGCGGGCTCGCGTGCGTGCGGATGACGGCGAGCACTCGGATTGGTTTAATGTCACCCAGGGGCTGCGGCAAGGCTGCGTGCTATCACCGTTACTGTTCAACGTGTTCTTCGCTGCTGCGATACACGTCGTGCTGGTACGCTTCAGCAAAGACGAAAGCATCGTAAGGGATTTGGTTCACCTCGAAGAGGGCAGTGCAGTCGGAAAAGAGGAACCGTTGGCATGCGTGCAAAGGGCTGTGTGGGGCATGTTGTACGCAGATGACGCAGGAATTGTTTCGAAGTCGGCGGAAGGCCTTGCTAAAATGATGACAGTCATCGTGACTGTCTTCGAAGCAGCAGGCCTCACGGTATCGGAAAAGAAGACAGAGACGATGCTGCTACGAACACCGGACCAGACATCCCTCGCCCCACCGCTCGCGATCGAAGCATCAGGCCAGAGGTATAAACAGACGACCCAGTTTTTATACCTAGGCGGCATTATCCACGAAAGCGCTGACCTCTCGCTCGAAATCGAACGACGGATCCGTCTCATGCGGGCATGCCTCAAACGGTTTGGCCCGGAATTGTATGACAGGACGACCGCCCCGCTTGGTCTGAAAGTCCGCATGCTGAAGGCCGAGGTCATTGAGACCCTGCTGTACGGGTGTGTGACGTGGACCCTCAATGCGGACCACTTCGCCAAGCTCCGATCAGCCCACCACGAAGTCCTTTTGCGAGTCATTGGCTTCCAGCGCCGATTACGCACCGACCACACCACCCTCTCGTACGCGAAGGCCCTCAGGATGACACGATGCGAGAGCATCGAAACGACCATCCGTAAACGGCGGCTCTTCTTTGCCGGGGCCCTGGTGCGACAACACAAGGGGCGACTGCCCCGTCGGTTGATGTTCGGGACGATCGCTGGTGGGGAGAACCCGAAACCAGGCGGACAACTTAAGACTTGGCCTAGAGCCATAGCTGAGGACCTTAGGGTGTTCAAAGCCAACGAGGGATCAACGGAACACTCCCCCTTAGTTTTTGGAGTTGGGACCGCGCTGTGGCCCACTGCAGCAAAAAAGGTGGGCAAGTGGTACCGGGGGGTCCTCGAAGCAGCTGAACGGTTCATGGGCAGGTGGCACGAGGATGAGGCAAAGCTGAGTAGACAGCGCCGCGCATCCGCCGTGGGTGGTGTCGAAGGGAACGGGGGTAGGGGGGGCAGCAGGAGGGGTAGAAGGAACACCGCACAAGGGTATGGGGGCAGGGGGGGGGACAGGAGGAGTAGAAGGGGAAACCGCGGTAGATGAAAGTAGGAAGGAGACCGCAGACAGGGTAGCAAGGTACCAGGCCGGCTAGTAGGTGGAACCTTTCTATCTATGCCACTCGTACCGCCAACTGCTGCGGCTGCTCGGAATGTGATGTCTTGGTACTTTGATTTTTCCGTGAATTTATTTATTTTATTTTATTTTTTTTCTTTCCCCTTCTTATCCTTATGTAGGGAGTCTTGCATGGTGGGTAGGTGACGAGCCTGTTTTATTTGGCCCTCCCAGTCTTCCTTCTTCTACTTGTTTCTTTTTTCCGGGGTATTCTTTCCCTTTCTTTCCCCCTTGCATGTCCATTTTGGCTCATGCTCGGGGTATGTTTCTATCTCCCGTGCTTTGGCTCCCCTTTTTATTTATTTATTTATTTATTTTGTCTTGGTTTCTTTCGTTGTTTCTCTCTTTTACAAGGTATTTTGGTTTAATGAGAAGAACACAAAGGGGGGAGGGGGGGAAACAGGAGGAGTAGAAGGAAAGCCGTCCAAGGGAATGGGGGCAGGGGGGGCAACAGGAGGAATAGAAGGGAGACCGCGGTGGACGAAGGCAGGAAGGAGATGGCAGACAGGGTAGCAAGGTACCAGGCCGACTAGTAGGTACATAGCACTTTTCGTCTTTCTCTGGGTATTTTTTTCCCCTTTGTTCCCTCCTTGCGTGTCCAGGTTTTTGGCTCGTGTTCGGATTATCTTATTTTGGTTTTACTTTACTTTATTTTATTTCATTTTATTATGTTTCTTTTCCGAGCTTTGGCTCTCCTTTGCGGTTGGGTTGTTTCTTCGATTTCCCCTTCATTTTGTTTGTTTCATTTTTTGTTTTATTTTTATCTTTGTTTTTATTTGTTTTCTTATTTTGTTTTTGTTTTTTGTTTTTGTTCTTGTTTTTGTTTATTTCGTATTTCTCTCTTCCAATGTATTTCTGTTGCTGACGTATGTATGTTGTGCCTGTCGTACCCAGTACTAGGGCATGACATTGCGTTGTCGAATGCATTACGATGCATTATCTCTGTGTCGTGGCTTGTGACCACAGAGCTGATCTTTCTAGGGTGAAGAATCAGTACGGACACTGGGTGTGCTGGATGTCGACGAGTAGAAGAACGGTTTAATGTGAAGAACACACACACACACACCGTACGAACCGCACGGTAATCGTGAGCACACAGACGAAGGCGCCTGCCTGCCCGCTGTCTGGAGTGCTGTCAGAGTGACGACCCGCGGGCATGCAGTGAAAGAAAGGTGCATGGAGATATGCTATCGAGCGCGAGAGGAATCGCATACAATATGCAATATATCGAGGTTTATAATCTAGATACTACAGCAAATCTACGACGACGACAGTTTAGTAGTAGTATTCCAGCAATAATCGAGTCCGATACGATATACATACGGCGAGGGTCGATATTTCACATTTTGATTGTTGTTGTTGTTGTTGTTGTTGTTGTTCTCACATTAACTCGCATAATCAAGTCCGATATACTGCGCTGAGTCAGTATTTATTTGTACAACGAAGTGGGGTATTATACGTACAGCGATGCATAGAAACTTTCGACACACTATTACGGATATTATAAAAAATGAAAATACACTCCAGCTGTGAGATCGAAGATTTCGTCGCAACTCATCTTTGCAAGCTGTGTGTTGATACTCCGATCGCGCGTATTACGAGTTGTGTGTCCTCATTAAGGATATAGGTCGGCGACTCCCCTTTACAACTACATTATATCATACTATTGATGCTAGGAGAGGAAACACAATATAATACTTTTAGATAAAAATCAGGCCCTCACGTCCTTCAAAACTCCGCCCTCCCCTGACGGGTTATTCGACTTACAGGATTCACTTGATAAACTGATGCATACCCTTCCACAGCTGTCAGATTTTGTCCCCCTCAGAAACAGGTTTTATAGTTTCCGCGCACAGACTGCCTAACATCACCGTGTTGACCCTGATAGCTACACTGTAGTTGCAAGGGGAGTCGCCGACCTATATCCTTAATGAGGACACACAACCCGTAATACGAGCGATCGGAGTATCACACACAGCTTGCTAAGAAATGAGTTTCTCAAAGATGAGTTTCGACAAAATATTCGATCTCACAGCTGGATGGAGTGTATTTTAATTTTTATAATAATATAGTCTAAGTATAATCATGAAAAAGGGGGCGAGCAGAGCGTCATCAGGAATGTATCATATGTAAACACGAGTATCATGTAGCGCACGTATATTATACAAAATGAAAATACACTCCAGCTGTGAGATCGAAGATTTCGTCGAAACTCATCTTTGCAAGCTGTGTGTGATACTCCGATCGCGCGTATTGCGGGTTGTGTGTCCTCATTAAGGATATAGGTCGGCGACTCCCCTTGCAACTACATTGTAGCTATCAGGGTCAACAGGGCGATGTTAGTTAGGCAGTTTGTGCGCGGAAACTATAAAACCCGTTTCTGAGGGGGACAAAATCTGACAGCTAGCTGTGGAAGGAAATGCATCAGTTTATCAAGTGAATACTGTGAGTCGAATAACCGGTGAGGGGAGGGCGGAGTTTTAAAGACGTGGGGGCCTGATTTTGATCAAAAGGGGCGCGGGAGGGGGGGAGGGGCGGGAGGGGACGGGTGGGACAGGTCAATTGTGCGTGGAAACTATAAATCGTTCTTGTGGGGGAGGGGGGGGAAATGTGCCGGGGGGAGCGGGGGGCGGGGGGGGGAGGGCTTTAGGTCGCAAAGATGTAGGGGTTTGCTATACGCGTGGTGCTAGGTCTATCTAGGCGATGGTGCGGGTGGTGGGGAAGGAGGGGGCGTTGGGGGCGGGGGTGGGTGGGAATTGCAGCAGCGGCATGGACGGCTCTAAAACGATAACGAGGCGATACCCAGGGCCCAGGGCGTGGAAGTGTTTATTACTTGGCGGATTTCGATATTTTTAGGTGGGCGTTTAAGCAAGAAAAATCGAGGAAAAAAGTAAAAAAAAGGGGCGGGGGGGGGGGGGGGGGGAAGGGTTTTCAAGAGGTTTAGGTCACATATAATATTAATACGCGCGTTCAAGAGGTTTAGGTCACACATAATATAAAGATCTCACAGCTGGAGTGTATTTTAATTTTTATAACAATATAGATACGCGCGATCGGAGTATCACACACAGCTTGCAAAGATGAGTTTCGACGAAATCTTCGATCTCACAGCTGGAGTGTATTTTCATTTTTTATAATAATATTAAAATACACTCCAGCTATGAGATCAAGGATTTGGTCGACACTGATCTTCGGAACATTGTGTTGTATATAACAGGTAGCACAGGAGCCATGTTCGGTCGTTTGGGTTTTAATTCGTAAAAAATATCATGGTTAATTTCGCTTCAAATTATCATATCATGATGGTCCACCAGCTATTTCGTACCCGTTCGTATCATTATAAAAATAAAAATACACTCCAGCGATGTATGTGATCGAAGATTTTTTCGATAAACTCATCTTTGCAAGATGTGTGTGATACTCCGATCGCGCGTATTACTGGGTATGTGTCCTAATTAAGGGTATATGTGTAGGACACATAACAACCCGTAATGCGCGCGATCGGGGAGTATCACACACAGCTTGCAAAGATGAGTTTCGACAAAATATTCGATCTCACAGCTGGAGTGTATTTTTATTTTTATAATATGTATAGTCTATATATTATATATTTTCGCACACTTACTTGTACCTTCCCGCTTCTGGACAAGCCGTGGTCACAGGTGTCGTCTCGTCTCCCCCCCGGTTCTTGCCTTCAATTTTTATCGCCCATAGGGTTCAGCAACCCCACGGCTCGTCGATTTTTCATCCAGTGTTGCTAACTCACGCTCTCGCGCTTTCCGCAAGTCAATTTGTGCCCGAGAAAAAGTCCCCACGAATTTATACGAGTATGCACGCGGGGGGATTTCAACTCGCGAAACTGACCTATACCAGGCTCGAGGATAACTTGATACGCCACCGGGGCGACCGGGCATACATAGGTCGGCGACTACCCTTGGAACTACAGTTTAGCTTGTACCAGGGACAACAGGGTGATGTTAATCAGTCTGTGCGTGGAAACTGTAAAACCCGCTTTTGAGGGGTACAAAATCTTACAGCTGTGGGAGGAAATGCATCACATCATGTAATCAAGCAAGTGTATCCTGTAAGTCGTACAACCGGTGAAGGGAGGGCGGAGTTTTTAAGGGCGTGGGGGGCTGGGTTTGAACAAGGGGGAGAGCGGGGGGGGAGGGGGGGGGGGGGGGGACTCCGTCTGTGCGCAGCAACTATAAATCATCTAAGAGAACGAACCTGACGGTTGTGGAAGGAATACATCAGTCTATCATGTGTATCCTGTAAGTCGTACAACCAGTGAGGAGAGGGCGGAGTGTTCGAAGGGGTCGGGGGGGGGGGGGGGGGTAGGCTTTATTAGGTCGCATAGATGTCGTCGCAGCTTGCTATACGCGTGGTGCTAGGTCTAGGCGATGGTGTGGGTGGTGGGGAAGGAGGGGGCGTTGAGGGGGGGAGGCGGGGGGGTATACGATACACGCTCGCCGCTCGCATTGCACAAAGGGCGCAATGTTTCAATTAATTTATACTTTATGACTACACATCCTTGCACTTCATGTTTGTCGTCCTTCGTTCACACTCCACACTTCATTGCTGCCGGTAGGGACCACGTTTACATTTGTATTGGGTGTGTCTTTTTTAAGGATATAGCTCGGCGACTCCCCTTAGAACTAGCTTGTACCAAGGTCAACAGGGTGGTGGTGTTAATTAATCTGCGCACGGAAACCACAATAAAAACGGGGCAAAATTCAACGGCTGTGGAATGCATCATTTTATCATGTGTACAAGGGCTCCGCATGGCCGCTGGCATTCGCCGGCGCCCAAGCTTCGGGTAGGGCGGGGCAGCACTTCGACAAGTTAAGGTGTAGCTGTTGATTTGGCATTCATTGAGCCTTAAAGTGTAATGCCAAGAGTTTAATACGAACATGGGATTATGAAGGTCATACTTTTACAGAAGAAAAATGTCATGTACAACAAAGAAGGCAAGGATAGGCGAAACACACTGTTGTTAAATACGCCGTCAAGTAAAAGTTGGCGTATGCCAGGTATCAAGCAAAAATACCGAAAAGAGTATTGAGAACCTGCTTCGCCTCTTCTAGCCGAAACGAAAGAGGCCTTGGCATCAATAAAGAGACTGCACTGCTGTCCCCGTGGCAATGGAGGTTCGAAGTCGACAGGATGCAAAGTCGGTTTGCATCAAACGTCGACATGGGCCATGTCAGCCGGCGAGGTTTTGGAAGAAGAGAGCTCTGTTTGTTACCTGAAGGCTGTCGCGTTGATTGGCATGCGTGGTCACGGGCGAGGAGGAAAACGAAGAAGAGGAGAGCGATCTCTCGTTGCGGCGGCGTTGTCTAAGATAGGTGCGGGGGTGGCTTTGCTCGTACGGGAGGTTGGCGTAGCGCTCTTTCTCTACTTTTACTCGGGAATGCGGGGTATGTGTGTCTGCTGTCTTTGCTTCGCGGGTGCTTTCACGTTGTCGAAATCGGACGCGTCCCCTCAATACATAATATCACACACAGCTTGCAAAGATGAGTTTCGACGAAATCTTCGATCTCACAGCTGGAGTGTATTTTAATTTTTATAATAATATCCGGAGTGTCTACCATGACGACTGCTGCCAATGCCGTGCGTATTTCCTAGACTAACATCTTATTTACTGGTAGTAATGATATACCTTTGCAACATTTTTTTTCTTCATCCCATTTATTATCCTCGCACCACTCCCGCGCTCCCTCCCGGTAGTAACTCAGATCCGGGGTCACATAGCGGGCCCTCCTCCTCCCTCCCCACTTCGGCACGCGTGCCTTCATTTTAATCGCGAGAATAAGCCAGCATTTTCTTCCCTCGTCGACTCGCGTCGAATTGTACCTACCCACGCTGCTAGGCGCTCTCAGCAGTTGATTCCTTTTTTCTTTGCATTTTTGCAAATAAAGTCAATCATCATCGTGGTGGGTATCGAACTCAAGGACGAAACGTTAGTAGTGTTCGAGGGTAAAACCACTAGACCACCGGGGCGGCCGGCTGACAATTGATTAAAACAAAACAGGACCTTTGCATAGGTACTACATTGCCCGAAATTGTATGATATTACGATGGTTGACGCCGCGTTACCCAGAGAGTTGTTGCCTGTGCAGTGGTGTCAGTCAACATTGTTATTTACTAATGGAGCCTGTCCTGTGACCACGGACTTGATTATGGGAGTTAATGTGAGAACAACAACAACAACAACAACAACAACAACAACAATAACAACTGCTGCTCTTGAAGCTCGGAATTTGAAAACAGCGTACCAGGTATAGACTATATCGTCGACTATTATTACAGATTATTTACTGCTGTATCATCCATTGCTCGCGCATACGACATGTTGTCAAAAAGATACCCATCACGACGACTACTATAGATTGCTGCTGTGCCATCGATTAGTACGCCACGCGTTGACCCGTTCTCGGAAAAAGAACTGCCCAGGAATCCAAAATCCAAAATCATCGCCGCGATTCTCGGATGTGCTTCTTACCTCCCGCACGTAGTACGCGTTCACGATCAAGTATATATAGGGGACGGACAAGGAAGGCGTTGGACAGCGCCCTTCGAACGAAATGACTTGACCGAGAAATCCTCCAGCGCTGCCCACTGAGCTACTTAATCACTTTTCTCAGTAGCTCATTGGGTAGTGCTACATAATATGTTATACTACCAAAATAACCATTCGTAATGTCGTCAGCGCGCACGCTCGAAAAAGACAAATATGAAGGCGGTGAGAATCGAACTCACGACAAATTGCACTACCCACTGTCACGTGACTCAGTAACTCAGTGGGTTATGCTTAAATACCAACCAAATACGTTTTCGAGTTCATTAGTTAATTCTCACCGACTTCGTAAGAGGGATCTCCGGAGCCATCCCCTCTCCACGTACTATTAATACTACTAGTTAGTAGTACTCAGGACAACACTAACATCTATCATAATCATTCATAATGTCTCCAGCGCGCGCGCTCCTGAATACCAAATTTGATCTGGGTGCGAATCGAACTCACGACACATCCTTCGTTGGTTACGTAGCACTATACCCACTGAGCCGAAAGGCAATGACACACAGCAGCAGTGGTATTAGCTATATACGATAGGGCAAGCGCTTCGAGGCCGTCATGAAAAAAACATCGTCGGGAAGAAATTTAGATGCCAATTTGAAATGATGCCAATTTGGAAATGTTGTCCCTTATTTATTCGTTCAAGCTCTACATATGCCAAGGTTCAAGAATAGCTCGGGCGTATACCGCCCAAGATACAAAAAAAAAACGTATTGCTCGCTTGTCTCGCTCAGCGTCCGTCCACGCGTTTATACTGTGGCGGGCAGTTGTTGCACGCAACGTTATCTAGCCCATGCCATGCATGCCTCGTCTCACATCCCTGGCAGCTGGTGCCCTACGCTGCTCTGAGTCTCGGACGGGACGGGGCAAATAGCCTTGCTTCATCTCGTCTCGAGTCTTGGGCCCTTGATGACTCAAGTGTCGAAAAAACGCCATATTCAGTTTTAGACAGCATAAAGTGCCCACACAAATATTGCGATATAGAATAAAGCGCCAAATACCAAAATATCAGCGTACGCAGAGTTTTAGATATCATGAATAACGAACGACCGCGACGGCAAAGCACGGCAAAGCACAGCGTTTCGCTCTTCTGAGCTAGCGCTGCGTTGCGGTGCGCTGCTGCGCTGAGCTGCAGGGCATCACAGGGCACTGCACGGCGCTTCGTTGCTGTGAGCTATAGCGCTGCGATGGGGTGCTGGGCGGTGTGGAGCTGATGAGCCAAGCCCAGATCTCAGCTGATGAAACTTCGTAAAGTACAAAACAAATGGTGGGAATCAAAGGAAAGCTAAAGCTGGACCGTTCCGCAACTAATGCACAGGCGGCAAATTAGCGGCAAATGGTAGGAAGTTCAACTTACTAGACAAAAAGGAAGAAAAAATTGTGAAAAAGTTCAAAATCGTGTCGGCAGAAAAGCCAAATTTGCAGGAAGCAGCCGAAAGGTCAAGAAACAACTGGCAAAACGAGAAGAAACAAAAAAGATAAAGGCCGAGCAAGAAACCAAACGAACGAGTAAAAAAGTGCAGCAAAGAAACTAACGCTCGAAAGGATGCCACCGCAAAATTCCAAACATTATCAAGTGCCGTTCGGAAATGATGCCAATTTTGAAAATCATCCAGGCGCTGCCGACATTAAGATACAACCAAAATTTCCGAAATTCCTCCTCGACATGCGGTTTTTTGCAACTTCTCGCTTGCCTCGCTCGGCATCCGTCGGCGTTCTCGTCGATGTGCGGAACGGACACGGCAGGGCGAGGGGCGTTGGAGCCGCCTCCCGAAGGCGGCCGTCGAACGAAGCTATTCGACCGAGAATTCCACTTCCGCGAATCGCATACTTAGGCCGAGACAAAAAAAACTCCTGACCGAATCCCTAAAACCAAAGAATGATTATATACAAGGGCTCCGCATGAGCGCTGGCATTCACCGGCGCCCATGCTACAGGTAGGGCAGGGCAGCACTTCGACAAGTTAAGGTGTAGCTGTCCGATTTGGCGTTCTTTGAACTTCAGAGTAATGCCAAGAGTTTAATACGAACATGGAATTATGAAAGGTCATACTTTGACAAAAGAAAAACGTAGTATTATACAACAAAGAAGGCAAGAATAGGCGAAACACACTATGTTAAATGCGCCGTCAAGTAAAAGTTGGCGTCTATCAAAAAAAAAAAATGTACTCCGGAGTATTGAGAACCTGCGTCACCTCTATCTAGGCGAAACGTAAGACGCCTTGGCATCAATGAAGAGACTGCAATGCTGTCCCCGTGGCAATGGAGGTTCGAAGTCGACAGGATGCCAAGTCGGTTTGCATCAAACGTCGACATGGGGCCATGTCAGCCGGCGAGGTTTTGGAAGAAGAGAGCTCTGTTTGTTACGTGAAGGCTGTCGCATTGATTGGTCTGCGTGGTCGCGGGCGAAGAGGAAAACGAAGAAGAGGAGAGCGACCTCTCGTTGCGGCGGCGTTGTCTAAGATAGGTGCGGGGGTGGCTTTACTCGTACGGGAGGTTGGCGTAGCGCTTCTTCTCTGTATTTTCTCGGGAATGCGGGATATGTGTGTCTGCTGTCTTT
The DNA here is from genome assembly GCA_012845835.1 of Undaria pinnatifida. NCBI lineage: Eukaryota > Phaeophyceae > Laminariales > Alariaceae > Undaria > Undaria pinnatifida. Next base: position 8,373,827 of record JABAKD010000022.1, read on the forward strand.
GCTTTGCGGGTGCTTTCACGTTGTCGAAATCGGACGCGTCCCCTCAATACATAATATCCGGAGTGTCTCTATACCATGATGACTGCTGACGGTGCCGTGCGTATTTCCGAGAGACTACTCGTAACATATTATTCACTGGTAGTAGTAATATACCTTTGCAACATTTTTTTTTCTTCATCCCACTTATTATCCTCGCATCACTCTCGCGCTCCCTCCCAGTAGTAACTCAGATCCGGGGTCACATAGCGGGCCCTCCTCCTCCCTCCCCACTTCGGCACGTGCCTTCATTTTTACCGCGAGGAGAATCCAGCATTTTCTTCCCTCGTCGACTCGCGTCGAATTGTACCTACCCACGCTGCTGGGCGCTCTCAGCAGTTGATCCTTTTTTTTTCTTTGCATTTTTGCAAATAAAGTCGATTATCATCGTGGTGGGTGTCGAACAAAAGGACAACCAAACGTTAGTAGTATTCGAGAGTAAAACCACTAGACCACCGGGGCGGCCGGCTGACAATTGATCAAAACAAACCAGGATCTTTCCATAGAGACTACATTCCCCCATATTGTATGATATTACGATGGTTGACGCCGCGTTACGTACCCAGAGAGGTGTTGCCTATTGACGATGGTGTCAGTCAACATTATTATTTACTGATATGCCTGCGTCCTGTGACCACGGACTTAATTGTTATGGGAGTTAATATGAGAACAACAACAACAACAACAACAACAACTGCTGCTCTTGAAGCTCGGAATTTGAAAACAGCGTACCAGGTATATATCGTTGACCACTACTATACTTTAGATTGCTGCTGTGTCATTGATTAGTACGCCACGCGTTGATCCGTTCTCGGAAAAATAACTGCCCAGGAATCCAAAACCCAAAATCGTCCCCGCTATTCTCGAATGTGTTTCTTACCTCCCGTACCCCTAGTACGCGTTCACGATCAGGTAAAGGGGACCGATATGGAAGGTTGGACAGCGCCCTTCGAGCAAAGTGACTTGACCGAGAAATCTTACAGCACTGCCCACTGAGCTTGACTCTCACTACTGTGGGTAGTGCTACTACATGGCATGTTAAACTACAAAAATAACCATTCATTCATAAGGTCGTCAGCGCGCACGCTCGAAAACGACAAATATGAAGGCGGTGAGAATCGAGCTCACGACACAGCACTACCCACTGCACGTGACTCAGTAACTCAGTAGTGGGTTATGCTAAAATACCAACCAAATACGTTTTCGAGTTCGTTAATTTATTCTCACCGACTTCGTGAGAGGGGTCTCCGGAGCTTTCCCCTCTCCACGTACTACAGTTAGTAGTACTCAGGAGAACACTAACAGCTCTTCGAGGCCGCCATGAAAAAAGCGACGCCGGGAAAAAAATTAGATTCAAATTTAGAAATGATGCCAATTTGGAAAAGTTGTCCCTCATTTATTCGTTCAAGCTCTACATATTCCAAGATCCGAGAATAGCTCTGGCGTATACCGCCCAAAATACAAAAAAAAGCGCACTGCTCGCTTGTCTCGCTCAGCGTCCGTCCGCGCGTTTATACTGTGGCGGGCAGTTGTTGCAGGCAACGTTACCTGATCCATGCCGTGCATGCCTCGTCTCACACCCCTGGCAGCTGGTGCCCTACGCTGCTCTGGGTCTCGGACGGGACGGGGCAAATAACCTTGCTTCGTCTCGTCTCAAGTCTTGGACCCTTGATGACTCGAGTGTGGAATGGAAGTTCAACTTACTAGACAAAAACGAAGAAACAATCGCGAAAAAGTTCAAAATCGTGTTGGCAGAAAAACCAAATGTACAGGAAGCAGCTGAAAGGTCAAGAAACAGGAAATAATCAAGTTGTTGATGTTGTTTTTGCTTTCACATTAACTCGCATAATCAAGTCCGTGGTCACAGGACAGGCTCCAGTCACTCTGGAGCTGAGGAATACCCCAGGGAAAAACACAAACAACCTAAGGTGGTACACGCATATATCACAGCTGACGCAATTCATGCCTCCACCAGAAACATATAAAAGTGAAATCGGGAGTCAGTCTACGATGTGCCAGGTCCATACCGGTGCATACGTCTCTTTACTCGCGTCTGTAAAAGCCGACTATACCGCTTGCCACCCAAGAAAGACTACCACGTATATATTACACGTAGTATCTATCGCTACGTATACGCACGACAGACGCAATTCAATTGAAAAAAAGAAACAAAGAACAAATAAGAAGGGAAAGGAAAGGAATTTCGGGGGTCTACTGGCGAGTCTGCCACCAGAACGGGATGCCACGTGTATTATCGACGGTCTAGACTACAGCAGTACGAACGATTCCGATACACCCACCGAAGCACGGACTACCAGCTAATTACGCGATCGACAGCTGGCTGTGGTGTCACGTGTCTCAGTGTTGGGGACCCATGTGCCCTGCCTCTTGTTCGCTCTTGTTTACATAAAACTTGCGGTGTGCTCGATGGTCTCACGGCAGCAGCACACCAGAACGTCCGAGGACCAATGATAGGGACAGCTTACGCTATACCTACAATGGGACTCGAAGGGTGCGCCAGCTAGCGTTGGGCTGCGAAAGCAACTGAGTTAAATCGACACACGACGCGTATGAAAATACGCGGAAGTGTGGTGAGCTAAAGCTTTATTTTTCCCCATCCGCCGGAGGATAAAAAAAAAAAAAAAAAAAAAAAAAAACAGAACGTCCGCTCGTATGACGTATCATTCTTACAGGAAATGTAATATTTTTTTAATCAATATGAACATAAAACGGTTGTTATATATTGGACAGGGTGATGCGCGTACGACTAAACTTGCCAACGGCACTCGTACTGCACTTTGAGCTATCTGTTGTGGTTCTGGTTGCTACTAGTTGCTGCAGTATATGCTAGAAGTTTCGCCCTTCGGCTACTGCTGCTACACTTGCCGTTGTGTGTTTGCCAATGTCGTCAGTTGGCGTTCATGCTCGTCGTACATACTGCTGTTCTCACCCAGTACGTACGGGTTACCTCGTACCTCAACCGTACCACGACGAGCTCAAAACAGAAGGAAGGTGACATGAAATGGCATGGACAATGGCCACATAGAAGCGAGCACAGCGGGGTAGTTCGCTGCGAATCAACCGCACTCGTTCATGCCTACAGCAGAGGCTGCCTGGAGTGTCGGCGGCCGAGCTAAAGCCAGGGCCAAAGGCCAAAGAGACGGCTCTACCTGCTTGGTTTTGTCTCGAGATTCTGTTACGTGAAAATATCATGATGCCATGATGTGGGAGTTATTTTGTCACGAAACGTTTTGCCGTCGGTAATTTGTGTCGCGAAGTTGTTGGATATCGTCGGTAACTTGTGTCACGTTTTAGGTGAACCCACACTAAAAAATTGAATTTCCGACTGGCAAAACGAGCAGAAACAAAAACAATAAAAAGGCCGAGCAAGAAACCAAACAAACTAGTAAAAAAGTACAGCAAAGAAACTAACGCTCGAGAGTATGCCACCGCAAAATTCCAAACATTATCAAGTACCGTTTGGAAATGATGCAAATTTTGTAAATCATCTAAGCGTTGCAGACATTAAGATTCAACCAAAATTTCCGAAATTCCTCCTTGACATGCGGTATTTTTGCAACTTCTCGCTTGTCTCGCTCGGCATCCGTCCGCGTTCACGTTGATGTGCAGAACGGACACGGCAGGGCGAGGGGCATTGGAGCCGCCCCCCGAAGGCGGCGCTCGAACGAAGCTATATTCGACCGAGAATTCCAGTTTCGCGAATCGCATACTTCGGCCGATACAAAAAAAACTCCTGACCAAATCCCTGACACCAAAGAAGGATTTTATATAGATTTATGTATATATATTGTAAGTCGTATAACCTGTGGGGGAAGGGCGGGGTTTTCAAGGGTGGAGGGGAGGGGGCGGGGGGGGTTGAAAAATGGCGGGGGGGGGGGGGGGGTCCAACATTTTCAGGCCGCATAAAATGTATACGAAGTAGCAGGCGCTTTCTGTACGCGCGTGATGCTAGGTCTAGGCGATGGCGGGGGTGGCGGGGAAGGAGGGGGGGGGGGGGCGTGCTCATTTGTTGCTTGTCTTAGTCATTTGACAATTAATTTAGTAATTTTTAGACAATTAATTGACCACGCATCCCTTTCGAGACGGAGCAGCACCGTTTCTACTCCGAATAAAAGAGACACCTCCAATATTTGGGTCCTCATTACGCATTTTCCATACATTACATAGAAACGGTTTGCTTGTCCTATAGTCTACCCTTCCTGTTTCGCCGTCTGTGGCCACCATCTATCTCCATTATTATGATCCTCAGAAGACGGACAGGTATGTCTATCGCGAGACCACAGCTGACAGCAGCAGTTTACACTCCACGGTAGATAGTGTGTGTGTGTTCTTCACATTAAACCGTTCTTCTACTCGTCGACATCCAGCACACCCAGTGTCCGTACTGATTCTTCACCCTAGAAAGATCAGCTCTGTGGTCACAAGCCACGACACAGAGATAATGCATCGTAATGCATTCGACAACGCAATGTCATGCCCTAGTACTGGGTACGACAGGCACAACATACATACGTCAGCAACAGAAATACATTGGAAGAGAGAAATACGAAATAAACAAAAACAAAAACAAAAACAAAAAACAAAAACAAAATAAGAAAACAAATAAAAACAAAGATAAAAATAAAACAAAAAATGAAACAAACAAAACGAAGGGGAAATCGAAGAAACAACCCAACCGGAAAGGAGAGCCAAAGCTCGGAAAAGAAACATAATAAAATGAAATAAATTAAAGTAAAGTAAAACCAAAAAAAGATAATCCGAACACGAGCCAAAAACCTGGACACGCAAGGAGGGAACAAAGGGGAAAAAAAGTAGATTATCTTATTGTTATCGAGCAAAGCTTGCTGATTTAGGTCAGGACACAAGAGTGATCGAGAGGGAGGAGGAGAAGAGGGGAGGGGTGGAAGCTTGGCTTTGGCCAAGCTCCAAGAGCCGGTATATAAGGCCACGCGTGTGACTCATTGCATACTTGAAGTGGGAGCAAAGACCAACTCACAACACAGCCAATCACATCGAGTCCTAGTGTTCTCCTACGAACCATCCTAACTTCATGCGAAAGTGCAGCTACCTATTCTAAGCCAGTCAGCGCAGGACCCTAGCCTAAAAAGGCAGGATGCTATCATTGTTATGTTTCCTACATGCTCCGCAGGTCCCGTGATCCATTGTACTATTGTGCGACATATATGTACGTGCCGAATCTTGGATCGCACGACAGACAGCCTTCCGAAACACTACTGTAGTGATTCCGAATCTCACGATTCCGATTCCGAATCGCACAACAAATGAAATAACGGACACCAGACCTTGACTTATCAGCAGGGATAGACGGTTGGTCTATAGCTCACCATGCAGATAGCGGATACCTCGTGGAACACTGTAACATTTGCACCACTTTTTCGTTTATGGTTCCTCTGTTTCACAGTGTGTGACGACATAATAATTAGTGCATCTCTCTAGGCATGTTAATGGTAGGATGAAGAATCGGGATGAAGACTTTGACTGGGTGTTCATGATCATTGTCTTGATGATGATCATGATGACGGCGGGTAGGAAAGTAACCGAGTTTGATGTGAATACAAAACACACCACCAACAAGCAATTTTATATACGCGCCAACCAACCTACCTGTCTTTGCGGTGTGTGTGTTCTTCACATTAAACCGTTCTTCTACTCGTCGACATCCAGCACACCCAGTGTCCGTACTGATTCTTCACCCCAGAAAGATCAGCTCTGTGGTCACAAGCTACGACACAGAGATAATGCATCGTAATGCATTCGACAACGCAATGTCATGCCCTAGTACTGGGTACGACAGGCACAACATACATACGTCAGCAACAGAAATACACCACAACGAAAAAAGCCGCACAGCGTGCTTTGTCACAAAACACACAAAAAAAGTTCAAGGTTCATGGTTCAAGGTTACTTTACGTCGGCGCCCCCGATGGAATAATAGTAGTAGGTGACTCTCGTCCCTACTACTAATGAAGTCAAAGGCCGTGGATTCAAGTCTCACCGAGTGCACAATAGCAGATCGTAGTGCTCGTAGGGAGTTTCCCTCGCAAAATTGACGAGCAGAGAGCGCGAGAAGAGCGCTGTGAGTCGGCGAAATTCGATGAAAATCAAGGACGAGCATAACATTCTGAAATGTAGGAGGAATGCTCTGAATGAACCCTAAGCGCGATAAAAATGAGGGCAACTACCGTAGAGGGTAACGTTAACCCCTTCGCAACTGGAAACCCTTTTCTTGGGGACAAACTTACTTTACTTTAGTATAGGGAGGGATTCGGGGGCTCGAAAGGGGTTAAGGGATTAGTGGGGTATATGTCCGTTTGATCACTTGCAAAAGGTTAACCAATAGCTTACCCAAACTGAGCCTTATAACTCTCTCCCCCCTGAAACGGCGGGATAGCAGGTCGGCCGGATATACAAGTGGACGTGTCAATATCCAAGTGGTGTCATTTCCTGGGGATACCAGAGGGAGAGTATTTTTTAAGTTCGACATGGGGAAATTCTGAAAAAGTGTATTATGGTGGGTGGTGGGATTCGAACCCAAGACCCAAAAAACCCATCCATGGTCTGTCGACGACGCCATTTGTTAAGGTGTTCAAGTGGGGTATTAGTCCGTTTGACCACTTACAAAAGGTTAACCAATAGCTTGCCCAAACTAAGCCTTACAATAAATAGTATCATAGAAGAAGGGAATACTGCTGTGATCACGGCTGTCCAGAAGGTCGCTGAGGGCGAACCTTCTTAATATGGGTTGCAAGCTGGAGGAGAGTGAAAAAAGTGACGACAACAATAAAAAAGACCCCATTCATCAGCGTGTCTTCTCGTTCCGCGCACTTTTATCAATTAAACTAACATCATATTTGTGTTGCTAATCATGTGACAGTTACAAGTTCTACGGTTGGAGTAATAGATAGAGGCGTTTCGTAATAGCAGGGGAAAAGCGTCACCCATCTACATCCAACGCAACAAACCATGATCCGTGCCGATGCCTCGCCCAGAAAGACGAGCTTTGTCCGCGGTTACAAAACCTCGAGGATAGAGAGAGACCACATTGCGACGGTGCTACGGTGGTACAGGTGCACCCCTTCTTTTTCTTCAAGGGACCAATGGTTGGTACGGTAGGGGGGGGGGGGAGGGGGGTCCTTTTTGACCCTTTCGGGCTCTTTTTTTTTTTCAGTGGCTCGGTGTCTCTCGCGCGGGTGACCCCCCCCCCGTTCCTTGCGGTCACAGGCTTTCTCGTGCTGTTTAACATTCTCAACATTAATGCGAAACGGGGTGGCTCGTAGCTACGCTGCACCAAAAAGAAGAAAAAAGCCGAACTAACGTGTTAATGTCCGTGAGGTACAGAGTCACTCCCGCGAGTATGGTATAGTATAGTATGGTATGGTATGGTATGACATGGTATGACATGGTATGACATGGTATGACATGGTATGACATGGTATGACATGGTATGACATGGTATGGTATGATGGCTCAGACCCCCGGTGATGAAAAATGGGGGTATGATACCGCAATACCGTAGTAGCCTCGATCAAGGTTCCTCAATTCGGGAGCTTTAAGACCTCTGCCCAAGAAACTGATTTTTTTTTGGAAAATAAAACTGCTATGATACCGGACTAAAAAAAGCATGGCCTAGATACGCAACAAGAATCACGCAAAAACTAAAGGGGGGCGTATTTTCCGACGATTTTGGGTCAAGGAGCCACGTCGTTCAGAAATCATCTCAGACGAAAAGAAAGTGCTACCTCTACCGTAGCACGCTCGTCCAAAAAATGCAGCGAGCTGGTGGTAGAACACCCAGTCTTCATCTCGATTCTTCACCCGAGAGATATCTCGATGAAAACAAAATTGTGGTCACCCGACTGCTGTGAAACAGAGAAACCAAATAACTCACAGTTAGTTGACATTGCTGTAATATTTGTTGTGAAAAAAATACACATTAGTTATAATAATCGCAAAAACGAACAGGGGACAAGGAAAATGAGGGAGTAGCGGCAGCGCGCGCACCGGGTACGAATAACACACTCACTCACTCACTGCCAAAAAAAAAATAACCCAAATAAATAAAAACAACAGTTTTGGGTTTTTGTTTTTTTTCGCTCATCTCATTTATTCTCCTCGCACTTTTTTTTGTTCTCTTTCTCCCTCGCAGCTAGACGTAACTCAGATCCAGCGCCACTAAGATAAGCACGCCCTTCTCTCCCCGCCCCCACTACGGTACGTTCCTTCATTTTTATCTCGATCGAGACTGAGTCTACGATAGCCCGCACCAAAACCAGCGATTTTCTGTAGCAGACGTTTCATCGCTGCTCGACACAAAGAAGGAGATACTATCGAGAAAAAAGATCCATATATTTTCTTGCGTGCAAGGGTCTAACGACCGCCGACGTCGGGGTGTCGACGGACACCGTGATTCAGGAGACACGGCCGGGAGCTGGTTTCAAAACCGGCGATTTCGTCAAAGAAAAGTTGGGGGGGCTAGCCGTAGAACGAGTCTCGAGAAGGGTACAGTGCTTTCTTGCCTAGTCAAGTCACACATCAAATTGCGCCTATTATACCCACGCTGCAAGGCCCTCTCAGTAGTTTGTCGATTCCGTTTTTTTTTCAAGTTTTTTTGTGAAAAATAGACTGAAACGTCCGACCGACGTACGTGAGATTCCAACCCCAGAAAATTCTAGTCGTAGCATTCGAGGGTAAAAACCACTCCACCACCGAGGCGACCGGTTGAGGCGACCGGTTGTGGCAGAACAAAACAAAGCAAAAAGCACTTTTTATGAGAGAAAAAAGAAAGGATGGACTGCTGGAATGGGACATTAACAGACAAAAACAAACGCAGAAAAGCGCAATGAGACTAGGCGGAACAAATGAAACCTCTATGTCGTGGATGCCCTGGCTCATAGGCTTCGGACGAGGAGCGGTGCATCACGCTGAGCGCAAAGAAGGAAGGAAAGGAGCAGAGAAATGAGGCCAAGCAAAAAAGCACACATAATACTACCCGTACTCGTACCACAGAGGGGAAGCATGACCAGCAGCATGGTTGTCCAGGTCTCTGTTACCTAGACGAGCCTGTAGGCTAGCCACACGGTCTACCACCTCCTTTATTAAGGTCGACAGCGGCCTCTGATTTCAGTGCTGCCGTTGCCGCCCCGCCAAGGACCAATTAAGGCAAAAAAGAAAAAAAACTAGCCAAAACAGAGTAAAAAAGAAAAAACGAAACTCTCGAAGTCGAAGTCGAATTCAGGGGCAGCAAATAGATTGCACAGGTTCCATGTGTTCGTCACAGTGGTGCCTTGCTACAAGACCTGCCAGTTATTTTCTTCCATCTACAGCGGTATTAGTACACGACTGCCCCCCCCCCCACCTCCCCGTTTCCTTTTTCTTCTCGCCCTTCTTGGCGTCCTCGTTTGCATGCCGTAACCAGCTCTGTCCCACCTCGGCCTTGTGCCACCTCGCCATGAAACCATCCGCCGCTTCGACGATCCCCCGGTACCACTTGCCAGCCTGATATGCCGTCGTGAGCCTTAGCACCGTCTCTACCCCGAACAACAAAGGAGAGGTTTTGGGTCGACTCCTCTTTGGCTATTAACACCACCATGTCGTCAACCAAGCACACCAGGCCAAGATGTCTCGGTTTATATTTATTACAGCGCAGTGTACCAGTGTACCAGGTATTACGTTATATATATGGTTCAACGTTTTGTTTTGTCGATTCTGCATACATTCCCAGGTAAAATCTGTGAAGTGGCTCCCGAGGGGGATGCAGGGTTTGTAGGTGTTGGAAAGCGTTCTCCTCAGTCAGGGGTTCCGGTGTTTTTATTCCTCTCTCCTTGGGATCGCTGTCTAGACACGAGAGACTGACATTACCATTGCTCTAAAGGAACGGTATAGAACAGGAAAAGGCAGAGCTGAGCAGTGAGCGATATGGGATGGTCCTGCCTGGATCATGCACCGTCACTTACATATCATGGCCCGTTATTGATGGCCTTGGTGCGACCGTGCCGTCTACTATCACCTGTTTTCACCCCGAGCAGATGATGACAAGGTTTCAGGTCGAATCTATGGGTACTCTATCCATTTACGGAGAGCACTCCATAACACATACTGCATATGTGTGGTCGTTATTGAAGAAGACCTTTTATCTCGTGACTACTACTACCACCACCACCTACTACTATTTATCTGTCGTAGCCCGTAGATACGCACATACACCTCCTCATCAGCATTCAGCATTCATTTGTCTCGACCAACAACAGGGGTGAGCAACCCGTACCACTTTTGGTTTGTTTCTCTTTATTTTTTTCTACTGGGTGGAGTATTTTTCCACTCCAGAGCCGGGCGCCCCGGTTGTGTAGTGGTTACCCGCACGAATGCTACTTCGAAATTGTTGTTGTTGTTGTTGTTGTTGTTGTTGTTGTTGTTGTTGTTGTTGTTGTTGTTGTTGTTGTTGTTGTTGTTGTTGTTGCTGTTGCTGTTGCTGTTGTCGTTCTCACATTAACTCGCATACTCAAGTCCGTGGTCACAGGACAGGCTCCAGACATGCTCTAACAAGTACTAGTATTACTTACTGTAAGTAAAGTTGGTTCGGGGGTTCGAACCCCACGTGTGGGTCGTGTTTTTGAGATTAATTGCGAAAGCTAAAATTTTGAAAGGAATCGACTGCTGAAAGCGCCCCTTAGTAGCTGCTGAAGGCGCGATTCGACGCGAGTCGACGGAGGGAAGAAATAGTTGAAGTCTTCCCGAGATAAAAACGAAGGCACGTACGGTCGGTCGTGCAGTGGGAAGGGGGGGAGAAAAGCCTGCTTAGTGCACCTGGATCTTGGGGTTACATCTATCTAGGGAATTAGAAAGAGAAGAAAAAGTGAGAAGATATACTAGAGACTGGATGAGGAAAAAAAAAAGAGTGACAGGAGGAAGCCTGTGGTCCTGTGACCACGGACTTTATTTTTATTGAGGACAACAACAAAGAGCAACATTTACCACGCAAGAAATATATAGGATAAAGTACAACTACTACTACTGCTTGCTGTACCAGCTGTAGTATTTATCAGCTGGCATATCTGATGGAAATGGTGTTGTTGGTGTGGCCAGCGTAGTATGTACGTAGTCTATATCAATAGTATGTATATAGTACGTCCGTCCGTGTCCAGTACTCATTTCCCTGGGCTAAATTTTTCTACTCCAGAATGGCTGTGTTAAGGTATTAGTGGGGTATTAGTCCGTTTGACCACTTGCAACTGGTTAACCAATAGCTTACCCAAACTAAGCCTTACAACACTCTCCCCCCCTGAAACGGCGGGATAGCAGGTCGGCCGGATATACGGCGGACCTCTGTCAATATCCAAGCCGTTTCATTTCCTGGGGATACCAGGAAGAGTATTTTTCAAGTTCGACATGGATGGGGAAAATCTGAAAAGTTTATTGTTGTGGACGGTGGGGATCGAACCCACGATCCAAAAAACCCATGGTCCTGCCGACGACGCCATTTGTTAAGGTATTAGTGGGGTATTAGTCCGTTTGACCACTTGCAACTGGTTAACCAATAGCTTACCCAAACTAAGCCTTATAACAACTGGAGCCTGCCTGTCCTGAGACCACGGACGTGATTGTGCCAGTCAATGTGAGAACAACCACGACAACAACTCATAGATAGCTGCTGCATGAGAATGCATACAGGAAGTCAGTGCCGCGACAGCAAAGAGCTAAAAAATCAAGCTGAACCAAAAACTAGCCCTAAACTCAAACGCTGAACCTAAATAAACCTTATTTTATTTTTTAGATTGGTTGACTTTAGGGGTCTATGTCGTCGCAGCAGCAGTTGTTGCGTTGGCACAACCACGAAAAAGAGTACGACGATAAAAAAACGACGCGTATGAAAATACGTGGGAGTGTGGTGAGCTAAAGCTTTATTTTTCCCCATCCGCCGGAGAATAAAAAAAAAAAAAAAAAGATAAAAAAAGTACTTTTTCGTAGAATATATTATAAAAAATGAAAATACACTCCAGCTGTGAGATCGAAGATTTCGTCGAAACTCATCTTTGCAAGCTGTGTGTATATGTACTCGTAGTCGGTTTTCCCCTATGGCCTATCTAGTATTGATAGTAGTAGTTAAGAAGACGCGTGTAAAGTCAGGTAGCCGGTCGCCCCGGTGGCGTATTGGGTTATGCTCGAGCCTGGTGTAGGTCAGTTTCGTGAGTTCGAGCCCCGCCGAGTGCATACAGCCGACCCCGCTTTAAAGACCCAGCACGCTTTTTTATTTCGAGTGTCTTTAACGCGGGGAAGTGTCTTCAAAGTTCCGGGGCCACTATTTCACCGTCCCTGGGGCCAACGTAGGCATAGCATATGTCAAAAGACGCGCATTCGCAGCAGGAATGCGACCACGAAACGGTGTTGTTTGAAACCTACGGCACAAGGTGATTTGAAGGCCGCATCTTATCTACTGCAGCTGTTCTCCAATACGCGCATACCATCGTTTGAATTTCCCTCTCCCACCGAAACGCGGGAAGGGGTGCAGCACGACCAACGTAGTGTAATGTGTACGGTAGTGCGCTGGTGTTGTTGTAGGCTTTTATTATTGATGAGGCGTTGTCCTCACGGTGAACATCACATCCGTTTTTGGAACTCTGATACGATACAGGCACAGGCTACCTGCCACATGGAGACCATACAAAACCGCCCACACTTGGGACGACACTATTTAGTAAAACGTCGGTAACGCAGACAACACCAGACGTAAAAATCGGGAAAGTACACCGAAAAAGGGGACACCGTTCCTTCCCAAAGAAAGGTAAAAACGAGGCAAACACAAAACAAATAATGCCAAGTTTAGCTAAATAAACGAGACTTCACCCAAGACCAACTAAAAAAACACCAAACGTCATCCACTTCCATGGGACTGCTGCTGCTGCCAGCCTGGTCTCCATCTTTCCTCTGCTGGCAATCCGAGCACTCTCTCTGATGTCCGTGGCCTTCCGCTCCGATGCCTCGACCACAAAAAAAAAACGCGTGCATGGGCCGCCCGTGCGCAAAGGCACTGGTGAACCAGTGACACAAGTTGAGACTTGATTTTGCGCGTTGATTCGCGACATGGCTTCAAGCCCGCAGCAGACGAACCACCAGCAGGTGGGAGGAATCTTTCCATGACCTCACGCAGTGTAGCACCAGCAGCAGCAGACCGTTTTCGGTGCAGTCTACTGGTTGGTGTGCTAAAGCATTTTTTGGGGGGCTCGTATGGTGGAAAAATGTACCCCCCCCGTAATTTTTCACATCTATCTGTGGGGCACCATGATTCTGTTCTTTTTTTTTGTCCTTAAAGCGGGGAGTTGACTTAAGAAGGGTGTTTTTAAAGCGGGGACGACTGCTGTACTCGTATAACTTCGTTGGGGCTTTTTGCTTGTGCACAGATTGACTTGCGGAAAGCGCGAGAGCGTGAGTTAGCAACAAACACTCGATGAAAAATCGACGAGGAGTGGGATTGCTGAACCCTATGCGCGATAAAAAATTGAAGGCAAGAACCGGGGGGGGGAAAGGGACGACACCTGTGAACACTGCTTGCCCAGAAGCTGGAAAGTAAAGTGTGTGAAAAGAAGAGAAAAAAAAGGTCGACTTCGCAAGTTCGAGATCGATCCCCCGAAGTCGTTGGGACTTTTTCTTGCGGAAAATTCGATGGATTGTTGTTATATATTAAGCGCAAAGGGAAAACCGCCATACATACATAATAAAGCGTGAGTAAACAGCATGCAAATAGATGAAAATCGACTATTAATAAATAGCAGTTGAGAATGCTGAAAAACCCTACGAGGCGCGATGAATACGAAGGAACTTACCGGGGGGGAGAGAAGGGGAGACACGTCCTCCTCCTGTGATCACAGCTTGTTGTCCAGGAGGTCGCTGAGGGTACTACAACAACAGCAATGGTAATAATAAAAGGCAGCAGCAGCCGTACACCTTGTGGGCTGGAAAAGGAAAAATTGTTCCAAGTGATGACGGAAGAAAAACACAAAAGAACTATCTATTCGCTAAAGAAAAGGAGATTTTTGAGTTGAGGAAAACGGATCTTGATGGATCCCCCGTTCGTTTCGTCGGGTCTTCTTCTCCCTTTTTTTCTACTCCAAGTGCTTGCTGTCACTCATTTTTTTGTCACTACTGACTAAAAACACTATAATTATAATCACAAGAATAATACTAATAATACAAAAGTAACACTGCTGCTGTGTGGTACCATACATATCGTAGTGGTGCGGCACTCTGTACGATAATGACAAATTGACAAAGTTTTTAACGGTTTTTACCGCACGCACTTATTATGAAGCTTGATGCGGTCACTGCAAAAAAAAGGTGCGCATGTGATAAGTCACTCTCTTAATATTACATGCATCACTACTACTAATAATAACGAGTCGTTGCTGTACGCACAACACAAGAAAGTACATATTATGTGCATGTATGTATGCATGTGCCCACAAGATCTCTGCATTAAGTTTACTTTCGCAAGAAACAAAAACCAAAGTGAACCCGTGCGGCAATCGACACAGCAAGCAGCAGCAGCAGGTGTGGGCTGGAAAAAACCAGTGCTGGAAGGATTTGATTTTTATAAAAATTAAAAAACGTCAGCTGTGAGTTGTTGTTGTTGTTGTTGTTGTTGTTGTTGTTGTTGTTGTTGTTGTTGTTCTCACATTAGCTCGCAAAATCAAGTCCGTGGTCACAGGACAAGCTCTAGTCACCCTGGAGCTGAGGAATACCCCAGGGAAAAACACAAACAAACCAAAGGTGGTACACGCATATATATCGCGATATCACGTTGCCTTTTTCGTTTTGTTTCGTTTTTCTTCTCTTTTCTTTCCTTTCCTTCATCTTCTTTTCTTTCCTTTGTTTCTTTTTCTCCAATAATTGACTTATGCCTGTCGTGTGTATGCGTGGTGATAGATACTACGTGTAATATATACGTGGTAGTCTTCCTTGGGTGGCAATCGGAATGTCTGGTTTCTCCAGGCATGAGTAGTGAGACGTTTGCACCGGCCTGGACCAGGCACATCGTAGACTGACTCCCGATTTCACTTTTATATGTTTCTGGTGGAGGCATGAATTGCGTCAGCTGTGATATATGCGTGTACCACCTTGGGTTGTGTGTGTGTTTTCCCTGGGGTATTCCTCATCTCCAGAGTGACTGGAGCCTGTCCTGTGACCACGTACTTGATTATGCGAGTTAATGTGAGAACAACAACAACAACAACAACAACACGGTTGACGCAATTCATGCCTCCACCAGGAACATATAAAAGTGAAATCGGGAGTCAGCCTACGATGTGCCAGGTCCATGCTGGTGCATACGTCTCACTACACGCGCCTGGAAATACCGACTACTACCTGCTGCACCTTAGTACGACCGATTGAATGATTGAAACTCAACAAGTTGCAAGCTGCGTGGTACATCTCTACCTTGTATATTTCGCTAATACACAGCAGCAGTTGTTGCACAAAATTTATTTACGGAAGGTCGTTCGCGCGTGTTACATATTTTATTCTCATTATTAAAGTTTTTTTTTTTTTTCGCACACTTCTACTTTCCAGCTTCTGGACAAGCCGTGTGTCGTCCCTTCTCCCCCCCGGTTCTTGCGAGTGGTTCTACGGTAGCCCCCGCAACTTTTCTTCAACCAAATGGCCGGTTTTGGAACCAGCTCTAGGCGGCCGTATCTCCTGCAACACGGTGCTCCTTGCCACCCCGACGTCGTCATCGTTCGATAGGCCTTTGCAAACAAGAAGATGTTTGAGGACGCTTTTTTCATGGCATCCTTTCTCGTGTCGCGAGCAGCCATAAAACGCTGGTTAAAGAAAATCGCCGGTTTGGGGGGGGGGGCTATCGTAGAATCAGTCTTGCATTCATTTATTTTTTATCGCGCATATGGTTCAGCAATCCCACTGCTCGTCGATTTTTCGTCGAGTGTTGCTAACTCACGCTCTCGCGTTTTCCGCAAGTCAATTTGTGCGCAAGAAAAAGTCCCCACGAATCTATACGAGTATGCACTCGGGGGGATTCGAACTCACGAAACTGACATATATAAGCCATTGATATCACGTCATTATCTTTCTAGCCATCCATGACGTAGCTTTCATTCATCCCCCCTCCCCCCCTCCAACGCCCCCTCCTTCCCCACACCCCGCGCGATCGCCTAGACCCAGCACCGCGCGTATATAGTAGGTCCCTACATATATGATTAATACGCGCGATCGGAGGGTCACACACAATGTTGCGAACACCAGTGTCGACCAAATCCTTGATTTTAATATTATTATAAAAATTAAAATACACTCCAGCTGTGAGATCGAAGATTTCGTCGAAACTCATCTTTGCAAGCTATTATTATTATATGTGACCTAAACCTATTAAAAACCCTTCCCCCCCCCCCCCCGCCGCCTTTTTTTTTTTTTTTTTTTTCCCTCGCTTCTTTTTGCTTAAACGCCCCACCTACTATCGAAATCCGCTAGAGTAATAAACACTTCCACGTCCTGGATATCGCCTCGTTATCGTTTTAAAGCCGTCCATGCCGCTGCTGCAATTCCCACCCACCCCCGTCCCCAACGCCCCTTCCTTCACCCACCACCCGCACCATCGCCTAGAACTAGCACCACGCGTATAGCCAACCCCTACATCTATGCGACCTAAAGCCCTCCCCCCCCGCCACATTCCTCCCCGTCCCCCACAAGAAATATTTATAGTTTCCACGCACAAATAGACCTGCCCCACCCGTCCCCTCCCCCCCCTTCCCCCCTCCCGCCCCCCTTTTGATCAAAACCAGGCCCCCACGTCCTTCAAAACTTCGCCCTCCCCTCACCGAATATTCGACTTACAGGATTCACATGATTAACTGATGCATTTCCTTCCACAGCTGTCAGATTTTGTCTCCCTCAGAAAAGGGTTTTATAGTTTCCGCGCACAGACTGCCTAAAACCACCCTGTTGACCCTGATAGCTACACTGCTGTAGTTGCAAGGGGACTCGCCGACCTATATCATTAATGAGGACACACAACCCGTAATACGCGCGATCGGAGTATCACACACAGCTTGCAAAGATGAGTTTCGACCAAATATTCGATCTCACAGCTGGAGTGTATTTTAATTTTTATAATATATTATACCAGGCTCGAGGATAACCTGATTCGCCACCGGGGCGACCGGCTGAGATATATATAGATCTAGGTCGGTGACTTTCGAAAAAACTTTCCGGGAGGAAAATTGCAGTTGTGCGCTTTGGGTTTGAACCTGTTGCCTTGCTTCGTATTTAGACTATATTGTGAAGTGTCGGCAGTGGAAAATCCGGAAAAAGAATAAACATAATCCGTTTTCCTTAGAATCGCACGGACAAACTATATCTTTGTTGCGGTATCTACTCCCACCCAGCTGCTGTCTTGCCGCCACACCACCACACGCGGCTATTCCCCCCTTCCCTCGGTCAGCAGGAAGCCATCTATCTACCTGCGGGAGGCAAGAAGGGTAACCAGCATCCGCGCATCCGCGCAGAGATCAAAATGGCTGACGTCCTTGAAATATTTTTATAAAATGGTTAGTCTATGGTAACAGCTCGTATGAGTGACCGTGTTTTCGTGTTCTTTGTAAAATCGCCCTGTCGATGACCCTGCCTGCCTGTGTGGTATTATCACCCAGGGGGGGAACACCTACTCGTGTCTTTCACGAGGCCACAAGAAGACCCGATAGCACGCGCGATCGAAGATCATATTATGTTAAGCAGCTTGCACAGGAGACGAGGTTCAACGAGTTTCTCCATCTCATCTTGGACTCGAAGTCCGCAAAATGGGACACGAAGGGTGCGCCAGCTAGCGTTGGGCTGCGAAAGCAGCTGAGTTAAATCGACACACGACGCGTATGAAAATACGTGGAAGTGTGGTGAGCTAAAGCTTTATTTTTCCCCATCCGCTGGAGGATAAAAAGAAAGAAAGAAAAAAAGTCCGCAAACTTGTTGTTGTTTGTTGTTGTTCTCACATTAACTCGCATAATCAAGTCCGTGGTCACAGGACAGGCTCCAGTCACTCTGGCAAACTATTAATATCAATAATATAGGTGATGCGTCACAGGAATAGACTGGGGGAGGAGGTGATGCCCATGTGTCTACCTGCAACGACTCATTTTTACACCACCATAAAAAAACATATTCAAACACCGAAAAAAGACATAAGTCTTATGATAAACCCTCATGCTACATGGCATGCCACTCGACTGCGAGCACGCAGCAGCTATACAGCCTACAGTCGAGCACGATCCAGCACCCAGCAATACCCAGCATCCAGCAATCCAGTAGTGCCCAGGTATCCAGTATCACTCGAAACGAGCAGAAAAGCAAAGCAGAAACAGGATTGATCCCGCCGCGTTTTCGTATTTCCGCCGCGTTTTTTTCGAGAGTTGGGCTCGAAGGTCCTTGGAGGCTGGGAGACCGTGATTTGACTTTCTTGACCGTCCGATATCCCTGACTAAAACTTGTATAATTGGGACACAAAACGATTTGACGCGTCAAAGTAAACAATTTCCCGTCATCGCATCCTTTTTCGGGCTGGGAGACGCAATGGCTGATATCGCAGCAGTCGATGTGCCGGTGCTGTGCTCTAAACAGATGTGGCAACTGGTGCTTGAAACTATTAAGCAGGTAGCCTAGCGATAGGTTTCATTCGAACGCCGTGCCAAAGAGCAAGCAAGAGGCGACGAGAGAGAGACAGGGAGAGAGCAATCAAAGGGTTCTCTTCTCCAAACTCGAAGTACC
The DNA here is from genome assembly GCA_012845835.1 of Undaria pinnatifida. Taxonomy (NCBI): domain Eukaryota; class Phaeophyceae; order Laminariales; family Alariaceae; genus Undaria; species Undaria pinnatifida. Next base: position 8,392,667 of record JABAKD010000022.1, read on the forward strand.
AGGAGAGAGCTTCACTACTTTGGACTTAAATATAAGAAACACTGTTAAATTTATATTCAGTACAACACGGTCCTTAAGTTTCCGACCATATTGATGTACACGCACCCTACTGCTTCTGCACTGGAGGTGCAACATGGAAGGGTCGCTTATGGACATGATCGCTGGGTTTCTGCCCCCCTCAGGCCCTCCGGCGGCTCAGCCAACAGCAGGGCGATCCGTCACCGACACCCCCTCCTCCTCTGGGAACTCTTTGAGCAATCTAGGGTCGACAACAGGTAGCTATCATCGTGAGCATAGCAGTGTCCGACGCTGTGTGCATATGATTTGTTTTTCCAAAGACCGTGCTTTCCAGCTGGATCAGCTTCTGGAGTCGGCAAGGCGTCACCTGCTGCTGCTAGAAGGCCAAGGGTATGGGGAGCGAGAGGTCGCCTTGTCTGTGTCTGTGTTGTATCTCACGACCATTCCACCACCACCACTACTGGCGGAGGTTGCGGCTGAAACGGTCATTAATACAGCAAAAGCAGCACCAGCACCAGCACCAGCACCAGCACCGGCGGCAGCAGCAGGAACAGCAGCAGCACCACCAACAGCAGCACCACGAACAGCAGCACCAACATCAACAAAGACACCACCGCAAACAATAACAACGACGACATCACCACAAACAATAACAGCAGCAACGGCAACAACTACAGCAACAACAGCAACAACATCGGCAGCTATATCACACACGTCATCTCGGGCAGCAGAAAAATCGTCAACGACAACAGCAATAACAGCACCAATATCCCCGACCCCGACACCCAAGGCGTCAACTCACGAAGAGAGGAGCTCAAGAGAATCATGCCAGCGTACACAACAACCCCACCTTCAACAACAAAATAAACGCGGAGCCTTGTCTGCGCGAACCGAAGACCCCTTGAGTGTTCACACTATGCAGGAGTCGTACGACCTAGTACACCGTCGACATCCGAGCGTTGATTTCGTTAGGGAGACCCCCGGGGGGTTCTGCGATCAGCTTAGCTCGCTTGTGCGAGCGGCGCCGGGAGTGATAGCAGGATCAGAGGTTGTTAGGGGCAAGGAGGAGGAGAAGGCGGGGGAAGAGGAGGAGGAAGAGGAGGAGGAGGAGAGGTTTGTAATGTTTGCCGTGGATGACATGTTCTTCTATCGCGATATTGACCTGCCCAGCGCGCTGAGGCTCCTATCAAGAGGCGAGTAACGGGTGACAACTCTCTGGTACGAGTGCGTGGTGTTGCTCCTTTTCCCCTTTACGCGCTGGCTTTGTTCCCTTGGCCGTGCAGCTTATGGGTTCGTGTACGAGTGCCACAGCTCTACCAGGACTACATTGTACTCCTACTATTAAACACTACCAGGGCTACATTGTGCTCCTACGGCAGTATTAATAAATATGCTTACACCTCCCACTAAAAAATCTTCTGTTTGTATCACATTATACGGTTTTGGCAACGGTGCTTGTCGCGCTGCAACTACACAAGTCACGTCGCAGCAAGAGTACCCTCCCTCCCCTCCCCTCCCCCCCCCCCCCCCCTCCTCTCCCCCCTCCTTTTCTCTCGGCAGATTCGTCCGTGTTCTGCGTCCACCCAAGGCTTCATCCGGGCATCAACTGGTCCCACACTTCAGGATCACCCTGCCCTCCCCCCCCTCTATTACCCACTCATCGGGAGTTCGTCACGACGGGCAGCATTGGTGTCAGCTCCAGCACCAGCACCAGCACCACCGGCAGCGATGGCTGCGGTGGTAGCAGCATCAGAGGCAACCGTGACGGTGGCGGCGGTGGCGGCAGAGTCAGCAGTAACGGTGGAGTCGGTGGTGGCGGGGCGGGGGGAGGCGGCGGTGAGGACACAGACCCTGCCGAAGGGAAGGACGGGGCGGGTTTACACGGGCGGCACCAACAGTGGCAGGGGCAGAAGCAGCCGCGAGTTTTCGCGGCCGACTTCGACTTGCTGACCTTCGCCCGCGGAGATGGGGCGGGCGAGTGGGACTACCCGTGGGATCTGACCGGCGGTTTGTACAGGTGAAAGAACGAAGGGCGATTGGCTTGGGTGATTGAGCGGCGTACTATTTGCCCCCAGGTACAGTTGTTTGGAGTCTGTCTTGTGGCCACAGACTGCACCTTTAGGTTATGTCGATGAGTTTATGTGATACTAGAAAGAACAACATCTGTACTCGGGGTTCTCTCTTGACTGGTATCGTGGTGTATTGCTTGTAACCACGTCTGCAAGGACTGTGGCTGTGCTCGCTCGCTCGTTCCCCCCCTCTCCCGCCGCCGCCTTGTTTAGAACACCCGCACCCCGCGGGGTGAGACGTACTCACCCCAAGGGGTGGGGGGGGGCATCCGTTTAGGTCCACTGCCAAGAGCACGCGCACGGATCGTGGCGGAGGTACATAACTCGCGGGCCGTGTGCCTTGCTCTCCCTAATGTGATGTGACCACTTGAAATGTTGTCGTAGTTATTCCCTCATAAACTCACGGCGATCATCTAGTCGACGGTCACGGGACAGGCTCCAATCACTCTGGAGTGGAAGAAAACCTCAGGAAAATGGAGAAAACAAACCGAAATGATGATACACGTAGCATGTCCAGACAAATAGTAGTGTCGGTTTTTTTACGCGTGCTGTCCAGGCGCGAGGACGCCGTGGCGGTGGTGGACGGCATCACGAAGGCCTACGGTAAGGAGGCCGCCGCCAATCCGAATCTCCTGGAGTACAATGGCAATAATTTTCTGCGGCAAAGATGCACGCGGAGCAACGGCGGCAGCACCGGTGGCAGCGGCAGGGATAGCGAAGCTGTTACGACCGTTGCGGGCGCATCTTATTCCTCGGCAGCCACTTGTCCTTCCCCCCCTCGCGCACCGGTCGCGATAGACGCGGTCGCCGCCGCCGCGGCTGCCACCGCTAATAAGGATAATACGCTCGCTCCGCCGAAAGTTGCTATCACCGCCATATCGCCAGAGTTTTTTTTGTCCCGTGGCCTTAAGGCTGTTGCAGAGACAGCCACCGCCTCGGGCGGTACCGCTTCTCTTCCTTCCGCTGCAGCCACTGCTGGTGTCGCTGATGGTGCTGCCGATGCTACCGCTTCTACTGCTGCTACTGCTTCTGCTGCTACCACTGCCGCTGCTTCTGCCGCTGCTACCGTCGCCGTGAACGCTTTGAGCGTCGCTCCGCGGTGCGGTTGCGCGGGAAGAGCGGTGGTCTCGTCGCTGGCGATAAACCGCGTGCAGTCCACGTACTCGACACCCGTGTACGCCACATGGGGAGGGAGTGTGGAGGACCTCGATCGTCGTCTCTGGAGGCGTTCGTCCCCGGAGGAGATTGCTTGCATCCCCGGGCGGAAGGGAGGGGAGCGGGAAGCGGTTGCTGACGCGCGGCCTGGGGTAAAAGGTAGAGAGGTAGTGCACGGAGGAGGCGGGGGGGGGAGGGCAGGAGGGGGAGGAGGAGGAGGAGGAGGAGGAAGAGGAGGAGGAGGAGGAGGAGGAAGACGAGGAAGGGGCGGGATGGGGGGGGGGCTAGATGGCAGTGCTTACCGCCGCCGCGCGTTCAGCTCGGTCCACGTGGGCCAACTCCTGTTTGAGCGATTTGCCGAAGGGGCAAGGGCTGAGGTGCTGGAGACGAAATCAGCGAGGAAAGGGAAGAGCGATGAAAACGGGGAAGCAGCCCCGGGCGATGCGAGCGGTGCAGGAGAAGAGAGCCCCACGCCACCGGTTGCGGAAGCCGAATACCGCCGCGGCGCCGAATTGACTGAGGACCTGCAGCGACCCACGATAACGGTTTTGTTACCCGTAAAAGATGGCGGGGATCGCCTTCTTGACGCCGTGGAGAGCGTGGTGGCCTGCAGCATGGGGGAGACACCGCCGGATTGGCAATTGGAACTCCTGATCATCGACGACGGCTCTCGGGATGACGCGGTCGATAGAGCGGCAGCGGCGGTAGCCAGCGTTACCGCCGTCGATTATCCTGCAGGAGACGCCGGTAGGGCAGGAATCGGGATGACCGGGGGGGGCGCGGTAGGTAAGGCGGTGATGGCGGTGGCTGCGATGGGGATGGGCCGTGTTGGAGACGGACAGGAGGAAATAATGGGAGGGGGCGAAAAAATGCGAGGGGGCGGGGTGGAAGAACGTGTAGGGTACGTTGCAACGGCAGAAACAGTTGGAGGGCGGCGCGAAGAAGTCCTGCCAGGGGGTGATGGAGGGGAACGTTGTGAGGTCGGTGTTGATACCCCTGCTGCTGCTACGGTTGCTGCTACAGCTGCTGCGGCCAATGCTGCTACTGATGCTGCCACTGCTGCTGCTACTGTCGGTGCAGCTACTGCAGGTGGTGAGCAGGCTGACAGGAGGTGTACGCTCCGCTGTTCTGCAGACGGACGACGCAGTAACTGCGTCTTGAAAATTATCCGGCACGAGCAGACCCTGGGCCTGGCGGAGAGCCTGAACGAGGGACTGAGAGAGGCGAGGGGCGACCTCGTGGCGAGGATGGATGCGGACGACGTGTGCATGCCCCGCCGCCTCATAGAGCAGGTGAGTAAGGTCGAAGCTGGGGGTCCTTTCGCGAGATCAGCGCAATGAGGCGTGTCGTCTTTGCGCGTAGCGCGGTGTGTTCTTTGAACGGTCTACGCTTTGCGGTAAGCACGCACCCGAAACAGAATATGGGGTTGCCGTAACGCCGAGTCAACGAGGCCAGCCCTTCCCCTGTCATTTTTCCGTCGAGGGCACGGCAGGACGTGGTAGAGTGGCAGTTCTTGATGTACGCTTCGGGTTCCTACTGCGCGTCCTCGCTTTCCCGAGGGCGCTGGGCACCCAGCGTCTCACCCCGGTTATATCTTCGGTCTCGTATCCCTGTAAATGGGTAGCTGTGCGCCCCCAACGTCGTATTATGTTGGTATTCGCTGTGCTGGCTGTGCCATCGTGCCCATTGTGTTTAAGCCGCACCGCTCTCGTTCTCTTACGTTCACACCACCCAATCACCGCCGTTGTGACCGCATCTGTGCGCGCGATATGTGTTTCTCACTCTCCCCCTTCTTATCTCTCTCAACACCTATCTCTCATCTCGGCAGGCGCGCGCGTACGCTATCGTTGATTTTGCGTCTGTTTTCTGCTGGTGTTGCTACTTCTTCTATTTCCTGCTGTTGCTTCTACTGATGTTTCTGTTTTCTGCTGATGCTGCCACTGCTTATGTTTCCTGGTGATACTGCTACTGCATCTCTTTGCGGGGGGCATGAACAGGTGGCGTTCATGCGCGGTAATCCGGGCGTGTCTGTCCTCGGAAGCGCCGTGGCTACATTCGGTGGAGAGTGCATACGCCAGCGCGCCGCCAACGTCGGCTCTCTTTCCCCCGCCTTCGCGGAGCAGCAACGCGGCGAAGACAGAGATCATCAAGTCCAACAGGAGCAACAAGAACAGCAACAACCGCATTCGTTGCCGCCGCAACTACCGCAGCCGCGATGGTGTCAGACGGACGTACACATCCCGGCGTCGCGGGTGCAGCGCATTGTCACGCACCCGACTGACCCCTCATTCTTAGCGTGGTCGCTCCTATTCAGCTGCTGCCTGGCGCACCCGTCCGTTATGCTGCGCCGTCACCGCGTGATCGAGGCCGGCGGCTACGACCCCTCGACCGAGCCGTCAGAGGACTACGACCTGTGGTTACGGATGGAGGCGTTAGCACCCGGGTGTGTAGCGAACACGGGCGAGGTACGTTGTAATTTACCGCTATGGCCCAGCGCTATTGTAGCTCGTCATGTAGAATAATGAGCCCCTTCCCCCTCCCCACCTCTCCGTAGGCCATCTACATTTCGTCGATTATCGGTGATATGACACCTTGCTTTACGCGGAAGAAACATTGGTTTGGAAAACTCTCGCGGTGACCTCTAGCTGATATCACTCCACGTCAGCTCACTTCTTGTCAGGCCCACTACGACTTCATAGAATTTTGAGCTCACGGCTCCCCCTCGCCCCCCTCCCCCTAAGCAATGCCTGCCTGGTCGGTGAAAACCTGACGTGTTTCGTCACTGCATTGTAGGGGCGTGAGGGTCTACGGTCGTAAGACCACCACCATTCACGATAACGAGTACTCCCCCAACGCCATCTCCCCGCCCGGCCCCGGCTCCGCCCCCAACCCCCCACCCTCGCCCGCCCTTCCCACTCCTGCGTCAACTCCCCCCGCATCCGTTCGATGCCATAAAGGTGCTCCTGGGACTGCGCAAGCACGACAAAAATGTGTCTCTCACACGTCGACGGGAACAAGGCGAGGCGGCTTCAGCCACTGCCGCGCGGGCAATGTCTCGGCTCCTAGGAGGGTGTAAGGTGACGGCGTCGCAGGCATCGGCGATTCGAAGCCCTGAGTTTGCGGTGAGCGCCGCCGATTTGGCAGAAGGGGCGCGGCTGCTGGGGAAGATCGAGCTCGCGGCGGTGGCGGCAGCGGCGAGGGGAAGACAGAGGAGAAGCATGAGGGTAGGTGGCGGGTCTGAACTCGAAATAACAGGCGCAGCGTAACAGCAGCAAAACAGGAAACGTCCACACTTACACCATAATTGCCATCGCAGCCTCCGAAGGGGGAGAACGCGAGGGATACCACCAATTGCTGCTTCTGCTGCTGTTGCTGCTGCTTCTGCTGATGGTTTTGTTGTTGTTGTTGTTGTTGCTGCTGCTGTTGTTGTTGTTGCTGCTGCTGTTGTTGTTGTTGTTGTTGTTGTTGTTGATGTTGTTATTGCTTCTGATTTTGCGTCAACTTCTGCTGCATCTGCAAGTGCTACTAAACGTCCCTTCAATCACATAGAAAAGCCCAGACACACTACGTAGCACGCGTATTTTCGAACTATCACACGCAGGTTGTAAACTTGAGTTCGACGAAATCCTTGGCCTTATCGCAGCTAAGGTGTCATAATATTTGTTAATACCGAACACGCGCGGCCGACATATGACGTAAGTTGGAAAGCTGAGGATCGACCACCCAACCGGTCGAATTCACAGCTGACGTATTCGAATTAGTTATCTTCGCCCTGAAAACCAAAAAAAAAAAAACAGGTATATATTAACCAGTCCTCAATTATCGGGTATTTTGTTATTACTCCCCTACACATTATTTTCCCCCTCTATATAACTTGTCCCCTATAACTAGCATACCGGCTTGTAATTATTGCCTTCCTATATTACACAGGCGGTATTACTTAATTAATTACCGTCGATCTCACACTTGAGGCGTCTTTGAAATTCGCATGAAAGTTGCTGTTTTATTCCATGTCCTTAACGAGGAGTTAAATGCATATCAACGTGCGGCCAACCCGTCACGTAGCCTGCAAAGCTGACTTATCGACCACTCAACTCGGTCGAACTCGCAGCTGACGTGTTGGAGACAATTCAGCGTAATAACATACACTAAGGTGAAGCCCACTCGTGCGGAAATCGAACTGAAAACGCCCCGGCTCTTGCTGGAACAATCATTGCAGGACCCAGGCGGGCAAGGAGAAGGCGAATCGGAAGACGGGGGGGGAGAGGAGTGCGAGAGGGCAAGAATTCTCATCGCGAGGGATGCGGAGGCCCGCCTGGGAGCGATGGCGATGCACGCCATGCAACGCTTTGGCGCGGGGGCGGGCCCCGTTCTTGACGAGTGGAGGAGGCGTTATCCTGGCCGACCTCTCCTTGGTGTCGTCGCCGGTGGACTGTAGTAAATACCCGTCCCCTTGCGTATTGGTACTGCGGTACTGCTGTGGTGCACGTTTATGCTAATTAAACGCCTGTATGAACCCCACAGTGACGGGTTTTGCCTTGCGAAGAGGCTTTTTGACCTTGCAAGGCGAAAAAAAGGTGATGATGGTGTACGCCATGCAATGCTTCGCCGCCGGGCCGGCACGTTCATGGCGAGTGGAAGAGGCGTTATCCTGACCGCCAACTTCTTACTGTCGTCGCCGGTTGCTTGTAAATGCCGCTTATTGCTGTGCTGATGGATGCGATCTGCACATGCTCAAGTGCTTCGATCAGCACGATCGTTTCGTGCGAGCGTTTTGATCTTATACATTTCATTATCTGACCGCTCCTGCTGGTGGCGTGCAGGTGCTACGCGATGCTGTGCTAGTACTGCTGGTGGCACATGGTGGGCGCAACGCTTTGTGTTCGAGTGGCAAGAGTAGCTGTGGCGTTTTTTGTTTTGTTTTGTCTCGAAAACCACGATTTGAATTGGAACGCCTTTGCCGAATCGCTTCTTAATGCCATCGGTGGCTTGTGGGTGCCTACTGCTGTACTACTACTACTACTACTACTTCTACTATTACTACTACTGTTGGTGGCAAGCACATGATGGACGCGAATTTTTGTGTTCGAGTGACACGCTGGAAAAAGATCCATGGTTTTGGCCTTGTATTGCGTGCTGCATGTCGATCGATCAGCCTCCGTATCTCGATCATCAGCACGGTCATTTTGTGGGACGTGTTTGAATTGAAACTTTTTGTCCGAACGTTCCCGTCTTAGGCGAACGAGTGTAGGAGGTGTTCCCGTTGTGTACCAAGATAATTCACCGACACTATGAAGAGAGCAGTGGTACTATTGGAAGCCCCCCACAGCAATTAGTTTGTTAGTTGGACAGTCGTAAGAGGTTACCAATTGCAGCAAAAAGAAGCACGAACGATATTGCAAAGCTTGCAAGCGAGACCTAAGATTAGCACTATGTCCATATCATACCGATGGGACAAGTCACAAAGCGTCACGATCGAAAACGCGCTCATGCCAGCTGCAACCACCTAGAGGGAATAAAGAAGGGGGGGGGGGGGCTAGATCGAGGCTGGGGCTACCCCAGGCGATTCTATTTTTCAATACCATATCAACGGGACAAGTCAGCTCTGATCCTCCCGGCCTACATGTCAGCTACAAGGCCCTAAGCTGACCTAGACTTACGATTTTATACCTTGCGAGAAGGCCCCAGAGCAGGACCGGCCGCGACCTTCCACCATTGTCCCATCAAGAAGAGCTGGTGCTAGCGTGAATCCTCGTGCAGGCTCTTGCGCTGTCGTGGTTATTGTCAAGCGCATGGATAAGGCCTATCCTCGAGGATTTTATTTTATGGGATCGTTGTTCGCTCGAAGCCCTACTTGTTGGGTTACATCAGTTACATAATCAAAGTAGCCCAGCAGGTAGGGCTTCAAGCTAACGAAGCATAACACCAGCCGCCGACGTAAAGTCAACTTACTGAGGGTTTTATGTCCGGATCTCCCGCAATAAAAACGCCACCAGGCAACTCCCCGGGAATCACTGCGGGGTCAACAGGAGAAGGAGAATATCGAATTAGCCTGTGTCAGAAACTACATCCATTTTATCCTACGGTTTATGCTCTCCGCAAATCTACCGCGCATCAAGCGCAGGAGAATCTACAAAAAAAAAAACGTGGGGCACACCGAACGCTGAACGCTTATATATTTGCGTGAGACCGGCCATGGTGTCTCAACGTGTAAACAAGACAGCGCTATTCACGTGCTGACAGTGCCCTCGCTAGGATATACGTATAGTGCCAAAATACTGAGTCCGGCCACAGAGCCCTCCTGTTACAGAAACATGAAAAAAAACAATCAAGTAAAACCTTCTTACCGCATTTTATCCTACCAGGCTACGGTTTATGCTCTTCGCAAATCTACCGCACATCAAGCGCAGGAGAATCTACAAAAAAAAAAACGTGGGCACACCGAACGCTGAACGCTTATATATTTGCGTGCGACCGGCCATGGTGTCTCAACATGTAAACAAGACAGCGCTGTTCACGTGCTGACAGTGCCCTTGCTAGGATATATAGTGCCGAAATACTGAGTCCGGCCACAGAGCCCTCCTGTTACAGAAACATGAAAAAAAACAATCAAGTAAAACCTTGTTACCGCATGATTACAAATACAACATAAACAAACACTTGTATACCCAACGAGAGAACGACACCACTCAACAAACACATAACAATCCCCATTCCCCCCTCACCCCCTGCCCTCTCGGGAAAAGCAAGAGCGCCGGTAGGCGAGAAACACATCTACCTTCCCCAAACGAGCACGCCTATTCCGCCTAGTACTCTACAACAACCTGTCACGGCCACGGCACTCAATAGTGCTGCTCAAGCAAGAGCCCCTTCCCCGTTACCTAACCCCCCCCCCTCCGCGCAAAGCGCGGTCAATGTAAAAAAAACTAGGGCAACAAATGAGCATGCCCTCCCCCCCCTCCCCCGAAAAATTGGCCATACCGGAAATTAAAATTAACTCATTGAAGCTGTAATTCATATGCAAGTCCTCCCCACAAGCAGTTCTTAGTAGGACGCAGCTCACCCTTTATGCGACTCGCCGAACACCTCACGGCGCTTCGCGCGTGGTGCAAGCAATGTCTACCTGGTCGGTGAAAACCCAACGTGCTCCGTCCCGGCATGGTAGGGATGCGAGGGTCTATGGTCATACGACTACGGCCATGCATGAATATCGAGTACACCCCCCCCCCCCCCCTGTCGAAAAAGCAATAGCGTCGGTACGTAGGAAAAACCCCTCCCTTCCCCAAACAAGCACGCCTACTTCCTTTGGCACACCATTCTAACCAGCCAAGACCTGTTCTAACAGGGCAAGGGCTCAACACTGATAGTGCCGCTCATGCCACCTTCCAGCCCCACGTCCTCCTCCTCCTCCCCCTCCAATGCCGCCCCTACCGCTATTACCATGCGCTCTAGAGCGTCATAACGATCAACCATGGAGGCGTACACTGTCTCCGCCCCCGGCTTTGGTACCGCGGCAGGCTCGCCGCCCACAGCAGTCGCCCTTGGAGGAAAAACAGGGAGCATTACGCAGGGGGAAGGTGCAGGCGTGCGAGTGGTCGGTCGCTTTTCGGGTTAATGACCTGGAGTCCTATACTTGTTGAAAGCACGATAGAAGCGCCCCCGGAGAAAATTGGGAGCAAAGAACACTAAATAAGCTGTTCTCCAAACATAGTGGAAACAAGAAAGCCACATTTTCGCGTGCGCACAGCAGAATTTAGCTCAGCAGCGGCGTGGATAGACGGCCACTACGGAACCTATCCACCCACCACCGACTCACTGCCCGTATTTCCGTGCAATTCCCAACCCCACCCCCAATCCCCGCACCCCCAACCCCCTACCCAAACGCATAGTTCCCACCCTCGCTTCCCACCTCTTACATGTACGCCACAACCACTGAGCTAGCGGTCAGCGCTAAATGGCCAAGAAGGACGACGAGGGGGATCCGAACCCCAAATTTAATTTTTGCGAGATATAATGGAGCTAGCAGTTAATTCTAACTGCTAGCGCAGTGCTCATAATCCCACATTGTGTTTGTGTTAGATATTCACCATACCCGAGTTGAGCTAGCCGTCAGCGGCGACTGCTAGCTCAGTGGTGGCCTGGTGTATCTCTAACACCATCCCTTGCCCTGGTAAATGAAAACCCGACGTGCTCCGTCCCGGCATTGTAGAGATGGGAGGGTGTATGGTCTTAAAACTACAGCCATGCATGGAGTGAGTACCCCCCCCGGCGCTTCGAGCTGGTGCACGCGATGTCTGCCTGCTCGGTGAAAACCCGACGTGCTCCGTCCCGGCATTGTAGGAAGCAAGGGGCAATGGTCTTAAGACTACGGCCATGCATGAAATGAGTAAATCCCCCCACCCGTCTGTCTTCGAGCACACTCGTAAACGCCCGCGCTCACCCGTAAACCTCAACGAACGGGACGTACGCCACCCCGCGCTCCCGGCACTCCATGCCGTGCTTGGCCCTCAGCGCGGCACCCACCGCGGCGGAGTCAGATGCGGCCGCTGTAAACACGGGCGCTTGGAAAACGTCTGCGAGAACTTGAAGTACCTGCTCTCGGAGTTGGGAAGAAAAAAACACGGGAGATGCGGAGAAGGTCGCTAGCGAGTGTGGGATTAGATGACGACAACAACACCACTAGCAGTAAAAGCAGCGGCGGTGGCAGCAGCATCAGCGTACTTATCGACAAAAACCCAACAAAACCAAGCCCGACTACTGCACGAATCAACACAAAACTACCAGGTAAAAATTACAGCAGTGTATAGCACCCCTTTGTGCCGCACCGCTACGTTATTCGATCCGCCACCGGTAGCCAGTATTCTCGACGGCTTCCGGACACCCAGCTCCCTCGCGTGCGCCCTCATCGACAAAAACCTCCCCTCCACCACTGCTCTCGCCTCCTCCTCCGCGCTAAGCTCTTCCTGCGCGTTAGGTGGTAACGTGCGAGGGGGGGGGGAGGGCTAAGGCAAAGAAGGTGGTCATGGCGGCGCACGTGATCGCTGTAGGCGACATTTGGAGCGGTGACAACGGCGACAGTAGCGGCGGTTGACGCCACCGAAGAACCGCGAAATATGACGCGGGGGAGTCGCGATGCAACGTGCTTACTCAATCCCCAAAACACTGCAGTCGTTTCAATCTTCGTACCAATGCAAAAATTGTCAGCGCGAAGTTCAAGTAGTGTTTTCCTCCAAAACGCGTGTACCGTTGTGAATGAGTTAAAAGGCCGCGGTGAGGAGGTAACACACAGAATACAGCGCAATGGGCAACGGTTCGACATACGCTTCCTTATGCGTACACCCCCCATCCCTTCCATTTCCCCATCCCCCTCTTAGACACCTCTTCCCACGCCCCAGTTGACCCCCCCCCCCCCCCATCCCAACCCTAAAACGCGCAAACTTTCTGATATTATACGCCCAGTTGCCCCCCCGCCCCGGCCGGGGTTGGTTGGCAACGGCACTGTAATACACGCCTCTCACTTCGTGAGCTAGACCATCAGGGTACCGTTTTTTTTGTGTTGCGGCGGTAACCGAGATGGTGGTCGAGTTCGATCAAGCTGTGCGGAGTGGGCAACCTTAACCCCACGCGAGGGGGATGATACCACGTAGTGTGCATATGGTAAAGGCACCCACGAGGGAGTTACATAGTGTCCCCATTGCTGTCTCTAGAAGCGACCTCACCAGATTTTTTTTTTTTAATTCATTCGAAGCTGTGATCCATATGCAAGAAAGTACGCACAAGGTGCCTAAGTCCGCCTAACGGCGCTTCGCGCTTGGTGCATGCGAGGTCTGCCTGGTCGGTGAAAACCCGACATGCTCCGTCCCGGCATCGTAGGGACGCGAGGGTCTACGGTCGTAAGACTACGGCCATACATGATAGTGAGTACACCCCCCCTTCCCCAACCCTAAAAGTCACAATGATTTGCTTGCTGTTAACCCCCGCCCCCCCCAAAAGATATTGGAACGAAAACGTATTTGCACAGCTCAACGGAGTACGCGAAAAAGCTGAAACTGCGATTTCGTGTAGGGGACCTGGACCTACCATAAAGAAGAAAGAGATGTACCAGTAGTCGGGAGGAGGACGTAGCTATACATATGTGTCCGTGTGGCACAGCAATACCAGGAGAGTAGGACTCACATAGTAGGAGAATGTGAAATATACTAGAAGGAACGGGATGCGTTAGAGGTGAGGAATTTAGATGAATGTGGCATGGAAGAGTTTGATAGACTAGACAGTAGCGAGAAAACGATCGCTATCCTAGGAGATAGATGGTGGCCACAGACCGCGAAGCAGGACGGGGATAGGATAAGCAAACCGTTTTTACGCAACATAAGGAAAAAGCGTAATGAGCGCCCAAACGTTGGAGATTTCTCTATTAGCAGTAGGAACGGTGCTCCGTCTCGAAAGGGAAGCGTGGTCAACGGTCGAATGACTAAGGCAAGCAACAAATCACTACGCTCCCCATAAAACAAAAACGTATCTCAACAAGCACAATGCATTGCTATTCCCCCTCCCCACTGAGTCCTGAAAATCGCAATGGTTTCGTGTTAGCCCCCCCCCCCCCCCCCCGAGCCCTAAAAACCACAATGGTCTGCTTGCTGTTACCCCCCGAACCTGTGTTATCGGTGTGCCGCTCCCATCCATAAAGAAGTTTCCCTGTCGGTTTATTTGCGGCGTTATCTCGAACATGTCAAGGAACAGGCCCAGCTTACCGCGGTTGCCTGCTTTCCCATCACCTAAAAGCCTTCCGTTGACGTAAGGAGTGCGGGGAGCAAGGGATGGCAAGCGGAAGGGGGTTGGAAAAGGGCGTGTCCGACGACCATCTACAACACATTTTCAGCCCTTAGCGATCCGTGACGTTACGCTACGCTTAGCTACAATCGGCTACCCCAAGCTATGTTACGCTATGCTGCGCCATGCTGCGCTACGCTGTGCTACGCTGTGCTACGCTGTACTACACTGCGCTACGCTGGGTCACGCTGTGCAACGCTGCGCCACGCTGCGCCACGCTGCGCCACGCTGCGCTGCGCTGCGCTACGCTGTGCTACGCTGTTTGGCGCTTGCTACGCTGCGTGGTGCTGCGCGATGCTGCACGATGCTGCGCGATGCTGCGCGATGCTGCGCGATGATGCGTCATGCTGCGCTATGCCGCACTACGACGTGCCACTCCGTGCTACACCGCGCTACGCAGCGATGCGCCGTGCTACTCTGCGCTACGCCGGCCTAGGCCACGGAAGCCTACGCTATGCTGAGCTACACTGAGCTAAGCTGCGATACGCCGCGCTATGCTGCGTTATGCCACGTTATGCCGCACTGCGATGTGCTACGCGGTGCTTTGCCACGCTACACTAGCCTAGGCCACGCTACGCTGAGCTACATCGGGCTACACTGCGCTACGCAAACGTTTTCACCAGTGGGTTTTCATGACTTGGCGGGCTCTCGGCGCCGGAACTCTTACGTTGTTTTTATGTCCTGTACCAACCCAAACCATGCGAAACAAAAATGTTGGTTAAAGGGTTTGTCTTGGCAGCTTGTGCAAAACACTATTCATCCCAAGTGTTGTATGTGTGTAGGAAAGTTCGTTGGGGGTAATTATATTTAATAAAGTCACACTCATTCAAGACTTTAATCAACTTCCATCTTCGACGGAGATGGTATAGAAACACAGAGCTACCCCGTACTTGGAAAACGCCTCCCAGCTTCCCCGGGCGCGTCTATCCCGGACCCCCTCCCTCGTGAGTGACCCGTTCTTGTACACCAGCATGGCGAACCACGCCGCCGGATTGCACGGATGGTACATGGTGTTCCCTGTTGTCGCAGGTATTCCAAAACGCAAGACGAGACAAGAACGGAGAGAGTATAAGGCAAGACAGGTTAAAGCAACTCAGAGCAAAGCAGATCAAAGCAGAGCGAACGCAAAAGCAAAAAGAGGTGAAGCCAAGAAAACACAACGCAAAGCAAAGCCAAACTAAGCCGAGCTTAAAACAACCAAAAACAAACTAAAGCAGACCGGACGGGACCGGACCAAGCCAAACAAACCAAGGCCGACCAAGCATAGCCAGCCGCGTAGAATAGGCACCGGTACAGCAATGCACTAGCCGGCACAGCGACTGCCACCTCAACTTAAAACACACCTGTCGTGGTCGGGCTCGGGTCGGTGGTCACTCCTAGCAGAGTGTCGGACGTGCCTAAGCTCACCATCACGTCTCCCCCTCCCGCCTCTTCCGAACCGCCAGCGGCCACGACCCCCATCCCCGCTAGGGAGTTGCAGTTGTCTCCGCTCCCCGCCACCACCAAGCAGTCTCTAGAAAATCCAAACCTGCGATCATTGTCCAACCGTTCGCGACGATGCGCGTTTTACGAACGCGGTTGTGCTCGGAGGTCGTCCTACCGTTGTCCGAGAAGAGAGTTCTCTTTCCAGGGTAAAAAAAAAAAGTAGCCACTACAACACGAACACAAACGCAAACACCAACGCACAACCCGACGAAGAATTTCTCTTGCGGGGGATTAAATCAAGAATCAAGTAGCGACCCCGAAAACACAAACACAAGCACACGAATACACACCCGCCATCACTCGTGAGGTGATCAAACATAGCAACGCCTGCATAGAACACTAACCTTAACCCTAACACTAAACACTAACGCCCAAACATACCACAAATACTACCCTAAGAAGAAAGCCCCCTTGTGGGGGCCAAAAGTCGAAATTACCACAAAAATACGAACAAACACAAATACAAACACAAACACACATCAACGCACAGCATAACCTCGACCCCCCCCCCCCCCTCCCCCCCCCCAAGCCGCCGCCGCCGCCGCTACCACTTCCGTAACTGCCGCCCCTCTCACCTTCGGCAGAGATAGGCGGAAACATTCCCGACCCCGACGTGAGAGTCGACGATTCCCCCGTCGTCCCCGAGGCGTTCCCTTAGACCCGGTGCGGTCGCCTCCAACGCCTCCTTGAGCCATCGCTTTTCCCTGAAACAGCATCAGCACCAGCAAGCGCCGGCGGGCATCGTTAGCGAAAGACCCTCAACCTCCCGAACAAAACAATACGAGCGACCCAGAGGTAATAATTTTGACGGCGACAAAAAGAAAGTAGGGACCGCTTTTGAGTTTCCTGAAGCGTCCGCCGGCAACCAAACCGGACAAGTTAAAGATGGTAACACATGTCCTGCTAAGTGAGTTCCTAGCGACAGCTAAGCACAATATGATATGTCGCGGTGGTCGTGGTGGAGGCGGCCGCGGCGACGGCGGCGGCAAAGCCGTACTGTCGTTAAGGGTTTTGCGCAGTAGGGCATTTGTAACTGTCAAGTTGCGCGTGTTGGTGGCCCGCGGCGGTCTAACAATCCGCCTTCAGCGACTCCTAAAAAGGTCCATTTTTTAGCGCGGTGAAAATTAGAAACCTGCATTCACTCGTAAAATAAAGCAGGTATGACGCGGTGGCGGTGGCGGTGAAGGCGGCGGAAGACCCGACAGCGGCAAGATGGAGGCGAATCAAAAGCTCCCGCGGGGTTCATGCTAGTGCGAACGAGTCGGCAGTGTGGGTGCCACAGCCCGCCTTCTGCTGAGGTCACCGCGCTATGTGGAGTGAGTAGCGGGCGGGAGGTAGAGACGAAGGGAGTCCAGCCGAGCCGAGGCGGGGCGATCCGAGTGCGATGTGTTCAATCGGCTTCGAACGCAGCGTACAAAGGCCGCGGCGCAGAAGCCCGAGGAGCACCCCCCCCCCCTACCCCCCGACCATCTTCCACCTACCAACATTACCCCGCACACACGCACACGCACGCCAACACCCCCCCCGCCCAACATCTCACCAACTTCTTCCACCGCACACACGCGCACACACGGTAGCACACACGCGCGGGCAGTAGCTATGACCTTTTCTTCGAAAAAAAGACAACATCGCACATCAACGCCACTAACGCTAATGCCGTCAACATCTTCACAACCGTTAACCCCACCATCATCAGCACCAACAGCCTTAGCACTACCACCGCTACCCACACCACTACGTGGAGCATCACTACCAACAGCAACAGCAACGAGGACAGCGAACACAGGCAGGCAGGCAGGCAGGCAGGCAGGCAGGCAGGCAGGCAGGCAGGCAGGCAGGCAGGCAGGCAGGCACTCACGCAGGCAGACAGGCAAGCAGGCAGGCAGGCACTCACGCAGGCAGAGAGGCAGGCACTCACGCAGGCCGAGAGGCAGGCACGCACTCAAACGCGCACGCAATACGCAGCCCACGAACTCGAGAAGCCACCGCCAACCAACATGCAATAAGCTGGCTTTCTGCCTCACCCGAAAATATGTCTTCGAGAGAAAGTGAAGGTGCAACCCTACGGAGAATTCCATCGTAGCCTAGGTGCGCAATAAAATATTATTGGAAAACACATAACGGCGTTCCAACCATGTTGGGCAGCAGTTCCTCAGCGAAGGATACTCACTAGTCAGAAATTATTTGGCAAAAAAAACGCCAAAAGCGCTACTTTTATCTTAGCAATCGTCACTGAAAAAGCACCAAAATCATAACTTTTTTGGGTGAAAAAAACAAACAAAAACTACCCCTAGCAATGCACGCGCCACTCTACGACCTCACCTTATATGCATGAGGTTCATTCCGCTGCCGTCAGAGGTCTCGATTTCCGCGTAGCGCCCGGCAAGGACTGACGCCAAAAAGCTGCAGACCAGAGAAATGCGCTCCGTGTTCTCGTACGTCTGCGGCCGTTCTCGGTGAATCTGAGCGGTTTGAAACAAGAAAAAAAAAAATCGGCTGTAAGGCAGGGGTGAGTGGTTCGGTGGTTCAGCGACTGTCTAATGCTCACGGACTGCTGCGAGTTCCCATCTGAAAACGTGCAAAGCTGCATATCTGGGACTTTAGCTTCGTATTCTCGTACGCCTGCCTCGGCCACCCTCGATTAATTTGAGGGATTCATTCTCGCGCGCAAGACAACTAGACGCCGGCGACTCGGCGACCACGGACAGTTACGCCTCCCCGCCCTTCCCCTCCCCTCTTTCGATTCCAGCCGCCCCCCTCCCCGCCCCGCCTCAACCACAGCCACCTTCATGATCTGTGGCGCCCCTTGCCGGAGGTGCGCCCTCGACCCTGTAAGCTCCGCCAGACGCGTGGCACCCCCCATCGCCTCCTCGAGCTCCGCTGCATACTTCTTTGTGCTACCGTCCGCCCATATCGGCGAGTCCTCCACGGCAAAGCACCCGGAAAACGCTTCCACCAACCCCGCCCCACCAGGCACGGCCGCAGCTTTTGTCGACGTCGCCTTTTCTGCCACCGCCACGGCCCCTATCCCCCCGCCTCCACTACCCCCAACGGCGCTATCAACACCGCCGCCACCGCTGCCGCTGCTGCTGCTACCAGGGCTATTTTGGCCACTCAACAAGTCGCTCGAATGCGAGTCTGAGTCTGCCGCCATCGCGCGGAGCCTCTCTTGCGCGCCTTTGGCCCAGTATACCGTCCCATGTTGCTGGCCGCTCACGGACACCGCTCGCACCGCCGAGAGGTCGAGGCCTGCACGGGACATGTCACCGTTTGGGTCCTACCGCGCGAAAACAGCGAGCGGGTGGTGGGTGAGCGGGTAGGCGAGCAGGCAGGTGTTGGGACGGGGCGCGGCGGGCCTCTCTCAGTTTATTTTTCTGTTTTTCGGCCCGTCTGCCTATCTGTCTGTCCTTTTGTCTGTCGGTCTGTTTAACTACTTGTCTGTTTGTGTATCTGTATCTGTCTGTCTGCCTGTCTGCGCGTCCGTCTATTTGCACCTGTCTCGTATGTATCTGCCTTTCTTCTCCTTCTCTTTCCGCCCTTCCGCTTTCTCCCTCTCTTCCCCGCCAACTCGAGTCGATCATGCGTATCGGTGGTCCGCAACTCGCGTATAACCCCCTTTTTTGTTGCACTCACGTTTTTGGGACTAAACTACTTGGTGTCAAATTCGAAAGATATTTCCAGCAGTAAAATTAGCTGAGGAGGGAAGGGACAGTGGGGTTTCTGTACAGTTACCAGGTATGATACGTACCATAGCACTATATATACTTCGAAGGAACATGCTAGGTTCCACAACACGACAGAAGGCATTCGCAATACGTAAGCAATGGGCACGTGTGATATCATATTGTAGACAGCTTGCAAAAATGATTATCGACCCTAAACTTGTCGAATTCACATCTGACGTCGTTAAAATATTTTTATAAAACAGCCCAATCGAAAGCCAGTACTGTCAGTGTGCGGAGTAGGGCCGGTTGTCGCCATATTACTGTGTTTTGCGGATGCACATGCCGGCATTATAGAGGGGCCGCTACCGTACTCAAAGACACGAGGGCACGAAAGGCCACACGCACCTTGAGTCGATGCAGCAAAGCTTCGAGAGCGTGGAGCCACATCGCGACGGGAGAGGTAACCTGAGAGCCCGAAATCTTCATGCCGTTCTTGGACCCGTATCGATGTTCGGCCGGCAGGTCCCGCTGCGGACATGCGCGTGGTTTTCCACAGAGCGGGGAGCACACCGGATGTCAAAAAGGTCAGCGAACTGTCAAGTGTTTGGGCCCGTCAAAGTCTCCTTATAAAGCGAGTTTCTAATTAACGATGGCATAAAAAATAGGGGTTCTTTTCCACCGTCGCGCGCTGGAATCTACCTGTCCGGCCACCGGAGCTTCCAAAAAGAACGATAAAATAATGAAATGAATCGCTGTACGCACACAGTTGACGGCAGTTGCACATACCCACCCGCGCGAGTCCACAGCGAGAGCTACAGCAGTATCTTATACTAGTTTCAGGTGGTGAGGTCCGTCAAGGTCTTGCGTGTACGTCAAGGGGCAAGAGAGCCGTCAACCCATACCTTTGCTGGAGGCCGGCTGCGAGGAAATTTGAAATGAACGTCCTCGTTGGTGGGGAGGGGTGCTGCTGCTACTCATAGCTCTACTTTACACTTCGGTTGGCTTCGTGCATCCAACGCCTCAAAAGCATTGGTGGTGTACTTACGAGAACGACAGAAGGCACAGCAGTAGGACTACTGCTGCTGCTGCCGCTGCGGAACTACTCTCGGTACTTGTACAACTGCCGCATATTGCCTGGCATCGCGCAGCAGTGTCAGTGTACCATGGTGAATGAAAAAGTACCGGAAATACGAGTATACCCGTAGAAATCAGGACTACTCTCACTGCTACCAGGTATCATGGTATGTAACTTCACTGCTGCATAATATCCTGGTGCAGTAGAAGCAATTACACTACGAACTACATACAAAGCTGCTGCTACCGCTGTGTAACTGTACTGCTGCATAATACCAGGTACTGCTGTACACACCGTAGTACCTGGGGCAGTGCTGCTCACAGCTCACTGCTCATTTGAGCGATTACTCCCGACGTGAAAATTTGCGTCTAGCGTCCACACACACCTCGTAATTGACGGATTCAAGCACCACCGGGTCATTCAACGTCCCTCCTGCCCCCTTCCCCCGCAATACTGCTGCCGTCAAGCTCTGGGTGCTGAGATCAAGCCCTAGCCACAGCGGCTGCTCTTCTTGCATCTCCTGCTGTTCGGTGGCAGCTCCCACTCCAGTCGGACCTGCTGTTGGTGCTGCTGCCGTGATCAACCTGCTGTTCCGAAACATGAACGCCCAGGAACTACTCCTCTGGAGAGCAAGCGAAGCTCGCCCGCGAACAAGGGCAGAGCCAAAGGCAGATCGTGTTGCACACTCGTTTATCTTGACGAAGGATGGTCGTGGTGTCGCCCTCATAGTAGCTGGCCGCGTGGCAGCGGGTATCAGCCAGGCCATCGCCGAGATCATGTGTCCCGACGACAGCAAAAGGAGCAAGCTGGAAATGTGCCAGGTTTTGAAATTCGCCAGAACATGATGACTACATGTACTACTTTTGGCGCTTTTTACGGTGCCATTGCTTCTGGCCATGGCGCACTTCTCGTACCTGGCTTGATCGCGTGGCCTACTTCTTTTAGCCACCTTGAATGTCTGGTCTGTAGTTTTGTAGTTTTCTCCGTAGCTTGGAGCTTGGAGAGCCGCCGCTAGTTGCTCCGCCGACGGCACAAGGTTGCGGTTTGGTGGATACGGCGAGTTTGCACGCGATAATGAAGCGATGCATTTCCGGGGGGAAGAAATATTGTTGGTTTGCACGCGATAATGAGGCGGTGTACTTTCGGGGGTTAAATCACGTGTGATGTGTTCTGATGAGCACCCTAGGCCGCACCACGCAACGTTGCTCGTAAGGTGCAAGCAGAACCAACTAGCACACGCTCCTCAGCTGACGACTGAGGCACACGCACGTCTGACCTGCTACATCCCAGCGATCCTCCGCTTGCCTCAGCAAAAGCTTTCCGCCCTGCACCCAATCACCTTTCCTCGGCCCGGAGCCAAACACCGCACAACGCAAGAGCGGCTCGTTTTTGCTGGCCCACAGCAAGCAAGCAAGGCCGCTCGCTAACGTACGGTTGCTAGCAAGTGAGAGCAAACAGCATATTGCAAGTGAGAGGAAGGATCCGCCATGGCGGACAGAGACCCTTGCCCGCACCGCATTGTAGGAGACGTCGGCGGGGCCTTTGGGTTTGGCCTAGTGGGAGGAGGGGTATGGCATAGCGTCAAGGGTTTCAGGAATTCCCCGAAAGGGCAGGGGACACAAGGTGCTCTCAAGGCAGCTATGGTGAGTGTTGCGAGAGTGCAGTGCGAGCTATTGCCGTGGCGTTGGTGCGATTTGTGAGATCTTGCTTGTCAAATGCTCCTGCTGCGCAGAGCAGCAACAACAGTATTAGTGGTCGACCAAGTAGGAGATCTGGTGCTGGTGTAGGGCCATGGGTGGTGAGGCGTTTGGTGCTTCTCGCTGGCAGCTTGCTTGCAGCAGCAGTGCAGTGCAGTGCATTGTGATGTTTTTTACGTACTTCCCTACCGTACTGCCGTGCTGTACGATGGACCCGCCTACGGCTCCCCCACCGTGTACCGCTGCTACTGCTATATAGACTAAAAATATACTCCAGTATCTATGACGATATTAGCAAGTACTAAGCTGGACCTTTGGGTGCGCAAGTGAAAGAACGAATGCTGACGTTTGAAATTCTATTTTGGATGCGGCACATATCGGCTCCGTTCTCGCCCCATCGACTGCTGTGTTTCGACTTTTGTGACAAATGCTACCTGTAGGGCGACGGCAGGCAAGATTTCACGACTAATGTGTAGTCGCTAGGCGGCGAAGCCGACAAACTGACTTTAGTCCGAAAGCCGTTTGGCGAGTTTGAGCTGTATGTTTTGCATCGAATTTCTTACTGTTCGCGAAGAGCCGAGCCTGAAGCTCTTACATATTAAGGCGATCTGTATCCTTCACGAGGGTGTACACACCCCGTGAGAAAACAACAACACACCCCGCAACACGCGCGATCGAAGTATCACGCGCAGCTTGCAAAGCTGAGTTTTGATGAAGTAATCATTTTTGGTCGATATCACAGCTGAAGCGTATTTTTCATTTTTCTAAATATGAACAGCAATATTCCATTTCTTACGTGCAGGCTTTAATCGTATCCCATCCCATCAAGACGAAAGGTTGCGACGTTTTGGAAGCCCCATGTCAGTGCCCGCGGCGATTCTCCAAGAAAGCTGTTTCCCCGTGTGTAAAGCCTTCGTACAAGTAGGGAAACCCCGTAAGTCGGATAGTCAGCACCTCCGGAAAACGACTGACCAATAATTTGACTGGAAACTAGTGGTGCCAACTCTAGTTGGTGCCGACTGACAGCTATAACAGTACCACACGTAGTATTCGACGACGGAGGAAGGAGGGGAACGCGACGTGGCATATGCCTGCATATACAAACGAGCGTGCTCTTTGCTCGTCCTATACTTCATAGTATTTTCGGAAAATGAAATTCACAGCTTGTGAAATCGAAAATGCTTTCATCGAAACTCGTCCTTGCCAGCTGCGTGTGATACTTCGGTCGGGCGTGGTAGATACACGGCAGCAGTACGTACTATAATATGACACCTGTGCAGGATAAAGACCGACGTTGTTTTTTGCCACCCCAAACGATGCACAAACGGTGTCTAACCAACCCCCCCCCCCCCCCCCCCCCCCCCCCCCCCCCCCCCCCCCCACCCCTCCCCTTTGAACATCACACAACGCGCATCCCGATCAGTACCGAGCACCGGTCCTAGGGGGGAACTTCGCAGTGTGGGGCGCCCTCTTCTCCGTGTGCGACTGCTCCCTCGTTGCCGTCCGTCACAAGGAGGACGCGTGGAATCCCATCCTCTCGGGGGCGGCCACCGGTGGCATCCTGGCCCTGCGAGCTGGCCCTAAAACCGCCGCAAAAAACGCCGCCGTTGGAGGTGTTTTGCTAGCCGTCATCGAGGGGGTGGGTATCCTCCTGGGTAGGTTTATGGCGCAACAGGAGCCGCCTCCCCTGGAGGCCGACCAGGGGGCGGGGATGGGGGGGGGGGGCGCCCCCCAGGCGCCGCGACCTCTGGGACTCGCGCCTCCTCTGCCCCCGGTAGGGGCACCGACAGGGTACCGGCCGACTGGGGCGGGAGGAGAGATGGACTCGTCGGCGACGCGATCTCACGACGTGGTAACAGGATCTGGGTTCGAAACTGGCACTAGGTTTGAGGACACCTTGGCGACGCAAGACCCGTTTGCGTCTAACGCTGGGGATCGGTACCTTAATGGCGATGGGTCGTCGGGGGCAAGGGGGGGGGAAGGTGGTGGTGGGGCAGGGGCGGAGAAGAAGAGTTGGTTCGGGAGGCTGATCGGTCGAGGGGGTGGAAAGTGACGTGCTTTTCTTCACGTCTGGAGGTCGATCGGTCGAGGAGACGGAAGTTATGTGCTTGTTATTTTTGGAAGCGGGGGGAGAAGGACGCGGAAGGGGGTGTTTGGGGTGGTGGGGAGAGAGGGGGGGAAGTGCATAGTGGTGGTTCTTGGATTAGATTCCTGCTCCGCAAATTTTGTTCCTGTTTTTTCCGCTGCCGTTCGCTCACGGGGGCGCCGTGTGACTTTCCATTTGTGGATTGTGTGCACGGTTCGTGGCGGTGGCTTGTTGATTTTTCATGGCCTTCATCACTTACCGCAGAGTAGCCTCATGGCGCCCTGCTTTGATCGTGCTGTGTTGTGGTGGACTTGTGCTAATGACTCACGCGCGCGTGTTTTTTCGGCCGGCTCTGCCTGTCTCTTTAGGCCCCGCTCGAAAGAGACTAGCATGTTGCGCGCGTGACAGCCCCCCCCGCCCTCCCTCCCACTCTTCCTTTCCTTTTTCGTGTTCCCCCTTCCTTTTTTATTTCTTATCCCCCCTCCCTCCCAAAAAAAAGATTTCTCGGGGTTTGTGCGATGTTAGTTTAGGGTTCGCTTACACCGACGCGGTAACCATATGTTATAGCAGGCACGAACTTAGTCGTGTGTGCGGTTCTGCTGCTGCTTTTGCCGAGCGTGCTCCTCGCACGCCCGCCGGTGGTGGAAGGGTTTGTTGAATGTAATGCTGTTGTCGCAGAAGAGGCATGCGTCGTGGTCATCGGCACGCCAGCGTGCCAGTTGGCGCCCACTTTTTTTCTAGGTCCCAGCTCGCAGCATCTCAAGGAGGCGTGGAATATAAAGCCGAAAATGCGTGAGTGCGGCACCGCACCGCCCTCGGCGCCGCTGACCGTCTAGTTTTATTCGTTTTGATCTCCCTGTTGTGGAACGACCCAGCGGCAAACTATTTGCCCCCCTGCGACCCAAAACAACGAAGGAAGAGACAGAAATGCCTGCCAGAGCGGGTGGACGCACGTGGACAAGCAGGGTGGGGGCGCCGGCAGGCGCGTTACGCAACAAGCGGAAACCCTTCGGAGCCTTTTTTTTGGGGGGGGCGGAGGATTCCGGGTCCGTGTTATATTATATGTGCATATGCTTCAAAGGTTTCGGTCGAGAGGTGGTAGAGGCTAAAGATGCGACCCGAGTGGGGGGCGTGGTGCGTTCCCCAGCCTCGCTTACCATACAACATATGATAGGTCAGTTGGTCGAGGTCAAGCGCGTAGAAGATGGCGCCGTTTTTTTTTCAGCTTCCGCCGCTACGATATGCATGACACTGCGCGCTCGCTCTACATCTGGTACCTCGTTTTCTGCTCGTGTCATGGAGCTACTCTATTTGTAGCACCTCTTTCACGTACTACGATGTTCTTACCATTATACTACTGTTACAGCTACGTACTACGTATGATACCACTATTAATAGTGGTATTTATAGTGGTACACTAGACACAGTAGGAAGACTACCCCACTAATATTCTACTACGGCTACTGCAATTCTACTTCTACCGCTACTGCTGTTTCTTTCACGTCTTTCAATTGCTCAGTTTACTGACCGTCCGTTTGACCGTGCGTAAGCCGAATGCCATTAAACAGTATACCGGTGCTTTCTACGCCAGCTGAAGGTAATCAAATGTGTTCACACGCTTCTAGTGCCGGGGATTAAAAGTACACTGAGGAACACAAAGCGCAACGCAATTCGTTGGCTGCAGTACATTGAATACCCCTTTGGAGGGGCGTAGTCCTGCAAAAGGTGCAATACAGACCAACGTTATTAAAAGTTCGTTCGCTTGTGTCGGCTTAAATCGTCCCCCGAGGTGAACCATCTCGAAGCTTTGGTCCTCGTATTTCGGCTATTGGTCCTGGCCATGTTGCGACGCAAACATCCACTTCATTGAGCATACCGGTGTGTCCTTACCTTATTGACCCTCACGAAGTTTCGGCTCTTTCGGCGCCCGTCTAGTGTGTGGTTGAAGATGCGTGCTACGGTAGAGGTATCACTTTTCGCCTGGAACGGTTTCTGAATGGCGGGGCCCCTTAACCCAAAATCGTTGGAAATACGCATTTTTTTTCGCATGGAGTTCGTTTTATACCTAAGCCATGGGATTTTTCATTCGGTAGTAGCAGTTTTAATTTTCTCGGCCAAATCAGTTTGTGGCGAGAGGTCTTAAGCTCCGAAAGTGAGGGGTAGTATTAAGAAAAAAAGTGGTGCGCCTCTATCGTAGCAAGCGTCTGAGTCGACAACACGTTCTCGGAATCTCTGTGCGCGTAGATGCTGAGAATATTTAGCTTACACTCTGGTATAGCGCTGCTGTATATTCTTCCCCTCTCCCTCCAGAACCGGCTCGAACTCCACACCCACGCTCCGCAGTACCACAAACCATCGAACATCCATAACACCCAATTCGATTATATTTAAGGGCAGCAGCAGCAGCGGCGCGGCACACCCACGACACACCAGAACTACTGCTCCACGCCCGAGGCTCTGTACCACGGCAAACTGCTTGAACGCAATCCTTATCCCAGACGAGCCACATTCGGAGAGGCAACATACGATCTTGGCAACCGAAAATCTGGTGAAGCTTCAGGGACGAGGCCGGGCCGGTGTATCGGAATCGGGCCCTAGGTTTTCTCTTTGAATACGGCTGCAGTAGGGGGACTATTTCAAGGGTCTGTTTTTTTTCAGCGGCTCAGAACCACTTGAGATAATGGCTACCCCATTTCTCTGGGTTTTCAGTATTAGTATTAGACTAATAGTCTAGCATATTTTCCCTCCAACATGGTAGCGTAGATGCCGCTGCGATAGGAATCGACCATCCTCCCGTAAACCAGTAGCACCTGTTCTGATGACAGTATGGCATATCATGTCGTGCAGGTGCTTCCTCGTTTCATTCTTTTTTGTAAATTTGGCGGGAATGGAAGGCGTCCAATGGAAACCTGTGGTTGTTACGCTGTAAACACCTTGTTATTCTCTCCTTCGCGTCGTTCCTAACAAATGCAAAAAATCACACGATGCCACCGACATCTTGATATTCTGAAATATCACGTTCTCAGAAAACAAGGATCAACTTTTATTGTCAGGAATCCCGACATCGTTTTTTCATGGACACTTTCATCCTAGCCACTTGGTTCTTGACGATTGTCACAATTCGTGGAAAAAGCAACTTTTTTTCTATCACGATATTCCTGACCTTTGTTTTGTGTTCGTCAGGAACGAACCTGATACAACAAATAACTATTTGGGGATCATCAATGTCTAGCGAGACCAAACGAGCACCGAGTTTGATTTTTCAATCGCCTCGGTACAGCAGTAGTTTGAGCGTGCAAGCAGTAAAAGTGTGGACCCATGTGCTGCAGTGGTAAATGTGGACCAATCTACTCCAGGGGCTCCCTACTTGAAGAGAGCTCTATATTCGTCACCCAAAACCTGAATATTAATAAACCCGACAGTGAGTGCAACCCGAAAAGCAATCCCTTGACCGAGGTACCCAACGAATAAAGTTGCAAAAAACCAGAAAAAAAAAAGAAAAAAAAAATGGTGATTTTGGGCTGAGGAGCCCCCATCATATCATAAAACGTGCTATGCCAAAAATTAAACATGCTACCCCGTTCGAAGCACGCGTCACATGACCATGCTCACCGCGCACAGTTCGAACTCACTCCCTAGCCCGGCAGCTCAGGTTGGCTCCAATTGGCCCAAGATGCTGCAATCGCCATTTACCACCATACCCCTCCCGTTCTGACGCCCCAAAGGGGATACATGCCAAAAGTGCTGCTGGGTAGCTCTTACAGGGACACAGAAGGTTACGCTAGTGGGGGGCATCGGTTCGCGTCGTATGGCTTCTTCTTACAGGTTGCTTCTTTTTTAGCTCAAGGCTTGATAGGGCCAAGACTCCCAAGTGCTTCGGTGCCTGCCTGTGCGCGGCACCCCCCGCGCGCGCGCAAGTTCGTTCCCTCCTCCCGCAGGTACGTTGCTTCTGTCTTCGCTTAAAGCTTGGTAAGGTCACGCACATCACTCCATAACATCAAACCCTTTATACCGCTGCAGTTATAACCCGTATACCGCTGCAGAAGTTATAACCCGTTCTAATCCCAAGCAGAGCGTTTCCGAAAAGATGCGTGGTTCCGATTGGGTGAACGCCTCCAGTGGAAACCAGCGATGGCCAAGCGATAAAGCACAATGTTCCCCCTTTGTTTCTCCTCCAAGAACCTGGCGGGCAAGCAACGCCTGCGTAATTATTACGTAGGAAACCCGTCCAATATCAAAGGGCTCGCATCCAGCGCTCTTCGAGCCGAACGGCGACGGCGGGAGGGCACAAGTCTTCCCCGCGAAAGAAAAAAAAAAACACGCGAAAGCGCAAAGCGAAGCAACAGCGCGCCGCAGATGAAAAAAGAACGCCAAGAAAAAGAAAGCTAGCTTCTTCAAGCTAGCTTCAGTTTTACGAAGATTTGCGCTTTCCGCCGGATCGCCTCCCTCTGCCCTTCCTCGGAGCGACAGCAGGGGCGGCAGGAGGGACAGCAGCGGCCACCTCCGGCATCACCGCCGCCTCCTTCTTTCCCTCTTCCCCCCCTGCTGCCGCATCTGCTACTGGTGTCACTGCTGCAGCTGGAACCGCCGCCGGCGCCGCCGCCCCTTTCTCTACCGCGGGGGGTGAGGATTTTGCGCCTGCCACTGAAGGAATGATTTTCATGTAAAAAATCGGCGAGGGCGGGGGGGGGGGGGGGGTTCGCGTAAAGTTTCGGCAACGTGTCTTTCGGGAGAGGGGGAGGGGGAATTTAGCGTGTAATTTGAGCAATGTGCCCTGCACGCGGGAGGGGGGGGGGGCGAGGGGGGGGGGGGGGGGGTTCGCGTGTAATTTCGGCAATGTTCCATGCGGGTGGGGGGCGCGGGAAGGGTTTCGCGAAATATTTCGGCCATGTGCCATGCAATATGCTATGCGAAAGGGGGGGTGTATTAATTTGTCGCTTGCCTTCGTCGCTTGACCATTGATAACGCATCCCTTTAGAGGCGGGCCACCATTTCCACTCCTACAATATGGACACCTCAAAACAGGTGGGCGCTCATTGCGATTTCTTGCCGTGTACTTCGTGCATAATTCTGTATTGCTTATCTTACGCCCTACCTGTTTCACCTGTTGCGATAACCACCAAACTCCTAGGATAGCGACCGCTTCTCGCTATTATCTCTTGTACCGAACTTCTCCATGCCAAATTCGTCCGTTTTCTTCATTTCCTCCAACACGTGCCGTTCCTCCTTGTACATTTCACATCTTCTCACTATTTCAGTTCTACTTGCTTTTGCCTCGTCACAGGGACACAGCTGTGCATCTTCTTTCTTTTCCTCCCGACCGGGGAGCGCACGGGGGGGGGGGGGGTACTTGCATAGCTGTAAACATATGGCCATAGACCCTCGCATCTCTACAAGCAAGCTGGGATTTCACCGTTCAGGCAAACACGTGCACCACGCGAGAAGCGCCATGAGGTGTTTGGCGAGTCGCATGAATGATTGACTGCATCCTGCTAAGAAGCACCTGTGAGGCGGACTTCGGCACCTTGTGCGTACTTTCGTGCATATCGGACGACAGCTTCGAATACATATATATATATATATATTCTGGTGTGGCCACTGGGAGGGGATTTGAGTTCGGCGTTTGCGCTCTTGCCGGCGTTGAGCGGCCAATAGACGGAACTGGTCACGGAGGTGTGCAGTGCTCCAGTTTTGTCGCAGTTGACTAACACACACCTCGACGTATTTGTTCTTCCTTGAGCGGGAGGGGGGGGTGGGGGGGATGACGGGGGCGGAGGGATGTGGAGAGGGGGGGGTGAAGGGGCGGGGGGGGGGGGGGGCGTCCCTCCCTTCTTCACCAGAAGCATTCGCACCTAATACCAACGACCAGCAAAGACAACCTACTAGTTATGGTAATAAAATACCTGATAAGCACTCACACGCTTCTTCCTCGAGGGGGAGGGGGGGGCGAGGGGGGGAGGGGAGGGAAGGGGCAGGCGTCCCTTCTTTTACTCACCAGAAGCACCCGCTGCTGCCATTGCCTCCGCCGCAGCCGCGCGCGAAACCTTGGGCGCCTTGCGCTTGACGAAGCCCTTGGGGTACGCTATCGTGTTGATCCCCTCAAGCAAGCTCTGGACGATCTCCTCCTCGCCCGACAAAGGTTTGCCCGGAGGTTGCCCCGCACCAGCCACGCGCACAACCCTGTCTCCGTTCGTTTTGGTTTTGGTTTCGATTGTGGTGTTGGTATTGGTATTGGTATTGGTATTTGTTTTGTGTTCGGTTTCGGAATTGGTTTCCGTTTTCAATTCAAGTTCGATGTCGAAATCATTTTTTTTCCGTTCAAGATTCGTTTAATCATTTTTTGGGCGGCAAGAAAAGAGAAAAGGCGCGAGCGCGCACACATACGCACACACACGCGGGGTGGGGGAGGGGGAAGGCGAAGGCAAGGTGGGGTTAGTCGGGGCTGATACAGGGGGGATGGGTCACAACCGCAGAGGGGCTTCAAAGGGAAAAACACGGTCGAAATAAACAGACGAATACATCATTTCGCTGCACGAAGCAGCCCGACATGCTTGGATAAGGGGTGGGTGTACTCGTTTAATGCTTGTCATAGCCATGTGACCATGGACCCTCGCATGCCTACAATGCCGAGACGAAGCACGTCGGGCTTTCACTCACCTGGTAGATAGACATCATCGCGTGCACCAGATAAGAGGGGCGTGCCAGCTTCAATATACGGAGCTGAACCACATTCGCGTACCACGGTGGTACAAATCCAGCAATGACTCGTACGGGCTGTGCTGAGTATCATTCCTACAATGAGCCGTCCTTATTGTCGCTATTGTATATACGAGCAAACTGCTTCACAAACGGAGTCATCCTTCTTAGAGTAGTAGTCCATCATGTGTTTTCACTTGTTCTGTCCATTGCGACAGCGGCGGAGGCGGCGGCGGCTTGTCATACCTGATCCCCGCCGGCTCCTCGTTGGCGGTGATGGACAGCTTCCCCGCTTGTACCGCCGTAAGGTCTTCGGTCAAAGTCTCCCACAATAGCTCCAGCCCTTGAGAAGTGGGTGACGCGGCTACCGGCCTCGCCCCGCTCCTAAGCATACCCGCGCTCGATTTGCGCAGGGCCTGGCCGGGTGAAGGGTGGAAGGCGTTGGGTCGGGTTGGTTTGGGTTACTGTAGTCCGGGTTGGGTTGGGTTGAGTTGGGTTTACGCCGAGACCCCGGGGAGAGAAAAACCGAGGTATGCGAACAAACCTGAGTCTAAGGATCTAGAAGAGGCAAAAAATCAAACAAACAGGTGACAGAAAAAAACAGAACACAATCGTCAGAACCAGAAGCAGCAGCAGCAGAAGCACAAAAATAAAAACATGAGAACATGAAAAAAATAAACGGACTATTAACAGGAACTAATTAAAATGATGGGGAAGGTGAACGGAGGGGGGGGGAGACGACGCAGCAGCAATGCAACAAAGGTCTCAAAAAAATGGAAAGGGAGAGAGGGAGGGCACTCACCGTCGGCCCCCAAGATTCCCCGAGCCACTTCATGAGCTGGTCTTTCTTTTCGATCGACTCAAAGTCGATCGAGAACACCGCTACGCCCTCGATGTCGTCGAGGCGCTTGAGCTCCTGCTCGGGCATGGTAAACGGCGCGAGCGTTTAGCATTAAAACAATCATAACAAACGCGAAAAAAGGGAAAACAACGGGAACACGACGATAAGAAAAGCGAAATAACGAAAAATATAAGTCCACCATGATCAGTCGTATGCAAACAGAAACCAAAGAAACGCGAAAGAAGGAAAAAAAACACACACACACACACACAAAAAAAAAAAAAAAACAATTGCATACAAAAAAAAAGAACCGCTAATGGAAAAAAAAATGCAAGGTTTTCAGTGTCAGCAGCGGCGGGCTTGTTTCAGTCTGCTCACCCACATCTTACAACACCAACTGGAAGCTGCGGTTCGACGAACAGTTGCAACAGCATACCTCACTCATCTCTTACAAGTGAAACCGTAAGTTGCGGTTCGACTATAGCTATCCTCTTAAAAGTGAAACGGCAAGCTGTGGTTCGACGAACAGTTCATCACATACCTCTTGCCACTCCTCGTCCGTCGTGGCGAAGCCTTCCACGCTGACGACTGACAACTCCACCCCCCTCCTTCTAGACGGCCCGTCAAGGAAGCGCTCGATCGCCTCAGCCACGCTCGATCTCTTCGTGGCGGCGTCCTCAGGCTGGGAAACAAAAAAAACACAAAAGCAGACAAGACAAGACGACAAACACGGTATGACAGGAAAGTTGTTGTGATATTACACGACATGATACCCAAGCCACACCAACCCAAGCCCAGCCATGCCCCACGCTGAGGCAAATTAAGACAAAGAGGCGAAGCAGACACACAAGAAAAAAATCACCACGTACTGACGCTAAATAAACGAACCCGCCTTCTCCAACCTAGCCACTAGCTACAGCCCCCCCCCCCTTCCCCCCCCCGCCCCAACCCCCCCCCCCTCCTGCATGACCTCGAAGGGGATACGAGGACAATGGTCAAGTTATGAAGGCAAGCAAACAATGAGTACGTTCCCCTCCCCACCCCGGCCCGACCCCCCCCTCCTCTCAAAGCGAGTAGCGCACTCACCGAAGACAGCACGGTCCCCGGCCCCACGAGCACCGCCTGCCGGGTGATGCTCTCGTCCAGAACCGGCTCTGCCTTCGGGCCTGTAAGGAAAGGCACGGCTTCTTCCCCCGTGGAGGCACCGAACAGCCTGCCGGTATGTACGACTACGCACTTTACGTTGCCGTCCACACTGCGGACGGCCTCCAGTGACTCCTGGTTGATGGTGATCGACGGGGCGAGAAGACAACAATGGAGCAGGGTGGAGGGGAGGGGGGAAGGTGGGAAGGAGAGACGCACGTAACAACTATTACTACCATACGAAGTAGTACTACTCTTACTATATACCAGGTAATACCATGAATACTACTGCCATCGCATCGCTTAACCACTAAGCGTACTACCCCAACTGCTGCCACCATTATTATGAATATAAATAAAATACAACTGCTATCACGAAATCAACTACTACTCACAGACACTCCTCTCCTTCTCCTCCTACGACTCCGGCCACTACCAATACCATTACGTAATAACTGGCACTAGTGCTGGCGCTGCCTCTCCCCACTTCCACGCTGATCAGCGACACAAGACACATGACCAACACTCAATGATATGGGATCGTCATGCTTGTATCAATCTCATGTTTCAGCAAACACACGAAATAAAGCACTAGAATAGACGCTTTCGGACACGACCTCCCCCCCCATAACGCAAACAAGCAGTAGACCAGAACGCCTCCGATCCTCTCCAACCCTCCCCTCCGCCCTTAACCCCGCCCCGACCCCCCTTCGCCCCTAACCTACCCCCCCCCCCCCCCACCGCTCCCCATCCCCATCCCCCCCTCTCCTTTCCTCTAACCCCATCACTCCCTCATCCCCCCGAATCTCCCCCCCTTACCGAACCCCTCTCCAAACCACACCTTAAAGCCTCCCCCAAAGAGACCCCCGATTACGCCTAGCTCGGCCTTGGCGCGTCTCGCCGCCGTCCTCCCCTCTGGCGAGTCGACCCACACCAGGTACTCCGTCGACGAGGGCAGGGCTGATACGATCTCGTCGGCGAGTCCGGGAGGGGCTTCCTCGCCCTCGGGACCCCCGTCGGACGAGGCCACCACCACCTTGACGCCCGCGAGCTGTTGATTGGTCGACGGTGCGAAAGCGCTTTTGTTGTAACGGTTTAATTACCAGTAGATATTTAGGTTACACGGGTAATGGTATCGAATGGTATCGAATGGTATCGATAGATATGTCATCAGAGTTGTTAATAGTGCTACTTTTATGTGTGAAGATATACCGCCAGTTTTAGGTTCAGTTAGTTATTGTTATATGATACCGTAGTCCCACCCAATAGTTCAGTACATATCAGGTAGCTGGCGAATATGCGAAAACTATCCACGACTCGCTCCGCAGCCCCCCCCTAGGGATGCGAGGATCTACGCTCTTACGACTACGGCCACGCATGTCATGGGTAAGCCTCCCTACCCCCTCCCCTATCCCCCCCCCCTACCCCCTCCCTACCTCCCCCTATCCCCCCCCTACCCCCCCCCCCCCGGTTGTCGGTTACCAACGACGCTAGAAAACACACCTCTCACTACGTGAGCTAGACAACCAGGGTACAACCAGGGTGCCGTTTTTATTTCTATTTTTTGCTTCGGCGGTACCCGAAATACTGGTCGGCCTCGTCGGTGAAGGCCTCACGTGCTCCGTCCTGGCATTACAGGGATGCGAGGGACTAATAGCTATGGCCATACGACTACGTCTAGGCATGGAATGAGTAACCTCCCCCCCAACCCTTTTTCAGGTAGCAAATATATAGCTGGTGGCTATGCGAAAAATAATGAGGATATCTCCTCCCCTCCCTGCCCCTCCGAGGGGGAGCGACACACACACTGCTGGCGTTTTATGCGACTACTTTCGAGACTGGCGTCCTCTGCACGCCTGCCCTCTCGCCCCCCCTAATCCCCCCTTGCCCACACCTGGTCCTGCAAGAGTTCGGTCTCGTCGGCTAGGAGCACCTGCCTGGCCCCTCCTGCCGCCGATAGCCGGCTCGCCACGAGGCCTGCGATGCCGTCGCGGGGGCCGCACACCACCACCTTCGACGCGTCGCCGGGCCCAGCTATGGCCATCGATGGAGCCGATGCTCTCCTGCTAGTAGCAGTCGTAGTGGTAGTAGTAGGAGTAGTAGGAGAAGTCGTGGTAGTGGTAGCGGTAGCGGTAGTAAAGTCGTAGCAGAATCAATGGACGTAGTGGCAGTAGTTGTATTAGTATCAGCAAGCAGGAGCATCGGCAGGGGCAGCAACAGGAGCAGCAGCAAAAGCGGAAGCAGCAGCAGGAGGAGGATCAGCAGCAGCAGCAGAGCAGAACCGGAAGCAGTTGAGAATCGCAAACGCGGCAGTAGGAGCAGTAGCAGCAGCGGTTGCAGTAGCAGTGACAGCGGCGATGGCGGCGGCAGCGATAAAGATGCGCTTACTCCGTTGAGACTACAGCGGGAAACATTGACGACGAAAATTGACGATAGCGGCATCGGTCACTGCTATTAATAGTAATAGTTGGCGATGATAAAATTGGAGTCCAAACAACAACGATGCAAAAACTCGAGTGCGGGGCGGGTGCATCATGATCCTACTCGTACTGCTGCGCGCTCACGCTACTCGTAGGCGCTTGGAAATACCGCAATCGTCGTTGTTTTGGTCGCTACACACGGGTCTCAAAAGGGTGGGCGAGCGAATCGCTACCAGGTACTGGTATCGATATTTATGCTTAGATGACCGACTCGCAAAAACAGAAGGACCGATAGACGTCGGCGACGAATGAACCTCTTCATTACTCTATAACGAACAGAGAAGAAGGAAAACACAGTTGGGGGTAGAGTGCAACAGCAGCATGGATGAAGCTATAACATGGCCGAAATTTAGGGCCATAGCCCACACAGGATGGAGATGAGTGGTGGATGAGGGCAACCACAGTAGTGGGGTGCGAGCAAGCCAAGCCCCAAAACCATCAACAGCCAAAGCAGCGTAAACACAGCAGTCAGACGTACCGACCGCTGCAGCCAATACCAGTAACCCCCCCCGCTCCACCACTGCTGCACGTACTGCAAAAATAGCCCCACACTGAATCCAAGTGGTTCGTCCCCAAAAACGCGCGTGCAGTTCTAAAGGGGGCGCTTCGGCAGCTGCGTTGAGAGTGGTCTCGCTGGCAGACACCCCAAACAATCCGCAACCAACCCTCTTGTACAAACAGCCGTCGTACCGGTATTCGATAGACACGAAAGAGGTACAGCTTCGCCAAGGCAATCAACGGTGATCACCGATGCAGCTCATCTCGCCGACCGAACGCTCTGTACCATGTATGCGGTGACACAAGAGCGATCTTGGAGTTTGAAAAGCATCGTCATCGTATTTTTCACCCCGTGTGCTCCACAATGCACACATAAGGAGACGTGTTCGTTCATGATCCGACCGCCATTGCGAGTATAAGCTCGCGACCGGCAACATCGATATGCTGGCGGCTTGGGATGGACGCAACACAACAGCAAATGAGGCTCGCAGCACATTCCAAACAACACACGGCCGCCCAGAGCACACCGCGCAGCAGCCCGCAGCCCGCAGCCCGCAGCACACAGCACACGAAGCACCACAGACCACAACACACAGCACTACAGCACACAACACCACAGCACACAGCACCACAGCACCACAGCACCACAGCATCACAGCACCACAGCACCACAGCACCACAGCACCACAGCCTACTGCACACACAGCGCAGAGCAAGTCACAGCACAGGACGCAATATCTTATTGCTCGGTGACTGGTGTCATGACACATGTTACTTCAGACGACAACAAAGTGCACAAAAACACCACCTACCTGCCGACCGCAGCAGGGACATTCGCCTTTCTCGCCAGCAACGCCGCAGCATCACGCGAGAGCAGGCCACCCACAGAACGTCCTGGTGGC
The DNA here is from genome assembly GCA_012845835.1 of Undaria pinnatifida. Classification (NCBI taxonomy): domain Eukaryota; class Phaeophyceae; order Laminariales; family Alariaceae; genus Undaria; species Undaria pinnatifida. Next base: position 8,429,307 of record JABAKD010000022.1, read on the forward strand.
GCCGCCACAAACGCTTGGGCGAGCGGCGCAGCCGCGAGCATCGACGCCGCGAGTACACCAGCTACAGACGAGGACGCTGCATCCCGGAGTCGCATATTTCTTACAGAGCCTAGTCGACCTCTAGCGCTGGTGGCCCCGACCCCTAAGAATGAATTGTGCCCTCCCTCCCGTCTCTCTTCTCTACGCCAGAGTGGTGGGAAACTTGAGCGTCAAATGAGGCACTCGTGTAAGGTTTGGGCGCTGCGTTGCTGCGTTGCTGGTTGCTGTTTCGATCAAGGGGGTTTCGATATGTTCGAGGTGGCGTTATTCTCTTGGGCTTCCCCAGTTTCGCTCCCCCCGAAACCGAACCCGAAACCGACGAAACCGAAACGGCAACTAATTCACCGTTGCGTTGACGGCAACATGGCAACGGGCAACACTGCGACACCGCAACGGCAGCGTATCAACTGATACAAAGACAACACAGGCATAGCACACAGCAGAGTCAGATCACAAAGCAGAACGGCAGAGATCAAAGAGCTCTACAAACAGCCCCGCGAAGAGTTTCACGAAGAGCTCCAAGAACCAACGGTTGTTTCATACCTGCCTGTGGTATCTAATAAGATACGGACTATCCGAAAAACTAATATACTTCTCTCCATTATTTACAGGATTCATGACGATAGGCAGCCAGCAGCAGTGAAGCACATTATTGATTCGCAGTTTGTCGCGCAACCCTCTAGTAACAACTCCGTGAACAGGAACAGTACAGGCTATGGAAACTCGTGTGCAGCAATGTTGGTACAATGAGCATTCTCTGTCCATTCCAGCATAATAATTTTTAAAATAGATGTGATGTTTCACCTACCTCAAAATTCCCACCTAAAAAAGTATAAATACCAATACTTACCATTACTATTTTGTAGTGGACAGAAAATAAGACACCTCCCAATAAAAACTCACTCATATACGGAGTAGTATATTACGAGTACCAACAACGCAGCTTGCAAAGATGAGTATTGACCTGAAATTCGTCAAACTCACGGCTGACGTCCTTGAAAATCAGTTATAAAAAATACATACATACGTCGACCCGGGCGACCGTTGTTATATATTTTAGACACCTTTCGCAACTAATTTGTTTTTTTCTTTGCTCACGCCGTGACCGGAGAGAGATAGATGTACCCCAAGGACGCAACCGGCCTACTTTGCGCAAGCTTGCAAGACTACCACTGACTGTTACTCTCTGAGATCGCGGGCTTCTCGCCGATCCACGGTGTAGCTACGTACAGCGGTAGACTAGTGTGCGATCTTATTTCTGGCCAGGCTGAATGCCTTACACTGTTTTCTGTACAAAACAGGACATGTTGTTTTCGTCGAGAACTCGAGCCTGGAATTATTTAACTACCACACATTATTATGTGCTGTCGCGTACTTTGTATGGGCATCTCGCGCACACGTGCACACGCACAAGCAAGCGCGTTAATATGATAGTCGTGTGAAGTTTTTGAAGTTTTTCATGGAGCTCCGTAGAAGGCCGCGCCATGGTGTTGTGCGGTGCGGTACGGTGCGGGGAGGGGAGGGACGGGGATGGGGGGGGGGCAACGGGTATGTACGTATGGGAGTGGTTGGTTCGTCGAGGCAGGTTCCCGTAGTAACAGTCGCTGGCGTTCGTAAGGAGCGCGAGCGGCTCGAGAGAAGCAACGCATACAGCAGCAGCAACAACAGTGAGTGGTGGTTTTGTCACCAGCATCAACTAAGCAACACCAGGTAGCCTTGCGCAAGACAGAGGGCGAAAATGACCAGATACATCAATCGGTTAACAACTCCATCGACCAACGCCAACTATACCACAGGATCTCTACGCCCCGTACATACGCCCTGCAAGGCATACATAGCATTAATAGTATACGCTGCTGTTGCTGCCTTGCAATGAGGCATTCATACACTTTTCTACCAAACGCACTTAATGAGCATGGTGGGTAACTCAACTCGCCCCTCGCGCTCGTTGCTCCTGTCAATGCGCTTAACAAGCATCCAAAATTGCAATAAAAACATTGCGTAGGCATGGGCAGCCTAACCTATCCCTCACCCCCCCCGATAAACTGCTAAGAAATAGCAATGTTCATAATCAATGATCAGCGACCAATGGTCCATGGCTAACAAGCAACGGCCAATGACCATTGAGAAATGATGTGTGACCAATCATCAACCGTCAAGGAACAACGGTCAATGACCAATCGCCAATGATTAAAAATAAAAAAACACTGATGAACCAAGACGAATGATCAACCAGAAGTCATCAACCACCATCGTCACTCATCACTAATCATTCCAGGACAGCACCGCCCCGCCCTGCCTGCCTAGCGTACTCCCCATGATTTCCCGTAAACACCACAATCTTACTTTCCCCACCCATACTCTCCCCACCACTGTCACCACCACCACCAAGTACAATATTTTCCTCAAACGCTATAGTGTGGGAGCAGACTCTGTCGAGGAACCAGCGGTCGTGGGACACGATCAAAACGCTGCCGGCGAAGCCGTGGATGGCATCCTCGAGGCTTCGGAGGGTGTCCACATCGAGGTCGTTCGTGGGCTCGTCCAGTAGCAATACGTTGTGTCCCTCCTTCAGAACCTGCGATTCGTGAAGGATGCGTCATGGGGGCCGGTACATAATGCTTGGTTTGACTCATGTACGATCGAAAAACATTCACATCCCGTACTCAATGCGCGGAGGCGGTACGGGGGGTACGGGGGAAGGAATGGGGCATAATGCTCATACGCAACTCTTGTTATACTAAAATGTATATATCGCCCACGTGATGCGCGCGGAGGGGTGCGGCAGGGGGGGGGGGGTGGGGGAGTTACATGATATTCGCATTTATCCCTTTCGTTGTTGTAATGTATATACACCCAGTAATACGCGCCATCGGAGTAACACACAGCTTGCAAATATGAGTTTCGACGAAATCTTCAATCCCACAGCTGGAGCGTATTTTAATTTCTTATTATATATCTCCCTCACGCGATGCACGCTGGGACGTGGCATGGGGGGAGGGCGGGGGGGGGGGGGGGGGGGGCGTGACACGATGTTCGTACCTACTTGTTACACTATTTAACATATTATCTGCATCCCCACGCGATGCGCGGAGGGATGCGGCACGGAGGAAGGGGGGCGGGGCCGGGGGTTGGGACATGATGTTCTTATTTAGCCCTTTAACCACCGCAACAACAATCCCACACTATTTCCAAGTTGTTTGTCGCCAAAAACTTCACGTCAACCCCTTCGGGACGCCAAACAACGCCATAAAGCAATCCAAATGTGCAACAGTGTGCGTGAGGCCTTCATCACCGATCAGAGCGAGCGCGCAGCAGCATTGGCGACATATTTGCTGCCGACACACGGCACGGAAGAGGTGCACTCGTTTTTTTCCTCTGAGGGTGGCTGCTTAAGCCCTTCAGAGCCCCCGAACCCCCCCCTACACTAAATCTACGTAATTCTGTCCCCAAAATCGGGTTTCCAGTCGTCAAGGGGGTAAGGAGCTCTATGCCTCACCCAAAAGCATACCGTGTTTTTTGAGTAGACTGAAAGCTCAACCCGATGGACCAAATCGTGGCTTGGGTATACAAAAAAAAAACCTACTGCTGTAGGTAATGCAAAACAAATGTATCGTAACGGTAAAAACGCTCGTGCGGCACGCAGAAGCACACCACCAGCCAAAAAAAAAGTAAGAAGAACGCAAACAAATAACAACAAAAGAAAGACTGGGATCTCTTCTACGACAGGAGCATCGACAACACGTTATTATATCGTCGGCGATTGAACAAAAAATGAACGAAATTCCGACCATTTGGGGTTAAAGAGCTCCGTCATTTCGAAAAAAAAAAAATAGCCAAAAACTGCTACCTCAATTTCAGCACGCGCCTGCGCGCGTCGTACAACTCATAGCTTGTAACTCGGAGCGCAACCTAACCAAGACCTCCTGAGCCAGCAATTCACTTGCTTTGTTTCGTTGGGACGACGCTGCAAGTCGTCAATAAATTTGGTCGATTTTTCCCTCCCACGTCCCCCCAAGCGGGGTTCAAAAGCCCTTTTTACTACTGCAAAAAAAATGTTCCCACACTAATTCCAAGTAGTTTGCCGCCAAAAACGAGGGGCGCAGTTCCAAAGAGAGAAATATTATTAGGAATCGGGAACCCATATAATAATATTATGTTATTTGTTGTTCTAGAGATAATTCGGCGTTATGGTTCATATTCTTTGGCGGAATACGAAGCACGTACAAGTAGCTCACTTTGACAGCAGCAGCTGGCATTATTTGGTTGATCGTGCTTGTGGGAATACCTCAAGTGGATACCTCACGGGACGGTGCTGGCAGACTGGTAAAACACGCGAATAGACAGAGTTTTTGTTTATAACTGGATAGGTCGCTCACTGGACCAGCTAACTCGCGATTTCGTGATTCTCGAGTTCACCGCTGACGGCGAATCGGGTCTTTACACCAAAATGGTACGTCCTCGAGAGGGGGATCGAGGCTTACGGCAAATAACCAGCGAAATCTATTTCGAATATTTCAAGCTATACCAGCATTTTCAGCAGTACTAGAGCGGAGACGCATGCTTCGACAGGGGTATTTGATTTTGAACAAAATATTTTCCGAATGACGGGGGGCTCCTTGACCCAAAACCGACGGAATCCCATTCGTTTATTTTTCAATATGATTAGTCTAGGGTTTCACCTTAGGCACTATTACCTGAATCATTGAATGGCGTTGCGCCTTAACCCAAACTTGACGGCATGTCGTTCTTGTTTAGCCGAAATCATTTAGGGTTTACCCTAGGCCATAGGCAGGCCATAGCGGGGGGGGGGGGGGGGGGGGTACTCAGTTTGTGCATGGCCGTAGTCGTACGACCATAGACCCTCGCATCCCTACTATGCCGGGACGGAGCACGTCGGGTTCTCACCGACCAGGTAGACATTGCTCGCGCCAAGCGCGAAGCGCCGTGAGGTGTTCGGCGAGACGCATGAAGGGTGACCTGCATCCTTCCAAGAACCGCTCGCAAGACGGACTTCGGTACCTTGTGCCTACTTTCTTGCTTGTGGATGACAGCGCCAATGAGTTACTTTGTATTCTGGTGTGGCCACTCCAGAGACAGCAGTGGGTACTACTACGGTATGTAACTGCCTCGTGGGTGCCTTACCATATCCACACTACGTGATGCAACCATTCGCCTTGTGCGGAGTTAGGGTTCTCCACCCCGCACACTATGATCTAACTCGACAACCATCATGGTGACCGCCTAAAAAATGAATAAATAAACACACAAACAAATAAATAAGGTACCTTGGTTGTCTAGGTCACGCAGTAATTGGCATGGGGGGGGGGGGAGGTCATCGGAGTGTGCACTTCAACAGTTCTTCAAATGAGTTTTGGAGCCGCAAAGTGTGGAGCGTCAGAAAAAAAGGTCTTTTTGCACCTCTATCGTACCACGTAATCCTTAACGCATTCACTACTTTTTGGGAACAAATTTACTTGAATTTAGTATACGGAGGGATTGTGGGGCCCCTATAGGGGTTAACGCCTTCGGGACGCAGGCGCTGTACCAATACCCCAAAACGAAAGCATGACGAGCAAAATAACCTTACCAACCGCCTAGTATAGTCTGAGCGCGCAGCCGTCCGAGAAGTGCACAGACATCGGACAGATCACGAGAAGCGTGCTGCGACAGAGGCAGCACTCAATTGTTTTGGCCGAATCGGTTCCTGGATGACGGGGGGCTCCTTAATTCAAATCGTCGGAGTTTCACATATTTTTTTGCAGGATGTTTCGCTGTGTACCTAGATAGCCCGTGGAACTGTTCATCGGGGACAAACTCTTAATTCTTTATTCCAAATCCTTGGTTTTTTTGGGGTGAGGCATGCTGCAGAGCTCCTCGAATTGAGGAGCCGTAGAAAAAAATCAGTGTGCACACCTCTACCGTAGCATGCATCCAGCTCTCTATTGATCTGTAGATGATCTGTCTTTCAGAGGAGACAGATCTGTGGTCTTCTAATGATTTGCATGGCCTACAGATTATGTTGCCGGGCGGGAGCCAGATGGTCTAAGTGGTCTAGCACGCGTGTCCTGGGTTGGACCTGCACTGCACAGATCCCGCACAACATGTCAAACAGACAGATATAGGATCTAGATCTATATGATCTACATGATCTATAATGATCTAGATGGTCTATATGGTCTATATGATCTGTATGATATATGTGATCTGTATGATCTATACGATCTATATGATCTGTATGATGTATATGATCTGCATGATCTGTTAATATCGACATGATCTATATTATCTAGATCGTGACCTGTCCAATGGCTGGAGGAGTGTCATCCAGCAAAAAAAAACGATGCTACCCCTCTACAGCGGCACGCGTCCGATCACCTTGGCGAGATGCACTCGGTTGCGCTCCCCCCCACTCATGGTGCCCACCAGCTTCTCCTGCGCCGCTCCCCTTAGGTTAAACGCGGCCGTGTACGTCCGAACGTTCACCTGCTTGTCTCCGATCTGCGACAGGACAGGGGGAAACGCGCGGAACGAGTGAACCTTGGCGGCGCCGCAAAATGTACCAGTCCGACAACATAAGTTCAATATGAATACTGGTTGAAAAAAAGGGCGAAGCGCCGAGATCTTAGGGAGGGGATGATCAATGAGCACCCCCGCGATCTTAGGGAGGGGGTGACACATGAGCATCCCCGGGTCAACCAACGGATGCTTCAATCCTTTGATCTATGCATGGTGATAACATAACCAAATACTCTTAAGGGTGCATGATAGCAAGAGTACCGCACGGCCTCACTTTCATGTCGAGCTTACGTTTATTGTTTTTCATGCCGGGCTTATATTTATTGCAGCACTGGTGTCCTACTCGACACTCAACAGAGAATTATCCCGAAAATGTGCGTGGGTACAGGTGAACCTGTCAAGGTGTTATGTAGGGCGTCAATTCCCACGAAATTTTTGCGCCCCCTCCCCTTTTCCCTTCCCTTCCCCCCAAAAACAAAATAAACGCCTCGCCATGCTCGCCTGCAAGGTGTCTTGCCCCTGCGATATCTCCTCGTAGGCGGTCTTCTCCGGGTCGAGATCCCCTCTCCCCTGGCTCACCAATCCCACCTTTTCGCAAAATAGGAATGCGAACGGAAACGGGAACCGGAACGAGATTAGGAAGAGGATTGGGTTCAGGGGAATCGGAACGGGAACGGAAACCGGATTGGGAACGGGAACGGGAACCGAATTGGGAACGGGAACAGGATTAGGAACGGGAACGGGAGTCGGAACCGCAGCAGGATTGGAAACGGGGACGGGAGCGGGATCGGGAACATAAACGGGAAGCGGAACGGGTATGGGGTCGGGAACGGGATTGGGAACGGGCACGGGCATGACGGTGGCGGTTGTGTTTAGCAGAAATGTGACGGTGTGTGCTATGACGTCTACCAAATACAAGAATGGAATACGTGGTTTGGCACCAGTGCTGACCAGCAATACACATTTCTGAAAACTAGTTGGTTGCGCCAAAAAACTAAAAGAGACCCTAACGAAAAGGAGAAATGCCTCAAAAAGCCCTCGGGAAACTACGGGGCGGATCTTGAGGACTGTATCCCTGTTTTTGACAGTCTAGCCGCGTAAAACAGGCACATACTTGGCGTAGAATTCAGTTTTTAGATAATTTTTGTTTCCTCCCCCATAACAATTGGTCTTAACCCCTTCAGAACCCCAAAACCCCTCCCTATACTAGAATCGACTGGTAATTTTTCCCCAATAACGGGTTTCGATCAAAGCGGCATGTCCAGCCTATACTAAAAGCCATATATTTATCCCACTACAAACATAAGCAACATGTAGCTAAGAGCGCTTGTTTCGGCGTGTCACAGGGTGTTCTTAAATCGGAGAACCCACCGTGTACGAGTGTTGGTGAATTTATCTTTCCAATTTGGTGTAAAAAATACCAGCTGGGGTGCCTCTCTCAATTTGTGTAAAAATACCTTTGTCGACGAGCCCCACTGCACGCTTCCACCGTCGGCCTGTTCCAAACCCGCGATGAGGTTAAACAACGTCGTCTTCCCCGCTCCGTTAGGCCCCACCTGCCAACCAAACAAGAACAAAAACAAGAACCAGCAGACAAACAGACGAACGAATGTGTGAAGGAAAGGTGGGCAGGAGGGAGGAAGGGGGGAGATGGGGAGGGAGGGAGGGAGGTAGGGAGATAGGGAGGGAGGGAGGGAGGGAGGGAGGGAGGGAGGGAGGGAGGGAGGGAGGGAGGGAGGGAGGGAGGGAGGTAGGTAGGGAGATAGGGAGGGAGGGAGGGAGGGAGGGAGGGAGGGAGGGAGGGAGGGAGGGAGGGAGGGAGGGAGGGAGGGAGGGAGGGAGGGAGGGAGGGAGGGAGGGAGCGAGGGAGGGAGGGAGGGAGGGAGGGAGGGAGGGGGGGAGGGAGGGAGGGAGGGGGGGAGGGAGGGAGGGAGGGAGGGAGGGAGGGAGGGAGGGAAGGAGGGAGGGAGGGAGGGAGGGAGGGAGGGAGGGAGGGAGGGAGGGAGGGAGGGAGGGAGGGAGGGAGGGAGGGAGGGAGGGAGGGAGGGTGGGAGGGAGGGAGGGAGGGAGGCAGAGAGAGAGGGGGAGGGAGGGAGAGAGGGAGGGGGGGGGGGGGGAGGGAGAGAGGGAGGCGGGGGGGGGGGGGGGGGGGGGGGAGGGAGGGAGGCAAATAAGCGATAGGTACGACGAAAACAGCTGCGATAGTGGTACTAGCACTCGTATAAAATCAAAAGTAGCACTACCTCGGAGTTCAAGGACAGTACCATTAAATAAACTATATCTGGTGTTGACAGCTCGATTAGTTTGGTGCACAAAGGCCCTCGCCTCCATCAACTGCAAAATCACAAAAAAAACACTTCCGATCGATCGCTCGAACAAAACAACACAACAAAACACATCTAAAAAACTCGAAAAGCAGTAATCAACAGCTATCCCCGGGGTCAGTGAACATCCTCTAGACATGCCCCCCCCCCCCCCCCCGTCAGCCCCCATACCACCACCCCACCCTAACCCCTCTCCCCTACCCACCCCACGACCCGCCCCACAAAAACGCCTCACCACTCCAACGACAGATCCCGCGTCTACGGTAAAGTTGAGGTCGCGGAAAAGGATGCGCTCCCCGTACGTCTTCGTAAGGCCTTTCACAGAGAGCACATTGCGGCCCAATCGCGGCCCCGTCGGTATCACGATCGCCCTGACAGGGAAGGGAGGAGGCGGGGGGAGGAGGGGGGGGGGGGGGGGGGGGGGGGGGGTACTCAGTTTGTGCACGGCCGTAGTCGTACGACCCTAGACCCTCGCATGCTTCATATGCCGGGACGGAGCACGTCGGGTTTTCACCAACCAGGCATTGATTGCTTGCACCAAGCGTGAAGCGCCGTGAGGTGTTCGGCGAGCCGCATGAAGGGTAAAATGCATCCTTCCAAGAACCGTTCGTAAGACGGAGTTCGGCACCTTGTGCCTACTGCATGATGGATGACAGCGCCAATGAATTATAGCTTTGTTTTCTGCTGTGACCACTCCCGAGACAGCAATGGGTATTACCATGTAACTGCCTCGTGGGCGCCTCAAAACATTCACCAGTGATGCGATCATTCCCCTTGTGCGGAGTTGGGGTTCTCCACCCCGCACAACATGATCCAACTCGATAACCATCATGGTGACCGCCAAAAAACAACAAAAAAACAACAACAGTCCCCTGGTTGTCGAGCGCACGCAGTGACTGGCATGTTTTACAGCGTCATTGCCAACCAACGACAACCCCAATATAAATACAATGGTTTACAGCGTCGGTGCCAACCAAGGCCAACTACTACATACGCTCTTCAGGGGGGGGGGGATACTCATTTGTTGCTTTCCTTAGTAATTTGACCATTGACCACGCATCCCTTTCGAGACGGATCAAGGGGGGGGGGGGGGGGGGGGGGGGGGCATAGAACGGGGTGGATTTAATCGTTCACGTTTGATCAGCGTCTCCCCTTTTAGCGTCTCTCTTACCCTTCCGCCAGCTGCTGCAGCTTGGCCCCTCCCGCCTTCCGCTCGGCTACCGCCCTCTCGTAGTTCTTCGCCCTCGCCTTGCTGACGCTAGCCCTCCCGTTTGTGATCCAATTCAGCTCGCTGTCCAATCGTTTCGCCATCTGGGCCTGGGGGGCAAGACATATCGTGGGAAGGAGTTAGCACCCAGTAAAGCCACCATAAAGCCGTCAACAAGCCACTGCTACATGCCGCCAGGCGAGGAGAACGAGATATAGAGCGGGGGGGGGGGGGGGTTGCAGGGTGTAGGGTGGGGTGGGGTGGAGGGGGGGGGGGGGGGGAACTCATTTCATGCATAGCCGTAGTATTAGTTAAGACCATAGACCCTCGCATCCCTACAATGCCGGGATAGAGCACGTCGGGTTCTCACCGACCAGGCAGGCATTATCGCTTGCACCAAGCGTGAAGCGCCGTGAGGTGTTCGGCGAGACGCATGAAGGGTTAACTGCATCCTACTAAGAACCACTTGCGAGGCGGAAACCGCACCTTGCGCTTACTTTCTTGCATACGGATGAAAGCTTCGAATTAATTTGTTTGTTTTTGAGTGGCGGGGGGGGGGGGGTGATTCAGTTCAGCTCACTATCCAACCACTTCGCCATCTAAGCCTATTAGTCATGGGCAGTCACGAGCGCAAACTTGGATGGAATTCGACCATTAACAGCAGTGGGAAAGCTGAACCTGAACCCTGTGCGTGACAAAGAAGAAAGCATGTACCGGGAGGGGGGGGGGGGGGGCAGGAGGGGGGCTACACCCACCAGCACGCTTGCCCAGAAAGCCGTGAAGCCTACGATGAATTGAGCTGAAAATCAAGAAAAAATGTGGCATAGCCGTCGCTAGGAGCTCGCGCAGCAGGATATTTGCAACCGCGTTTTACTTGCAATGCGCGTTGGTTCATAACTTGGAGAGTCGAGTAGACGAATCTCGGTCGGCGCGGCGCACACAAAAACCTATCCAAAACCAAGCGTTCAGCGATCTCGAAAGGGACGCCCCTTATTCATTAGCAATATATCAATATGTTCGTGCTCATCCCTTCCACAATCTTGCGCGCCTTTGTATTCCCGTTTCTCCCTCCCTCCCAGTCGTAACCCAGATTCGGGCCGACCAAGCAGGCTCTTCTTCCCCCCCTCCCCACCTACGGTACGCGCTTCAGTTTTCATCGCGAGAAGATACTAATACGCGAGGTGTAAACTGGAAACTCGAAAACCAGCTCGGAATTGAAAAAAAATAGCTTCCCTCCGACTCGCCTGCTTGGAGTGCTCCAAGTCCAGACGCTTCTGCTTCTGTAAAAGCCACGCCGAATAATTGCCCTCGTATGGCAACAAGGATCCCCTATCCACTTCCAAAATCCAGCCCGCCACATTGTCCAAGAAATATCTATACGGGCAGTAAGAGGCGGGTGCGGAGCGGGAGGTTGGGACGTTGGGAAAGGGGGGGTGGGGAGAAAGTGGGATATGCACGCGACGAATCCATTGCATTTTTTCCGGTGGCTTTGAAAGCATACCAGGTATGATATAGAAGGAGGGTAGCGTAGGACATACACGGCATACACGACGAGTCCATTTCCGTGCCTGTGTCCACGCTTCAACCTACTGCCTTGCCACATTTTTTCATATATAGGTTACCACGTGATTGATCCATTCATCCCGCAAGGAACTTTTTCTTCGTATTTACAGTTGACAGGCCGAAAGTGCTAGAGCGGGAGTTGGCGAAATTCGATCGAAAAAATCGACGAGCATAAAAAGCTGATAAAATGGGAACGCTGAACCCTATGCGCGCCACAAATGAAGGCACGTACCGGGGGGAGAGTAGGGGAGACACTTGTGACCACGGCTTGTCAGAGCGTCGATGAGGGTCTACAACTTCTTACGAGTGGGGCTGGAACAAAAAAAGTGATATTTGAAAGAAAAAAACACATGAGACTATGGACAGCCCGGGGAAGTTATATATCATCCCTGGGTTTTGGGTCATCACCGGCGGACAATGGGAAAACCTGAAATTGGTGATTTCGGAAAGCTATTAGTTAGACCAGGGTTACTATCTTCAAACATGTCGTCGGAAGAAAAAAATTATTGATTTAAATTATACCGGGTATGACCACGGCAAACCCGGGGACGTTATATATCATCCCCGGTTTACGGTTTATCAACCGTGGGGAATTGCAAAGACTGAAAAAAAAGTGATTTCCGGTAAGTTATTTTTGTAGATCAGGGTTTACTACCATCCCTGCTATTTTTCAATCTCGCCACCACCGTCAGTCACTGGGGCCGTGTCTTCCTTTCTCGAGTGAGCGGTCGTGTGTGGGCTCTAACCTGTCGTGGGTGATGCTGATGACGGTGCCCTTAAAGGCCCGCAAATAATCTTCGAGCCACCGGACAGACCTTGGAAAAGATAGTGGGAAGGCGGACGTAAGCGGCAGGAGGGGATGGCCAGGAGGGACGGGGTTGGGAGAGTGGGGGTGGGGGAAGTGTGGGGTGGAGGGAGTGGAGGCGGGAGGAGTGGGGGGGGGGGAAGTGGGGGGGGAGGGAAGTGTTGCTTTCGCAGTTGTATCTTATTCATTGGGTCTCAGCATCCGGGCGGGCGCCGTGAACAATAAAACAAAACATCGCCAACCCCCCCGCCCTCTCCCTCCCCCCCCCCCCCCCCCCCCCTCTCGTCACCTCCCCTTCCTGTCCCCCGCCCTCCCCCCCCCGCCACAAAAACGCCGTCCATCGCACGCCCGCATGCATTCATTCCTCCGTGCCGTTTTGATTACTCAGTTCGCGTCGAGACGGTTGGGGGGCTCATCTTCCCCCGTCCCCCCCCCTCCCCCCCCCCCTCCACAAAAACGCCCTCCATTGCACGAATAAGTACACTCTTCCACGCCGAATGCTAATAGCTCACTCCGCATCGAGATGGTTTGTGGGCTCGTCCAGCAGGATGATGTCCGGCTGTTCCAGCAACAGCCTGCACAATGCCACGCGTCGCTTCTCCCCGCCGGAGAGCTGATCCACCGGCGCGTCTCCCGGCGGCACCCTCAGTCGCTTCATCGCGATGTCCACGCGATGCTGTAGGATTTTGAGGTGTTGTGTGGTGTGGTGTGGTGTGGTGTGGTGTGGTGTGGTGTGGGATGGGGTGGGGTGGGGTGGGGCGAGGTGAGGTGGGGTGGGTGGGTGGGTGGGGTGAGGTGAGGTGAGCTGGGGTGGGGTGGCCAAAGGAAGCAAGCAAGCAAACAGACAAGTAAGCAAAACAATAATGCAAAACAAGCAAGCAAAGCAGCAAGGAAGCAAAGCAAGCAAGCAAGGTACAAGCAAGTAAGCAAAGCCGGCAAGCAAAGCAACTAAGCCAAACAAGCAAGCCAAGCAAGAGACAAGCAAGCACGACCACAGACACGTACAACCATACGCAAGCACGCAAGCACGCACGTACTCAAGCACTGCACGCACGCTAAGCACCCAAGCACTGCACCCGCGCCAAACCAGCAAGCAAGCGCGAGCACCAAAAACAAAGCACGGGCGGGCGGGCGGGCGAGGCTATCGTGCACAGCCACTCTTCGGCTTCTTCTTGCCTGCAGATTCCAGGCATCGGCGTCCTCTATCTTGGCCTGCAACGCGGCCTGCTCCTCCAGGAGGGCGTCGAGGTCGGCGTCGGGTTCGCCCATGGCCATTCCCGTCTCCTCAAACCGCGTTACCAGGCCCTCCTGCGGGTTTTAGTGTTGTAGGGCAGCCGAGGCGTTACGCACGAGGAGGGAGGGGGGCTGGTATCATTTTTATCACGCGGAGCGAGGCGTGTGAACAGCACCACACGCGGAGTCTGCAGCAGTAGTAGCTGCAGTAGTGGTACGAGCGGTAGTAAATTTAGTATTCGTAGTAGTACTAAGCAGTAGTAGTAGCAGCAGTAGTAGCAGTAGTAGCAGCAGTAGCAGTAGTAGTAGGAGTATTAGTATTAGTAGTAGGAGTAGTAGTAGTAGTAGCAGCAGCAGTAGTAGTTGCAGTAGTAGGAGTAGGATTATAGTAGGAGTGTTAGCCGTATTGGGGCCTAGTAATTTCGACAGCAAACACAGAAGCTCGACTTATCAAGCGTCTAGAAATAGCGTGTAGCGGTACGAGTATCAGCATGCTGTGTGCGTATCGTATAGCAGCTCCTAGCGTTAACCTTCGGACACATCGCCTATCCGGCAGAAAGGGCTGCGTTATGTGGCCAATGCTGTTATCGTCATACCTCGTATATACATTTTTGACGCGCGTTCCCTTTTAAATCCCTAAGGAGTCAACATAGCATGAACAGCAACAGCACCAGCACCAACAACACAACTACAACAACACCACCAACACCACCACCAACACAACTACAACAGCACCGGCACCAACATCAACAGCAACAGCAATAACAACACCAACACCAACACCAACACCAACACCAACACCAACACCAACAAAAACCACCACCACCCACGCCAACACCATCACCAACAACCCCACCACCACCAACAACAACCCCACCACCACCACCACCAACACCACCACCACCACCAACACCACCACCAACCCCAACACCACTATCACCAACTAAAGCGTGATGTAATACCTTACCTGCTCCGCGATCCCTCGTCGTATGTTCTCCATGACGTTGAGGGAGGAGTCGAGATCCGGCTCTTGGGGAAGGTACTTCACCCTTAGCCCTTCTCTCGCCCACACCTCTCCATCGTACTCCTTATCTGGGTCGCCAGGAACGATAGGGTCGTCGCCAAATCAGCTCTGTCAACGCATGCTACCTCAGGGGTGCGCATAGTATTTTCGAGGCTCGAGTTCGATAGTACAACGCACGCTAAAAGCCATTTGGCTTTGAACTCCCGACGTCTGGACAGAGGGGGAAGTCGGAACAAGATCAAACTGGCCAACAATCCCACGGCCAAGGAATACAACGAATCACATATTATATATATATTTTTTTTTTTCCCCAAAACCGTCATAGTTATCCCCTCCAAGGATTAATAGCTTCCACGCACAAGTTGCCCGCCCGTCCGCCCCCCCCCCAATCGCCCCCCCCCAGTCGCCCCCCCCCCCCCCCCCCTCCAACCCCGCTCCCTTCAAAACCAGGCCCCCACGTCCTTCAAAACTCCGCCCTCCCCTCACCGGTTATTCGACTTCCAGGACTCACTTGATAAACGGATACATTTCCATCCACAGCTGTCAGAATCTGTCCCCCTCGGAAACGGGTTTTATAATTTCCGCGCACAGACTGAATAACATCACCCTGTTGACCCTGATAGCTACACTGTAGTTGTAAGGGGAGTCGCCGACCTATATCCTTAATGAGGACACACAACCCGTAATACGCGCGATCGGAGTATCACACACAGCTTGCAAAGATGAGTTTCGACAAAATCTTCGATCTCACAGCTGGAGTGTATTTTCATTTTTTATAATATATATATAAAGCTAAACAGATGACTTTCCGACGATCGGACATGTAGCTCATTCTTAAAAGAGCCCCGTCAATTGTAAATGCCTGTGGCCGAAAGAATGCTACTGGCACCCATATCGCGACACACATGTACCACGCACACACAGCAGGCATGGTATACTAGCAACGATGACATGGTATACATGGATGCACCAAGTATCGACGCTTCAACGCGGGGACGACGGGACGGCGCGGTCTAGCACAAACAAACTCATACCCATGGTATCATATTACAGTAGTGGTCTCTCTGTAGAGCGGGTTGAGTTGCGCCGGATACCGCTATAAGGCCAGCGAAATTGTTTGGCACATACGTGAACAACCAGTAGTGGCAGTATGCGGAGTAGCGCCGGCTGCCGCTGTGGTGCTGGTATTTCCGTCCAGAACATACTGGCGTTTTTTTTTTCACACTTTTACTTTCCAGCGTCCGGACAAGCCGTCGTCACAGGTGTCGTCCCTTCTCCCACCCGGTTCTTGCCTTCAATCTTTATCGCGCATAGGGTTCAGCAACCCCACTGCTCGTCGACTTTTCATCGAGTGTTGCTAACTTACGCTCTCGCGCTTCTCCGCAAGTCATTTTGTGCACAAGGAAAGCCCCTACGAATATATACGAGGACGCACTCGGGGACTCGAACTCGCGACACTGACCTATACCAGGCTCGAGGATAACCTGATACACCACCGGGGCGACCGGCGCAATAACGGGCCCACATTAGTAAAACGGTCAAAATAGCTCGTGATTTCGCAATTCTTCCGTCTGGAGCGTATACATCCCACAGCAGCGCAAAGGTAAAATACTGTACGTAGTCCAAATGTGGCACAAAGCGGGGCTGTCTGGTAGCCAAAATACAGGGGTTTCGCATAGAAGTGTATGGCTTTCGGTACTGGGGAAGAGGGGATTATACAACCCCTTAAGAACGGCACCCATGTTTTTCGGGACAAAACACAAGGGATTAGTGTGGGATGTTGTTGGCAGCAGTAAAAGGATTTAACGTTCAGGCACGTCGCCGTAGTGCCGTAATGTGGTGATCCGACACAATCGTTAACAAGAATACACAGCAGTATGACATGATATACAGCAGCGACGATCGGATATGGATGGGCCACATTGACGCATCAAAGCGGAGACGGCGAGGCGATGTTGTGGTGTGGCATCTCCTCGTATTGTAATATCAGCGGGCATACCTTTCCTTTGGGCGGGTGGGCGGAACTTTTTCACCGCTTATGTACCATTGACGTCGCCAGTACCACCAGGTGCGTGTTCTTTCACATTCATCTGTATGTTTCCAGACATCGACGCTCAGCACATCAAGTGTCCATGCCAGTGCCTCATCCTAGACAAAGACAAGCTACGCACTAACTAAGACAAGCTACGCACTATAATCATACGATCCAAGATCGCACCTGACAAGCTTGTACGATTTGGCCCAAGGCCGACAAAAAATGGTTGATGGTACACAACGTCCTCCATCACGGCTTTATTCCAAGCTTTTTCTCGGGCGGTCGGGGTTTTAGGGTTAGGGTTTGGAGCCAAGTGTGTGTTTCAACCAGCTGATTTCAACAATGTTGTCGAAACTGAGCCAAGCCGTAAAAGCACGGCTCAACTTTGCGGCGGGAGCCGACGGGCGTCCAACGTGGTCTACGGCGGTATTATACGGTGTTGGGTGAGGATACCATTGTATTGCTGGGTCGGAAGACATCATATGAAAACGAACGAACATCACGTGACCCAACCCGAGAAAAACTAGGTAGGACAGCGGGTAGAAAAAAGGGCAAAAACGACAATTATAACCTATTCTATAAAAAAATTTCAAGGACGTCATCCGTGAGTGCGACGAGTTTCAGGTCAATACTCATCTTTGCAAGCTGCCTTCGTTTCTTGCGTTGAGTTGGCCTCGGGCTACGACGTTCGTTGGTTTCACATCATATGCTTTTAACCCACCCAAACTTCATGTCTCGCAAACAGCCCATTCTCGGCACCATCTGCCAAATGTCCTCATCTCGCAAAACAGCCTATTTTCAGTACCGTTTCGCAATAACTAGGTACAAGCAGTGGCACTCAGCGATCGATTTATCGATGGTCAGTGAGCGGCAACGGCCGTCTCACATAGTGCTTTGATCTAATCGACGTACAAATCGAGCGACGTAACCTGTGCCATATTGTGTATGTACGCGGTAGACCTTACTACATATTCGAGAAAATCAGCCCTACATATCGATTGATTTGTTGGGGTTCGGGTTTGTAACATGCCATCCATATATTTGGAGTTGAAAATATCAGCCCTAAGTATCGATTGATCGGTTGGGGTTCGGGTTTGTTGCATGCCCTCCACATATGTTCGGAGTTACACTTCCGGCAAATCGCGAGCCCCGACTATGTCGACTCGCAACACATTGTTTCTTGGCCGTTGCTATCGACCAAGGATGCACAGCTCACTGAGTCAGCACTGAGTACCAATTTCTATCTATCATAACACCATGTTCAGCATGCAGTTTGCCAGGTAACTGTAATCTCTTCGGGGATTTCAGTGGGGAAGCATGACGGAGCGACAAAAAGGGCGGCTGCAGCACCGGCTACACAAAGCAGCCCGGGCTGCTAGGGCTATAGGGGGTGACAATGTTTGCACACGTCGAACAGATCAGATCCCTATCAACGATTATATGATATGTATATCTCAGGGAAGACAGATACCTGGTCTAAACGATCTGCACGGCCTATACATCATGTTCTGCCTGGTGGGAGCCGATCTGTACGATCTAGTACATGTTTCCTGGGTTTGGATCTGTAAAACTATATACACAGATGCTGCACTGCTGTATATTATAACGACAGGTACGTTTATGATCTATATGATCTATATGATCTATACGATCTATACGATCTATATATGGTCTATATGATCTATATGATCTATACTATCTATGTGGTTTATATCATTTGTGTGGTCTATATTATCTATGTGGTCTATATGATCTATACGATCTATATGATCTATACGATGTACATGATCTACACGATTTGTATGGTCTACATGATATAAATGATCCATACGATCTATGTGATATATATGATCGTTATGATCTGTATGATCTATATAATTTATATGATCTATACGATCTATACGATCTGTCCGAGGTGTGCAAACTTCAACTTTTGGTGTCCGAACTGTCACGCAAGGAGTTGCACAATACACGCGCTGCATCATGTATACCAGGTATACGACACTCGCGCTGCCCGCTCACACTACGCACAACATAACCGGGTACCTGGCGTGATGCTCCACCGTCCCTCTCGCCACGAAAAAGCCCCACAAGAAACTCAACCTGAAAAACAAGGGAAAAGGCACATAACATTTTGCACCTACTGCTGTACGGACGTTAGTGTAGGGCGTAGACGCCTGCTGCGGTAGATCAGGTTTTTTCCTAGGGCCCCTCACTTGAGCTCTATACGAAGTTCCAACTATCTCTCCCAAAAAACGGATTTGGACGGCTGCTACGAAAGAGGCAGCACTTTTCGGCAGAAATACTTTCCTGAGGGACAGGACTCCTTGACCCAAAATTGTCTGAATGTGGGCATTTTTTTTCTTGGCAACATCAATTTTGAATAAATACATGGGCCATGAATCTGCTTATCAAGTTGCACTTTCGACACATGCCACAGCAGAGGTGCATCATTTTTTTTCCTTTGAGGTCCCTCTCCTTGACGTCTTCACAGCCGGAAACCCGTTTTGGGGACAAAATTACTTGGATTTAGTATAGGGAGGGATTTTCGAGCTCATAAAGGGGTAAAGGAGCTCTAAAAATAAGGCTCTCCCGAAAACGGATTTGGAGAAAACTAAAGCTGCTGCTACTGGGATGTACAAACCCCATGGCCCAGGTACACAACCGAAAATCGCGCAGAAAAAAAAATGGAGAATTTCCGACGCTTTGGGGTCAAGGAGCCCCGTCATTCATAAAAAACGTTAGAGACAAAAATTAAGTGCTACCTCTATATCGATCGTAGCATGCTTCTTTTACTTTACTAGTTTTTTAGGTTTTGCTTCAGAGGGGCCATAGCATCAATCATCGATCTAATCAGGTGAGGAGCCCTGAAGCAGAAAAAAAACTCTATCGTAGCGTGCGTCTTTTGGGGGAAACTAAACAGTGCTGCCCGATGAAGTGCACACAATCCCATGGGCCTGATTGTACCACGAACACATATAAATATAGTTTAAATAACGAAATTCAGGCGATTTTTGGGGACGAAAATCAGGCGATTTCTGGAGATAACCCCTTTAGAGCCCCCCCCCCAAATCCCTCCCTAGACTAAATTCAAGTAAATTTGTCCCTCAAAAAAGTTTCCAGTAGCGAAGGAGCCTTCCTTCATTCAGAACGAAACCATTTCCGTCAAAAAACGTTCTGACCTCCTATCGTTGCGTACGTCCGCACCCCTTTTCAGATGAGACTAACTAGTTGTAAAAGAAACTTTCCTTTACCCGGAGCCGATGTCGAGGCGGGGGGTGTCATCGCGGAGGGTCTTGGCGCCGAGTTCCCTTGTCGATTCGTCGTTCACAGCAGACGCGAGCTGAACAATCACCTCCGCTACATTTAGCAGGGAGGATGTTAGGCCTAGGTCAGACTCTCGTTTTTAAAAGCTAAATATTTATTTTTCAAGGGGGACCAAGGGTTCCCCTGAATCGGCGGCGGGATAATCACACAACGCCACTACCGTGAAGTTCGCAAGATAACACCATACAACCATTCAGACGACTTCCCAACCTGGTTTTCTAGACAGCGGGAAGAACGCTAACCTTAACGCCGAGCAATGTGTCTATGGATCTCGTCGAGCATTTTTCGAAGCCACCATCTTCGGAGCATAAGCGCCGCCGCTGTTTTAGAAAAAACATTCGGGCAAAAAAACTCTCGCAGGGATTGGGTTATCTTGTGTGCTACACGATATCTCGGGTTTCTAATCAGAGGAGGTACCGTACCCAAAAGACGGTCAGTCGTTAACACCGCGCTTTCTGATGATCGCGATCACGACACGGTTACAGCAATATCCCGATTACGACAACAACCGCGATCACGATCACAATCAGTGCGACCGCGATGACCATCAAAGGTACGATAGCGATGACCACGGTAACGGTGGAGAATATCATGGCCGCGGAGCTTACGATCGTCTGCAGCGGGGGCCAGTAGCTTTTGCATTGGGAGGGGGGTGCACGATATGGTGTACCTGTTGCGCTGTATGATGTTCCTACGGTTGTAGCTAGTCGTTAGAGGTGCAGCGGTGCGGCAAAGCACAGCCAGCCGTCTGCGGCATACTGGTACCAGGTTCCTGGTATATGTCTTATGTACTTTTGTTTATGGCATCGTGTTCTCCGCCGGCCGGCTTTTTTTTTTCGCACTTTTCGGCTACGGGGAAAGAAAGGGGGCTGTCGGCACATTACGACGCATGTCTGGATCCCAGCCGAGCTCCGTGCTCGTGCTCTGAGCATTCAACGTCGCTGAACTGGCTCTTTTTGTCAAGGGGGTGTGCTCCGCCTCGCTGAGACAAGCAGGCGCGCGGTAAATCCCACAGTTTCGGAAATTTTTATATAGCCCGCTCCCCTCTCATGTGTTTGTTTTCGCCCCGCTCTCCAGTCCGCTGAACAACATCATCAGTCCAGTTGTTTTTACCTTCTCCGTTGCTTGCTACGCAGCAGCAGCACTCTTTAGTGACAGCCACGGACGGTGCTTCTGTACGTGGAGTGTCTGCTGCCATAGGCACACAAGACGACGAAAAAAAAACATACAGTTTTTCCCGCAAAAACAGCCGCTCAGCGTCGCAGCCGCAAAATCAGTGTACAGCAGTACAACAGCAGCGATACAACGGCAGCCGTTCTCCAAAGCTCTCGACTTTGTACCAGTGGTCACGATGTATGTGTGTGGTTGGTGCGCGGCAGCAGGAGATCGAACCATGACAACATTAAAACGTCCAATGCAACACTCGAGCATACATCGTCAGAGCTCATACCAGGTATACACAGCATACAGCAGCGGACGGAGCTTTTGTGGAGGGGAGAGGGACGCGGAAGTCTCGCGTGAGCTGAAGGCAATGGGCAACCGGTTTGAGGAGGCATCGAGTCAGATCGGCGAGCTTACAGAGACGGCAGAGGAATTGCGCGGGCAGGCCGATCAGTTACAAGACATGGTCCAGCAAAGCATCGCGAACGCTGGAGCAATACAATCAAGCGGAGAATTCCCAGCCGGAAAAAGCGCTCGGGAAAAGCAGACGGAAAAACCTGAGCTGGACAACGATGTGGCGATGTGGAGGAAGTAGGGCCCACGAAGGCATTGGGCTCTTCGCGGCCGGATACCGACAGCCACCGGGGAGTCAGTCGCGGACCTGCAGGCGCAGTTGGGAGATATACTAGGGGTGACGCCAGAGGTTGCACAGCAGTTGAGGTCGATGGGCGGATCTAATACTTGGCAATTTCGTCCGCGTATGGGAACTGGTAGAGACCGCGAGGTTCCTGCGGTGGATCGTTTCGACTTGTTGCGGCAAGCTATAGGGTCTATCCTTCGCCTGGACATAAACGATACGGTTGCCGTTGACGCGCTATGTCCCACGCGGATGCACAAGCTTGATGCGTGCTTTGCCAAGGCGATCGTGGCACTTCGGGCGCACGTACTCGAACACATCGGATTTTCGGGGAGTGAGAAATTTACCAAAATTCTCGGTAGGACGATAAATGACGATTTGAGGGCGTTGACAGGGGAACTTACCAGGGCCTCGCACGGCAACTGCTCGGCATCCACGCCGCCGCCGGCGGGAACGGTTTTCGGGATGCCCCCTCTGCCGACATTCCCCTCGCCCCATGAGTTCGTCCGCGGGGGAGGCACGTTGTTCAAGCTTTTACGGGCCGAAGGCAGCGGTGGTGGGGAGTCAGCAGGCAGCGCGGGGATACAGCGGGGCAGAGAGGTGGTAGTGGCCCCGAAATCCAAGCGCAGGAAATCGAGCACATGTTATCAATTCCGCAAGTCCGATACGAGTAAGTACGGTGACAAATGCAGGTTTTTCACGACATACCTGCAACAGCCGAGGCCAGCGCTCCAGTCAGAGGAGGGGGGGTAAGGCGCAGACGATAGTACGGGTGCTGGTGCTCGTACTGGGGGCGCGGCATTAAGCGCACTTGTTGCGAGGGCTGTTGGGGGGTGGCGGTCAGGGTCGGGATGGATCGTAGGGAATGCAGGGCGGTAGGAGCGGGCGCGGCGCCTCTAGTTCCGGATAGGGGTGCGGGCTCCACCGATTGGTGGGGCTAACCTCGAGCCGACCGGTGACAGCGACCTTGGGAAATGGGCGAGGGTTGCGGGAGCTCGCGCTGGAAGTGTTGGAGCTCGATGGAGACATTGGGCGAGGACGATCTACTCGTGTTCCGGGGTCTGTTCCATATGTGGAGGAAGGTACGTGCGAACCGGGGCCAAAGCGTTGGGGAGGTTGAGCATGCAGAGTGGAATTATTCATCGGGAAATAATCTCTCGCTGGGTCGGGTTGTGGATGCCTGGCGGGTTCAACGGGCCAAGCTGATTAACGCGCCCTCATTCGGTACGTTTGATTGTCTCGGCAAACTCGCGGATGCGGGTTCGTATTTGTTGAGAAAACGTAAAGGAAGAGTGAAACTGTTGACGTCCGCCGTCGGTCCACACACCCTGGCGCCACATGTTGATGAGAGACAGGTGGAACATTGGCGTGGGAAAGTGCAGAAAATGCGTCGGTTACTAGCAGAATGGCCGCAGCCGTGGACGCGGGCGTGGCAAAAACAAGCTTCCCAGCTGATGGGATTGTTGTTGCATGTTTCTTTTGCTGTGCGACCGAGAAAAAAATTCGTTAGTCGGTTTCTAGCGGACGTTGGTATGCCGCAGTCGGCCACCGAGTCCAGAGGATTGCCGATAGGGCGCGGGAGGCGTGTTGTCTTGGGCCCGGAATTTCATGGGGACCTCGAATTTTGGAGATGGTTTGCGAACGAGGGCTTCGACGCCATCGGGGGGTGCTTATCGGCGCCTATGCATAATTGGGTGTTGCGACCCGCGAGACGTACATTACTCTCGGACGCATACAAGCGTGCTATTGGAGGTTATTGCTTGGAAAAGGGTGTGCATTGGAGGTATAACCTTACAAAGGACGAACACGCGCGATCGTGCGAATCGAGCTTGGCTGTGGTCGATGTCAACGATATCTATTAGCATTGTAGAGTTGTTGGGTATGGCTACTTCAGCTTGGGTGCTGGTCGTGTTGTGTGAAGATCTACCCACACAGGCAAGTGATTGTGTGATATTTCGGGGAGGCAACGGGGCAGCAGTGCAGCGGGTGCGAAGGTGTCGGGGGAGTAAAGAACCGCGCTCCGGCGTGTTGATGCGTTTCTAGGAGTCCTCGAAGTGTCAAGTGGATGGAATTTCGATGCCGTGCATGTAGTGTTCAATGATGTCGTGGACGGAATTTCTAGTTGGGACGAGATCCGCGATCCACGCTAACCTCGTTCGTGCGCGCCCCAATATCCCGTGGCAGGTTCGGGAGTTGGGGGGAAAATGGCACAGATCTCTGTAGCTCCGTGTTGGCCTCGAATTCGTGCGGAACACCCTTGCGCCCTCGACTGAGCGCGCTTGCCAAGGTTCTTTCTGTTCATGGGTGGATTTTCGCCTCAACGTGATATGTGAACCCGGGTTTTTGAACTTTTGTGGAAATCCGTCGGCGAATGCATCACCCCTCTTAGAGTGCGCGACGTATGCAGTGGCGACTAAGAAATTACGCGCCCAAACCGTAAAGAGCCACTTGTCAGCTATCAAGTTGTTCCATCGAGCGTCGCGAGGTTTCGAGATGGATACAACACACCCTTTAATTCGCAACGCTCTCAAGGGATCCCCGTGATCGCACGCTGTAGCGGGGTCACAGTCGAAGAGTAAGGAGACCGGTATCGTGGTCCATGTTGCTCAGGGGTGAGCACTTGGCACAGGCATGGGGGGGCGGAGGGCGAGTGCTGTGGCTCGCATTGGGAGCGTCTTTCTTCTTTCTTGCGCGAGCGGGAGAAATGTTTGCCGAGACGCGTACGCGCGCGCATAGAGTTCATTGTTCGAGGCGGGCGGACGTAGCTTTCTTTCGAGGAGAAAACCAGTTGGAAAGAGGGCGGTGGTCGACGGCAGATCGAGTTGAAGCACGTTTTGGAGGGTCCAAAGGTGACCAGTTGCGTCATGGCGCTATTTTAACTCGGGGGAGGTATGGTCCGCGGCGCCCCGTAGAAGCCGGGGGAGGTACCGTCGATTTAATGATCGAGTTGATGTGCTATTTGTTTCTTTCTTCCCCCGCCGTCTCCGCTAGTGGCGTATGGTTGTGGTAATGGCAGGTGGTCTACGTGTACTCAGGCACAAGCAGTGAAGGCACTGCGGCAGGTGGTGTCAGTGACGGGAGTGCAGGCGGAAGAATACGCACTGCATTCCCTTAGGATTGGGGGTGCCACACACCCGTCGGCTGGGGGCGCAGATTCTGAAGTGTTGAAACGCGAGGGCCGGTGGGCGTCGGGGGCGTCCAAAAAAGGTGTGTACGTAGTCACGGAAGAGGCGCACAGGTAGTGGATATCCGGAGTGATGGTAGACAGAGTTGAGGGTTGCAAGAAGCAGCCCGGGCAGGGAACTGTATGAGGCCAAATATAGCTTGTATGGATAATATCCGAGAGTGAGAACATTGGTTTACGAGACGCAGAGAGACGAGGGGGGGGGGGGGGGGGGGGAGTAGGAAGAGTGACTACGTCATCGACCGCAGTAATGGGAGGCTGGCGAAAAATGAGTTACGGCGGGTGGAGCGGTATTTCACTTGTGTGTGTACGGATGTAAGAACGGGGTTGTTTGATGGTCAGCCCCGGGGTTTCCTTGCCACCCCCCTTTTAGAGCGAGGGATGCAACATAATTGATTGACACGATTCGAAAGCAACGTACCAACACACACGTCGTCGGGCTTTATAACAGGCATACGAAGGACGCGGAAGCAGCAAAAACACTGCTAACTGTATAGCTCATGCCAGTACATACAGGCTTGGCCGGCCAAGGAACCGACAATATTGCAGAAAGCTCTCCCGCCACCGCTTTTACGAATTAGGACTTGAAAATTGAAAGCGGTACCCCTGACACCACGTTGCACATGCAGAGGAAAAAGTATATAAAAATCCAAGGCGTTGTTTTTTCCGACTCGATCTCGCCGAGATATCCGCGAAAACTCATGAGCACCAACTTTTCCAGCCTACTAAAAATAAAATCTGTATAGATACAAAAAATCCGATCAAGGTGAAATTTGGTGGACACTATGCTGAAGACTCTAGAAGAACATCGACTTAAGTTTCATTGCCCAATTCGCCACCAATCAAGAGATACAACCAAAACTCGATTCCATATATAAGTCCAGTGTTTTCGACAAAAGTAGAGAAAATTATCAATATCGCTGTGCCCCGCTCATTTTTTCGAGTTCGGACCTGAAACTTTGACACGTGATTTAGAGCAAGCTTGAACAAACTCACCCATACAGTATATTACAAGTACCAACAACGGAGCTTGCAAAGATGAGTATTGACCTGAAATTCGTCGAACTCACGGCTGACGTCCTTGATTTTTTTTTTATAAAATACTACCTCGCAAAAAAAAACAAACTTGCCCACATACATGCCGGCGGCCAAACGAAATCCATGATCATAAAACGGACGACAAGTCAACGAAATTATTTTCTTCTTGCGCGATTTCCAAGTGGTGTTTTGATGAGTGTGCTCTAAATCACGTGTCAAACTTTCAGGTCCGAACTCCAAAAACTGAGCGGGGCGCAGCAATATTCGTGAATTCACAGCGTCTTGGCTCGCCCAGCTTGTATCATTCGAACGTGTTCCTCCTTTTCGACGCTCCCAGCATATCAAGTCAACAAGTCAACCCCATCCCGGAGGAGAAACTCGTATACTGCTGTGTACAGAGTAGTACTAACGTACTACGCCGTGGTGGTGGTAGTGGCCTTGGTTGTTATACCTGGTACAGCTGTCTTCTTAACAGCGATCGTCATGTGCCATGGTTCTGCTGTGTGGTGCTGCTGTTGTTGCCTATCTATGTCGTGCTGACTCCATTGAAATTTCGAAATTTCACCAAAAACTAGGCATACCAGGTATACCAGTAGACTACTGCTGTACCTGGTACGTACCGGTAGACAAAGAACGCGGAACAGAGAGCACTGCCCGACTATCATGAGTCACAACTACTCCATACGTCGCCCAAAACACCCCCCTCACGCCCCTCCACCCAGCAATCCTCGTTTCATCACTCATCACTAACCTTCCCCTGCCAGTATCTTGAGCACCGTGCTCTTACCGCTGCCGTTCACGCCGAGCACCCCCACCTTCGCCCCCCGTACGAAGCTCAAACTAGCGTCCCCAAACAGCTCCCTACCTCCCGGCAGCTGCTTCGACACCCCGTTCAACGTTATCACTGGCTCCGCCGTCTCCCCAGCACTGCTAATGCTGCTGCTGCTGTTGCTGCTGCTGTTAGGCTGTGGCGAGGCTCGAGCCCTGCCACCTTTGCCCTTGCCCCCCCTTGAGCTTAGATGCCTCACGCCATTGGAGTCCGGTAGTCGCGGTGGTGGTTGTTGCAGGAGGTGGAAATCTCGAGAGTGTCGGGCGTCTTGTTGGAACTTTTGCCGCCAGCGGGGTTGATTGCTGCTGCTGCTGGTGAAGGCGGCGGTGATGTTGGCGTAACCTCCTGTGGCCGACCTACGCTCTCGTCCGCCGTCGGTGGCCGCAGTTACTACGGCAGTGACATCAACCACATAATCACTATTGGAAGGAGCAGCGTCCGTCGTACAACAAGAAGCAACCCATCGTTGCCGAGAGAAAGCACTGCTGCTGTCCAGCGCACGCGTCTGCCTCCCGAAGAGGCTTTGTGCCCCTGAAAAAGAACCCACGTACGCTCTTCGTCGACCAACCCCGAGCATCATAGTCCTTTCTAAACACAGCAGTAGTAGAGGCTGTAGCAGCATGACAAGAGCGCCAGGCACCGGAGTACAGAACGTTAGAGGTTTCTATAGATATGGTGGCGTGCATGGACGTGAAAATGTTCTGGGAGTTCCCCGCTTTCCTCTCGACGGAAAAATTCCTTCTGCGCCTCAAACAGGTCAACAAGCGAAGCAGGCAACACACCTTGCTGGTCTAGCGGAAGGACGCCGAGCGATGGCACAGGGTAACCCCTTCCAGGAGTGGGGTGGTCAAGGCCAGGGACTGACGGACGATCCCTTTGGCCAATTCCCTTTCCAGCAACCGAACGGAGGAGGGCGGCAGCAACAGCAACAACCCATTTTGGACACTTATGCTTCGTCCAACATCCCGCAGCAGCAGCAGCAGCAGCAGCAGCAGGTCGCCTACAACAACACCACCACCACTGCTGCTGCTTCGAGGCACCCACCTTCAGCGACGGCGTCACCCGTCGACGATTTCACGCAGTTCTTGAATCACGGAACCGTCGGGCCGGGCGCCGAAGATGCCCCCCCCGCGAAACGCGACAGCTCGGACAACCCGTTTGAGTCTTTGTTCGGAGATGTTGGCGGCGGCGCCACCGTTGCTGGTAGCACGACTGCCCCGGCTGCGTTTCGACAAAGAAGTGATCTCACGCCTACCTCGGCCGTGAGCGTCGCTAATGGGCAGCAGCGTGGCCCTCCCGGTGCTGCTGGTGGTGCTGCTACGTTTGAAAGTGGAAGCCCGGCACAGGCGCTGCACGGTCGCCCCCAGCGCGGGTCGTTAGGTTCAGAGTTCGAGCTTCAGCAGGAAGGAGAGGGAGGAGGAGCGGGGGGAGTTCGTTCTCTTGTCCCGTATGGACAAGGCAGTGTCCTGGGAGACGGAGGAGGCGTGGTGAGTGGTGGTCCAGGAGGTGGTGGTGGTAGTGTTAGTGGTAGTGGTGGTGTTAGCAGCGGTGCTCTTGTTCCTTTCGGGCATCCTTTCGAACAGCAGCAGCAGCAGCAGCAGCAAAGACATCAGCAGCCCCCGCAGCAGCAGCAGCAAAGACATCAGCAGCCGCCGCCGCAGCAGCAGGGAGGCTCTCCCCAACAACCAGGAACTATCGTCCTATTCCAACCTCAACAGCAGCAACAGCAGCAGCAACAACAACTGCCATGGCAGGCAGTTAACGGCGTCCCAGCGGGCGGAATAGCAGCACCCGCAGCAGCGGCAGTAGATTCTCAGGCATCAAACCCGTTTGACGATTTATTCTCTTCCGTGCCCGCCACGGGAATGCAGCATAGCTCCGCTTCGGGCCAAGCAGACGCAACGAGAAACCAACAGCAACAACATCAGCAACAGCAGCACCCGCTTCAGCAATGGGGTCCGGCCCAGCAGCAGCAACCCCAGCAACAGCAGCAGCAGCAGGCAGCTTGGCTTGGAGCCGGGGGAATTGGAGATAGGGCTAGTGCCGGAGGGGGGGAGCAGAGGCAGGCGGGCGCTCAGCAGCTACTACAGATGCCGCCACAGCAGCAGCAGTCGCTTTATCCACGGCTGCAGCCGCAGCCGCAGCAGCCGGGGCAGCAGCAGCATCTTGGGAACCAACCTTTCCAGGTAAGCTGGCACACCCATCTCTTCCCGCACGGTGGTCCATAGTACATAGTAGTCTATGGTACGTGGCATAATACGAAAAGCATGACGGTTACGATGGCGAGGCGAGCAGTTCATACATAGAATGATTCGAAGTGTTGTTGTTCTCACATTAACTCGCATATTCAAGTCCGTGGTCACAGGACAGGCTCCAGTCACGCTGGAGCTGAGGAATACCCCAGGGAAAAAGCACAAACCAAAGGTATACAGCAGTACCAGGTACCTGGTAGGCAGCAGGGTAAGTGATTGGTGCACATACTTTGTATGTATCAGACGTGCTGGGTAAGATGGGGTCGCCGAGGTGGACAGGCGGACAGACAGGTCGTCCTCGGTGGGCGCGGAAGCGGAGACCAGACGACCGTGATAGCTTTCCCCTATCAGTCTCTATTATTAGTCTACCTCGTACATATTATTTGATACCGGTATAAAATATTTCAAGGACGTCAGCCGTGAGTTCGACGAATTATTATTGTACGAGATATAATCCGTCGTACATACGTACCAGCAAGCTACGTACCAATATGACTAATACAGATGACCAGTACCAGGTATCATATCGTATGTACCAGGTATGATACATAAGTTTCGTGACCACGGGGCTATATTATGGAAATGGGCTCATAATGTGAGAACAAGAACATCAACCAACATGTGAAGAGCACATACCTCTGTCGTATATTCGAACTCTCTCGTGGAGTGTGGGCGCAGACAGCATCGCCCTTGTCCTCTGGTATGACACCTGTTTTAGTTTTATTGTACGATACTGAATTGGTATTTATTGAGAGTACGTATTGAATGAACTCTGGTGGGTCAAGCAGATACGGTTTTGTCCCTCTTTTCTCTTTTGGCCTCTTGTCGTTATTTTCCCCAAGGCAAGGATTGAGCCAAGAATTGTTCTTTATCGGCAGTGCCCCCTCCGCCACCCCAATCCCATTCCCCTGTAGCGCTGCCCCCCACCCCCCCGCATCGTGTGATACTATATCTCGCGCTCAAACAAGCAGGCGCGCATCATACACGGCAGGCGGAAGTACGGGTTGTCGTCGCACGCGACAACTCGTCCCCCCGCGATGCTTAGCGTAGCAGAGCATACCACCGCGAAGCATCACGCAGCACAGCGCAATACAAAGCGGCACATCATGGCATAGCATAGCATATCGTGATGGCATAGCAAATCACAACCAGGTACAGCATAGAACATAGAATAGCATGACGCAGCAAAGCAGCACGGCACAGAATATGGCAAAGTATCATTCCATTGTGCAGCATGTCACACCTGTAGGGCACACGAAGCACAGCATACTCACATAGCGAAGCGTAGCGTAGCTTATGGCGTAGCTTATAGCATAGCATAGCAAATCATAGCATAGCATAGCATAGCATAGCATAGCATAGCATAGCATAGCATAGCATAGCATAGCATAGCATAGCATAGCATAGCATAGCATAGGATAGCATAGCATAGCATAGCACAGCATAGCAGTACGAGCAGGCCCACCACGGCCCAAAGTCTACGGCATTACCTGGCAGGAATCATTCACGTGGGCGTATGGAGTATGGAGTATGATATCATACAAGCAGTATATCATGGTGTGTAAAAGTATAAAGTATAACATCAACCGCCGGCGTTGAGTGAAACTGAAGTTTTTTTTCGGATCGCCCGCAATAAAAAACACCAACACACTTCGGCATTGACAACATTGTATTTCGTAATGCTTCGAAGTAGCGCAGCAGCAATATCATACCAGGTATAACATCGCTCTGCTTCTCTTCGGTAGTGAAATGCGTCCATCTACCGCCCCGGGTGTGCAGCGATGCTGGCTCGGGGCTCCTGCTATAGTTTAGCGGGTGTTGGCGTGGAGGTTTTTGTCGTTCTCACGTCAATTCATCATCACCCATACACTACAGCAGTACGAAACCGAGATGATGGTTTTAGGTCAGATTTCTTCCTCGAGAAAGGGTATGTCCTACACTAGCTTCAGTATCGCAGCGCTGCCGCATTTATTATTTCCCCGTATTTTAAGGCCTCTTTACAACTGGAATCCCGTTTTGGCGACGTTTTACTTGAACCTAGTGTAGGGAGGGGTTTGGGGGTTCTGAAAGGGTTATGTTTCGTGTAGGGCTATTTGTTGTGAGAGGGCCGGTAGCGTAATCTAGTCCGTGGTCACAGGACATGCTCCTTTAATTCTGGAGTCGAATAATAGGGTTGGGATTAGCAGGGATGTGTGTTGAGCTTCCTGGGTCGCGAAAGCACGATAAGCAGCAGCGCGTTCTATCGTAAGATGGAATGGCTCATCATGGCACGTCATATACAGTATACACGGGGGACTACGGGTTGACCCTTTTGGAGCCCGGGTATGATATAGCGGCCGAAGACATGACAAGTGCGATGTTATCCACCGTCTTCGTCAGTACGCAGCAGTACGAACGGGATCATCTCGTGCATCTTGCGTGTAATAGTTCGGACACGTAGTGCATCACTAATACCCAAGCAGCCCGCTTTGTTTTCCGGATGGCTGATGCCGACGAGGTCAGTTTTAGTGGTCAATTTTTTCATCTCAAAGTCCCAAAACGGTTAAGAGATAGATGTGTCAAGCTACAGCAGCAGTATGCATACCTCTCTTCAACCAGTACTAATAATGGTACTTGTCGGAATGGGTGGTGTGTAGCTTTCAGTATAACCGTACCATGCCATTGGCCTATCTTGAATCGATGTTTCTCTTAAATCGTAACTTCGGCTGTGTCCGGTATTCTGGCCGTGAGAACGCGAGGGGCGCGTGGCAACCATTTGAGCGACGCGGGCGTGTTTTTACATGCGCCTCCGCCACCGTACTTGACGTGATGGCGCTACTTCTAATGCTGCAGCTGTGTATGATGTATGATATGTACACATGGTACGTACATACCTGTTGTACTCCTATACTGAAACTACAATAATACCTGGCAGGTATCACATGTACGTGTGCAATACCATGTGGTTCTAAATATTTCAGGCGCCCTCCCCTCACCGGTCATTACGACTGCTGTATACACAATAAACTGATGCGTTCCGCTGCCGTCGTATTTGTCCCCCTCATAAACCGGTTTTATAGTTTCCGTGCTCAGATTCATTGACATCACGCTGTTGACCCTGGTACAAGCTCGTAGTTCTACGGGGAGTCGCCGACCTATATCGCTTATGAGGACACACGCCCGGTGATACGCGCGATCGGAGAATCACACGCAGCTTGCAAAGATGGGTTTCGACGAAGTTGAAATATTCGATCTCACAGCTGTTGTGTATTTTAATTTCCATGATATATATCGTATATATACTAGGCCCCCACGTCCTTCACAACTCCGCCCTCCCCTCACCGGTTATTCGACTTACAGGATTCACTTGATAAACGGATGCATTTCCTTCCACAGCTGTCAGATTTTGTCCCCCTCAGAAACGGGTTTTATAGTTTCCGCGCACAGACTGACTAACACCACCCTGTTGACCCTGATAGCTACACTGTAGTTGTAAGGGGAGTCGCCGACCTATATCCTTAATGAGGACACACAACCCGTAATACGCGCGATCGGAGTATCACACACAGCTTGCAAAGATGAGTTTCGACAACATATTCGATCTCACAGCTGGAGTGTATTTTCATTTTTTATAATATACTAGGTGGTCGATGCCAGGTGCAGCTGTAGCAGCAGCGGCAGTGCCATCCTGTACAACGTAAGGAGTGAGAAGTTGGACAGCAGTTAACTACTTGTTGTGTTGTAGTTGGTTTTAAGCGTTCGTTGTTACAAACTCAAACATCCGTTCTCCAGTCCGTGGTCACATGGGCGGCCCCAATGATTGTGGAATGCACCTGCCATATCACCCATATCGCGGCATGGAACATGGAACAGCAGACGCGAGCTGCTCTCTGCTTGTCTATCCCGTACTCTTAACGCTGAATTCCGTAACATGTACCAGGTAACTACTTTGCTCATACTGCTACACCAGATGTATCCAAGGCTAGACACATTATTGAACATATCACTGCTGTTGTGATGGCTTTACAAGTGTTTATAGCATTGTGATTATATACAATGGTGTGATGTTGTACGAAAATGCTCAACTCTGCTTTTGTATACTCGCATATGATATATATTTATGTACGAGCGATTTTTCGTACACCTGGAAGGTAAAAAAGGCAATGGTGTAGAACACCTGCAAGCAGTCTTATTTTTGGGTGTTACCCAATTTAGAACCCATGTTTAGCGGCCAAAATGACGACGATTAACCCCTTCTAGACTCCAGAGGGAAAAAATGACGACGAAAATGGACGGTTACGGCATATGGCCACTGCTGGTCGGCGATGTTGACAAAGGTGGTGTCCGCACTGCAAAACATGCGAAGACTCTTACGGGACGGGCGCAGGCAGCATGGTCCCACTCGTACTGCTGCACGCTCACGCTACTCGTACACGGTTGATAACATGGCGCTTTTCGTGTTTTTGGTCGATGTCAATGGGCCCGAAAATTGTCACTTTCTATGTTGCGATATTGCGATATCGGGATATTATCGAGTGACTATAATGGGAAGAGCGTGCGGCTGCACGAGTATCGCTATGATGTGCCGCGAGCGAGCCGCACAAGTTTCCTTTGCGTTGCGGTTCGGCCATACAATGCCGGTTCAAGAGAGCCGTACTGCTGTAGGTTCGAAAAAAATAGGCGTACCCCGCCCTGTGCTAGTAATACTAGCTATCTAGCGCCCACTACAGATAAAAGCAGTGTATACATATACTCATCACACACAGCTTGCAAAGATGAGTTTCGACAAAATCTTCGACGTCACAGCTGGAGTGTATTTTTATTTTAATAATATACTTCGAGAGCGTTTATGCGTGTGTTTGTTTAGGCTTGTCACGCATGCTATGTTGCCATAAACGGTACCTGGTGCACCTTTTTTTGTCTGAGGTTCCTCGCTTGAGGTGTATGATACCCCGCCTCGGAGGCAAAAACTTGTTTAGATACTTTTGTATGCGCAGCCCCCGATGAATAACCGCATGGCCTATCGTAGGTATACGTCGACCTATTTCGTAAGGCACTCACAGGATTCGACCGATGTGGGATGATGTGGGACGCGTGCTTTGATAAAGGTGACACTTTTGGCCAGCTAATAAGAGCCCCAAAAATTCATCCCTATACTAAACTCAAGTAAAATTGTCCCCCAAAAGGATTTCCAGCTGTGAAGGCGTTAATAACGGGACTCCTTTATAGTAAAAGCCCCAAATCGTTGAAATGGTTCATTCTTGCTTTGCAAAAGTGGTTGTTTTGTGTACCTGGGCCACGGGGTTGTTGATCGGGTTGCACTATCTGTCTCAGTTTGATCAACATCAACCCAAAATCGCCGGAATGGCTCATTCTTGCTGTGCAAAAGTTGTTGTTTTGTGTGTCTGGGCCACGGGTTTGTTGATCGGGTTGCACTATCTGTCTCAGTTTTTGATCAAAATCAGACCCAAAATCGCCGCAATGGCCCATTCTCGCTTTGCAAAAATGATTGTTTTGTACACCTGGGCCACGGCTTTGTTCATCGGGTTGCGCTACTGTTTCAGCTTTTGCTCAAAACGAGTTTTTGCCGTAGAAGGCAAAATAGCTCCTCAAATGGTCAGGAGCCTAGGAAACGAAATGGCGCGCGCCTGTACCTGTACCGTAGCACGTATGTGTCGCTTTTGGGACCCGTTTTTTTCCCGCCAAAAAAACGCGAGAAGCGTGACCTTCTCAACCGTCTTGGAAGCGTGTGCTGCGTCATTTAGATGTTCGCCGTAACCGCTGCCGTGCACATGTATCAAAACACCGTGATTTGTCAGCATCGTGTGCAAGTGTCGTACAGCTGGTGGCGTTGCGCTTTGGACTCCCTCCTTGCCCCAGTAGACCGGTCTGTTTGGTGTGCCGTAATCGTCCCTTTTTTTTTCTTTACGTTTCCCCCCTCCCCTTGAAGTTCCGGAGACCGTGGTGATGAAGCAGGAGCCGCGATAGCGTAGTGCAGGCGGAGTAAAGAAAATACAGGATACAATATGGGAAAACAAAACAAAACTTTTTTTATGCAGGCCATGCAAAGAAAAAAATAGGACACGGTATGGGAAGAACACTTTATTTTGTGTGTAAGGCATGTGGCTCCAGTATTGTCGTACTCGTACGTTATTTTCGATAAAACGTCGTAAAACCTATAACTCTAAGCCTATCCCTTGCCCCAACCCTGACCCCAAGCCCGACCCGGGCCGACCTGTATGGACGTTTTTCTGAAAAATTGCGGCAAAGCATGATTTTGTGGCGAAATGTCTTACCATGTTACGATTACTACGCACCTCGTGCCTGG
Organism: Undaria pinnatifida; assembly: GCA_012845835.1. Classification (NCBI taxonomy): domain Eukaryota; class Phaeophyceae; order Laminariales; family Alariaceae; genus Undaria; species Undaria pinnatifida. Next base: position 8,464,791 of record JABAKD010000022.1, read on the forward strand.
TGCATTTTGGCCTTTTCTATACTAAATTTGTCGAACTCACAGCTGACGTATTTATTAGTATTTTCATATAATACCAAACCGCTTATTTACGGGCCTTGCATATACTACTTCAGGACGGGCTTCAATGATTCGGGAGTGGAGTGGAGTGGAGTGGAGTGTCTGGTGTGTCCTGTAGTTTGTCGTATGCTGTACTTGTTGCTTTGCTGTGCTCGCTCTTAACGACTCGTCTCGCCGTTTTCTTCAAAATTGAAGTCCGCGGTCATAAGGGAGGCAGGCTCCGACAATTCAGCTGCGTCTGGTATTCGTAACCGTTGTTGCTAGTAGTTGCTTTTTGCTATTCTCTCACTAACTCGTCGGCATTACACTATTATTCCGCCATTGCAAGACGACAGGCGCGCACAATTGTGGAGTGTCTTGTGTCACCGTGGTTGTTGTTGTTTCTGTTCTCCTATTAACTCCTCGCCAAAATCTACGACCGCCCGTGGTTTTAATTCAAGACAGGCTCCAATAATTCTGTGCACTGATCCCAAAACAAATACCTTGGGGCCTATTTACAGCGACAGCGCGAGCCTTAGCGCAGCCCGATCATGGTGCGAGCATGCTGCACACGGCAGCAGTGCAAACTATGCGCGTGTCTTGAGAGGTATTGCGCTCTGGAGGTCGACAGCGAAATCGTTGTCAGCTACTCTATTCTTAGCAGCTCGGTTGCTCCGTGCGAAGGATGCTGCGATCGCCAGTTTTAGTCGTCAGTTTTTCCCTATACGATAATCAAGATAAAGCAAGCCCCAAAGGGGTTATATAACGTAGTACGAGTAGTCCTTGCGGGGTGCAGACAAAAACACAAGGCATAACACGAACGAAACCATGAGAGATGCGGCCGTGCCAACCGCCTAGAGCAAGATGGGCGCGCAGCAGCATGAACAACGTCGTGACGTGCGCGCACGTTTCCTTACGCCTCCTTGGAATTGCAACTCGAAAAGTAATGTAACGATAGCCTATACCCCAGCAGCCAGCGCTGCACAGTGTGGTTCAATGCTGTAGTCGCGAGGGCTGTGGGTTGTCTGTACTGCTAGCAAGTTGCCTGCGAGGTGTTAGTTGCCTACAAGCAGTGTAGGTATATAGGCTAGTACAGTTAGTTGCGAGCGGAGATCTGCAAAGTTGATCGATTTGCATCTGCCTGGCGCGTGTACGGCTCGACCTGTGGTGTTTCCTTGCTTTTAGTATGAATGGTTGGCTGAAACGTTACACCGCTGTCGTGATTGGTGTTGCGCTACTACTGGTACTCGTGTTGACACGACTGTGAGTTGACTAAGTACTGATAGTAAGCTATACCGTAAGTCGCCTACTAGTTACTTGGTACCTTGGTAACTGACGGACGCTTGCTACGACAGAGTAGGTAGCACTATTTTTGGCCAAAATATTTTCTGACCGACGGAACTCCTTAACCCAAAATGGTCGGAATGGGTCCATATTCTTGATTTGCAAAAAAAAATGCGGGTTTTGTATACCTAGGCCGGGGGATTTTTTGGTCGGGGTGCACTTTTCGGTTTGCTCTGAGAAAGGCTATTTTTTTGTGTGGGCGCACCAAAAACGTGACACAGATTACCGACGATATCCAACAACTTCGTGACACAAATTACCGACGGCAAGGCGTTTCGTTACAAAGAAACTCCCAAATCATGATATTTTCACGTAAGAGAATCTCGAGACAAAACCAAGCAGGTGGAGCCGTCTCTTCGGCCTTACGTGCTGGCTTTAGCACGGCCGCTGACACTCAGGCAGCCTCTGCTGCAGGCATGAACGAGTGCGGTTGACCCGCAGCGAACTATTCCGCTGTGCCCGCTTTTATGTGGCCATAGTCCATGCCATTGCATGTCACCTTCCTCCTGTTTTTTTTCGCTCGTCGTCGTACGTTTGAGGTACGAGGAAACCCGTACGTACGGGGTGAGAACAGCAGTATGTACGATGAGCATGAACGCCAATTGACGACATTGGCAAACACACAACGACAGGTGTAGCAGCAGTAGCCGTAGGGCGAAATTTCTAGTACATACTGCAGCAACTAGTGGCAACCAGAACCACAGCAGATAGCTCAAAGTGCAGTACGAGTGCCGTTGGCAAGTTGAGTCGTACTCGCATCACTCTGTCCAAAATATAACGACCGTTTTATGTTCATAGTATGATAATAAAGAAGAAAAAAATTACATTTCCTGTGATAATGATACGTCGCACGAGCGGACGTTCCGGTGTGCTGCTGCCGCGAGACCATCAAGCATACCGCAGGTTTTACATAAACAAGAGCGAACGAGAGGCAGGGCACATGGGCCCCCAACACAAAGGCACGTGACAACCACAGCCAGCTGCCGATCGCGTAATTGGCCGGTAGTCCGTGCTTCGGTGGGTGTATCGGAAGTCGTTCGTACTGCTGTAGACCGTCGAAAGTGCACGTGGCATTTCGTTCTTGTGGCAAGACTCGCAAGTAGGCCCCTAAATTTCTTCTTTTCTTTTTCTTGACCCCGTGCACCCCTACTGAAAAATTGCCTCACAATCAGTTTTTGCCTCCGAAGGCATATAGAACTCCTCAAGGGGTTAGGAGCCTCGGAAAACAAATATGTTGCATCTCTACAGCAGTAGCATCGTCTAGTAATGATAATTAGCGGCTCCCCTCGGCACTTCCCGGAGGGGAACCTTGTAATCATTTCAATTATGAATACAGCAGTAGTTGCATGCGGTAATATGTCGAGCTCCGCGTCTTCGCGTCTCGGTGCCGGGTTTGTAAATCGACGTGCGGTGGGGAAAAAAGACCAATGCCGGGTAGCTGTGGCTGGCCTTCGCTCCACCACACAAGTAATAACTAACTGGCCGTGAAAATTAAAACTTAATAATAAATGAATACATGAATAATAATACCAGGTATAAAATAAGCTCGCAGCAGTTAGTAGAGTGTTTGCGGGATGCTATTTTTTGTGGGGTAGGAAAGCATTTAAAGACAGTATGGCTCTCGCTAGCTTGGGTGTTTGCGAGGATACCGAATTTGGTTTGGTAGGAAAACTTAAAAAGATGGTAGCTGTCCAGCTGTCTCTGGGGACTCGCGCAGCGGGATATTTACAACTACTGCTGTCGTCAACTTTTCTGCGTTGGTGGATCATGGGCGGTTGTTCGTGCTCATGGTTGTTTCGTAGCCTACCATTGTACTCCGTGGTCACAAGACCGGAGCCAGTAGGTGCATACCGCGTATTGGTGTACTGTTACGATTAAACACTTCGTACTGCTGTATGATACGTATTCGACCATGTACGTACGTGCGTACAGTAGTACGGATGTACCGCACGTGAGCGGTGCACGCGCTTCCTATCATGCTTGCGCCTTCATCGTTTTTTAGGTCGAAATACCCCTACAAAGAAACATCCACAAGGAAAAAACCCACCCATATGGTATAGTTCAAGTACCAACAACGCAGCTTGCAAAGATGAGTATCGACCCTTAAATTCGTCGAACTCACAGCTGACGTTCTTAGAATAATTTTATAAAATATTCTTGTGTACTGTCTGTATTTTCAGATTACACCTGGTATACAGATATCGCGTATTGTACGTATCGAAGGTGATGTCGACCCGCTCAGTTTTCTGCGCCGCTATCACCGCTATATATATACCGCTACTGCCGCCTTTTTGCTGCTGCCGCTGCTGCTGCTGCTGTCACCGCTGCCTCTGCTGCCTCTACGGCGGTGATACACCTTACTGTGTTTTTTCAACCATTTCACCCCGGTGACGTCATTAGGGGGCAGTTCGACCGGTTTACTATTTCGTACTTGTATGGGTTAGGGTTAGTGTTAGGGTTAGTTCCATCCATGGTGAAAAACACAATACCTGGGATATCAGAAGGACGGATTGGTTGATGTGTTGTTGTTGTTGTTGTTGTTGTTGTTGTTGTTGTTGTTGTTGTTGTTGTTGTTGTTGTTGTTGTTGTTGTTGTTGTTGTTGTTGTTGTTGTTGTTGTTGTTGTTGTTGTTGTTGTTGTTGTTGTTGTTGTTGTTGTTGTTGTTGTTGTTGTTGTTGTTGTTGTTGTTGTTGCTGTTGCTGTCGTTGTCGTTGTCGTTGTCGTTGTCGTGGTGGTTGTCGTTGTCGTTGTCGTGGTGGTGGTCGTTGTCGTTGTCGTTGTCGTGGTGGTGGTCGTTGTCGTCGTGGTGGTGGTCGTTGTTGTTGTCGTTGCCGTCGTCGTTGTCGTTGTCGTTGTCGTTGTCGTTGTCGTTGCCGTTGTCGTTGTCGTTGTCGTTGTCGTTGTCGTTGTTGTTTGTCGTTGTCGTTTTCGTTGTTGCTGTGGTGGTGGTCGTTGTCGTTGCCGTTGTCGGTGTCGTTGCCGTTGTCGTGGTGGTGGTGGTCGTTGTTGTTGCCGTTGTCGTTGCCGTTGCCGTTGCCGTTGCCGTTGCCGTTGTCGTTGTCGGTGTCGTCGTCGTTGTCGTTGTCGTTGTCGTGGTCGGTGTCGGTGTCGGTGTCGGTGTCGTTGTCATTGTCGGTGTCGGTGTCGGTGTTGGTGTTGGTGTTGGTGTTGGTGTTGGTGTTGGTGTTATGCTGCTGGTTTCTACTTGTATGTTATCGAAAAAAAATCTCCTCCCCGAGCACCAAAGCTAATTGTCTACTTTAGTATCATAATTACTGATCACTTGCTTACTATTGATTACTCCACTAATATGCTTATTGTCTGGTGTTTAATTATATGATAACTGCAGCAGGCCGTGGCGACGGATAATAACCCGTTCTTTCTTGCTGGAGAGCAGGAGAAACCGCCACCTCAGCGACAGCAGCAGCAGGTGCGACCTGTGACCAGGAAATTGTTTATCTCCGATGATAGGTTGTCGCTACTGACTTTTGTGTAGTTTAGTTAGCCCTTGTAGGACTTCGAGCAGCGTGAGCCTATTTTAGACTGCTTAAAAACCCATTTAAAATTGCTTTGACCTGTTTTAAAACTGCACCCAGGTTCTGGGGACAAATGACTTGATAGTAGAGTAGAGTAATATATATATGTGCCGCAGTATCATACAAGTGTTGCAGTAGTGGTGTTTCCTACATGATGCCGGTGTATGTATATGTGCCAGCCGGAAGTACCGGAGCTATAGCGGCAACTTAGGGTTAGGTATTGGTCGGGGTTGCGGGGAAGGAGGGGCGGGGGGAAGAATATGCGTTTGTGCGACCTAAAAGTATCGGAAATCCCCCCGCCCGCGGCTCCCACGCCTTTTAAAACCCAGCCCTCCCCTCACCGGTTTTACGACTTACAGGATACACTTACATGACACACTGATGCATTTCCTTCCACAGCCGTCAGATTTTGGCCTCCTCAAAAACGGGTTTTATAGTTTCCGTGCACAGATTGATTAACATCACCCTGTTGGACACTGGAACATCACCCTGTTGGACACTGGTATGTACAAGCTATATACTGTAGTTCTAAGGGGAGTCGCCGACCTAAATCCTTAGTGACGATACACCCAGTAATACCAGGTACGCGCGATCGGAGTAACGCACACATCTTGCAAATATGAGTTTTCGACGTATGTATTGCGAAAATTAAAACACACGCCAGCTGTGAGATGGAAGATTTCGTCGAAACTCATCTTTGCAAGCTGTGTGTGATACTCCGATCGCGCGTATTCCTGGGTGCGTGTCCTCATTAATGATATAGGTCGGCGACTACCCTCGGAACTACAGTGTAGCTTGTACCAGGGTCAACAGGGCGATGTTAGTCAATCTGTGCGCGAAAACTATAAAACCCGTTTTTGAGGGGGACAAAATCTGACGACTGTGGAAGGAAATGCATCAGTTTGTCATGTAAGTGTATCCTGTAAGTCGTAAAACTGGTGAGGGGAGGGCTGGGTTTTTAAGGGCGTGGGGGCCGCGGGCGGGGGGGGCTTTTTTTTTTTACGGAAGGGGGGGAGGGGGTGGGCAACTCAATCTGTGCGCAGCAACTATAAATCCTTTAAGAGAACAAACCTGACGGTTGTGGAAGAAATGCAGTAGTTCATCATGTGTATCCTGCAAGTCGTACAACCAGCGCGACGTATATATATCTTCGACCTCACAGCTGAAGTGTTTTTTCCTTTTCTTTAAATGATATCGTCAAAATGCCGTTCTTGTTTTGCGATTGGTATGTTTTTTTTTGTTTTTTTGTAGTATTATCAGAATCAGGTTTTGACTTGAGCTGGATCCTGTGCAGTAAAATTTGAGTTGTAAAATTTGGACGGAAGGCGGGTTTTCAACCGAGCAATGGCCGAAATCGGGTACACCCGATCGACCGATAGCCGTTATCGGGTACCCCTTGAACACACAGTCCCACAACGACTCAGGACGACATCTCATTGGTCGAAACCACACCGCATCCGAAAGCAGCCGCATGTCCATCGGGTGCGCCCAATTATGGCTGAACAAGGCCTCGAAATGTACCAGACTCGCATACAAGCCACCCGATTATGGCCGGACTACTCGACCACCAGCCCACTGGCACACACGCACGCGCAGCGGGCGCGAACTCGCGCCACGTCACGAGGCGGGGCATTGTTTGTTCTTTCGTCTCGTAGCTCTTTTTCCGGAGCTCTTTGTGAGACCCCGCTCCGCTCACGCCGGCGCGCCCAACCACAGCCACAGCAGTAGTGATGTGCGACAACGGCCACCAGCGACAGCCGAGTACACACAAAATTGGCAACACAACGCAACATGTGCACGAATATACATGAGACTCCACACATACCATGAAGCACTGCTGTGTACAGGACTGCTGGATGTTGGCAATTGCAAAACTAATTCCCATGTAAGAGAGGTACAATCACGACCCACAGAGCTTTTCCTGAAAACGGCGTCCCTGCAGGGCACCTGTTAGCGATACCTAGGAAATCATTGGGCTCAAATCATTTGATCAAATCATTTCTCGGGGTGTGATGTGACAGGTGGCGGCAATACATTTCTCGGGCCCGACACGCCACGAACATATCTCCCTGTGCCATTTGGAAAGGAGCATCTGAATCCTTAGCCCTTCTCGAGCCGTGTTCGTGCCCAGGTAGTCTGGGATCTATGTCTAAACCGTCTGCATAGATGCGCTTCTGTGCCTTGTGTGTAGGGGTGCTAACTGCGACTTCATGGTCCACAAAAAAGAGCTCCGGAAAAAGAGCTACGAGACGAAAGGACAAACAATGCCCCGCCTCGTGACGTGGCGCGAGTTCGCGCCCGCTGCGCGTGCGTGTGTGCGTGTGGGCTGGTGGTCGAGTAGTCCGGCCATAATCGAGTGGCTTGTATGCGAGTCGGGTACATTTCGAGGACTTGTTCAGCCATAATCGGGTGCACCCGATGGACATGCGGCTGCGTTCGGATGCGGTGTGGTTTCGACCAATGAGATGTCGTCCTGAGTCGTTGTGGGACTGTGTGTTCAAGGGGTACCCGATAACGGCTATCGGTCGATCGGGTGTACCCGATTTCGGCCATTGCTCTTGTTCCGGTCATGAAAAAAAACATGGAGTTGTTCCGTGGAGCTGGTTGCCGTCTGATCGTGTTTTCGTTTTTTTTTGCTGTGTTTCATGTGGGAATCAGCCAATTCAGAATAGTACGCTTGCTGAGCCAGATTTTGAACTCCACGAGTGACCCACGCCAGGATGGGCAATCATCCCCCTTCACCACCAGCTCGCCGACGATAGGGCACGGAATGAGGAGCTGTAGGGCTTCTACTGTCGCTGGGAGAGAGAAGCCCTCTCTCCTGGAGCATCAGCGCCTGTATCAACTGCTGTTTTCTTTGTAGAGTCAGGAAAAATCGCGTTGGGTTCTTTTGATCGTCGTCCGATTCAAAAACGTCCCCTCGAGGAGACGAATTTACTTTGCCTAGCGCAGCTGTAGGGCCGCCACAACACGCGCGATGGTGGCAAGCATATACGGGTTATCTCTATCTTGGTGGTCGATGCAAGGGTGCTGTGTCCCAGTCGTGCCATGAGCAGTAGTAGGCAGTGGTTGCGGACAAGTCTAATCGTATCGTGTCTCCTTTAGTCCCGTGGTATCCCACAGCAGTCTAAAACCCATAAACACTCGTACATACCTCCTCGAGGTATGGAACAAAACCAAATTCGATCACTTTTGAGTTTGGTAAAATTTGTATCGGTGGTAAAATTCTCGGAGGTACTTTTTTTTCAAAGAAAACTCCCCATAAAACCCGATTCTGATCAGAAATGGTCAGAACTGAGCCCAAATACCCCGAAACCCCACAAAAGGCATTTTTTACCACTCCAAATTTTTTCTGCATAGGATCCAGCCTTAGACGGCAAATGGAGCCAGTTTATCAAGTGGTTAGGAGGGCCCCAGAAACAAAATTCAAAAGTCGTCCATACTAATAGTACTGCTGTAGTAGTGCACTGTTAGTGTACGATTAGTATCATAGCATGTTTCGGTTTGGGGGTAGGGGGTGGTATGTATGGTCCTCCTCTTGTTTTTTTCCTCCCACAAATTACACCCGTACTGCCGATCAGAGCGTGACATCGCCAGCAAGCACACAGCAGCACAGCACCATAGCGCAATCAGCTCTGCACCAGTAGCTCTTGGCGTCATCATATCGCTAGCCGCACCAAACCATGGGCCTCTTATTTTTACCCCCGCTTCACATTTTGTTGTGTTCTTCCTTGCGCCAGCGTAGCGGGCGGCGTCAGCCGCCCGCGGAGCGAAGCCCTTGTAGGTATATACCGTTAGGCCATGACATGGTTCATCTGGTTGCACCTTCGGTGTTTCTCAACGTGAGTAAACAGCCCAAGTGAGAAACCTAAAAAAAAACAAATCGTTTTCTCCTCTACCTCCGCAGCATGCGCCTACTGCAATACGAGAAGTTGCACAATGTAAGAGGCGCGCAGTGTAGCATGGCTGGTCGCTACGCTTGGGTCTTGGGTCCCAATTGGGCGAAAAATAGAAAGTAGAAGGTTGAGAACTGGGACCCCTCGCAATTTTTCTTTTCAAATACGTCAGCTCTGAGCTCGACTAGTTTTTGAGTGGTTGATGCTTCCCTTTGCAACAACGTCGCCCATGTTTTGGGGGCAAATCTACTTGGTATCGTAGTGGGAGATATTTTGCAGCACTTGCGTGTATTGTTCACGGTTCCCCTCCGGGATGGGGTTTACTTCATACCCCTGTGCGCGTAGCAAGTCGGGGAACACAGCCCTTCCAATGATACTTGAAAGTATGTACGAGGGCGGCTTCTAACGAGCCCAAAAAACTGCCAGGAATCGTGACAAAAAATGAGCTACTGCTGCTGTTGCTGTTGCTTTATGCTTGGTGCGCCTGGTATGAGGTCCGACCATGTGGTGTGTTTTGAGTGCTGCATTGGGCGTGAAGCTGTTGTTGCCGTGGCTCGATCTCCTGCTGTGCGCCAACCACACGCGTACATCATGGCTACTGTCGCAAAGGAAAGAGCTTGAAGCACGGCTCTTGCGGTTGTACTGCTGCTGCCGTGCTGCTCCTGTATACCGCTTTTTTTTGTGACATTACGCACGTCGTGCACACATGCCTGGTACATAAAGAAGCGCACAAATATACCGATACACCCAGAAGCACCGCCTGTGGCTGTCACAAAGACAGGAGAAAGCTCACAGCGCGACTGCGGCTATTCGTGACTGCCACAAGTTCGGAGCCTGGAGGGCCATGTGCGATGCAGCAGCACAGCAGCAGCAGCAGCGCGAGAAAGAGAAGGGCCTACTCGTAAAAGTATCTGTCGATCGTGATTTGTGTTATTCTTTCCGCACAACGGCGTCGCAGGCAGGCCGTGAGATTTTGAAGAGTGAGGTCGGTCGCGGGTTCGAGTCTCACCTTCATCCCGAAATCCACAAGAAAAGGGAAATTATGAAATTTTCTCACGTGTAAAGAAGTTACAAAACTCAAAAACTTGGAAAACACCCGGATGGAACGATGAGATCAATGCGATCATTGCATACTGTGCCCAACACCGAAATGGAGTCGGAGGGGAAATTGGCAGAATTTCATCGGGGTTCCTGGCATGGTCCGGTATATATGTGAGTGTGGGGAGATATGGTGGAACTCGAGTCAAGAAGGGCCTACTCGCAGCAGCTTCTGTCGATCGACATTTTTGTCTACTTTCCTCTCAACTACTGTGACATATTGTATGGGCTTCTATGGGCCCTGCGTGGCTCGGCGAAACGACGCAGGCGGCAGTGTGGACTTTCCGTGGGTCTTGCTCGGTGCGACTACCTCTCAGATGCGGCGGGGGAAGCGCAGCAACTCGATAAATAGTAGCTAGGTGCCAATTTCCCAGGTAGACGGATGGAGGGAGGCAGTTTTATCACGGGCGAGATGTATTACATGTTCAGTGCGAGGTGTACAACAGAATTCACAGGGTTAGATGCAACGGATACGTATGATGGTCGAAATATGTGCTGCTGCTGCTGTTGCTGCTTCTGGCTTCATGTATCTGCGTCGTAGCAGACAGCAGAAGGGGTGAACACAATTGAGCTGATGTTGTACAGCGGGCGAAGTATCGGAGCGGGTGAAAAAGTATGAGAGCGCAACGCACTTTTAAAAAACAACCAATTGTCGGGTTTTTCATTCACACCTACTGGGCTCAACCAGGCGGAACGCATCCGCTTGATTCAGCGACGTTGAGTGCTCAGAACACCGCCACAGAGCTCGACCGGGGTCCCGACATGCGTCGTAATGTACGGCCCTCTTGCTTGCCCCGCAGCCGAAAGGGAGGGAAAAAAAAAACTCGATCGCCGGAGAACAGCATGCCGAAAAAATTGTGCACTTTTTACATATCATAGATGGAACACATAATACAGAGTACAGATACAGCAGTATGTTGCTATACGCACATGCCGCATCCATCTTTGCTGCTGCTACTGCTGCTGCCGCTGGTGCTGGTGCTGTTGCTGCTGCTGCCAGCACCAACATATTTACACATTTTTTCTGGCTTATAATACCATGAAAATGGTATAACATCAGCCTATGTGATACCTGGATCGGGGCTGCACCGGCCCCGAGCTCACCAATTTATCTTTTCAGTATGTTCTTTGACGTACTGCTGTACCTATCTACTTTTCGATCTGTCCGTCTTATGCCGAGCGTCTGTCGCTATCTGTGTACTATTGTAGAATTAATTCTGCTACTGGCTGTGTCCGCGCCCCAGCGGGCCAATAAGAAGACATGCCACATCTTATACATGCACTATTGTTAGTACGTGGTAAAACAATAGCAAGATGTTGTTCGATCGACGCAGCAGTAGACCTCAGTCGACAGTACTTATTGTTTGATGATTTGTTTGGGGCGCACTGAGTACGAGACGAAGGACGAAGGATGAAGTGCGTTATGCCTGCGTTGCATTGGTTGATTTGTTCTGATTGGGCTATAGGGTCATAGGGTTAGGCGTGATGGATATATTTCAAACTTTATGTTGACCGTTTTATGGGTAAGGACTTGATAAGGTTTGTACGCTCAGCAGGATCGCGCTAATGGCGACCACCTCAGCTGGCATTGCACGCATAATACGTGCAATACCTGCAATATTTTTCAGATGTGTGCGTAAACTTCATTGGCGATGTATGATATGTCATATATGGCCGGACTGCCCCTGCCCCTGCCGACCTCGAGCCGACCTCGAGCCGACCTCGAGCCCCCCCAAGGGCTGCGGGTAGGGTTAGGGTTAGGGTTAGCTCTGAGGTCGGATTGGTCTGGGCACCACACGTCGTTCTGTGCCGACCTGCACATGGAAAGCCGCGATACACGTATGCCGCAAGCTCACGGTAGTTCTACGGGGAGTCGCCGAGCTATATCCTTAACGTGGACACGCACCCAGTAATACGCGCGATCGGAGTATCACACACAGCTTGCTGCAAAGATGAGTTGCGACGAGATGTTCATCTTCGATCAGCTGGAGTGCATTTTTTGTTTTTTTTAGTGTATCGCTCATGAATGTACGTGCAGAACTAAAGGACCTCGCACGTGTTGAGAATACGTTGGCAGCGCTGCCTGCGCCACTGTCGGGTGATACGACGCCTTAGCCCCTTTACGACTGGAAATCCGTTTTGGGGGACAAAATTACTTGGATTTAGCATAGGGAGGGGTTCGGGGGCTCTTAACCCCTTTACAACTGGAAACCCGTTTTTGGGGACAAAACTACTTGGATTTAGTACAAGCAGGGGTTTGGGGGGTCTAAAGGGGTTAAGGGGTTAGGTTAAGGCGAGGATTTCCGACTCTTTCGTTTAAATGAAGTACCTGGTAGACATTCGTTGTTTCCAGAGTGTTTCGATCGTTTTGTTTGTTCGTTCCATGACTTCGTCGACCGTTCACTCGTTTCAATCTTTTAATTCAAAACGCTCTTGGTTCGTGCGTTTTCTCGATTTCGGTTGCGTTCGTTGATTCGATCTCCCGATCGTTCCAGGCTACCGCTGGGGGGGGCTCTTCTTCAGCGACGGGGTTCGGCATGTTTGGTGACGACCCGTTCGGCGGCAACCAGGTGTGTTTTGTGTTTTATCCATGATTTCGGTATGCATTCGTCCATGATTTTCGGGGGGGTGTTTGTCCATGGTTTGGTTTTGTACGTCCACGGCTTGTGTGATGTATGTGTCCATGATTTTGTAACAGCGGCAGGCTTCGGCGTATTTGGGGACGATCCGTTCGGCGGAAAGCAGGTGCGTTTTCGGCGTGTGTTGTCCATCATTTGGGGATGAATATTGTAATATTTTCAAAATTTGTCAGCTATTTCGTCTACGGTTTTGGTGTGTATGTCCATGATTTATTCTTGTGTGTTGCATGGTTTGAGTATGTAATTGTCCTGGATTTGTGTATGTGTGCGTCCATGATTTTGGAATCCGCGTGTCCGTGATTTGTGAATGTGTTTCCATTATGATGCACGATCAACGTGTGTGTGCCCATGGTTTGTGCTTTTGCGTTCCGTCATTGTGAATGTGTATGCCCAATGATCTGTGTATTATGTGTGCGTGTCCAAGAATTCGCGACTTGTGTAGGTGTGCATGGTGTACAGTACATATGTTTCGTCCAGTATTATGCACATACCGCTGTGTGCCACAATTTATGCTCACGACCCCTCGCGTTCTCCCACCCTCACCTTCTTCAGTCTCAGGCAGTGCTAGGCTCAACCGACGACGGCTTCATTAGTGTAACCGGCCGACCAACCTCCGCCACCTCCGCAGCATCCCCCTCCGCCGCCCCCGCGCCCGGTAACGTCGGTGGTGGCAACAGCGGAGGCGGTACCAACAGGGGTAGGGGGCGCGGCAGAACCCCTGCGACAACTGACAGATTCGACCCGTTCGATCTCGAGCGCAACTCTACTGACTACGGCCGACGGGTTTCGGGAGAAGGTAGCAATGGTGGGGGGGGGGGGGGGGGAGGGGAGCGATAGGGGGCACGAAGCGGCGGGGGCGGGGGGCTCTTCTGGTGGGAGACGGTTGGGAAGGCGGCGAGGTTCTTCGGTGCCTCGACAGCAGCAGCAGCAGTCGCAGAGGCGCATGGGTCGTGCACCTTCCGCGACGGCAGATCGCTGGGGATCGACCGAGGGAAGCCGCTCGAGCAGGTAGGAGGTTGGGAGGAGTTGTGGGAAGGGGGCGGGGGGAGGGGGCGGGGGGAGGGGAGGGGGGGGGAGGGGGGGGAGGGGGGTGGGGCGGGGTACTCATGTCATGCATGGCCGCAATCCTTAGGACCATAAACCTACTCATCGCTGCAATGCCGATTGGGAGAACGTTAGGTTTTACCACCGACCAGGCAGGCGTTGCTTGTCTTGGGGGTGAGGCGGGTGGGGTTGGGGGTGGAGATGAAGGCGGCTTTTTTCTGTAGGCGGCGGGAGAGGGTGACGGGCACAGAAAGGAGGAGGGCGGGGGGGGGGGGTGTACTCGTTATCGTGTTTGACCGTGGTCAGGGGCGGGGAGTTGGGGGAGGTCGGAGCGTCGCGCGGGGCGTGAGAGGGGGTCGGGGTTGTGGTGCTATTGATGTGTATCTTGTTCTCGTTCTTGGCAGATGCGCGCATGAGGTCGACGCGTTTCGACCGCTCGCTTCGATTTGGAGAGTATCTGTGGACACCGGGGTTTGGTAGTCCGGATGGGTGTCTGGAGGGTTTGTTCTGCTTGGGACACAACCGGTGCGCGTTCGGCGCTGTCGACTCCTACGGCATGGTGGCTGTGCAGCTGGTGTTGCTGTTGGCTGGCTTGCGCAAGCCAGCCGATCGGCACGCATACTGTGAAAGTGCATTTTTCCCGGTGTCACCCCCGCCCCTTATCGACCCATGTCGGGATCTATCTGTGAAATATGTGGGCTATTCGCGGGTCACGATCCGACCCACGGGTTGGGTCAGGAAGTGTTCAAAATCTCGCGGGTCGGGTCGGGCCGGGTCAGGTGGGCAAAATCTCACGGGTCGGGTCGGGCCAGGAATGTTGACATCTCACGGGACGGGACGGGTCGGGTCACCCTGGCGCGACCTGACCCGCGAGAAGCGACCCGACCCGCGAACAACCCTGAAAAATGTCACGAACAATTGGCACGGTTTCTCGCTTTCAACTTGTACCGTATATTGTGTACTTCTTCCCCCCCATATGTGCCCCCTCGCCTCCTCCACCCCGACCCATTCCCACTCTCCTTTCCCCCGCCTCTTCCACCTCCTCCTCCTTGGTCCCCCCCCCCCCCCCCCCCCGCCCACCTCGCGCTTGGTGCAAGCAATATCTGCCTGGCTGGTGAAAACCCCACGTGCTTCGTCCCGGCATAGTAGGGACGCGAGGGTCTATGGTCATACGACTACGGCCATGCATAAACTGAGTACCCCCCCCCCCCCCCCCCCCCCTCCTCCTCCTCCCCGTCCTCCTCCTACTACTGCTACTTGCTTCCTGGCTGCGCCTTTTAGCCTCCCGCGCGGCACGAGGAGCGGGCGAGGGTCATCCCAAGATAACGGGGACCCTTTCGGGAGCAACAGCGGAAGGCACGGCTGGCCGGAGATAGGGGCAGAGGAAGACGAGGGGGGGGGGCGGCGGCCAGTTTCGCCCGGGCCGAGACGGAACAGCTTTAACCGCGCAAATACTGTGGGGGACGCGCCCACCCTGGGAGACGTCCGAAAATTGGTAAGTGTGTGTATATATATGTATGGCGATGGGTAGGAAGTCAAGAAAAATGTGTGTGTGTGTTTTTTTTTTCTATACTCCGTAACTTTTTCTAAATATGTCAGCTGTGAGTACCGGCTAATTTAAGGTCGATACTAGTCTTTGCACTCTGCGTTATACCCACCGGCCGCTCGTTTTTGTTATACAGTAGTGTCATTGCTAGGGTGAGCATCGACAAAAAAAAATTACCGACAACAGTAGTGGTGGCTACTGTTCGTACTTCATCCCAAGACAGAAGGCTGTTGTGATTCGTCAGTGTTTTTGTTACAGCTGGCTAACGTTAACGATTCGGGAGTTTGCAAGGCCATCTATTACCTAGCGATTCGGGAGTTTGGAAGGCCATCTATTACCTAATCAGGTCTTTTTAGTTTATTTTATTTGTTTCGAAACAGAGTTGTATGTATACATACCCTGGTATGTGTAACGTACGGTATGTTTTTGTCCGGTTCTTACTAAGCTGTCTTGCGGTGTTTTTGATGTGTTTCAAAGCTCAAATAATGATGTACACCCTACACTGGAATGTATATATATATATATATGTATAACACACAAAATTCCTCTTCGGGATGTGTGTAACGTGAAATCCCGGGGGCGTCGCATGGCGAAAAGAGAGCCACAGGTAACACACGTAACATGTTATTCGTGAAACGAGGAACTAGACGTGTCACGCACGCATATAGTACACACGCAATGGAACGATTGAGTGAGTGGGCAGGCGGACAATGGATAATTGCACGGTTTTGCCTGAGGTGTTTACAGTTTCTTGCTGGGCGAAAACAGAGGGGACATTATTCGTTGGATTATGATGATTATTTGTTGTTCCTTATATTCCCGCGCCGACCCAGCATACCAAGCGAGATAACAGGGCCCATTTCGGCGCATAATGCACCCCTGCCTGCACCCGCGGCCCTGCCCGCCGCCGGGAGAGATATGGCTCTCGGCAGATGTGTACTGCTGCTGCTGCTGCTGTATATTGCTCCAGCTAGCTGCTGCTGCTGTTGTGCTGCGGCTACTGCTGCGGCTACTGCTGCGTCGACTGCTGCAACTGCTGAGAGGCTGCGATAAAAACAGAGCAGACGATTCGAGACTGGGCAGGTAGCGGGCCATTTTTTTACGAAACACAAAATAACGAAAAAAATGTAAAAGTTAGTACGAAGTTGTAAAACAATTTGGGGTGTTCCAAGTGACCTGCTCGTCTCAGGGAGGCGGAACGCAATCCCTTGCCAAATAGAGCCAGCTCAGCGACGTCTAACGCGCCGAGCACCGTCACGGAGCTCGGCCGAGATCCAGACATGTTTCATATTGTGCCCATGGCAGTTTTGCTTGCCCCGCAGCCGAAAGTGGGAGAAAAAACCCTTGGCCGCCGGATAGCAGCGGGCCTGAAAAAAGCCCATCATATTTTACGTATACATATGGTATGTTTTTTTTTTGGTAAAAACATTTCAAGGACGTCAGCCGTGAGTTCGACGAACTTCGGTTAGTCAATACTCATCTTTACAAGCTGCGTTGTTGGTCCTTGTAATATGCTATGTGGGTGAATTTTTTCTCAATGGGAGGGTTATCCTTTTGTTTGAAAAAATACGTATGTTTTTGTCCGGTTCTCATTGGGCTGCCCCATCAATTGTTTTTGATTTATTTCAGGAATCAAGTTATATATACCCTGATATGTATAGCGTACGGCATGTTTCTGTCCGGCTGTGATTGGCCTGTCTTATGAATTTATGATATATATATTTACATGCATTTTCTCCCCCTCAAATTAACCCATCCCTACAATCACCCGTTTTCTTTCTCGATCTCCCACCAGACCCAGGATCGAAAAGATCGATTCATTGCAGTAGTTATGTAGATAAACAGGGCACAATCTCATATGATACCGCTACCGCCGCCCGCCCCCCTCCTCTTTGTCCCCCCTGCCCCCGACCCCACTTCGCCCTTCCCGTCTCCGCCCTCCCCCGCCCAACTCAACCCACCCATCGCCCCGAGCGCCCCCGACATTGCCCTCCGATATATATTCCTTAGCTCCTCATCTCCCTCCCTTCATGTCACCGCGGACCACACCACACTACCAGGTACACCATACCACCCCATACCAAAACATACAATGACATATTACACCACATCACACCATGTTATCCAAACCTTATCACACCCCACCCTACCCCACCTCTCCCACCCACCACCCCCCCCCCCCCCCCACCCCACAGGTCGGCGCAGACTCGCGAGGGAGATCTCGAGGAAGGGGCGGTGCTAGCGAATTAGCACGAGGCAGGCAAGAAACTCGCGGAGGGGGGGTTGGTGGGGGCGGGGGAGGGGGCGGGGGCAGGGGGACATCAGTGGGGCGCAGTGAAGAAGAGCGGTACGAGGACGAGTACGACGACGAGGGCGAAGACGGGTCGGATTCGGATAACGACGATGCTCTTAGTGTTTTGGATGCGGATGCGATGAGGGCGGCGATGGGGAGGAGGAGGCATGATGGAGATGGGGATGGGGTGGGTGGGGCGGGTACGAGAGGCTTGGCAGGGAGCGCGGGACGGCATGGAGAGGTTGTGGAGTATATGGTGGAGTTTGAGGTGAGATACGTGTGCAGTAGAGGTTCCCCAATGAGAGGGTATCCCTATATAAGGCGGTATCCCCGATATATGGCGGCCAAAATCGTGTGGCGAGACTAGGGAATTGCGCTCTTACCTGGAATGAATAAGGCGGCTTCCCCCTATAAGGCGGTTACATTGCCTATCGCACACCACTGACCCCTTACTGGGGGGCCCTTACCCATTCCTACTAATACTCCATACTCTATACTCTATACTCTATAGATATCATGCTTGTTTTTTTGTTGTAGAGGGATTTTTCGTATGAATGGTTCTCGCGTTTGGTGTGTCCGTGTGCCTGTTTACGCGGTTTGGCTGCTGGCCCCTTTGACGCGGGCTTGGATAGAGGTGTTGAGGTGTACCCCTTTTTGGCGTTTTTTTTGTTTCCTTATCCCCCAAATGGTCGGAGTAATGCCATTCTTGCTCTGCAATATGTATTTTTGGTATACCTACGGTACAGCTACAGTAGGCGGGGCCATCGGTTTGCTCATCGGGTATAGAACAACAGGTTACGGGTGAGTTTTTTTTTTCTTTCTTTTTTTCCGTCATCTCCTTTATTTTCTTTGCACTACTCTCGCCTTTTCCCTCCTGCTGTTGTAGGAGTAACTCAGGTCCGGGGTCACATAGCGGGCCCTCCTCCTCCCTCCACACTGCGGTGCGTGCCTTCATTTTTATCGCGACAAGAATTCAGCATTTTCTCCCCTCGTCGACTCGCGTCTTATTGTATACTGTGTACGTGGAGCTCCTCCAGGGGTTAGGAGCCCCAGCAGAAACAATGGTTGGTTCTACTCTACCGTTCTACCGTAGCAGGCGTTTTTTCGGTGGGGTGAATGCGGTGTACTGTAGTTAATTGGGTGCTGGTGGTAGAGGCGCGATATGGTCCTGTGCTTGGCGATGAGAGGCGTTTTATGGTATATGGCTTGTAGGGGAACGATACGGTATTGTGGGTGTAGCGATGCGGTGTGTGTGCGTGTTTTTTTTTTGTAGTCCGATGTCCCTTGCTCGTCCTCTTCTCGGCGTTCCCGTGAGGGGGAGCGTTTTTGTGTTGTTGTTGTATTTATGGTGGTAAGGGAGGTGTTTTGGTGGTCGAGGTGCGATGTGGTATTTTGGGGGGTAGAGGAGAGCTGTGGCTTTAGTTTGGTGGTTAATGTGTGGTGTGGTATTTGGTGATAGGAGGGCGATGTGGTGTTTTGATGGTGGGGGTGTGATGTGGTATTTCGGCGGTACCGGAGCGATATGGTATTTGAACGGTACGGCGCAGAATGCGGTATGCTGTGGGGGTGGACGTGCAATGCGGTATGTAGGTGGCAGCGGTGGGATTGTGGTATTTTGATGGGACGAGTGCGATTTGGTATTTTCATGGTACGGGTGCGCTGTGGAATTTTGGTGGTGGAGTTGCGATGCGGTGCTTAGATGTAGAGGTGTTTGATGTGGTATTTTTTTGGTGGTAGAAGATGAGATCGGGGTTTTTGATTGGACGAGCGCGATTTGGTATTTTAATGGTATGGTGGAAGCATCTGGGACCCTGAATTTCATTAAACGGTCGTAAGTATCATAGTTCCGTCCATTCTTCTCCCTTTTTCACGATTTACAAAAAAAACTATGAGCAACATCCTACACTGCCACAGGATTGTCTCAGACACTTATCGATTTGAGCACGTCCTGTTTTTTTTCTTCTATTTGAGGTTTTCGTATAGATTTTTCAAGGCTTTTGCCAAAGGGAGGGGATGAAACAATCGTATATTTGGGCAACTACGCTCTGAATACCCCCTTTTCCGTTGTTCTCGGTTTACCTGGGTGGAATTTGAGTAAACGAAGGTCATCATGACATGTTTTGTTTTATTGCACGGGTTTCAACGAAATTGTATGTAGTGTACGGGGTTCCAGGTTTTGAAAAATAAATGTTTCGAAGTTTTTTGGGCCGGGTCCTAGAGGGGATGGCAGGCCATTCCGATACCCTAAAAACGCTGCGCTACGTAGCTTTCCAAATCTGCCGTAATTTTTTCTTGGACTACCGTAGGTGTTTATGTTTGGGTGGTTTTTGCACAACGAAGTGTCTTTCGCGGTGATGGTCAACACGCCATGATGAGCTTCACAGTGCGCTCCTGCTGTTGGATGTGGGCTGACTCGAAAGGTCCTGTCAAGAGCATTCCGGAGTAAGTTTAAATTAAGTTCAACTCCTGTAGGACCCTCTGCCGATAAAAGGCTAAGGCTGAAACCTCCCAAAATCGGGTCCCAGATGCTCCCACTATACCTGGTTTTGGGGTGCGATGCAATATTTTGGTGGAAGAATTGCGATGTGGTCTGTCTTTGGTGGTAGAGGTGCGATATAGCATTTTGAGGTAGTGGTACGCTGTGCCTGGTAGCATTTATAGGTGGAAGAGTTGCGATATAGTCCTTCGGTGATAGAGGTGGGATGTGAGCTTCTGATGGTCGACGGAGCCGAGGGTGGAGAGGTTGGGATGGATGGGGTGTTGGACAGGAGGCGCGGTGGCGAGACCGAGGAAGGGGGGGCGGGATCACGATGCTCTCGCTTGTACAGAACGAAAGGGAATCCTCTCCGTCCGTCCATGTGCCCGCGTTCGCTCCAAGTTGTAATTTAAAATTTGTCCCTGTTTCTTGTTTTTTTTCTCGTTGGTTTTCGTTGGTGAAGCAGCGAGAGCAAAAGCTGGGCATGCTTTTGGAGAGGCACGACGAGTGGCCGGACGGGCGGGAGCAGCGATCGGAGAGAGCGATCGTGAAGATGGTCGTCGACTGCGGGCCCGCGCAGGTACTGTTTGTTCGACGGCCCTTTTTCTGGGGATAGATGCAGACATGCGGGCACCTTGTTGGCTTGTTTTGGTTCGGCGTGTCTCGTCGTGTCTTGTCTTGGGTCATTGTGAGGGAGAGCAAGAGACAGGAGGCAGAGACAAGGGACTTTCTTGGTGGCTTGGCTTGGCTTGGCTTGGCCTAACTTTTTTCTCGGCTTCGTTTGTCTCGTGTTGTCTTTTCTCGTCTGATTGTTTTCCTTGTCTCTTCTCGTCCCTTCTTGTCGACGTATCATACGACGCACCTTAAAGTATGATAGTATATCATGAGCGAATGATGTCGCTCCTCATATATTCGAAATCATCAAATCAGATTGTATAGTACCATACAGTCAGGGTCTCCCAATACGGCGGTATCCCTATGTAAGGCGGTCAGGATCGCTTCGCTCCGTGACATGTGGGGAATTGCTCTCATAGCCCGGAATGAGTAACACCGGTCGCCCCGGTGGCGTGTCAGGTTATCCTCGAGCCTGGCATAGGTCGGTTTCGCGAGTTCGAGCCCCTCCGAGTGCATACTTTTTCTTGTGCACAAGTTGACTTGCGGAAAGCGCGGGAGCGTGAGTTAGCAACACTCGATGAAAAATCGACGAGCAGTGGGATTGCTGAACACCGTGCGCGATAAAAATTGAAGGCAAGAACCGGGGGGGAAAAGGGACGACACCTGTGTCCACGGCTTGTCCAGAACCTGGAAAGTAGAAGTGTGCAAAAAAAAAAAGAAAAAAAAGGCGGTGGCTTGCCTCTATAAAAGGCGGTTACATTGCCTCTCGCACACCACCGACATCTTACTGGGGTACCCCTTCTACTAATACTCTATACTCTATACTCTATACTCTATACTCTATATACTCTATACTCTATACTCCATACTCTATACTCTATTCTCTATACTCTATACTCTATGTTCTATACATACCATCGTATCGCATCACTTATCTCGTCCCATTTCATATCACCTCAGCTTCTATTATCTCGCGGCTTGCCCCCCCCACGCCCCAACTTTTGTTTCTCTTTCTTTGTCATGGCGGCGGTGGTTGCGGTGGCAGAGCCGAGGGGTGACGGTGGGCAGCAAGGTGAAGAACGTTAACGGGGAAGCGGTGGAGGGGCTCACCTACCAGCAAACCCTGGAGCGCATCAAGGTCAGTCACGGCCTGCCTTTAATACTCCGGCCGCGCGTTTTTTTCAGGTGTATTACTCTTTTGAAGACACATGACTCGTCCGTTGGATGCTGCCGGGATCAACAGGGCTGTTTGTGTAGGAGTAGGAGTAGTAGTAGTTGCTGCAGCTGGCGCCGTTGCTGTTGTCATTGCGTCTGTTCCTGTTGTTGCTGCTATTTTTGCTGCTATTGTTGCTGCTTCTGTTAATGGTGTTACCTGTACTCCTGCTGTTTTTGGAGTTACCTGTATGACTGCTGCTGCTACAATATGATTTATGCTGTTGCTCGTGTTGCTGAGTGTGTTGCTGTTATGGCTGCTTCTTCTGCCTCTGCTACTTCTGCTGCTGCTGCTGCTGCTGCTGCTGTCGCCGTCGCAGCGCGCTGCGAGGCCCCTCCGAGTCCACTTCGAGCGCGGGAAGCTAGCGACCGAGGACAACGTGGGGCTAATCCTGTTCAAGAAGACCGTGGGGGTGCCCCGCAGCTTTTCCGCCTGGCAACGGCGGTACTTCGTCCTTGGAGGGGCGGTGGCTAAAGCACACGTACTCCAGGTTTACGTCTCCAAGCAGGTGTGGGAAGGGAGGGAGGGAGGGTGGGCGCGCGCGCGCGGGGGGGGGGGTTGTGGGAGAGACGGCCTTTTGCTGCTGGATGGAGTAGGGGGGGTGGAGTTTGATAGTGGGTGAGACGGCGTCTTTCGGTTGGGTCGGTGGGGGGGGGGGGGGGGGGGGAGTCTGGGCGGAGGGGGGTCGTGGGAGAAGATGGGGGAGGGAACGGGGGGGGGGGCTGTCGTGGGAGGCACCTGG
The DNA here is from genome assembly GCA_012845835.1 of Undaria pinnatifida. Taxonomy (NCBI): domain Eukaryota; class Phaeophyceae; order Laminariales; family Alariaceae; genus Undaria; species Undaria pinnatifida. The sequence continues at coordinate 8,487,269 of JABAKD010000022.1, forward strand.
GTGAGAATGGCCATGGGAAATACGGTGTTTTTGTAGTGGGTGTACGAGTGCATTATCATATCATCGTTCATCATGTCTTATGTCTCGTGTGTCCCCCATAGTCTATGGCTTACTATGTCCTGCCGTTACGGGTCATGGCTCGTGTCTCGTCCCTCCTGTCAGAGCTACGACCGGATGGTCCTTGCGGTATTCGAGCGGCAGCGCATCAACGAACGCGTCAAGGCCTACAAGCTGAGCACCCATTACAAGTGCGGCCCGATCAAGGTAAGATAAGATCACACCTCATTATTATTGAGGGGAAGTACGTTACTCCAAAATTGCGACAAATGCTCATCGGTACCACAAGAAAATCACATGCCACTTCTGCTTTTGTTAACAGCTGTTACCCGCAAAGAGTAACGGCTGATCCGCTGTGGCGCAGTTTTCAGCGAAGGGGATGTTCGGTTTGAAGAGCTTTCCAATGTGAATGGAGGCGTTCGCACTCAGGGAACGCCATGCCTCGTTTTGTTACCTAGAGAAATGTCGTTGCCCCCCCGCAACTCCAGTTACCTTTGTGTCACCGTTAAAAACTAAGGTACATCCCCGCTGTGAAGGAGACCGACTATGCCACGAAACGTTGGAATGCCCCCCGACATTTTTGGTCAAAACTTTGTGATACAAGGTTCCCGTTCGGGATGTGGTTAGCTTGAAATCCCGGGAGTGTCTTGAGTTGAAAACGGGAACACAACTCTTGGAAAATTTCGATGAAAAATAATAAGCCACCACGCATGTGACCCGGCAGGTAACAACGACCAGGCCAGACGAGTTCATAGCTTGGTTTAGTGTACTTTTTTTTTTCGTATCGTATGCTCTTGGACGTCTTTTGTGTGATACCTGAAGCGGGTTTTCCTCGACCTTCCCCCCCCCCCCCCTCCCCGAATTTTTTGTCGATAATGTTTTTGTTTCTGTTTTTCTCGATGTTGGTTTTTGTCGGTATTGCGTTTTTTGTTGTTGGTATGTTGTTGGTTGCGACGTTGGTTTCGTCGGTGTTGTTTTTGTTCGTTTTATTGTATACAGTTATTCTAAGAACGTCAGCTGTGAGTGCGACAAATTGAGGGTCGATACTCATCTTTGCAAGCTGCGTAATACACCGGTCGACTGTTTTTAGTAAGTGGTCATCAGTCACAACCTAATCAATAATAAGAATGGATTGTGTTGGTTGGAACAACTAAACGATTGTCCACAAGTAGACGGAAAACCTTACCAGCTTTACCGGCACCTGAAACTTGAGGGATAACTGGGAAAACCTTACCATCGTCGGCTTGAAGATATTAATCAAAATTGATACTATTAATAGATTTTTTTTTTGCAAATATCTTTTTATAAGCATTTTTTGCTCAGTGGATAGAGCATCGGTCTTCTCAATCGCGGGTAGTAGGTTCGAATCCTATAAAATGTAACGCATGAGATTCGCTTTTTGATATTCCAAAATGACCCGTCAGAGAAGAATGCGTGCAGCTTATATGTTCATTTTATAAAACCTGTTAGGTTGTTTATTGATGTTGATGGATGGTTCACATTTGTCTTTTTGCTAGATGTACAAATTATGAAGCATTACAATCAGTTCTAATTTTATCCTCTTATGATCAAAAATGGTTACATGGCTTGCGTTTTTCGCATAGCTTGCCAAGCTCAAAGTTGAGGGTTCCAATCCCTTTTTTCGCTTTGATTTTTATTTTTATGAAGATTATTTTTTTTATTCATCTTTGTATTAAACTACTATAAGGCTTAATCCTTTCTTCTTCAAAGTTATAATGTTAGTCTTTTCTAAAAATTTAATTGAACCCCATTACGCTTGCAATATTGTGTTCTGTGTTGTTTTTCGTTGTTTTGTTGACGTTCCTTTTTTTTATTTTTTTGTTGACGTTACTTTTTATTTTTATTTTTTCTTCCCGTTTTTTCCCCCCGTTTTTTTCTTCGTTGCAGGTGAGGAGATACAAGGGGCACCCTTCCCCCATCAACTTCTTCTCCGTTAAGCTCCCCAGCACGCGCTTGAAGCAGCTCAACTTCGCTTCACACTCCTTGGCGGAGCTGCAGCACCTGCGCACGGCGATGCTCCGATATGCACCGAACTAGTAAAAAACGCGGGGGCACTACGTACTCGTACGGAGCTGGCTTTTATCTCGGGGGCGGGGCGGGGCGGAGCGGCGATGATCCGATACGCGCCCAACTACAGTAGTAAAAAAATGTGGGGACGCTATTGAGCAGGCTTTATCTTGGGAGGGGGAGGGGCGGGGGAGGGGCTTTGGTTAGAAGTGAACGTGTGAGGAGACCGCGGTTTCACTGACCCTCCCCCCCCCCCATACAATAGTTTTGGGAGGGGGGGGGTGCTTCGGTCGAGAACGAATATGCTAGGGAGACCATGGTTTGATTGACCTCTTGGCTTGCCGCCCCGTAAACTAGTATTCGGGGGGTGGGGGGTGTACTCATTTCATGCAGCCGAATTCGCGTTATGGTAGCCCCTCGCATCCCTGCCATGCCGGGTGGGGGGAGGGGGGGGAGGGGCTACGGTTGGGAGCAGTTATGCTGTATAGGAGGCGACGGTTTTACTGACTGACTTGACACGTTGACTGACGGTCTCCTACGCATAAACTAAGTGTGTAAGAGCAAGCAAGACCGCGGTTTGACTGACTGCTTGACTGCTCGCCCCTACACTACTATTCAGGCGGTGGGGGGGTGTACTCATTTCATAGAGCCACCTGACCATCGACCCTCGCATCCCTCTTAAAAGCCGGGGGGGGGGGGGTGTTACCGTTGGGAGAAGATTTGCTGTATATGAGACGGCGGTTTGGCTGACAGACACCCTGACTGACGGCCCTCGACACTAACAATTAGTCTACAGGACCAATGCAGACCGCGGTTTGACTGACTCCTTGGCTAACTGCCCTCTACAGTAAAACTGGTGTATGAGGCCAAAGTAGGCCTTGACGCGTCTAACCGGTTAATACGGCATGGGGGTGGGGAGGGGGAGTGTGTGGTGTAAAAGCCGAGATGCGGCGAGACTTGCCCGAAATTTCACGCATCAAATCCGCGTTCGGAACAAACCGACGGCCAGCGTGCTGATTGACCGAAATGTCACGCGTCTTATAGTCCGCTTTCGTAACGAAAATGCTCATGCAATGAAGGCTATGCTAGGGGGGGGTAGTGGTTTTCTCTGACTAGTTTAGGTCGCTCTCGGGTGTGGCTCGGTTCCTCACCGGTAAACGGAGGAAAAACTAGTTGGTTGGCGCAGCGGTACGACCTATTCTATGGTGGTGCTCATCTCGAAACTGAGTAGGTTATAGACTTTGTCGCTCACGCGAGTGGCTCTGAGTCGCTGAAAAGTGAGGTCTCACAAGTGACAAAGCCACCGGTGCTTTCGTCACTGGGCTGAATTTCCAGCCCATCGTATGCAACCGCGCGTTTAGTAGCAAACAGCGCTGCCGCATGCTGGTTGATCGAAGTGTCGCGATCGTACAGCCTTTGTCGTGGCCGCGAGTGCTGCCAGACGGCTAGCGTGCGATGATTTAGTTTGTCGGAATGCCACAACATCGTATAACGGGTGTGTCGTAGCGAAAGTCGGTGGGCGATGGTCAGCATGCGGTGATTGATAGCGTTGGCTGCAATGTCACGCATCGTGCAATCGCTTTCGGAGCAAGAAAAGGGGGGGGCGGGCGGGGAGGGGGTCAGTCGCCGCTCTTTTGATTAGCCCCGCGGCAACTCACGTCGCGGGTTTCGTCGTTTGCTATGGAGATGTTGGTTTGTACGCCAGAAGAGAGGGGGAGGGGAGGGGGGGGAGGGGTTCCAATGGGTTAATTTGTTTTCTGGTGTGGTCACTTTCAGAGACAGAACTGCTTTTGAGGCGGGGAAGGGGAGGGTTTTCGCCGTGGCTATGGTTGGTGTCATGCTTCCACCGCACGGTGCCGTCGCAGGCAGCTTATACGACTAGAAGCGAGTTTAGAGCCGGTTTTCCTCAGTTATCTTACCTTTTTTTTGTGTGTTGGAGCTTGATTGGAGCGCGCCACGCTGTCTGTGCGTCTCCTCTTATGTGTGCTGAAAGTTTTTGTTTTGTGAATGTATGATCTATTTGCGTTTTTTTTTCTCAAGATAACGGCTATACATTAAATAAGTACCCCCCCTCCCTCCCATTTGTTTTTATGCTTTCTTGTGTACTGATAGCACAGCAACCCACGACGGTATGGCAACCCATGATGGTTGATGTTTTCTTTTTCGGGAGATTTTTTTGTGCGCGTTTCGCGAAGTGCATGCACCGTAGAAGTTGTTACGGAATTAAATTCCCGAGCACGCCAGGTGTCCGCCTCTTATGCGTACTGTCCCTCGGTACGCCCAAAACGATTAGTGTAGAACTTTCGTTCGTTTACTTTCCGTTCGTTTTTATGTTTGGTTCTTTTTCTTTGTCCTTTTTCTCGTTCTTTTTTTCGTTCGTTCGTCGTTTTTTTTTTTGTCGTTGCTCCCTTTTGCGCCTTTTTCGTAGTCCTTTTTCTCAGTCTCTTTTCTTAGTCCTTTTTCTTATTATTTTTTCCTATTTTTCCTCCACCAGGAAAAATATCCCCCCCTCCCCCCCCCGCCGCCGCCGCCTCCGCCGTGAGTAAGCATGTCCGGTTTATGTTATGCATCGGCCTGCTGTCAAAGTTTCGTCTGTTGCAGGGGCTTCGATTCGTTCTTCTTTCGTTGTTTCATACAAGAGGTATTATTTTCTGTGCATGTGCACGCTGTGCAAAAATGGGGACTGGGGGAGGACGGGGGTGGATAGGAGGGGGAAGAGGGGGGGTTGGGCAAAGCGACGATTGCTTTTTTCTCGAGTTGTCGCGTCAGGTGGGTAGGTGGGTTGGGGGCGGGGGAACGGCGGAATTATGATGTTTTTTCTTCGGGAGTGGTCGCGTTGGAGCGGTGGATGGTGCCGGGGGGGGGGGGGGGGGGAGAGACGAAATGACGGTTGTTTTGTTCTGGAGTTGTGTGCGTGTTCACGTCCACGTGCGTGGCGTGTGGTGAGCGATTTGCGTTTGTGTGTATGTCATTTGTATTTTTCTGTTGAAGCGTGTGTGTGCATTTTTATTTTTATTTTTTGGTTGGTTGGTCGGTTGATCGATTGGTTGATTAGTCTGGTTGGTGCGAGCCAACGAGCGAGCCGATGCCGGTATGTAGGTGTAAAGCTTGGGTTTTCCACAGCATCAGCGGCAGCAGCGGTGGGCGGCGGCAGCAGGTTCGTAGCATTCGTTCCTGCCCGCGAAACCCGGGGTTTCCTATGGTATGTAACACCCCGGGTTGTGCGGGGATGGGTGGTGGAGGGTGGAGGATTGGAGATGAGGAGGGGCCCCGAATGTTCGTTTTTTTTTTTTAAGCAGCCGGTCACACCCTTGCATCTTGGGAGCTGTGTACGTACGCGCGACAAAGCGCGCTCGTTTACCCTGAACTAGCCCCCTATGATGTTTTTTCTGACGAGAGAGCAAAACAAGTTCGAACAGAACCAAACAACTCGAGACGAAAATGTCCGCTCTTCTTCCGGTTAACTTAGCGAAAACGTGGCCGCGAATCGAATTAACGCGGCAGTGGAGGACGGGCTAGTTTTTTCGCCCGCCGATGTTTGGATTCAGCCAACGTTTGTAGATGAACTATCGACGATGGTTATACTCGACCTGCGGTTGTTTAGTACCGTAAATGATGTTTGCACCCAGCAGATGCTTGCACTTAGACGAAGGTTGGACCCAGCCAGATGATTAGACCTTAGACGATGGTTATGAGTCGAACCTCGGTTTGAACCCCCTCGATGGTTGAAATTTGACGATGTTTGCGGCATGCGGTTGAGATGGGGAGGATGGGTGAATGGTAGGGGTGCTGGCTTAGAGGAACTATCCACTAGCCTTCTCGGTCACGGTGAGCCAACAGGGAGGGAGGGGGGGGGGTGTTGTGGTGTATAATAGTTGGAGGCAATACAGGTCGTGAGACGCGACTGCCGGTGAGAAAATGCAAAGGATTGGTCGGGTGAGCGCCATATTATTATGTAGGCCGCCGCTATGAACTTTTTCTCGGGAAGAGCGGGGTGCCATCTTACCGTGTGGCGGGGACGTTATTGTGTCGTGCGTGTCGCCTCCCGACATACATACATTCATACATGCTTGCATATAACCCACTCTGTTGGCTGAAAAAGTTCCGTGGAGGTATTCCTATCAATACCTAAACGTTTCTTACGTTTCCGCCCACTGGGGTTAGACTATACGGTTACTTATACTGGTAATAGAGGAATACCAGTATACAACAACTGCTGCTGACGGCTTCATAGTGGTGCTGGTTGTGTTGCCCCTGTTGGCAATTGACCTGGCCCCGGCTCCGGGACCGTCGTCTTGACTCATGACGTTGACCAGGTCCCCACCCCTGATTTCGTGGCTGTGTTTGGGGTGGAGGTTGTGAGAATGAAGCTGAAGGGACTTCAGTGTTGGCGTCCGCTGTCTTTTATTTGGTTGTTGCATTTTTGGATTTAGGTTCTTTGGTTCCTTCTGTTGTTTTTTATTGGCTTTGCTTTGCTTGGTTGCTTGGTTGCTTGCTCTCGTGCCCGCCATACCTTGCACCCGTCCCACTTCCAATTATGTGACCTTCGGTTAATATTTTTCGTTTTTTTGTGTCCGAAACACGGTGCGAGAAATATGTGGGGATGATGTAGTTGGTAATATACCAGGTACATGTGAATGCATGTGGGGATGATGAGGCGCTCGCGCCGTGTTTCGACCTTCCGGACAGATGTACGACTAATTGTAATCTTAATATTTACTCTACATCCCTATGGGGTTTACTTTCTTCTTTCGCTATTCCTCAGACGGCTACCTTTTCTTCACCGCAGTTGTTTTCCGCCGCCGAGATAGCTTCCGCGTCGGGGCCCCGACGGCCACTCGCTCGCGGCGGTGCCTCCGCATATATCACCCGCCGCCATCTGGGAAGTCTCGCGGCCGTACTCGCTGAGCTCGGCCAGCAATCCCTGGAAAAGGTCCAGTACATGTCGGCAGCACTTGCTCAAAGCCTAAATTTCCTGTATTCAAGACAATCGCATTTTCTTGACCGCGGTTGCTTACCGCCGCTGATAACTTCCGCGTCAGGACCCCGACGGCCGTGCGCTCGCAATCACCCGCCGCCACCTGGGAAGTCTCGCGGCCGTGCTCGCTGAGCTCGACCAGCAATCCCGGGAAACGTCCCAGTACATGTTGACAGCACTTGCTCAAAGGCTACATTCCCTGTATTCAAGACAATCGCACCCAGTACACTGATACAGTCCAGTATATACTGGTGACTTTTCACTAATCTCAAGTTAAAGATATACTGATCAAACCAGTGTACTGACCGCTCCACAAAATCTACGTCAAAGTCGGAAACATCCAACGTATATGACTACTACTACTACTACTGTAGTAATGGCGATCAACACAAATAACCACCGCCGTGCAAGTTGATTACATTATGCGATTGTTGGGACTCATAATGTAATCGCCGAGACATTGTTGTTAGATTACGCGATTATGCAACTACTAGTAGCCGTGACTTAGAATACCAACAGAGACTTGATTAATCAAGTAATCCTAGCCATCTGATGATCAATACATAGTCTATGTCATGACGAAGCTGAAAAGCTTCAGGAGAAGCAACGAAAAATCGAAATTTGGCCGGCTCGCACCAGCAGCAGCGCTTCGCTTCTCCAGAGAGGACCCACGACAACACCGCTGGCAAGCTTCCCCCCTCTAGAACACAGACCAACTTAAAACTATTCGAGGGCATCATCCAAGATGTTCACGTGGCCTTGTCCGGAGCCGCGCCGGTGGACGGTGGACCGTGTTGTGTTGTGTGATATAATATTATCGAGGGGCGATCGTTAACTGGAAGCTGTCATTTTTGACGATCCACCAGTACGAGCATCAACCCAATGAACTGCCCAGTAGCATGTTACATAGTAGTGTGTCGTATCATAAGAATGTCATCCATTCATACATATACCTGGTAGGTATGTTATGGACCAACTAAAACTCAAAATTGGCAACATGCATCCATCAGTATAATACCTGGTAGTGCTTTTTCTCAGCAGAAGACCCAACCACAATGAATGCTCGCCACCTCTCGCCCCCTAGAGCTTGGAGGCGAAAACCCCTTCGACACTGTCGTGCACGTGCATGACATCATGTGGCCCTGTTCGGAGCCACTCGGGCTGACGGCGGGCTTCGTGTATACCTTCTAGATCGAATGCCAATCGTGAAACAATCCTCGGCGTCGAGCTTTATTATTTGTGTCAATTTTATAATCGTACGAGTAGTTCCTTCCAAGAAAAGAACAACAGTAGAAGATTATTAGTATTAATCCTTTCTTTGGCTTGTGCCAGGTTGTTCTTGAATAAAAAAAGAGGAATGCACAGTAGGTATACACAGTAGGTACGTTGTGTTGTACCAGGTAGCTCGGTCTGCTCATCATGCATATATATATACATATGATAGATAAAATGCCGGTAGCATTTTATAACTAATTTTCAAGGACGTCAGCCGTGAGTTTGACGAATTTCAGGTCAATACTCATCTTTGCAAGCTGCGTTGTTGGTAGCGAGTACCGTACTCGCAATATATATATACTGTATGAGTGAGTTTTTATTGGGAGGTGCATCTATTCTTCAGTAATCAACCGTCTCACCCAATCAATCGTGAAGACTCCTACAGGCTGGTCCAGAAAATAATAATCACCCAGACAGAGAAGTCATCAATAATACACCCTGCGCGGTGTAATAAATGTGCTCCAATCGTGATTAATCATACCGGTGCGGAGCTACTGCATCCTATCACAATACTGTCATTAATACTATGTCATGAACCGACGCAGCAGCAGGAAGGAGTAGTAGTAGTAGCATTATTAGTAGCAGCATTATTAGTAGCAGCAGTAAGTAGTAGTAGTAGCAGTAGTAGCAGTATTATTAGCAGCAGTAGTGGTAGTATCAGTAATATTAGACTAATGGCAGTAGTAGTGGTAGTAGTAGTAGTAGCAGTAGTAGCAGCAGCAGTAGTAGTAGTAGTAGTAGTAGTAGCAGCAGCAGCAGCAGTAGTAGTAGTAGTGGTAGTAGTAGTAGTAGTAGTGATTCAGCAGCCTAATAATAATGTCGTGCTCATTTTGGAACCAATTCCATACCGTGCACGGGAAAGATGATGAGCTTCGGCAATCCATGGAGCACACGAGAGCCCCAGAACACAGCAAGCAGCACACTACCCAGGGGAAAAATATGGGGAATTTAGATCGAGGCTGGGCCCAGTCCAGGCGATTATATTCATCTATCATGATATGTATTATACTTATTAATATCTCACTTTTGCCTTCCAGTTTCTCGACAAGCCGCGTGGTCATAGGTAGGTGTCGTCCCTTCTCGTCCTCGGTCCGTGACTTCATTTTTTCCCTGCAGAGGGTTCGGCACCCCCAGCGCTCCTCGATTTTCATCGGATTTTGCGCCCAGTACGACCGCCCGACCTAATTTATTAAATAAGAAATTAGGCACCACGCTAGGGGAACAAATTCGGTTGCGACTTTGTGCCCTGTAATTATCGATGAAGAAAAAAGAAAAGAGACCCGAGAATCAGCGTTGTTGTCAAATTAGTTTATTTATGCTGTATACGTGGGTCAAGCTCTTTAGCGTTTGTCGCAAAATTCATTTCCACTGCTCGCATCCCCCACGATTTAAACGTGAAAATTGCCTCTGCCTCTTCTTTGATGGTGCATATTAAAAAAATGACGTCTCTCCTCCGGCTCTGTTATCGATTGTACTCGAACGGTGTCGCTTCTTCCGGCCTGGGAACCACGAGGAGATCGGCTCGTGTCTGCGAGCACCACCGCGACAGCACGACAGCGCATATATTTGGCGCTGCATTGCAATGTTTGTCATGACATTTTGTGAGTCATCGACGCTTAAGCTTATCATACATACGGCACATACATTGCCAATTAAAGGCGAGGAAAATTCATATTGAGGTCTAGCTCGAATTCCCTAAAGTTAAAGGGGCTCTTATTGTAGTAAAAGCCCGAAATTTCTTGAGAGGCCTTAACCCAAAATCCCTCGCTCGAAATTCGATCAGGAGCCTTGGCCCAAAAAAGGATCTCCCACGAACGTTATTTCGAAAATCGTGATTGTTCGAATGTATGCTCGTTTGCATCCGCTTCAAATCACTCCCATGTATACTAGTGGCGCGAGCTACGTGAGGGGTATCAATAGCACTTTTTGGTTAACATGTTTTCTAAATGATGACCGGAGTCCTTATCCTTAAATCGTCGGAATGCCATTCTTATTTTGCACTATATTGTTTCTGTACGCCTAAGCCATGGGGTTGTTCATCGGGGCTGCACTTTTATTTTTCTGAGAATCAGTTTTTGAGAGCGGTACTGAGCTTCTCAAGTGAAGAGCCGCAGAAAAAACAAGGTGCGCCTCTACAGTAGTAGTAGCATTATCGAGTAGACGATTTCTCTCGGAGTTGGATTTCCATGGGTACCCCCATTCATTCATGGCATTTCAGATCGAGCAAGATTTATGAGCTTCGGGGTTTAAAAGCGGTGAAACTGGCATGCCCCGCTTACAATAATACCAAAAGTTACATATTGCCCATCATTACAGCTAAGAGCAGTGTGTAGTTAATAACTTTTGTTTCGGCTTGTCACGGGGGTGCTCTTAAATTGAGGTACCCGCCGTATCGGGATTCTTGGTCCAGGCCACCCTGCGACACAAACATCAACCTCAGTATGAAGCTTTCATTGCCTTGCTGAGCCTCAAGAAGTTTCAGCTACTTTGGCGTCGCATGTGTCTAATTGTGTTGTTATTAGCAGAGTAATCTTCTCGGGTTTTAATTGCGAGGTTATCAAAATATAGCATTAAATATTTCCGTTCCTCTCCCCTTCTCATCGTCGAACGTCGACGACACACCCAAATGAGGCGTAAAGGCAGCAGCAGCAGCAGTAGCAGCAGCAGCGCGGCACACACGACTCACTGGAGCTAGACCAAGATTACGGTAGGCACCCACATTTACCGAATATAGACCACACTCCCGTGAGTGACTCTGCATTTGCTCAAAACCGGACTGAAGAGTATTGTGTTGGCACAACGTAGCACACGATACCATGGCGGGGTTGCATATCACGTATGAAATCTAAATGAACAGGGCAGCACCTCGCGCGGGACCTAAAAGTCCTCACGCTACCGTAGCGACCTTGGTCGCTACTACTGCTCCACGCTCCGGCGTCTGCGCCTTCGGCAAGCTGCTTGGACGCGACCCTTCCCTCAGGCGCTTCCCACAAGCGAAGTGAAATCGAGACCCACAGAGGAAGGAGGCCTCATCCAATTCAATACTTGCACTGAAAGGTCGGCGGCAAGTAAAACGATGTACATGCTACGAGGTATTTGTCTGCTCCTGTTGCGAGTCTCGTTTTGTTTCCTTTTTTCCCGCCCGTCCATTGTTTCACCTCAGTTTTTTTTCCTCTTGCGACTTGTCTCGACTGCTGGCTGGTGTATACCTTGCTTTTCGTATCCCGTATTGTACGTTTGGCACCGCTGTCTCGGTCAGTAGAAATCACAGAGTAACGTAAAAACCACAGTACCCCCGTCAATATATTGTGTTATGCTCTTCATCTATGATGCGACTCTTCAGGGTAGGCTGATGTAATGTCTGTACGTACCCAGATAAAAGTATGGGCAAAAGTTCTAGGTATAGACTGCACCCTTCGTTTTGATTTCCCCTTGCCGCCCTTCTTCTTGCAATAGTCCAACTCCGCATAGTTCGTCGACGGCAAAACAAATATCTGAAGGACAACCACGGCGACAAAGTTGCGAATAGCGGACGTGAAATCCAGGCAATGCTACTGTAGCAGATAAGGTCTGCAATGAAGCGCCAACGATATGCGTTTCCGTACTGTTCTCCGCCGTACCGTTAAATTACTTAGTTAGGTCAGGCGGTCGGACGAGGAGAGTTAACTATTTCAGCAAATAGAAGTATTCTGGAAATTATTGCTGAAGGAAACGCCACAGACACATTGCACGTCGCGCACTCCCTCTCCCTCTGCTCTCGTGGTCTTCTCTTAACAGCCCCTAAAAATTATTATGTAGCTCTTGCTAAGAACTTCCAATAATAGTTGGTATTTGTAACTGACTGTAGTTACCCAACACCAACCTAACCCAGCCCAGCCCAACCCAAGACGAATGCTGCGGTAGAGGTTCATTCTTTTTTTTCTAATACTACTCCTCACTTGAGGAGTTGTACACCTCACGCAAAAACTGGAATTGAGTAAACTAAATATGCAACTCGCTGAACATGAACATTCTCATCGCCTATATAGACATATAACACGAACGAATACTATTGCAAAGCAAGACATTCCGAACTCAGAAAAACGTTTCAGCCAAAGTGTGCAATCTCTAGCGTAGCACTCGTCACAACCCGACCCAACCCAACCCAGCACATCCCAACCAAATTTCCTTGCTTTTGGGCTTGGTGTGTGCGGGAAAATGTTTGGAACACCCACTTTGGTGCGAGCAAATGTGCACCATGATATAAACAACACCCAACCCGTGATCCCGCGCGAGCCTGATGCCATGTACTGGTGGTGCAGAAACACTTTCAGCCCTCCGCAGGCACCATCGGAGACCGTGAGCACGAGGCGCGAACCGTCATCACGCGTGCTAGTAGTCGCGTTGTTGATCTATATATTGGTGATTTGTTGGTCCGCATCTTCCTTAAACTATGTGTGTTGGTGCACATAAGCTCGCCCCAACGTTGCAACTGGTGTTCTCTCAAACATCAGTGGCGTGTACGTCACAAAAAAGCTTTTAAAGAAAACATTACGTACGAATACAGCTTGAATGTTTCTTATAGAGGTTTCCCTTTCGGAGATTCCCATCGTCGGGTGAGACACGCGGCATGGAGAATCGGGCACACGAGGTAGGAAATGAGCCTCTATTTTTTTGGTGTCATAGGAAGTTGTATATTTGCTTCGTTCGTATAATGAACCCAGCTGGCCTTGGAGCACCTTTCCTTTCACCAGCCTCGCGGAGCTTCACGTTCATGCAACCAGTCGACTGACCCCGACGGACAGTGCGTGCCTCTCTGTTTTAGACTGCCGGAGCTCAGCAGGTCTATCAAACCGCATGCGAGTATACACTTCCACTGGTTATGAGTTTCGATGTACGTCCAGCATGATGTATTCATTGCATGCAGCACAAAACGCCACCTCTGCGGGGGCTTGAAGCTCATCATCTTCTAGCCGGTCGGCTAGTTCCGATAGAGAGCAAATATGCCAGGAAACACCACTATCAACCTTGACATATTGCAATTTTTCGTGAATTTCAATTTGTCCTGAATTTTGCCTTGACTCACACCCCACTACCAGTTTTTTTTAGTGTAAAACGCTCGGCCCTACATTCTTGAAAAATCGCGTTTCCCTTGCTTGACATACATGTCTCCTGACATCGTTGACTGAAAAGCGATTGCCTCTCATTTGTAGACCCTGTTTGACGTAATTCAGCAGATGTATCAAGCCACATGCGAGTATATACTTCCGTTGGTCATCAGCCTCGATTTCCGGTATGGACTTACGACCGGCATGATGATATTGGTGTCATGAAGTAATTTCCATCCGACAATGTGTAGCGTTAAACTAGTTCTGACATAAAAAAAGGTGATGAGAAAACTGAGAATCCAGACGACGAAAAGTAAAAGCCTTCATTGCATGTAGAAAAAAATAAAAGCCGCCTGACCCCGACAGAGCGTGCTTGCCTCCCTTTTATAGATTGTCTGAAGTATCTCAGCAGGTCTATCAATCCACATGCGAGTATATGCACCTATAGATAAAGAGCGTCGATCTTCCATAGGCACATGAGCCTTGATTTATACCTAGCATAATGCATTCACCTCATGCAGCGCAATTCACCAGCTCGGCGAACCCTGGCTGAAAGTTATTTTGCCTCGTTTTTGTAGGTTGTCTGGCATGCCTCAGCAGGTGCATCAAGCCACATGCGAGAATATGTTCCCGTGGGTTATGAGCCTCGAATTGCATCCAGCATGATGCTGCAACACGAATCACCGGCTCCGCGGAGCTTTAAGCTCATGCAACCACTCGGCTGACCCCGATTAAAAGTGATTACCTGTCTTTCGCAGGCTGACGTAAAAATAGCAGGTGGATCAAGTCACATGCAATCATATCGCTAATAGGTTCTGAGCCTCGATTTACGTCCAGCATGATGCATTCATAGCATGCAGCACAGACTCAACGGATTATACAGTACGGCCTGATTTTGCTGCGGAGATTAAATCTCAAGCAACTTCGTATTTGGCAGACCTCGACTAAAAGGGCTTGCCTCTTTGTTGCACACTGCCTGGCGTAAATCCACAGGATGCACTAATCCAAATTTGAATATACCGTTAAATGGTTATGAGCCACGATTCACATCTAGCATGAGTGCATTCATTGCATGCAGCACATTCGGCTGATATATAGTGGTATGTATAGTATTCCTTGATACTCCGCTACGAGTACCCGTGTACTATTGCTGCGACGCCTCGCAACGGCAGGGAACAGCAATATAAATGCAGACGATATGCTTGCGAATGGTAGGCGTTGAAGTTCATGCTGCATGTTGTCGGACGGCAACCACAACCATAACAATATATGAGGTACCTAGGTACTCGAGCATCCATTACCGGTGTCTTTTATGAGGGATTGGATGACACAGAACACAGGTCTGACAATTGAAACGCCACAAAAGCAAGAAACGGCGGTCAAGTCACGCAGAACATCTTCCCTCTCGACACACAAACACGCAAGAAAGATGGCCACAATGGGTGCCAGTAAACCGATCTATGCTAATGCTATAGAATGGTCTATGGCATCGCTAGCTGTAAAGCTTTACAACTGTAGCGTACCGTGATATTACGTTGTAAATAACGCCATGCTACAACACGAAACCTACTGCCGTAGGTCTGGCCCACCGCAATTGCAACTGCTACAACTAACAAATACAAGTTATGCTGTCTCTAGTACGGTGTTCTGCTATTAATACCGCGAAATAGCAAAACCCGACTATAAACGAATGCGTTACTTATTACACACCTATGACATCGACTATACACGAACTTGATACTCGTTACAGACCCACTGTAGTGAAGTCGACTACCAGGTACATACGAATTTGTTACTTTTTAGAGACCTACAAAATCGACCATATACGAATTTGTTACCTGTTACACACCTATCGAAGTTGACTATATACGAATTAGTTTCTTGTGACAGACCTGACGAACTTGACTATAAACGAATTTGATACTTGTTACAGACCTACTGAAGTACCATCAACCCCTTTAGAACTGCATCCACGTTTTGCGGCGCAAATTACTCAGAATTAGCGTGGGATATACATCTGCAGCAGTAAAAGGGATAATATCAAACCAAAAATCTAAATTAAACGTATTGTACAGTCCCTCGTATCCTACGCTGCTACTGCCTACAGTTCAACACTCATCCGGTTGAACTGTTACAGTAGGCTTCGCTGTATACTTCTCGCGTACGCAGCAGCAGAAGCAGCAGCCGTAGTACTACTAGTACCAGGGGTCTTAGTTTCAAAGCACGAAACCAAGGAAGGAATACGTTGCTATCATAGTCGACCCTCGCTTGTTTCCTGCCATCGCCAAGGCCATTGTCAAGAGAAGTACTCCGTATTTTTTGTTCACCACAAGCAGACACAACAAGAACAAGAGCACGACCAAGAACACAGCTCAGAGAAAACGCTGTATCTTCATACACGATGGGGTAAACAATCAACAAACCAGCCCACCCACCCACCCACCCACCCACCAGTCAAAAGCTACCATCAAACAACGGACAGATCAGATGCCCATTCCATGATCTGTGTCTCTTAGGACATATAGAGCCCTGGTCTATACGATGTATGATCTGCATGCCTTATATCTTATTTCAGGGTAGAACTCGAACGATCTGTGTAGTCTAGCAAATCTACCAGCCAACCAACAAAATCGCATGGGGGATAATCTGTGTATGTAGATCAGGATGCTTTCGGCGCATACCTATTGCACACACTTACGCTATATACATGCATCACGACACCTTTAACCGTCTATCGGACCTCCACCAATAGCCAGCGACAACACCTGTTGCTCCCTTCCCCCACCAAACAAAATGCTCCTCACGGTGGCCTAGAACGCACGTCTCGTGCGTCCTTGGAATACAGGACGGCCGTTTCGATTTTTCCCTTGGTCGGGTACAGGTCGTCTCTTTGGTAGTTTTTTCATCATTGATACCTGGCATTGGCGAGGGGGAGGACAGGGTAGGAGAGATAAACGAGGGGGAGGGGCGGAAACGAGTATGGGGGGAGGGAGAGGGGGGATAGCGGGGAGCGGAACAGAGGAGGGGGGGGGGAGGGGAGGGCAGAATACGATGCATGTTTAGTGCCAGTATTCGGTTACACAACTCGATTCTAACCTGAATTATAGATGCCAGATAGGGACAAAGGGAGGAAGAAAGATGGGGAAAAGCAGGGGGGGAGGGGAGAGGGGAAGCGTGTGGCATGGAGCTTCAGCAGATAAAGCACAGTGGCGGCACCAATCCCTCACCACGGCACACATACGCACGCGCGAGACGCAAACGTGAGGTAGTCTACGCAGTTGTCTTGGCGTATTTCTAACATAAAGAGCTACATACAGAGCTCCTCGCATTAGTACCCGACATGAAATAGGCAGCCCATTACCCCCCCTCCCCCCCCTCCTCCCCCCTGCCTCACCCGGCACGCTCGTTCTTCATCCCCCAGCGGATCTTCGACAGCATCCCCAGCCAAGACCTTTTACTGTTCCCAGAAGAAAGCTTCCTCACGATCGCGCTCGTCTCGGCATCCGAAAAACAAATTACGCTCTTGTTTTCTTCTGTTGGGTATACCTCGGATGGAGTTTTCACCAGCGATATCTGGCGCGGGCAACGGAAGGGGAAGGGAGGGGGGGTGAGGGCGAAGGGGGGTGGGTGGGAGGGGAGGAGGGGGAGAGACAAGGGGAGGGGAGGGGGGGGGGGGGGGTGAACTTAGTTTGTGCATGGCCGTAGTAGTGTGACCATATGGTATAGACCCTCGCATCCCTACAATGAGCATTTCGGGTTTTCACCGACCAGGCAGACATTGCTTGCACCAAGCGCGAAGGGCCGTGAGGTGGTCGGGGAGTCTCATGGAGGGTGAGCTGCATCTTACTAAGAACCGCTTGTGAGGCGGACTTGAAAATGGATGACAGGAGGGGAGGGGGGGGGAAGTTGGAAGGGGAAGGAGGAAGGAGCAGGCGGGTAGGAGGGGGGGAAGGGGTCAGGTAAGGCTCGACTCTAGACAAACCCGAGACACCTGGGATGGAAAGGGGGGGCTAGGGGAACCAAGGGAGAGATGAGAAAACTTCCTCGGTAGGGTACAGCTAGGCTAGTTTGAACCAGAGGGTTCTGCCATAGGCCAAGGGAACGGGACTGGGCAAGGTGTGACACGTCCACGGTGTCTGCCGCGATAAAGCCAGATGTCGGGCTCACGATTACCTCACAATCCGAAAAAAAAGGAGCGATCGTTCGTCCACCCCCCCACCCCCCGTCAGAAAATTTCCCTCACAACTCACCCCGATCCTAGGGCTAACCACCACCACCGCGCGAGCCTCCAGGTATTCCCATTCGCTAGCCGTTACGGGACGACCTCGAGGAACCATTCTGTCGCCGACGCGGACGAAGTTGCGGTTTCCTCCCTCCTCCCCCCCTCCGCAGCAATCAAACATCCCTCCCCAAGCTCTAGTGATGGCGCCGAACCAGGTCTTGAGCGGCTTGGGGCCGCGAGGGTGAAAGCAATCGTAGAACAATGAGCCCCCTGCTGCTGGCTTCATATCCCTCCGCATTTTTTTGTAGTCTGTTTCAGCCTGTGAAAAAGTAGGCGCGCGTAAATAGCCGTGTGTCAGAAACTCATGTTTGAGTGTATCTCACAAAAAAAAGAAAAAACTCACGTAGTCTTCATTAGATATTGATGGACCTATTGGACATACTGCATTGTATTGGACATACTGTATATCGTATTCAACCTATGCAACGGTAGAGATGCACCATTTTTTTCTTTTCTGGAGCTCCTCGTTTCAGGAGCTTTATACCTCACCAAAACAGCCGTTGTTGAGTGAATTGAAAGTTAATTAAGTTATTGAGTAAGCTGAAGATGTAGTTTTGGAGGACGCTGGAAGTGCAACTCGATGAACAGGCTCATGGCCTACAGTAGGCACCAAAAACGTCTCACTTCAAACAATAAAGGATGTCATTCCGACGATTTTCGGATAAGACGGGTTAAGGAGCCCGGGTCATCCAGAGAAAAGAAATAGGCTAAAAGTGCCAACTCTAACGTAGCACGCGTGATTCCGCGGCCGTGGGGGTGTTCATCGGGTAATGAAGCGTACATTTTCTTCTTGAAATCCAGCAATCGGGTGCGCTACAGAGCTCCTTACCTGACAAATACCAGCGGATGCAGGTGCATCTGCTACCGCAACATGTGTCTTGCTTCTGCCTTGTTACACCTCAGTCAATAGTTATCATTTTATTTTACTCGGGAGTATACAATAGAGCTACAAGGAGGGGATACTCCGAATTACAAAGTGAGGTATGGGTCGGGCCGAAAGTGGAAGGTCAGTGTTCTCTCTTCACGTTTATACAATTTTTTCTCAAATGCTGGAAACTATTCCACACCTAATTCCAACCATCGCAACTATTCCACACCAATTCCAAGTAACCCAGTCGTTTTTTGTTTCTGCACTGGGGCCCAGGCGGTTTGGCCTCCGTGGCGAAGGCGCTTGCTAAGATAGAGGTATGCGCTTTTCCGGCGTGACGTTTTCTGAAAGACAGGGCGGGGCGGCTCCTTCACCCCAACTCGTCAGAATTTCATCCTATTTGCCTATTTATATGCTGTTGATATAGGTAGTAGCGTTGGGGCAATATAGACCTAGGGATCGACTGCTGCTGTATAAGGGTGCCTCTGGATCTGCGCTGGCCACTCACACGGCGAGGGTTGCTCAGATGTTGTATCTCTGGCATTAGTTGCCTGCTGCCCGCCGGATGCCTAGAGGGGGAGGCGGAGCCGTTCGTGAGGGGATACCATACCATATACCCAAAGCCATGGAGTATTGCCCATCGGTCCACCGGGGACTACTTTTGATTTTCTCTAAACCAGCTTTTGGGTGAGGCACAGAGTATTTTATCGAGCACCCACCCTCAGAGGCAAACTGGCGCGCGCTTTTACACCTACTATAGCATGTGCGCCTTATGGTAACCTCTTATCTTGTCGGGGAACTCACCACTTCTGCGGTACCAGGTGTTACATATACGGCCTTTCAAACGAATAACCCTTGTCGCTCTCCACGCGCGGGACACACACTATTTTATCAGGCATTTTCCCCCGACGATGCGGTGCGTTGTCACATGTCTCACATAGGCCGCTCATTATAGCACATGTATGCACCGGCACGATATTATATGATAAAAACGTGGCAGTTGTTGACCAACACGCTCCGTGCGTCTGAAAAAAAGTGCGGTGTATTACTAAAGTTACGCGAAGGTGCCTATGGTTTAAACGCAACGCGTGTTCCGACAGAGGGGGTATTCGTACGCAACAGGTTCTCGCGCAAAGGTACCTACCTCTGACTGACAGGCCGTTCCTCAATTTGTTACATCGGGAATGCCCCAGCAAAGGCGGTGGTGCGCCAGAGCAATACGTCCGCATTGTTGGGGGAAGCCCCCTTGTTTTTATCCAGGGTATGAGTTACGAGCGCAATTCCCCACACGCGCCCAGCGATTTTGACCGCCTTATATCGAGACACCGCCTTATTTAGGGACCTCTACTCCATTTTTGTTGCCCCTCGACAATGATGTATGATAGCGCGGATGATGCCGTTCCGATAGATTCAGAGCGTCATATATACATATATGTACGATGAAAATCAAAGAACCTAAGAAGTATTCCCCGTCGCCTTCAGCAGTGGTGAACACTTTTTTTTTTCTTCAACCATTTCACCGCAGTGACGTCATTAGGGGGCAGTTCGACCGGTATACTATTTCGTACTTACATGGGTTAGGGTTAGGGTTAGGGTTAGTTCCATCCATGGTGAAAAACACGCTAACGTAGGACACCCGCTTTCAGGCGCCCCCGCCCCCCGATTAGGAAAACCATAATCTGCGGGGCGTGAAAAAACACAACCGGCTACCCTCGCCTCTCGCCTCCGGTGAAAAGCATTCGCGAAACGTTTTTTTCGCCTGCGGCGAAAATCGTTGCGCGGTCTGAAACGCGTGTTGCGCTGCGCGCAACACTGTCTTCCGGGGCATGTTGTGTATGTTGAGAGTATGGACCTTAGATTCAAATCTAGGTTAATGTAAACGTGTAAACCAGCAATCCCAACCCGAAAGTTGCTGCGCCAACGCAACACAAGTGCAGCGCAACAGCAAATTAATCGACACACGACGCGTATGAAAATACGTAAAAGTGTGTGGCGAGCTTGAGCTTTATTTCCCCCCTTTCGCCGGAAGATATACCAATAAAAAAAAAATCCTCTCGAGATGACATCCACACATACATCTTGTCCACAGACAGGGTGTACTTCTTATTTGTGGGCGCACGGTTTCGCTCGACACTAATATTATAAATAACTTGCGTACAACGCCTCCACAATTTATTGATGTCTTGTATGCTTCAGCCTCTGCCTTTCTTATTATAGTGCTCGATTTCTTAGCGGGTTTGGTATCTGGTACAGCGACATAGCTGGTACTGCTGGACGCCTGGGCATTCATTCATTACAATGCTCGTAGTGGTCCAGGTTCATCCTGCTGAGGAGACCCAGGAGGGGCGTCGGAGGTGAAAAAAGTTCGACATACATACTAATAGTATGCGCCAATAAATGCCCAAAAACGCAGGACAAATTGCGTTTTAACGCTCCACGAACCGCGAAAAGGCGTGCATCAGGATGCCCTTCGGACGTCTTGGCGAAGTAACGAACTAATCACGCTTAACACCCCCGGAGCAAGGAGTAGCTCGGGGCCAGCATCGGTCAATCGATGGAAAAGATGAAAAATATGAGCTATTACCTGGCGTATTTACTAGTCGGTTACGTTCCCCAATTCCCAGTATTTGCACGTGTACCTGGTACAAATATTATAAAATTAAAATTCACTCCAGCTGTGAGATCGAATATTTTGTCGAAACTCATATTTGCAAGCTGTGTGTGATACTCCGATCGCGCGTATTACGGGTTGTGTGTCCTCATTTAGGATATAGGTCGGCCGGTGACTCCCCTTGCAACTACAGTGTAGCTATCAGGGTCAACAGGGTGATCTTAGTCAGTCTGTGCGCGGAAACTATAAAACCCGTTTCTGAGGGGGACAAAATCTGACAGCTGTGGAAGGAAATGCATCAGTTTATCAAGTGAATCCTGTAAGTCGAATAACCGGTGAGGGAAGGGCGGAGTTTTGAAGGACGCGAGGGCCTGGGTTTGATGAAGAGGGAGCGGGGGCGGGGAAGGGGGGGCGGGACGGGCGGGGCAGCTCAATCTGTGCGTGGAAACTACACATCCTTCAAGGGGATAAATCTGACGGTTCTGAAAAGAATGCACCCGTTCATCATGGGGGACGGGCGGGACGGGTGGGGCAGCTCAATCTGTGCGTGGAAACTATAAATACATACCAGGTAATATGTCGTTTACATGTTATGGCTGGAGTACATAGGAGCAGTAACCCTGAGGATAGGCCAGTATGGTCGAATACGGCACACCTGAAAAGTACCCGTGAGAAATGACCAAGCTATCCACTCGCAAACCATCCACCATACATATGATAAGAACAATATAGTGGAAACTACAAACAGTAGTAGTAATACATTTATGAAATAGATATTACTCCGGAGTACGAGTATAAAAAATGAAAATACACTCCAGCTGTGAGATCGAAGATTTTGTCGAAACTCATCTTTGAAAGCTGTGTGTGATACTCCGATCGCGCGTATCATGGGTTGGGTGTCCCTTTACAACTGGAAATCCGTTTTGGGGGACAAAGTTACTTGGACTTAGTATATGGAGGGGTTCGGGGGCTCTAAAGGGGATATAGGTCGGCCGGTGACTCCCCTTGCAACTACAGTTAGTGTAGCTATCAGGGTCAACAGGGTGATGTTAGTCAGTCTGTGCGCGGAAACTATAAAACCCGTTTCTGCGGGGGACAAAATCTGACAGCTGTGGAAGGAAATGCATCCGTTTATCAAGTGAATCCTGTAAGTCGAATAACCGGTGAGGGGAGGGCAGAGTTTTGAAGTACGTGGGGGCCTGGTTATTATGAATAGGGCGCGGGGTTCGGGGGGGGGGGGGGGGACGGGCGGGACAGCTCAATTTGTTCGTGGAAACTATAAATCCTTCAAGGGGATAAATCTGACGGTTTTTAAAAAAAAAAAAACCGTAGTCTAATATGTTGGATCTAGCTCAACATTCCACACCTATAGTAAAAATACCAACACCAACCATTATACTTGTACTTGTATATAGCGGAGAAAAACAAAATGTATAGACTACTTGTATGTATATATATATATTTTTGGAAACAAAATAATAGGACCCCTCCCATTAAGAAAAAACTCACCCACATAGACTAGTATATTACAAGTACCAACAACGCTTGCAAACATGAGTCATGACCTTGAATTCGTCGAACTCAGAGCTGAAGTCCTTCAAATACTTTTTTTGAAAAACAAGACTCCCCCCCCTCCCCCTTCACCTTCCTGCACGCAATGTCAGCCTGGTGGGTGAAAACTGTACCTCCCTTTTTATTTCGCGGTGTCCTATAATATGTCCTGTGCAGCTGCTTTTAATTGTGCGTAGCACAGCAGTAGTATACTGTAGTAGTTGTACACTTGCTCTACATGACCATTAGACTACAGCAGTAGCAGGTACACATGATGCAATGAATGACCAACCCATCAATGAACAAGTACCTGGTATGAACGTGAATAAATTACGTGAACGATAATGATGATGCGGCAAAGCAGTAAAAAAACTTTGATTCGCGCTCCCAAATACCATACCACAACCAGCAGCAGCAGAAACAAACAGCAGATAGCAGCACAGGAACAACAACAATAACAGCAACAACAGCAGTTGTAGCAGCAGCAGAGAGGAGGCGAAAGAGAAGAACAACAACCCACCTGATGAGACGGAGCGCCAATCATTCAATCAGTGCACATGCGGCAAAGAAGAGTGACTGCTGCTGTGATGGTCAGCTAGAAGTGCAGTGGTCAGTGCTCTGTCGTCGTGGTTACAGCAGTAGTAGTGCTGTTGTTGTGGTGTCGGCGTGGTGGGTAGCTGGTGAGCTGGTGGTGGTGCTGCTTGTGGGGCGAGCGAGCGGCGTGGCCGCCACAATGAAGAACAATAACAAGAATTGATGGCGAAATATCCGATTGTTTTCTCTGTATGACGTCCTCGACGCTTTTTCTCGAAGCGTTCGATCAACCAGCAACTCTTACTACTTTATGAAACTAATTCAAATACGTCAGCTGTGAGTTCGGCCAATTAAGTGATCGATACTGTACTCGAATGTATGTCTCGTTTTTGTTTACTGAGTGGGTTATGAAAAAGGTGATAAGTCACGGTGAACGTGTTCACTTGAAAGTATCAATATTGGGTTGATTAAAATATTGAAATGTTGACGTTGAATTGGACGTCTCCCCGTCTCTTACAACTTGCAAGGAGTTGAGTTGGAAAGAAAAAAGTGATTACAAAACAACTGAGAAACACCTCTCTTTTACAGCCGGCCCCGGCTGGCCGATGCCGCTCAAGACTCCAGCCAACAAATGCGAAGGTGATCACTGATCACTCCCTTGCACGTTGATTCTGATACACATTAGTACCCGTACTTCCTGCTTCAACCCTGAGTAGTGTTTGCTTGTGTTCTTTCCACTCATCGACATCCAGCAAACGCACACCATACCCAGCGTTGTCCGCACGAGATAACAAGCTCTATATGATCACAAACTGCGAGACATATGCATATAGTCAAGAATATTCACCTCGACGCCCAGCACCACCACCAGCAACACCACCAGCAGCAGCAGCAGCCGTACTACAGAGCAGTAGCCAGAAAGTCGTCGCGATATCGTCGTGCTCCTCCCTTCCTCCTTGATGTGCTGCTAAAAACGTGTTCGTGCCCGAACGATCAAGAATATGAAGAGGGTGATCTATCTTGACGCGCTTACGAAGGCCCAGAGATGCGCTTTTTGCACTCCGCAGCAGCTAACCCAATCAACGCTAACCCTTTGGCGAGGAGGGTATGCTTTGCTTCCCGGTCGGTGTGTAAGGTCTGAGGTGGCGAGAAGCAGCAGCAATCGTGCAGCACCGCCGTGACACACGAGCAAGAAAGGACGAATGCAAGTCCGTGGTGTGAATGGACGGATAGCGATATTTTAGAAGTTCAGGATGAAACTTTTTTTCGAAAGCACTTCGGGATGAAACGGCAAACAAATGATATCACCGAAAAGATATCAAGGGTCCCCGTGCAATCCTTCTTTTTGTCGTTTCTTGACCCTTCTGAATACAAGGTTTCTGCGCTGACGCGCAACGCTAAGTCAACGTGATCCCAAGATCATCGGACAATGAATGGAAGGTTCGGTCGAAGCGAATTTACTGTTGTTTGGTGCTGATACCCCTATAAATTGATACCAGGGTATCCGCTACTTACGTACATACGCACTGCATAATAACAAGACTGGCGGCTGACGAGGGAATGCGAAGCGGAACACAACAATCAATAATACGAGGTCAACACAAAAGTTTGTTCTACAGCACCTGTGTGTGTTTGCCTTCATCGTTTTTTACCCAACGACGCATCAGAACACCCAATGTTCGTGCTGTGACTATGCTAGTATATTTTCGCCCGACCTACATAATCGGCCGGCCCATAGAAAATGCCACTAGTAGACATTTAAGAACGTTACCTTTGAAGTTAAAAAATATTGAAGTAATTGGCCTAGGTGAATAAGTGCCGGCATGTACCAGCCGGAAATAATACCGGCTCTGTGTTGGCAGCCAGCACTACTATTATTATAGTTCTTCATGTACTGCCAACACGGCGAGTTGTTCCCAGCTGGCTAAACGATTATCGAGGCGCATTATCAGGCGACCGGCATTGCTATATACCGGCACCATACATGGCGTATCACAAGTAATATATGTATATATATATATATATTTTTTCGCACACTTCTACTTTCCAGCTTCTGGACAAGCCGTGGTCACAGGTGTCGTGCCTTCTCCCCCCCGGTTCTTGCCTTCAATTTTTATCGCCCATAGGACTCAGTAATTCCACTGCTCGTCGATTTTCCATCGAGTGTTGCTAACTCACGCTCTCGCGTATTCCGCAAGTTAATTTGTGCGTAAGAAAAAGTCCCCAAGAATTTATACGCGTATGCATTCGGGGGGAATCGAACTCACGAAACTGACCTATACCAGGCTCGAGGGTAACCTGATACGCCACGGGGGCAATGCATATACACTATAGCTTACATGCACAAATTGCCCCCCCTTTCCTCCCCCCCCCTCCAAACCCGCTCGCTTTTGATCAAAACCAGGCCCCCACGTCCTTCAAAACTCCGCCCCCCCCCCCTCACCGGTTATTCGACTCACAAGATTCACTTGATAAAAGGATACATTTCCCTTCACAGCTGTCAGATTTTGTCCCCCTCAGAAACGGGTTTTATAGTTTCCGCGCACAGACTGACTAAAATCCCCCTGTTGACCCTGATAGCTACACTGTAGTTGTAAGGGGAGTCGCCGACCTATATCCTTAATGAGGACACACAACTCGTAATGCGCGCGATCGGAGTATCACACACAGCTTGCAAATATATGAGTTTCGACGAAATCTTTGATCTCACAGCTGGAGTGTATTTTCATTTTTTATAATATACACTAATGGCCATGTACGGCTCACGCTTTTAGTGATGCCCGTTCTAACACGTCGACTCTTCGGAGGAATCGACCCATCCGGGAATTTCTTGTTTGATGTAGCCCCGATTAACATTCAAACAGTATCATTTCCTCGAATTATGGAGGAAGTCGTTCCGTGGTTTTCACGATATGAATTCCGACTTTCCCCAACATCTTTACACAGGTGAGCTAACATTTGTGGCCTGCGGGTGCTCCACCCGAAAGTGACCACGGGTCACTCTCTGGATTAGAAAAAACAATCGGCTATTCGGCGACACGCACCTTTGGTCATTCAGTATTAGTGCAACAGCTTCCATCTGTAGGAGTGCAGGGGTCTGGCGTTTTGGATCCACGCTTTTGTTTGTGTATTCCCTGGTAGTGTGTGAAATATATGTGTATCCTTAGACTAATGAGGACACACACCCAGTAATACGCGCGATTGGAGTATCAAACACAGCTTGCAAATATTGAGTTCTGACGAAATATTCGATCTCACAGCTGGTGTGTGCTGTGCTCATATTAAACTGTTCTTTCTACCCAACGGCATCATCAGTACACCCAGAGTCCGTGCTGATTTTCAACTGAGAGAGATGCAAATTCTGTGCTCACAGACTGTGAACAGAGTAATCTAAACAGCGGCCATTAATCAAGGTAAATCAAGTTAAGTGCTAGTGTTAGGGTACGGCCTTGAAAGGCCTGCAACTATCTGATTTGATAGGCTAGCCGTTTTCGTATGATGAGTTAGTGATGTCTATTCGGGGTAGTCAGGAAATAAAACCGAGGCATGCGCCTCGGTTCTCAGTTGCTATCCGGGGATCTGTGGAAAAAATGAAGCTGCTTCTCTATTGCGGCTAAGAAAGTGAGTACTCACCGAGGACCTGCCCACTAGGCAGACCTGCAGAGGACACTCTGTGTCCCAACCCAATAACTACTCAAGAAATGGCGTCGTCTTGGGTTGATGTTGCTTCTCGGCTAAACACTCCCCCTTGCGGGGCTGTAGGCGGTGTCACCTACCATTCCGGGTATTTGTCGTTTCCTCATCTAACCCCCGCCATGCCAATGATCCGCGGGAGGGTTTTGGCATGACTTCTCCCTTGTATAAGCGCCTGTGTTCCCCCTCCTTTCGACAAAGGTTTGCCTTGTCATAGCGCCTCTTCTGTGGTTTGTTTGCCGCAGAGCCTTTTCTGTCCTCCCCTTCCCGCCACACCGGCGGTACGCGTCAGGTTTTTGATCGGTGGCTTGCCTTGTTGTAGGGTCTGCGTTTCCTTCAACTGCTTTTCTTCGCGTTTTCCTGGCTCCATAGCCAGGCCGTTAGAGGTGTGGGAGTTGGTTTTGAGGAGCCGCATCTTCGACTCAATGACATGGTCTAGTTCGTAGAACCGGAGTTTCCCGAATCTCCCATATGTATGCATATGCGGCTCACCAGGGTGGGCTAGTGTTAAGGTACGGCCTTGAAAGGCCTGCAACTGATAGGTAATTAGCCATTTTCGCATGATAGGTTGGCGTTATCTATTGGGGACAGTCAGTACATGGAACCGAGGCATGCGCCTCGGTTCTCAGTTGCTATCCGGGGCTCTGTGGAAATAATGAAGCTGCTTCTCTACTACGTACGGCTAAGAAAGTGAGTACTCATCGAGGACCTGCTCAATAAGCAGACCTGCAGGGGACGCTCTGTATCCCCGCCCCAATAACTTAAGACTAGCATGCCGGGTTCGAGGACACAACAAAACAAGCCAGCCCATAAAAAAGAGAAAACAAAGGAAAAAAAAAGAAAAAATGAAAACAAAAAAGAAATGTGTATATTGACTTTTATAACATGTATCTATATTTTGGCTTATGTAGTGGAGTGCTCTTCGTCGGAGGATAGTTTATAGATTCGACGTGAAACCATGTCATGGTTGAGGTGAAACCACGCGATATTAGATGTCACACTCACGGCAAGGCCATCATACATGGGCGATAATATAGGTGACGACGATGGGACAAGCAGGACGCCCCTCATCTCACTACCCTGCACTACCCTGCCCTACTCTGCTTAGCTCTGTTATGTCTGTATTTTAGCATTTCTTTTTAGGAAAATAATGCATAAGCTTTGAGCCTAGCCAGCGAGTGTTGAGGTATTAGTGAGGAATTAGTCCGTTTGACCACTTGCACAAGGTTAACCAATAGTGTGAAATTAAAGGTGGGGGACACAGAGTGCCCCCTGCAGGTCTGCCAATTGAGCAGGTCCTCGGAGAGTACTCACTTTCGTTCCTTCGTAGAGATGTAGCTTTATTCGTTTCCACCAGAGCCCGGGATAGCTTCTGAGATCGGAGGCGCGTGCCTCCGATCTAATTCCTAACTTCCTCGAATATAAAGCGCCAACCTTATCATACGAAACCCATCCGAATGATCTCAAATTCGGATACCTACAGGCCTTTCGAGGCCGTATCTTAACACTAGCCCACCCTGATGAGTCGCATATGCAGAAATATGGGAGATTCGTGGAAACTCCGGTTCTACGAACTAGACCATGAGTCGAAGATGCGGCTCCTCAAACCCCACTCCCACACCTCTAACCGTCTGGCTATGGAGCCAGGAACACGCGGAGAAAAGCAGTAGAAAGAAAAGCAGACCCTACAGCAAGGCAATACGCACCCATCAAAAACCTGCCGCATGCCGCCGGGGTGGCGGGGGGGGCAGAAAAGGCTCTAGAACCTGCCGCATGCCGCCGGTGTGGCGGGGGGGGCAGGAAAGGCTCTGCGGTAAACCAACCACAGAAAAAGTACTATGGCGAGGCGAGCCCTCGTCGATATGGAGGGGAACACAGGCGCTAACACAAGGGAGAAGTCATGCGAAAAACCTCCCGCGGGCCATCGGCAAGGCGGGGGGTTAGACGAGGAAACGACGAATACCCGCGATGGAAGTTGTCAACACATACTGCCCCGCTAGGGGAGGAAGTGTTTAGACGACAAAAAAAAAACAAAGCAGAACAAATACAACACACAAAACATAAAATAAGACACACAGACCCGTACACTGGTCGCCCCCCGGCTCTGGGCTGAGGAGGGCGTCGGCAGGGCGAAATTGAACAACGACAAAACAGCGACAGCCCTGCGCCTCAGATAACGGCGTTTTACCCAAACCCTGACCCGGCACTGAGCAGGGGGTTCGGCAGGACGGAAAAAAAAATGGAAATAACCGCCCCAAACCTCGACAAAGACCCTCAGGACACTACGAACAACCCAAAGACGAAGACGCAAAACTCATAACTCAAAAAAATTAAGAACTATCGAGGAGCGGTGGTGTCTTGGAAGTCAACTGGCCACGGCCGCGCCTCGAGATTCGTCTACGTTACGTTGGATTCCCCGAGGAAACGCACTGGCGATGTGAACTTGCAAGCACCAAGAGCCTCGTACGGCTCCCGTTGAAGTCGTGTAGCGCGCCGGGGGAAGAGGGAGTTTAATCGGTCCCGGGTTGTCCAGAAAGCGGACCAGGTATACCTTGTCCTCGGTAGTGCTCGCGCTGATTTTTCCTAGCCACCATAAACCATCGTCTCCCTTGTACCAAAAGTGGGCTCCCTTAGGAAGTACGGTGTCGTGGTAGCGACGGAGCCAATCGGTGCGGGGAACACAGGCGTAGCCCGGTGCTAGGAAACGTTCCCCGTTGTTGCGGGAGAGCTCACGCTGTGCCGCCCCGATCCGCATTCGGCGGTAAAGGCGGTTGGTTTGGCGGTGCTGGTTCGGGGTTCCGGCCCAATACCGCAAGATGTGGGAGCGGGAGAGGTGAAGGTCCATTTCCCGCTCCCACGACGGTTCGGAGAGTCCCGCCCAATGCGTCTTGTATAGCACCGCGATGACGCCACCTCGCCCCCGTACCGACTGATGACCAGTGATCTGCTCCACCTCCAGCCGTTGGAGGGGAGTCGAAACGTCGTCTTGAGTGACGTGGTACGGCGGGGACTTCTTGGAAAATTTGTTGAGCACATACTGTGTCAGCCCCGCCGGTAGGTATTTGGGCATGTCCCCGCTGTCGTGGGGGTTGGCACAGGGTTTGCAGCGCTCGATGGCCACACGCCGACGAGCGTCCGAACCAGGCAGGTCGGAAGGGAGATCCAAATAAAGGAGGTTGCTCCCGAGCGGCGAGCCGTCCGGGGTCTCGGCGGCGGAGCAGGGACCGACGCCCAGGACCTTGTATGGGCCCGTCCAGTTAAGTGCGAGTTTGGCCTTGAGTATCTTGGCATCGGTATTCGCCTTCACACCCTGGCGGATGGTAGAGGCAGAATTGTATACCCATGCCCAACCACCCACAGTGAAGTTAGGTGCTGGACGCAGCGCGTCGGCGAGGGCGGAGTTTCTGCGGTTAACACGGGAAACGGTGAGGGCGTGGTGTGCGCGGACAATGTCGTTCGCGAGCTTTTGCCGGTCGGTGGCCAAATCGCAATAGGCCAGGTGGTCACGGGCCAGACTCTGGTGTCCCACGACACCTTTGCGGTCGAAAATCGTCAGGAGGAGCCGTGGGAGTCTGCCCATGTGGACCTCGTTGGGCGCCAAACCCGTCGCCGCGCTGACAGAGTTGTTGTAAGCGAATTCGACGTGGGGCAGATGCAAGTCCCAGTCGTCTTGTCGCTCGTTGACGACCATAGCCAGCATTTGTGCCATAGTGTGATTTACCCGCTCAACGCCCCCGTTACAGTTGAGATGATAGGAGCTTGTAGCAAGCTTGTGTACACCTAACAGCTGATATACAGCTTGTGAAAGCTTGGAGCAGAACTGCAGTCCGTTGTCCGAGAGTATGGTGCGCGGGCACCCCCACAAGGGGATGTATTGGTTCACCAGGATATTGACTGTACCTTCCGCGGTGAACTCAGCGGCAGTGACGGGGAACATGTCGGCCCGACGACTGAAGCGATCGGTGAACAGCAGGACGTAGGTGTTGCCTCGTGGTGTGGCCGGAAAGGGGCCAAAGAAGTCAACACTGACGGCGATACCTGGACCTTCCGGCAGAGGCATTGTGATGATGGGTCAGCGGACAGTCAGCCGTGGGGTTTTCCGCGCTTGGCACTTCAAGCAGTGGCGGAGCCACCACCGGGTGCACACACTCATGCCAATCCACCAATAAAAACGCTCCAGCATGCGCAACGTGCGCGTGATGCCAAGGTGGCAGGAGGCCGTCGAGTGGCAAGCTTGCATGATCCAAGGGCGCATGAGCAGGGGAACGTAGATGCGAACTGGCTCGTCATTTAGCAAGCAAGCAGCTCGCCCCACAGAGTTCGGTTTGTCAGAGCTTGTTGGCGGCAGTGTCGGGTTACGGACGAGTAGGACGATGTCGTCGTCGGTTGTATGTCGTCGACCCTTATCCGCCAACTCCTTGGTCTGAGAGGGAGGGACGCTTGTGCGAGAGGTAGCGCGCCAAAGTCGGGCGGCAGGACCGATGGCCGGCCGATAGAAACGTAACGCATCATGGCGTGGCACGTCGGCTCAGCGTGCTGCTCTCGCTTCCAATCGTCATGTGAATACCGCGCGACGGAATCAGCGGAACGCAATTCAGCAGCGTTGCCGAGGGCGTCCGACCTTGTATATGTGGTCGGCGTGCCACCAGGAGAAGGCGTGAGCCGTAAGAGAGGAGTTCCCATATAGGCTCTGCGTGGTCGCGGTCGGACGGTAGTGGCACCCTGCGGACCGGCGCGTCGACAAGAGCAGGGGTCGCGGCGGCGACGGGGTCGGCTGCGGCCGTGGAACTCGCGACGGGGTTGTACTTGGTCCGCAAGATGGCCGAGGGGCCCCGCCGAGCCCGAATCCATATTCTACAGCGGGGGTGCATTACCCGTTGTTGTCGCTGTTCGTCGGCGCGTCGTCGACGACGGAGGGGCTGGAGTGCCAAGCATGGCGGAGACGGACACAGTCGAACCGGTGGTCGCGGCGGGGGCCGTTTCCTGTAAAGAACTCCGGGATAGATAAGTCGGCTGTGCGATGGGCGTCGCTGCAGCCAGGGCTTCTGCGGAGCCCGTGCCGCCCTCGATGGATATGGCAAAAACCGAAGCGAAAACAGTGTCGGCGGCAGGTGAAATCGACCCGCGGCCGGCATAGCCTTCGGTAGTGGCGACGGAGGCAGAAACACGAGCGACGAATCTCCCCGGGAAACAGAAAGGCCGTCAATCCTTATACGTGGCTCGTGTGTGCGAAAATCGTGAAACGCGGTAGAGGTGAGAGGGAGCCCACCCAAGGCAGCATGTTCAGTGCGGGGCACGAGCCCACCCAAGGCAGTGCTTTCGGCGAGGGGTTCGAGTCCACCCAAAGCAGTGTTTTCGGTGTGGGGCACGAGCCCACCCAAGACAGTGCTTTTGGCGAGGGGCGCGAGTCCACCCGAACCGACTCCTGGGATCGGCGAGGGGGGAGCGCGCAGCCCGCGGGTCCGTAGGAGGTAGATACCGCTATCTCCAACGGGGTTGGGGCTTGTCAACTCCACGAGGTTGAATGTTTTTTTTTCAACAAGCCACTGCGGTCGTACTCCATAACAGGCTCTGGAAAACGGGCCGGAAAAATCGGCGATGCCCTTGTCGCTGCCTTTGCGGTACTCGAGTGTGCAATCAAACGCGGTGACGAACTCAAGCTACCGCTGGACTCGTGCATTGAGGGTCCCCACTTTGCCAATGCTCCCCTATGTATCGTGGCCGGAGGATATGTGGAACTTTGTTCCCCTCAGTATCCTCGGAGGCGTTTGGGAACCCAAGCAATGCTGCCGGTCCCCAAATCTAGAGGAGTCCAGTGCCTCTCCGAGTCGAGCGTTGCTCGACTGATATACGCGATTTTCATAGTGAACGAAACGTCGTCCAGCGTCACAGTACCCTCGACGAAACAGGGGCAGTGTTCTGACATCGCAAGGTCAGGGCCGACGCTAGAAGCTATCTCCACAACTTCACGGCTTTTCATTGGCCAACGCGCCCGAGAAATAGGTCGGAAACGCCGAAGGGGAAGCTTTGCGAGCGCTGGCCGCTGTGAACGGTCCGGTTGCGGCGCGGACGAGATTTCTTGGTTCTTGCACTCGCAGTGCCGGTGCGGAACCGACTAGGGGAGGCCGGGTGCGCCGACCCGGTCTCATTGTCGCAAATAGCTGCGCGAACGGCAGAAAGTGCCTCACCGAGCAAGTTTTTCCTCTCCCCTGGCATGGGTTGTTGGCCCTGGGACCATCCGCCCGGAGACCAATGCCCCACACTAGGTTCAGAGGGCTGGATTCAGCCAGAAGCTTGTTGTCAGAGCTCAAAAGGTGATTTTTTTTTTTATGGCTGAATTCTGCGTGAATTTGGCGTAGGTGCCAGGTGACACGGCGTTTTGCTTCTCCCTGTCCCCAACAGCGGAGTCAAAGTTGTGCACGCCTCGACCGATGCGTTTGCGTGTGCTTGGACGAGGCGACGACATAATGAGCCCCACTGCTCGATGGTCTTGAAAAAACTTGGTCTTTTCGATGGTCTTGAAAAAACTTGGTCTTTTCGGCCATCATGTCCTGCTCCGCGCAAGAATATGATACGTCGTCCACGGCAAACAACGAAGGGGACCACGGTGGAAAAAAAGAATGGGGGCTGCAAGAATAACACCACTTTGGCTGTGGAGTATTCGAGAGAAGGGTCAAAACCTGTGTTGAAATTTGGGCCTGTAATGTCCCCGTCCAGGAACACCAGGCCTCGGGAGCACGACGCGAATCCGAACCCGTGGTATCTCGCCTCGGGTCTTTCTTCGCTCGTTGGCGGAAAAGCGCGAGAATACGCTCTAACTGCGCCCGAAAAATGGCAAAAACCGACGGTGCAACCCGTCGGTAGCCTCGTTGGACATTTGTGGGTCTGCAATGTCCCCTTCTGGGAACACCAGTCCTCGGCTACTTGGGCCTGTAATGTCCCCTTGCGGGAGCACCAGGCTTCGGAAGCAACATGCGAGTCCGAACCCGGGGTTTATCGCCTCGGGTCCTCCTCACTCGCTGGCGGAAACTCGTAAGAAGCCGCCCTCATTGCACCCGAAAAAGAGTCCAACACCGACGGTGCCAACCCGTCGGTAGCCTCGTTGGGCATTTGGGTCTGCAATGTCCCCGTCTGGGAACACCAGTCCTCGGCTCTTTGGGCCTGTAATGTCCCCTTGCGGGAGCACCAGGCCTCGGAAGCAACATGCGGGTCCGAACCCGGGGTTTATCGCCTCGGGTCCTCCTCACTCGCTGGCGGAAATTCGTAAGAAGCCGCCCTTATTGCACCCGAAAAAGAGTCCAACACCGACGGTGCCAACCCGTCGGTAGCCTCGTTGGGCATTTGGGTCTGCAATGTCTCTGTCTGGGAACACCAGTCCTCGGCTCTTTGGGCCTGTAGTGTCCCCCTTAGGAACACCAGGCCTCGGGAGCACGACGCGAGTCCGAACCCACGGTTTCTCGCGTCGTGGCCTCTTCGCTTTTTGGCGTATAATCGCAAGAAAACTGCTCTAACTGCGCCCGAAGGGGCAGGGGCTCTGAGCTGTTTCTGCTTGACGAGAGGCGCGATTCTTCCGTAAATTTACGGGAATAGCGTCCAGCTGATCAGGCTGGAGGCCGTGGAGTCACCACTGGCCCGTCGCGCAGTGTCGGATCTTCTTCCTGTGCCACTGGGGCAGACGTAGCCTGGAACACGTGGGTTAGCGTGTTAAAAGACAAAGCAGGGTCCGTAAACCCTGTGGGCGTCTTCTGGAGCGGGGCTCGGGCAAGGCAATAATATTTTTACCCGAGGAGGCTCTCTTCCGTTATGTCTCTTGGAGAAGGGAGACGAGGTAGCTAATCTTGTCGACTCCTCCTTGATGGAAAAAAAGACAGAGCGCCCGCTGTTATCGCGAGCAAACACCGGATCGAGCCTCGCAAAAGATCTCGGTGTTTTAGTGTTGGCCTTCCCACACCTCAAATCGACCGCCACCTCGTGGTCAGAAAAAGCGTTTCGAGGGTCGACCGTCCCACACCTCAAACCGACCGCCACCGCCTGGTCAGGGAGAGGGGGGGATGAACACATACGCGTAAAAAGGCGACGCGCCGTCGCCGCAGCTATATTGTTGCGCGGCGCGTGCCTGGGGGGGGATCGCGCAAAGCGCAGGCTCCCGTGCCATGGTTGATGGGGGCGGCTTTTGGAGCGCGTACCCCATTGCTGAGTTTATGCCGCGGCTGAGGGGTACGGCGCCGGAAGCGCGGTTCCCGTTGCCGAACTCAGACCATGACCGAGGGGAACGTCGCTGAAAGCGCGCGTTCTCGCCGTCAAAAAAGAAAGAAAAGAAAAAAAATTACCTGGCTGGAGGAAACCACGCTTGAAGCGCTAGTTCCCGCCGCCGGTACTACGCCGTGAGAATCGTCCGCAGACGGCGTAGGAGCCCGTGGGCTCTTGACAGAGGCAATGTGTGCTGCGTTACTGGACAGGCTAGCAACAGAACACGAGCATCTTCTGAAAACGAAATAGGTACCCCCCGACAGTGTTGTCGACGGTGTCGTACCGCCGTCGAGCTGTCGATTGCCGTTACGGAATGTGCCAGGTTGGCGCGCAAATTTATTTTCGCCCGGGTTGTGGGCGGCTCCAAAACGCATTCGAGGAGCAGGAGCGGGGGCAGAAGAGGCGGGCAAGCGCTGGATACCCACATGGTGATCCGGCGTGTATGTGGTATCGTTGTGACAGTTTACCTGGCCCTGATCCTGAAAGATGGCGACGATTTTTCGTGTGGTTGTTCGGGCGAGAAGATTTGTCGTCTCGGCGGAGGCACACCATGCGTGTTTGTCAACGTCGGTGTGCGTCATCGTCGCCAAGTTGGCCTAGTTCAGGGTTCAAGCAGCCACTCGCAGTAATGAAAGGATGCCTACAATGCTTGAAGGAATGGTTGTCTTCGTGGCAGTTGAGGCAAAGCCCCCGGTTTTCTCGGAGGGCATCAGCGCGAGGTGAAAGGAGGCCGCTCCAAAGGGGAGGGTCGTCTGTCTTAAACGAGGCCTTAACGGCGAAACCTTCTGCATAATGATGCTCTTCTAGTGGCCAGCAGTTCGATGTGTGGTCAAGCCAAGGGTCAGATGAATCATCGATGGGCATGGCAGTTGAATGATGGCACGATCCCGTCTGCCACGAAAGCGACTGGGACGGCACTCGGCCCTGGCCGCGCCCATGATCTGCGGGCCGGGGCCCCGACAGGGCGCATGACCGCGCTCCCGTCGAAGAAACAGGGAGAGAAAAAAAGTTTCGCCGTTGACGGCAGGTGTCTTATTAGTCACTAAAAGCCCGCCACATAGCATCCAACGAGGCGTATGGCCGCGGGTTTGTTGCCTTCGAACCAGGGTACAACGCAGGCAGGAGAGCCGGAAATTGCTCATTCGCCGCCACCCGAACCACCTCCAACACCACATCCGTTCCCGGAGACAAAACACGCTCACTCCGCGTAGCGGTCGGCATAAGTACGCAAAACTCCACTGAAATCAGAAAAAGGCATGCCGTTACACATTCCAAAAGTATGCAGCTTAGTGTAGCCCTCCTCCGTGTGAACCCCGTCGAAGTGCGTGATCAGCAGACGCAACAGGAGGGTGAAAGCCTCAGGCAAATGCTCCTCCTGCCATGGCTCTTGACACTTTTTGCCTGCTACCACGACCACCTCGCTGTGGTCCGTGCTCGAGGACGAAGACGAGCGGGAGGAGGTTGACGAGCCGTCCCACGCTGAACGTCCTCTCGCGCCATTCCTCTGCCAGAGCGGCGGCCAACTGCCCCGGTTGTTGGACCGAAGTTGCCCCCTCGGCGGCGCCCTCAGGCACACCAGCACCCGATGCGCTGTCACCCCCGCGGCGGTGGTGGTGGTCGCCACCCCCACCATTTTTGCCGCCACCCCCACGGTTGCGGTCCCCGCGGTCGCGACTGTCGCGACATTTTCCCCGGTTTCGTTCTGCCAACTCTTCCTCCGGGGTCCGGCCAAAAGACAGGGTCGGGGTCCTCGTCGTGGGCTATCAGCAGGGCCTTGACGAGGGTAAGGGTCGGGGCGGCTCTCGTCTGTCTAGCATAGGGCGTACAATCCACGCGAGCCCAGGCCGCTTCCATTGAGGACGTCCGCTTGCCGCGACGCCGGCCTCTCTGACGGGAGGAGGGCGTAGGCCGTTTCCACCACCGCGGGTCGCCAACGCTGAGGAGAAGTCCACCCGCGGTGCAGACGCCATGCACGCGACGATGCCCTTGAAGAAGGCGTCGTTCCCGGGTCGTGGTCGCTGGGATGCGACACCCTGCGGGCGCGACGAAGGCAAGGGGGCCGCGGTAGCTCCCGCCGCAGCCGACGCAACTGACGACTCCCGCGCAGCGGTCTTCGCCTGCTCGATATCTCCGTCAAACCGACGTCAGCGTGCTATCGTCTGGTTGGCGTCGTCGAGCGCCCGCTGGGCCCGCGCCGCCGCGTATGCCAAGTCCAAGGGGGCGGCATGGGCGCCCCGGTCCCGGGAGCTCTGGGGGTGGCGCTCTGTCGAGCGCGGAGAGCCCAGGTGGCGGCGGTGGTGCCCTGTCGAGCGCGGGGGGGGGAGCTGGTGGCGCTCCCCCGGGGCTGGCGAGAGCTGGCGTCGAGACGCCCCCGAGTCCGGTGGGGGTTGGTCCGTCTTCTTCTCAGTGCGAACCAGCGAATCGACCCGCTTGGTTGGTGGGAACGGGTGGGGGTATGGTGCTCCGTCTTCTGTCTCGTCACCGGAACCCGCCACCGGTGGTTCCCCCCGTCTCGAGTCGCGGCATCTCGAGCGAGCTCTCCCTGTCTCGTGGGCATCCAGGTTGGGGTGCGTGGAAGACCTCAGCCAGCCCCGAGTAGCCCCCATCGTCACTGGTGGACATGGTGCCTAGGTGTAGTGAAGGGGGGGGGGGGGGGATAGGAACGACGCGTGAAGAAGCTATGGAGACAGATAAATTGTTGTGGTGTTCCTGCTCCAAGTAGCGGTATATCTGTGTTTCAGCAAACAGCAACAATATGGGCCTTGACTCCGTCCAGCCTCAGTGATGGTAGCAGCCACGTCAACTAGCCGTATAAGAGGAGTACAGCAGTAACAAGGTACCAATCATCATAACCGCAACATAAGAGCAGCGCCCAGTCTGACCGTAGGGTATATGGGTAACGCCCGCACGAACCGCAGTACAAGGAGCCAAAACTGGGCAGCACTGACCCTAACCGGGTGCAACAAAGTAAGGGTAAGTCTGCAGCCATCGCACTTGAACAGGCATCATTCAACCTAGGCGGGGGGAGGTAGCACAGGAAAGCGTCGCCCAAAACGCCCACGCTCATCGGACCAAAACAGGCAGCATTTACCCTAGATGTAGTGTAGGGGTTATCACAATAAAGGTTCGCCCAACACGCCGACGCTCATCGCACCAAAACAGGCAGCATTTAACCTAGGTGTAGTGTAGGGGGGAAGCACAGTGAAGGGTCGCCCAACACGCTGATACTCATCGCACCAAAACGGGCAGCATTTAACCTAGGTGTAGTGTGAGGGTGGAAGCACAGTGTAAGATCGCCCACCACGCTGACACTCATCGCACCAAAACGGGCAGCATTTGCCCTAGGTGTAGTGTAGGGGGGGAGCACAGTGAAAGGTCACCCAACACGCTGACACTCATTGCACCAAAACAGGCAGCATTTACCCTAGGTGTAGTGTGAGGGTGGAAGCACAGTGTAAGATCGCCCAACACGCTGACACTCATCGCACCAAAACGGGCAGCATTTGCCCTAGGTGTAGTGTAGGGGGGGAGCACAGTGAAAGGTCACCCACACGCTGACACTCATCGCACCAAAACAGGCAGCATTTACCCTAGGTGTAGTGTAGGGGGGGAGCACAGTGAAAGGTCACCCAACACGCTGACACTCGTCGCACCAAAACAGGCAGCATTTAACCTAGGTGTAATGTAGGGGTGGAAGCACAGTGTAAGATCGCCCAGCACGCTGACACTCATCGCACCAAAACGGGCAGCATTTACCCTAGGTGTAGTGTAGGGGGGGAGCACAGTGAAAGTCACCCAACACGCTGACACTCGTCGCACCAAAATAGGCAGCATTTAACCTAGGTGTAGTGTAGGGGTGGAAGCACAGTGTAAGATCGCCCAACACGCTGACACTCATCGCACCCAAACGGGCAGCATTTACCCTAGGTGTAGTGTAGGGGGGGAGCACAGTGAAAGGTCACCCAACACGCTGACACTCGTCGCACCAAAACGGGCAGCATTTAACCTAGGTGTAGTGTAGGGGTGGAAGCACAGTGTAAGATCGCCCAACACGCTGACACTCATCGCACCCAAACGGGCAGCATTTACCCTGGGTGTAGTGTAGGGGGGGAGCACAGTGAAAGGTCACCCAACACGCTGACACTCGTCGCACCAAAATAGGCAGCATTTAACCTAGGTGTAGTGTAGGGGTGGAAGCACAGTGTAAGATCGCCCAACACGCTGACACTCATCGCACCAAAACGGGCAGCATTTGCCCTAGGTGTAGTGTAGGGGGGGACCACAGTGAAAGGTCACCCACACGCTGACACTCATTGCACCAAAACAGGCAGCATTTACCCTAGGTGTAGTGTAAGGGGGGAGCACAGTGTAAGATCGCCCAACACGCTGACACTCATCGCACCAAAACGGGCAGCATTTACCCTAGGTGTAGTGTAGGGGGGGAGCACAGGGAAAGGTCACCCAACACGCTGACACTCGTCGCACCAAAACGGGCAGCATTTTCCCTAGGTGCAGTGTAGGGGGGGAGCACAGTGAAGGATCGCGCAGCCAACCGTATAGAAATGGGCAGCATCTGCCCCCACAGCAGTAGTGTGGTGGGGGGTAGGACAGTATACGTTCGCGTACCAACCGTATAAAAAAACGGGCAGTATAACCCCCCCAAACAAAGTAGTTTCCCCCGACCGCACTCAAGGGGGACGGTCGCGCCTGCAGTAGTGCTTATTGCTGCAGTATCACTGCTGTGTTTACAGGTAACGGTAATTTCAACCGCACCAAGATGGGTAGTGTAGTACCAACACCAGCTGTAGAAAAATGTGCACGCCGACAGTCGAATAGAAAGGCTGTTTGCCCCCAAAGGTACCGCATTAAACGGGCTGTTCTCCACTGCACTAGTAAAAACTGTGAAGCGCAGTATCTCGGCGAACTGTGTAGTAAGCGCTCTGTAACGGGCAGTAGCTGTCCGAACATGTGCAGAGAAAAAGTTTTTTTTTTTTCCAGCGTAGACCCTAGCAATATCGTGAAGGGCAGCACATGTACGGGCAGGAAGACGGCCTAACGCCCGGACAGCTGAAAAAAAAATCCGTACCCACTCCCACCGATAAAGGGACAGTTACGTTGACAGCAGTGCGGAGTGCCGCACGGTCACAGCTGTGCATACACAGAAAGTGGTATTATAGTCCCCGCGTACCCATGAATGGGAGAATATAGGGCATCGCACACACCAACAGCCTTGCCCAAAAAGCCAGCACAGAGTTTCAGCGTTCACTAGATTCAAGTTCTAGTCACGGAGGGGCCAGGACGAAAAAAAAACCCTCTCGAATCGAACTTGCAAGGAGCACTCGCACAGCAGTGGGGGGTGTCAGAGCTGCGGTGCTGTAACTGTGGACGCTGGGGCAGTGAAGGGTCGAGCTATGTGGTGTATGAGCAGGAGCAAAGTAGGCGGCTTGGCTGCTGTACAGTGACTTCTACAGCAGAGAATCCGGCGGTATATGGCAGGCATTGACAGCGAGCCCATTGTGCTGCACTGTAGTTGGCACCTCTGCAAAAATGATGGTGGTTGAAGCTACGCGACGGACAGCAGTAGTGGAACGCTGTTGATCGAGAAAGATCGGAGAGGGGTCCGAGGTGCCAAATTCGTAGCTTGTACTAATTTCGGCAGAAAGGGGCACAAGGATAGCTGCTTGTTCGACGCACCAGAATGATCGACGTATGTACTAAAACCCATACGATAACGCGTGTACTGGAAAATTCGCCAAACGAAAAAGCCCAAACATTCCACGAGCACCGCCTGTTTCTTCCCAGGTAGATCACAAGGAAGGAGCCCCGACATGAGCTCCTAGAGCACGGTGCCCGTAGTCCAAGGGGGTCCCGCGAAGGACGGTCTGGCACCGACAGCAAGGATGTGCTGGGCGATGGGCTCTCTCAGCGGGCGAAGTCCCCTTCGAATGTCATTCGAAGGGTTGATTCTAGTATGCTTGTCCGTGGCATGTCGTGCATATGCCTCCGAGCCCCAAAGCGCGAAAAAAAAAGTACGAGTCGATGGCCGATCTTGGGGCTTGTGCTGGCAACTCGCGGATATGTGCTGTGCAACATGCTGGCAGAGCGCGGAGCAAACAAGTCTGATGGGTGGGGCTCGGGAAGTTCCACTGCGGAGTGGTCTATGACCAGCTGGCGGTGAACTGATGCGGCCAAAGGCCGGGACGAGGGGTGTGCTCCGAAGAGCAGTGTCGTCCGCCCGTACTCGGAAAGTGTCCTCTGTGTGGTGCGTGCCCAGCAACCAACAGGAGGGACCAAAATTCGAGACGAGGAGTGTGCTCCGCAGAGCAGAGTCGTCCACACGTACTTGGAAGGTGTCGTCCGTGTGGTACGTGCGCGGCGACCAACAGGAGGGGCCCCTGCCATCTCACTGCTGTCGTGGTCGCCGTTGTAGGAGGAAGGGCGCTCCCTCCATTGAAAAGCCACCCGAGAAGGAACAGGGGTTGTGGGCTCGATGGAAAGCAAAAGCAAAATCGCTACGAAAACAAAATCGGAGAGACCGGAAGAACGCTGCCACAATAGCATATCAAGCTCGACGACGCCACATGTGAAACTAAAGATGGGGGACACAGAGTGCCCCCTGCAGGTCTGCCAATTGAGCAGGTCCTCGGAGAGTACTCACTTTCGTTCCTTCGTAGAGATGTAGCTTTATTCGTTTCCACCAGAGCCCGGGATAGCTTCTGAGATAGGAGGCGCGTGCCTCCGATCTAATTCCTAACTTCCCCGAATATAAAGCGCCAACCTTATCATACGAAACCCATACGAAACCCATCCAAATGATCTCAAATTCGGATACCTACAGGCCTTTCGAGGCCGTATCTTAACAATAGCTTACCCAAACTAAGCCTTATAACACTCTCACCCCCTGAAACGGCGGGATAGCAGGTCGGCTCGGCCGGATATACGGGCGGACTTGTCAATATACTTAAGCCGTTTCATTTCCTGGGTGTACCGGGGAGAGTATTTTTCAAGTTCGACACATGGGGAAAGTCTGAAATTTTTTATTATGGTGGATGTGGGACTCGCACCCAAGATCCAAAAAACTCATGGTCTGTCGACGACGCCATAAGTTAAGGTATTAGTGGGGTATTAGTCTGTTTGGCAACTTGCACAAGGTTAACCAATAGCTTACCCAAACTAAGCCTTATAACACTTCCATAGCCAGCATTTGGGCCACAGTGTGGTTTACCCGCTCAACGCCCCCGTGACATCTGGGATAATAGGAGCTTGTGCACGCCCAACAGCTGATATACAGCTTGCGAAAGGTTGGAGCAGAACTGCAGTCCGTTGTCCGAGAATATGGTGCGCGTCCGCCTCCATAAGGGAATGTATTGCTTCACCAGAATATTGGCTGTACCCTCCGCGGTGAACTCAGCGGCAGTGACGGGGTACATGTCGGGCCGACGACGCGTGTTCTTGGCTCCATAGCCAGACCGTTAGAGGTGTGGGAGTGGGTTTTGATGAGCCGCATCTTCGACTCATGGTCTAGTTCGTAGAACCGGAGTTTCCCCGAATCTCCCATATTTCTGCATATCCGACTCATCAGGGTGGGTTAGTGTTAAGATACGGCCTCGCAAGGCCTGTAATTATCCGAATTTGAGATCATTTGGATGGGTTTTTTTGTATGATAAGGTTCGCGCTTTATATTCGGGAAAGTAAGGAAACAGATCGGAGGCACGCGCCTCCGATCTCAGAAGTCATCCGGGGCTCTGGTGGAATCGAATAAAGCTACGTCTCTACGAAGGCAAAGAAATTGAGTACTCTCCGAGGACCTGCTCAATCGGCAGACCTGCAGGAGGCACTTTGTGTCCCCACCCTATAACCTTACACGAGCCTATGGAGAGCCAATAAAGACACCGGAACCCATAAGAGACACGCTTCCCAACACCGACCAACCACGCATCCCCCACTCGGAGTAGTGTGACACTTAGTTTGGGTAAGTCGTTGGTTAACCTTTTGCAGGTGGTCAAATAGACCAATGCCCCACTAGCACCTTAGAAAATGGCGTCGTCGACAGGCCATGTTTTTTTGGGTCGTGGGCTCGAATCCCACTATCAACAATACTATTACTTCACGCTCACTGACTCTTGTTCTTGTTTTTCAGGGGTGGGATTTTTTATGCTAGGGTGACAACGTACTTATTAATTTAGGCTCACATGCAAAATGTTGTGGTAACAGTATTTTTAAGTATAAATACCAACACTTACCATTACAGTGGACGAAAAATAGGACCCCTCCCAATAAAAACTCACCCACATAGAATATTATAAGTACCAACAACGCAGCTTGCAAAGATGAGCATTGACCTGAAATTCGTCGAACTCACGGCTGACGTCCTTGAAATATTTCTTATAAAATACTAAACTTTTTCAGACTTTCCCCATGTCGAACTTGAAAAATACCCTCCCCGGTATCCCCAGGAAATGAATCCGCTAGCATATTGACACGTACGCCCGTATATCCGGCCGACCTGCTATAATACCGCCATTTCAGAGGGGGAAAGTGTTATAAGGCTTAGTTTGGGTATGCCATTGGTTGACCTTTTGGAGGTGGTCAAACGGCACTAACACCTTAGCAAATGGCGTCGTCGACAGGCCATGTTTTTTTGAGTCGTGGGTTCGAATCCCACTATCAACAATACTAAACTTTTTCAGACTTTCCCCATCCATGTCGAACTTGAAAAATACTCTCCCCGGTATCCCCAGGAAATGAATCCGCTTGCATATTGACACGTACGCCCGTATATCCGGCCGACCTGCTATACCGCCATTTCAGGGGGGTAAAATGGCATAAGGCTTAGTTTGGGTAAGCTATCCTGGTTAACCTTTTTTTGCAGGTGGCCCAACGGACTAATACCCCACCAACACCTTACCATATCGCATAAGCTCAAACAAATGTTGCGGATCATATTTACAATAATAGCGCCAAAACTGCTGAAATATTAGCATCGTGAGGACCGGGCAAAAAAGTTGCGATATATGCGCAAATAAGCCTGAAAACCAAGTAAAACGCCTCCCGAACCTCGAAAAGGCGTGCGTATCAGGATGCCTTGGGATGTCGCCCCTGGAGCTCCCCCCCGGGAGGGCCCCTGGAGGACGGCCGGAAAAAATCGCGGTATATGCGCGAATATATGCCCGAAAACCAAGTTACAAACTACGTTTAAACGCCTCCCGAACCTCGAAAGGCGTGTATCAGAATGCGTTGGGTAGT
The DNA here is from genome assembly GCA_012845835.1 of Undaria pinnatifida. Taxonomy (NCBI): domain Eukaryota; class Phaeophyceae; order Laminariales; family Alariaceae; genus Undaria; species Undaria pinnatifida. The sequence goes on from JABAKD010000022.1 coordinate 8,531,729, forward strand.
CTTAAATAAAGCAGAAACGACCTAAGCGCAATTGTGTGAAATTACTAGGGGCGAGACACAGAATTTCAGTACAGGTCGACCAAGTGGGCATGTTTCCGGTGTTGCTCGCTTTCGTAGCTCAAAGCGGGAGAGAAGCAGCTTTCATTATTTCCACCAGAAATCGAAGATGACAACCTGGGACGGCAGGCACGAGTCTCTCCGTCTCCTGACTACCCCGAATAAAAAACGACATCCTATCATACGAAAACGGCCAATTACCTATTTAAATCAGGTAACTATCGGCCTTTCAAGGCCGCACCTCAACACTAGCTCACCCTGATGAGTCCCATATGCAGAACTATGGGAGATGCGGAGAAACTTCGGTTCTACGAACTAGGTCATGAGCGAAGATGCGGCTGCCCAAAACCCACTCCCACACCTCTAAACGTCCTGGGTAGGAAGCCAGGGAAACGCGATAGAAAAGAAATTGAAGGAAACGCAGACCCCATAATACGGCAAGCCACCGATCGAAACCATGCCGCGTACCGCTAGCGTGGCGGGGGAAGGGCGAAACAGAAAAGGCACCACGGCAAAACAAGCCACCGCTTTGAGCTACGAAAGTGAGTAGCACCGGGGATTTGCCCACTTGGTCGACCTGTAGGGATGCTCTGTGTCTCACCCTTAATCACTTCACACTGACCCCTGTATGAAGAGGTGCTGCACGAACTCAAAGCACCAGGCGAGATAGTCTCAGATAAACGTGAGGGACCTGGCTCCCTTCAGGTTCTGAGGACTGAGCCCTGCTGTTACATGCTACACAAGGGCCGATTGGGTGCAGATCGCAGTGCAACGCACAGAGATCAAAGTGTCTATTGGGGGGCCCTCCGTTGGAAATAGTATCACCCGATGTCGAAAATCTGAAAAATTTAAATTTCAGGTCGAAAAACGTACCACTGTTCGGAAATGTAATAACTGTTCGATCACCAATATCAATACACAAGGGTCCTTATAGTGCCTGGCAATGGGCCATCCTCCGGGTCCTATCGTATGTCAGTGCTGTTCATGACGTGATGTATTATGTCGTATTTTGATACTGGAGGCACCTCGTACCATGTACTTGCTATGCGTGTATCATACCTTGTATATATTCCTCGTGTACTCCATATCCATGTACGCGATGGATATGTGTTTGCCTTTGCTGTTACCTGTGTATTCTTCTTGAGTTATTGGGGCGGGGACACAGAGTGTCCCCTGCAGGTTTGCTTATTGACAGGTCCTCGATGAGTTACCACTTTCTTAGCCGTAGTAGAGAAGCAGCTTCATTATTTCCACAGAGCCCCGGATAGCAACTGAGAGCCGAGGCGCATGCCTCGGTTCATTTACTGACTACCCCGGATAGATAACACCAACTTATCAAACGAAAACGGCCAATTACCTATCAAATCAGGTAATTGCAGGACTTTCAAGGCCGTACCTTAACACTGCTCACCCTGATGAGCCGCATATGCATACATATATTCGGGAAACTCCGGTTCTACGAACTAGACCATGAGTGATGCGGCTCCTCAAAACCCACTCCCGCACCTCTAACGGCCTGGCTATGGAGCCAGGAAGACGCGAAGAAAAGCAGTTGAAGGAAACGCAGACCTACAACAAGGCAAGCCACCGATCAAAAACCTGACGCGTACCGCCGGTGTGGAGGGGGGAGGACAGAAAAGGCTCTACGGCAAACACACCACAGAAGAGGCGCTATGAAAAGGCAAACCTTTGTCGAAAGGAGGGGGAACACAGGCGCTAATACAAGGGAGAAGTCATGCCAAAACCCTCCCGCGGATCATTTGGCATGGCGGGGGTTAGATGAGGAAACGACAAATACCCGGAATGGTAGGTGACACCGCCTGCAGCCCCTCAAGGGGGAAGAGTGTTTAGCCGAAACAAATAGGACAAATACAATACAAAAAAATACTAAAAGATAACACACAATCACACACACATATATATACATATTTACATATATAGCCCTGTACCACGTTATGCGCGACCAGGGTACCCTGGTCCCCCCCCAGCTCTGGGCTGAGGAGGGCGTTGGTAGGACGAAATTGAACAAACACGAAAACCGGCAGTCCTGCGCCTCAGATAGCCGTGCGAAAACCCGGACCCTGGCCCGGCACAGGGCGGGGGGGGTGCCGGCAGTACTAACAAAAAAAAGGTTAGAACCGCCCAAAACCCAGTCAAAAAAACGCTCGAAACACGACGGACAACCCAAAGGCAAAACTTTAAACCTCGTGACCCAGAAAAAAACGGGGAACTATCGAGGGGCGGCGGTGGCTTGAAAGTCAACTGGACTCGGTCGCGCCTCGAGTTTAATCTACGTTACGTTGAATCCCCCAAGAAAACGCGCTGGCGATGCGAACTTGAAGGCACCAAGAGTCTCGTACGGCTCCCGTCGAAGTCGTGTAGCGTGCCGGGGGAAGAGGAAGTTTAATCGGCCCCGGGTCGTCCAGAAAGCGGACCAGGTATACCTTGTCCTCGTTTGTGCTCGTGCTGATTTTTCCAAGCCACCATAATTCATCGTCTTCCTTGTACCAAAAGTGGGCTCCTTAAGAAAGCACCGTGTCCAGGTAGCGGCGGAGCCAATGGGCGCGGGTAACACAAGCGTAGCCCGGTGCTGGGAAACGCTCTCCGTTGTTGCGGGGGAGCTCGCGCTGTGCCGCTCCGATCCGCATTCGGCGGTAAAGTCGGTTAGTGTGGCTGTGCGGGTCCGGCGTGCCGGCCCAATAACGCCACATGTGGGGGCGGGAGACGTGGAGGCCCATTTCCCGCTCCCAGGAAGTTTCAGAGAGTCCCGCCCAATGCGTCTTACATAGCACCACGACGCCGCCACCTTGCCCCCGGACCGATTGATGGCCGGTGATCTGCTCCACTTCCAGCCGCTGGAGGGGGGTCGAAACATCGTCTTGAGCGACGTGGCACGGAGGGGACTTCTTGGAAATGTTTTTGAACACATACTGCGTTAGCCCCGGCGCTCGGTATTTGGACATGTCCCCGCTGTCTTGGAGGTTGGCGCAGGGCTTGCAGCGTTCTATCGCCACACGCCGACGAGCATCCGAACCGGGCAGGTCGGAAGGGAGGTCCAAGTAGATGAGGTTTCTTCCGTGCGGCGAGCTGTCCGGGGTCTCGGCGACGGAGCAGGGACCGACAGCCAGGATCTTGTAGAGGCCCGTCCAGTTAAGCGCGAGTTTGGCCCTGAGTACCTTGTCGTCCGTGTCCGCCTTCACACTCTTGCAGATGGTGGAGGCAGAGTTGTACATCTATGCCCAACCACCGACAGCGAAGTTAGGTGCCGGACGCAGCGCGTCGGTGAGGGCGGAGTTTCTGCGGTTAACACGAGAAGCGGTGAGGGCGCGATAGGCGCGAACAGTGTCGTTCGCGCGCTTTTGTCGGTCGGTGGCCAAGTCGCAGTAAGCCAGGTGGTCGCGGGCCAGAATCTGGTGCCCCACGACGCCGGTGTGGTCGAAAACCGTCAGGGGGAGACGTGGGAGTCTGCCCATGTGGACCCCGTCGGGCGCCAGGCCCGTCGCCGCGCTGACGGGAGTGTTGTAAGCGAGTTCGTCGTTAGGAAGATGTAAGTCTCAATCGTCTTGTTGCTCGTTGGCAACCATAGACACATAGTGTGGTTCACCCGCTCAACGCCTCCGTTACAGTTGGGATGATAGGAGCTTGTAGCGAGCTTGCGCACGCCCAATAGCTGAAATACAGCTTGTGATAGCTTGGAGCAGAACTGCAGGCCATTGTCTGAGACATGATGCGCGGGCACCCCCACAAGGGAATGTATTGGTTCACCAGGATATTGGCTGTACCCTCCGCGGTAAACCCAACGGCAGTGACGGGGAACCTGTCGGCCCGACGACTGAAACGATCGGTGAACAGCAAGATGTAGGTGTTGCCTCGTGGCGTGACCGGAAGGGGGACCAAGCAGTCGACACTGACGGCGACGCCTGGTCTTTCCGATAGAGGCATTGAGGTGATTGGCCGTGGGGTTTTCAGCGCTTGGCACTTCAAGCAGTGTCGAAGCCACCACCGGGTCCACACATTCATGCCAATTCACCAGTAAAACCGCTCCAGCATGCGCAACGTGCGCGTGGTGCCAAGGTGGCAAGAGGCCGTCGAATGACAAGCTTTCATGATCCAAGGGCGCATGGGCAGGGGGTCGTAGATGCGAACCATCTCGTTGTTTAGCAAGCAAGCAGCTCGCCCCACAAAGTTGGGGTTGTCAGACCATGTCGCCGGCAGTGTCTGGTTACGGACGAGTAGGACGATGTCGTCGTCGGTTATATGTAGCCGACCCTTACCCGCCAGATCCTGGATGTCGGAGAGGGAGGGACGCTTGTGCGAGGGGTAGCACGCCAAAACGTCGGGCGGCAGGACCGATGGCCGGCCGATAGAGATGTAACGCACCGTGGCGTGGCACGTTGGCTCACCGTGCTGCTCTCGCTTCCAATCGGCATGCGAATAACGCGCGATGAAATCAGCGAACCGCAACTCATCAACGTCGTCACGGGCGTCTAACTTTGGAGGTGCAGTTGGCGTATCGCCAGAAGTGGGCGGAGGTCGTAATATAGGAGTTCCAATAGGCTCCGCGCGGTCACGGTCGGACGGTAGTGCGAGGACCGGAGAAGCGGCAGAAGCAGGGGTCGCGGCGGTCGACGGGATCGGCCGCGGCCGTGGGACTCGCGGCGGGGTGTAGACACTACGGGCAGATGGTCGAGGGGATCCGCCGGGCCCGAATCTATACGCTACAGCAGGGGTGCACTACCGGTTGCTGTCGCTGTTTGTTGGCGCGTCGTCGATGACGGACGGGCCGGAGTGCCAAGCAAGACAGAGACGGACACAGTCGAACCGGTGGTCGCGGCGGAGTCCGTCTCCTGTGTAGACCTCCTTGATATAGGAGTCGACTGTGCGATGGGCGTCGCTGCAGCGAGGGCTTCTGCGGAGCCCGTGCCGCCCTCGATGGGTATGGCCAACACCGAAGCGAAAACGGTGTCAGCGGCAGGTGAAATCGACTCGCGGCCGGTATAGCCTTCGGCAGTGGCGACGGAGGCATAGACACGAACGACGAATCTCCCCGGGGGAGCAGAAAGGCCATCAATCCTTATGCGTGGCTTGCGTGTGCGAAAATCGTGAAATTCGGTAGAGGTGAGAGATATCCCACCCAAGACAGCATGCTCAGTGCGGGGCACGCCGGCAACGCCATTTCTTGAGTGATTGGGGCAGGGACACAGAGTGTCCCCTGCAGGTCTGCCTATTGAGCAGGTCCTCGATGAGTACCCACTTTCTTCGCCTTAGTAGAGAAACAGCTTCATTATTTCCACAGATCCAAGAATAGCAACTGAGAGCCGAGGCGCATGCCTCGGTTTCATTTCCTGACTACCTTTGAATAGATAACGCCAATCTATCATACGAAACGGTCAATTATCCATCAAATCAGGTAATTGCAGGCATTTCAAGACCGTACCTTGACATGCTGCTAATAATGGTGTTCTGAGTTGCTTGCTTTTGGTTTTGAAATGATGTTTGGCCATTGCATACGGCATACCCGCTGCGTGCCCCGTCTGTTGCTCGCGCACGTCCGCCTGCTGCTCATTGTCCATCATGAACCTACGCATGCTTGTTCATGTCTCATAAATGCCTGCATGCTAAATGACAGAACCTTTTCCCGAAAACCAACTGCCAACAAAAGGTATTGATACAAGCCAGAGGTGATGTGCATGATAACACTACCCGCATGCGCTCGCTCACTGAGAGACAGGGTTGGTAAGGCTATCACAGTAGAATATGCCCCTTCGTAATTTAAGACGATACTATTTTCCGCTGCTAAGCAGCTGCTGTGTATTAGGTTGAATTCACCCTTGGGCTCGAAGTCGTTTTGGGTTAGGCGGGGACAATACGTCCTCGAGGAAGAAGCATCAGAAATCATCGGGGCACCCCCATAACCGAAACGGTGAGCACACCCAACGTAATATGCAATGAACGCTTGACCCTCTACGTTCCCGGCTGCACCGCTTTCTAAGTTGCATACCAATCGAGCGTGGCTAACGAGTACAATACTACCGGGGTAAAAAACCAAACCAAACCGATAAGGGAGAATAATAGGAGCCCGCCAGCTCAACCAGCCGCCTACGCGGCGCTGCTATACGTGCCAATCAACCGCAAGCCTCGGCGGGGCACGCGTGATACGTGGTGAGAGAGGTATGTATCAAATCTGCGCAATTTTGTTTTTCCCTCCTTTTTGTTTTTCCCCCAAACAGGGTCGAGGTGTTATTCAGACATTGGCATGATACTAACCCACACAGATATGGGGGGGGGTGTTTCACATGCATTTACTATATTCTTTGTGCTTGTGGCTCACCGTTCTGGCGAAGGAGTGGTTCACAAGCGTATACTGTATCAATTGTGCTCGTCATTCACCGCTGTGGAAAAAAATAGATCATACGTGTGGACTGGGTTCTTTGCACTTGTCGATAGCCGCTCCGTGTAAAAACTAGTATATACAAAAAAGGAAAAAATGTGCCTCAGCTGTGAGATCGACCAAGAACGATTTGGATCAAAACTCAGCTTTGCAAGCTGCGTGTGATACTTCGATCGCGCGTGTTACGGGGTGTGCATACCCCTGTCAAGGATGCAGGTAAAACAACTAGTATTATAGCACCAGAGCAAAGCAGCAGTGTTGGCGCGATTACGACACGTAACCTAGAATAGGTACCAGGCGTACACAAGAGACGCTACTCCCTAACCTCTTGCTGATTCATACTCGTAATATACATACAGTAGTATGGTATATTATGCAATAGCAGTTTAACACAATAATAGTAAACATTTCGTTACTTTATTCCCGGTACCTGGCATGCCTGGTATAGAATACACCGCTACTGCAGTGCAGTAATGTTGATAGTTGTGATGTGGTCGGGTAGGTTAGTTATAAACGCACGGCGCTCGTACGCATGTACCGGGGGCACGCTTGCTATCGCATGCTGCTGTACCGTATCATATGTGTACCATGCTGCGGTGCCGCAATGGGTATCATGCCCTGTCGTAAAGGCTATAGTTAGACTACGTATGTAGGGGATCGCATGTCAGGTATGCTCAAAGCTCGTACAATGCGCGAGGCTTGGAACCACACTTAGTGCATGCCCGATGCTCGACGACGGTATCTACCGTGGCGTATACTAACACTTTGGTGCGTGAGTCTCTAGTTGCTCGGAAAACGGAGATATAGACCGCTTTGGGTGTTAGGTGTGGTCACCTGGAAATCTGCTATTTAGGTATCCGCTGGTACTTGAAAACAGTCCTACGTTTGGTCTTAAACCGCATGCAGGTACGTCTGCTGCTCGTGCCCTGTCCGTCTGTCGCTCGTGCTGCCCGTCTGCATGCTCGTCGCGTATCATGATTATTCGTTCACCAACAAATGCATGCATGCTGTTGAAGACCAAACGTGTTCTTGAGTGCAAACTGCCACCGGATCATGTTGAACGGAAGCCAGAAGATTTCACCCTTCTCGGGCTCCCGTTGTCTTTGTTTCTGGGCTGCCATGGCCGCAATATATAATACACAAGTATAATCGCGTTCGTTTCACTCGCGTACGAGCATGCGAGCTGTGAGTTGATTATTCCTTTTAGAGTAACTATCGTAATTCGTGTACATGTAAAGCTAATTGTACCCTTACGCACGGAGTCAACAACAGCGTTCTATGAATACATGGCTGTGAATTTGACGGCTGCAATTTCATTGTAGAGTACTGCTGGTACAGGAGTGTAGCGAAGTCGATAACACAACAATGCGACTGCGGCATTTTCATCACTCTTGCCTCATTTTTTGCCGTTGGCTGCAAAGCAAAGGGGGGGTTTGTGCAAGAGATCATGTCTTGCCTCACTCGTCCAATATTATGATAACAGGAATGGTAGTCACGTGTGCAAGGTCATGTCCTGTTCCACATGATATATCTGGTACCAGGTATATAATAATAGGACAACGGGCATGATATTCACAGCGCACGATTAACGCTTTGCAGCAGTTTTGGTTGTGAATGGACAGCAGTGGATGCACTACGCTTATACTGTATAGATTTACTTAAAGTACCGCTGCAGATAAATTTGTAGCAGAGTTGGTGCATCCCATTCATTCAACTATTTCTTGGGTCTGCAAAGGTAGTAACTCTTTGCCCTTGGAAGTAGTCTTTTCGTAGGCTCACCAAGAAAAGTCATGAGAAGACAGCACCCATGTACACATTATTCACGAGAAGAGGACACATGTGTACACATTTCGCTTTTCTGCCGGCTGACGAGGGATTGTGCTCAATCGCTCATTTGCACCGTTTCAGGGTACATAACGACCGCATGCAGACGTTCAACGGCGTTCTGTCGACTGCGTTACCGCTGTACCATGTGTCTGCCAGCATGTTTTTTTATGGGATGGTATGGCATCACCGCAGCATATCAAAACACACAAACACATTAGGAGTGGAGTGCAGTAGGAAATCCGGGGTTTTTGGTGCGCACGACATGATAGACTGGTAATCAAACACTGGACGGTTCCCGACCATCGCTATTACCTCCTCGGTGGTCAATCATACAGAGGGACGCCGGTTTCGAGGAGTGTATGTTCCTCGTATAGACTGCAGCTTGTCCTATCGAGGCATTTTTGTCTCCGAACCCGGACTATGAGTTATCCGCGAGGCCCCTGACGTCTTTTGGATCCGTTAATAATACATAAATCAATTTTAACCGTTGTACCACATCTCACAGGGACAGAAGTTTACCATAGTATTTGGGTGTTACGGTTTTCGTGGAGTTTGCGCTTGACGGTGTTAATTGTACGGCTACCATGATTTCCCAACACTGTCGTTAAATGTTTACTTGGTGTACTGGAGTTCCCTAATCATTTGCCGTCCATCCGATTATACCTGCCGATGGACTTCGACACTCTGTGATTATACAGTAGCTCATTATGATCCAGAGCTTGGGAAATGTTAACTTCATGGAGGAATGATGCATGCCTTGGGCATCGAGTAATAGACCAACCAGTGTGCATGCTCACTTCTCGCTTCGACCAAACGAAGGCAGAAAAGTGACGATGAGGCAGTCGCTAGAGAAACATTGTGATGCATCTTTAACCCTTCGTTTTTCTGGCTGCACCGTTCCGCTGCCACACATGTGCTGCATCCAATGCCGCGAGCCGAGTGCCAGGGGTAAGATGGCGACGACCATCGTGAAGCAATCCAAGGACAGGAGGGGAGCCGCGCGGAAATAAACAAATATAAATAATGAAAACAAAGATGGGAAAAAAAAGAGGAACAAGGGGAAAAAAAGTAAAAAAGGAAGGAATCATCAAATGTAATGTGTTAGAAGATCTCAGAACAGCTAAATACCGTTGCCGCCGTAGCAGCACATGCGAGTCGCCGCGGCAAGGGGGGGGGATCTGGGTGATAAAGTATTTTGCCGCAGCAACGCGCTCAACCACTCCATCACCCGCGGTAGTGAGGGCTAGGTGAAGTCCGAGCACTGCAGAAGACTTGAAAGTTGCAGCAGAGCGCCCACCACCGCAGCAGCAGCTAGGGTATCGACGCCCATCTCCCCTAATGTCAGCACCGCATCAAATCCGGTGGCACGAACTGAGTTGGGTGACGGGTTGGTGTAGCCCCCTAAAAGGCCAGAGCCAGTGACGGCGCCGGGAATTCGGCAGAGAGGAGAGACGGGCATCTTTATGCTGGTGTTTCTTTGTCTCTGTGTTGTGTGCTTTGCCTACCTGAGCGAGGTGGGTGCCATTGACTCGGGTGGATGTCATTGATTTGTGTATTGTGTGCTGTGCCTACCTGAGCGGGGTGGGTGCCATTGAGTGTGTTTGGGTAAGCGTAGGGGGAGGATAGGCTTGTGCGACTCCATGCAAGATCGCGCGTGTGACGCCTTGACCTATGCGGATTGTGGGGGCAAGTTCAAGGAGAGTGGGGTGTGTGTGAGTGATTGTGGCGTGTGATTAATGTGAGGGGGCGCAGGTTTGTGATTTTCGGATGATGCCACCCTAGCCCGTGCAGGTTCCGCACGGGCCACTGCTTATTGTGGGAGCCTAGCCGAGGCGGGCAAAGGAGTGTCGTGTGTGATTGTGAGAGTTTTGTGTGTATATGCGAGGCTTTGAACTTGTGTGATAAGATCCCAGGCTGTACTTATGTTGGACTGACCGCTGCGGAGTGTGTGCTCGCGATTGTAGACAAGAAGTTACATGCGCACAAGAATGAGCCGTGCTAAAGGCGACGGAGGGAGTCAACCCGGTGTATCCTCACGCCTGCAGCCAAGCGACGTGGCGGGAAAGTGGGTGTTCAATCCTTAATGTTGGGGCTGGCCATCATCGCTAACGTCGACGCCCTCCCGTAGCCGCGAGCTGGGCTGTATGAATGAGGGTCTTGATGTGGGTATTTGTATGTGTTTCTGCGAGTGTTTGTGTGTGGCACCATTCGATACCACGCGTAGGCCTTTGTTGTGTGTTTCATTGCGTGGATAGAGGTTTTTGCGCGTAGTTTAGTGCGCTTTCCTTGGATGTTGAGCGTGTATGGCGCCATTTGACACAAGGTATTTGCCACAACGAACGCTGCGGTTTAGCGATACGATACCGAGGGGGAAGAGAAGGAGGAGGAAGTTCACGCGCGGGATACCGCTTGCGCTCCGAATTCTGTCGCAGAAGAGCGCCTTGTAGTCGTATGACGCTGCGTCTGGGGGGGGTAGCACCATCGCAGCGGAATGGCGGATATCCTTAAAGAGGACATCGGACAATGAGTATTGTAAGCAACGCTCGGATGGGTCGGTGGAAATATTGTACCGACAACGGGTATTTTAAAGAAATCGCGTAGGGCTGGGTAGCGAGCGGTGGCTTTGCTCAATCGAGCGTCCGTGCGTGTGTATGCATAGAGACCTAGACGATATGACTGCGCGCCACCAAAGAGTAGCTACGGTGTCTGGGCGGCTGCTTTATTTTGGGAAGGAACTCGTTTTTGTTTTTGGCAATGCTCCAAGACAATGCCATGAAGGACCTCTGTTTTCGGTTTGGGAAACAGGCACCTGCGGGTGAGGGTGGACCGGGCCAGCAGGTCTGGGAATTCCCGGGAGCTCCCGTCAACATCTGTCGTGATGCTATCACTCAATAGCGATGCAGGGGGGAAGCAAGCGGTCGAGAAAGTCAGCCAAGCTCAGCGAGATTGAGAGGAGGTTGGTCGCAGCGAAGTACTCCGAGGAATCGAGGAACACCAGAACGCTGCCAACCGGGGATGAAGTTCTCCAACAATGGGCAGTGTGCAGGATCGGCGGGTCGGTTAGGGCGGAGGGGGCGGGACGAATTCAGCTTCTGGAGTGCCCGCTTTGCCCCGGCTCCCACCCGCGCTGCCAAGGGGTGGTTGGAAATATCAGCGGATATCAGAAGATGGAGGAGAGCATCGAAGGATGTCTTACTAGGACATTAGTTGATCGCCGGGGGCATTTAGCGGCGCGATAGGCGAAGAGTATCGTGGCCGTTTGCTGGACGATGCCCGGAACTGCCACCCTTCGACCCGTCGTTCCAGATCGGCACCGTCACAGCGTGTGCAGACCACGGTGGGTATGTTAGTCGTCGAATGCCTACTTGGAACCGACGCCCACATGCGTCGGGCTGAGGCGGTGCTACAGCGACGGAGAATTGGGCAAGAATGAAGGATTGATTGGATGAAAAGCGTGCGCTGTGTTTCCGGGCCGTCACCGGGATGCCCGCTTTGCACCGAGCATGATTATGCGTCCGGCAGGGGGGGTGTTGCAGCGTGGCAGCGTTAGGAAAGGGAAATACGACGCGTGGCAACTGTGTGCTGATCAGTCTCACGCGGAGGGTCTGTCTGTGAGCAGGGGGTAAGTTTTGTACGCTGGACAGGAGTATGAAGAATGTCCCCGGTGCGGGAAAGCCTACGGTTTCTGGTAGAAAGTCCAGTAACGCGGAATGGAGGGACCGACCAGTGTCTGTTGATGCTACCCTTGAAGAAAGAAAGAGTTAATAGCGAAGTGGCCTGTGTGGCTCTCTACCAGCTCGTTGCCCCATTGGCACTGCCGTGTCCACCGTGCCCGTTGCCACGCTTGTTCCCTCGTTGGTCATCCGCACGGACTGTTTGCGACTACGACGTGACTACGGTCCCCATACCTCCAGAACTCCAGACTCCTCCACTAAGAGGCGCTGCACAAACTCAAAGCACCAGGTGAGAGAGAGTCAAAGATAGACGTGAGGGATCTGGCTTCCTTCGGGATCTGAGGACTGAACCCTGCTGTTGCACTTGCTGCTTGCTGGAGACGTTCTGGCAGAAGGCGAGACGGGGCCGTTTGTTCAGGTAAGCGATAACGCCTGCCAGCTAAAAAAGGGCCAACTGCTATAAATAATAAAGCAGCAACGAGAGAGAGGGGATACCATAACATAATCCACAGCCCCAAAGGGGCGTGGAAACACACAGAACAAGACAGACAGGCATAGCCTGTGACCATTCACATCACACGCAAGCAACGCTTGTGAAAACAAGATACAAGATGTCCTGATTTGATTATCGGTCTTGTCCAAGAGGGTAGGATTGACGAATAGGAGGGGATGGAATGGCGACAGAGTGCGCGAGAAACCCGCAGGTCTCAGCTTGAGTTGAGCGAAATAAACAAAGCGCTCACAACCTGACGATGCGACAAGCTGTGAACCTGGCGTTCTGTGGCCCGTGAATATCGTTCGTCGGTTTGGATTTTCTCCGAGGTTCTCCTCTGAGATCCTCACTTCTCATCTACTAATCGGCAGCTTAATATTGCCGCATATATCAAGTAGTTGGCAATACACTGCCGTCGCACCTTGTGCTGCTGCTGTGGCCTACTCACTGCCGGCGGCTATGATACCGATCCCCTCGGGCCGGTTAGGCTACTGGCTACTGCTAGATAGTCAGATGGCTATCCTCAACACGAACGCTCGATGGACGTGACATAGTCAAACTTGCTGTATTCAACCATCAAGTTGGAACAATTAAAATTAGGTTGTGTTGTATTCTCGATGCTGTATGTGAAAGGTGTCACGACTTGATCTGTTTTAATATCTCGAAATATATGACTCTAGTAATTTTTTCGGTGTATATAGTTGTCTGCACTCTACTTTGTGTGCATCTTTGCGTGTTCGTTGGCGGCTGTGTCGCAGAATATTTTCATTACTCCTTTGCAGCGTCGCCACACCACCAACACTTCGTTCCTCGCTTACGATGGGCGACCAATCATTCTACAACCGGCGAATGCAACAGAACGAATAACCTGGCAGCATAGAAGGGATACATACTAGATTTGAATCATGGACGAGCATTCAAACTGCAAGAATATGACACAGAAGTTGGAACCCGCGCGGGTCTCACTGTTTTTTCGTTCGTTTTTTTTTATGCATCATTTTTTCTTTCCAGCTCAACTCGTAAAAGCTTTTACCCTCAGCGAACAGTCTGGACATGCCGTGGTCACAGGTATCTTCCCTTTCCCCCCCCGGCACGTGCCTTCATTTTTATTCCGCATAGAGTTAATCATTCACACTTTTCATGTTTTGATGCTCGTCAACTTGCATCGTATTTCACCATCTCGCTCTCTCGCACTTTTGGCCTGCCAAATTGCTAGAAAGAGTCCCTTGAGGGGCTCGAACCTACGACCTCGACCTCAATAGTTTCGCGGCCCACTATTGAACCACCGAGGACGTCAGCACTACAATACATTACGTATATACGAGACAGGCATACTCGATACGATACTACTCTTTGTGCTAAATTCTACGACGATGTTGTTGACCAAAGGTTTTGCATCCCAAAGGTTACCTGCAATGTCATCTATCATCGTTAGTGTCTGAAGCACAATCCTTACGATACGCCACGGCAATATAGCCAGAGGGTGGATGGAAAGTTGACCGCGGGCATGCACTAGAGAAATGCAAGATGTAATACTGACAAAACTCACAGCTGAATACCAGGAATAAGTAACATTTCAATGGTCGGTGTGTTGAACAAGAATTAGAAGCAACTACTACTGTTGTACCAGCCTACCACGGTTCTTCCCCTCCCAAACAGAAAAGACGTGTGGTTCTACTACAAATCAAATCATGCCGTAAAGCTGGTGCGACCCAAGACGATGCAGATATCCTTCTGGCGATCCAGAGGATGATATGGCGTGGCGAACCCGGAGGTGATGCTCGCCCAATCGTAAATAATGATGACGTACAGAGACCCCAGAGTCGATGTCCCGGCAGCCCTAAACAACATGTTAACATCCGGCGGCCCCAGATTTGATGTTCAAGTAGCCTAAAACGATCTATGAGGACGCAGCATTTATAAGATGATTTATTTGGGCAACCCCAATAGATAGGTTGATTATACTATTGGCCAGACCCGAGAAAAACCTACGGCGACCTCGCGTTGCTGTTGCTGCTGCGGCGACCCCGGTATCTCCCGCTGTCCAATGTGCAATTCCGGTGCTCCCACCAGCTTCTGTTTGCATCGATCCCGTGAACTGCTATTTCGGCAATCCCGCGTTTGGACATATGATAAGCAGCGACCACAGCGATCGTGCTCAAGATGATGTTCAGCGACCCCGGAAAGGATGTCACGGCAGCCCTGAAACATACGCAAACGTCCAGCGATCCCAGAACGGACGTTTCAGTAGCCCAAGACCATCGATGAGGACGCCGAAATTCCCGTCAATCCCAACAGATTTACAACAATATAACCCGATCCAGACAAGACACTTCGGCGACCGTTCGTCGCTGTTGATGACGTGGCTTCATATTGCTCGATACCATACGGAAATACTTTCATGTTGTTCGATATGATATATTGATACTTCGATATTTCGATGTATCAAATTTGTCGATACGATATCCAAAACTACCAATTGTCATGGCAGTGCGTAACTAGTCAGGCTGCTCCACCCGTCAAGTTTCATGGCGGACGGACAAGCCACCGCACGTGTATAAAGCACGCGTTTAATCTGTATTAATATGTTCTAAACATGCCACAACGAAAACCGGCATACATCCCAAGGCAGCAGCAGCAGTCTGTTGCTATTTGAAGCGAACTATGAGGAGGGGTGGAGGCAGGCGGCTAGTAGTTTCGATGGTCGGCGTAAAACGTGTTCCGTTTTTGGCCTTGATTCCTCTTATTTCCGTAGATGTTTGTGAATGATGGACGTTACAGTTCATGCTTCATGCTGCCCTTAGTTGGATGAAAAACACAAGGATCTGATAGAGTTTTCGAACGACCAACGCTAAAGCTCATGCAGCACATTGTCGGATGGCAAACACGAGAAAAAAAAATATTGCAGTTTTAATTACCGAAGACTTTCCAATGTGTGAGATGCCATTCATACCCGTCGACGGGACACGCCGCGGGTCTACTACGTCTACAGGTCAAACGTAGGGAGTTGAGTACCATAAAAAAGGACAACACATCATTGTTCCGAGTGTGCTTGAGGCGCAGTCGCCATTTCCCAAACCTATTACTACTAACTGCACATAGTTCAAACCAAACTACGAGTACACTTACTTGAACGTAATTTCACAGTTTAACTTCACGCAATAAACTATCCAAGTGTGCTTTCTTGCTTACTTGCCACTGCAACTACGCCGCACTACATTTGCGCTATGAAATCCAGCAGTGAGGAATGCCAGATCTCTAGACACTCAAAACCCTGTACCGTACTACATATTCTAGTTGGAGGTACACTACCGCCACAGAACCACACCAGAAACAACAATGACAAGGACATCGACAACAGTTAACATCAACTGCAACAAACCGTTTCGGATTTTGGCGATTACCCCAAGGGAACCGTGAAGAAAAAGTGCCCCGGGTCGACAAACACAAACACGACATACATACAGCAAACGTCGACGAGGCGTATTAAATATTCTGCTACACGCTACATACAGCACAGCATCGTTTAAGCGGGATACCTTTTGTTGGTTTCTAACCTGTCCCTAGCAATTCCTGAACAACGCGACATTTCGGTGGCTTGTATCCCCTAAGCGTTTACGGAGTTGCCAAACAACAGAGCACGTGACAAAAAACATACACACTCAAGAAAGAGCCGCTACACACGAACAACAACTTACGCATAATAAGTTCAGCACATATTTCATGTGTCTTAATCAAGGCCCTTCAAATTTGTCCAACCTCCAGCTTTGACGCCATCGAGCGAGGCGCGTTGAAAATCGTAGCTGTGACTACCAACCCACCCGCCGAACCACCCACCTACCCACCCCCCACCACGCTCATTGTCTTGTGTTAGTTCGTTTCTCCCAGGGCTGGGATTCCCTTTCAAGAAAGCAAGGTACGCTTGATATGCCGCCAGCCTATCCACTCCAACGCCCACCCAACGTACCCACTCACTCCTCTACCCTCTTTGCCGCGTGCTATTCAGTTTCGTCAGGGATCGGCGTCGCTTTCAAGAAAGCAATATATCTTCGAATCCGTTCCTATCTACGATACCATTCAGCCACCGACCCACCCTCATACCTGCGTGTTACATCGCTTCACCGATGGACTGGGACTCGCTTTCAAGAAAGCGGCTCGCGTTTGCGACGTCACCGGCCCACCCACTTGACTCGCCTATCTACACACCCATTCACACACAACGGCCTTGACAGCCTGGGTTGTATCAGTACAGCACGATTTACCGGGGGTCACTTTGAAAAATAAGCGTGTTTCAGCCCGTGCCTGCATTTGAGAGGGCACACAGGCAGATCCCCCTCCCTTCCCCGGTTCTTGAGAACCCCACCCCCCCCTCCCCCCACCACCACCATTACCACCACCACCGGCACTGTCCTCGTATGCCTCCTCCCTCATAGCACACTCCTCGATGTCAGCTGCTCAGCACAGGCTAAGCATAGCCATGTACAACTGCACCCTAGGTTTTCGCAAGAAACTACTTATTTCTAGTATGGGATTATGTTACCACTGCAAAACGTGTCCCACACTTATTCCAAGTAATTCATCCCAAAAACTCTTAACTCCATGTGATTAGTCCCCAAAACAAACTGGGGTCCGATGCAGCCCAGCACGGGCCCAAGTCCAACCTAGCTCTACGGGTCAGGTTGAGTCGCCGTATTTTCCCGTACTTCTTCCAGAAGGTCCAGCCATTCGTCCCTATCTTTTCCAGGTGAGCTTAGCTGTACCCTTATGCTCTGGGTCTCTTCTGACTGGAAGTACAGGCTGTCTTTGCCTCCTGGAACCACCGCAAACCTCTCCTCCTTGATCTCAACCAACTTGCACTGATGCAGGGGCAGAGGGAAGGCGGGGGCAGGGGGCGGGCGGGGTGTATGTGTGTGCGAAGGGGGATGTGGAAATATTGTCATTCATGGCCGCAGTCTGTCAGACCGTAGACCCTCGCATCCTTACAATTCCGGAGCAGGGGGGACGGGGGGGGGGGGTTAAATCTGATGCGAAGTACATACTACTCGTAATGATGGCAGTCCGATACAGGGGGAGGACAGGGGGAACAAGGGCGGCTAAATGTGAAATAACCATGGTAGGTCTGACACACAGGGGAGGGGGGGGGCATGGATGGCTTACTCTAATACGAAGCTTTGTACTGGTATATTACGGCAGGCCTGGCACATGGGGGAAAGGGGTAGATAAATATAACATTTGCGGGACAACCTCACCATCATGCACGCCTCGTACCTGTACTCTACTCCTGAACGTGACGGTTTTGCGCGGGGTAAGCAAACCCCCCTCCCGCGAGCGAAGCTCAGCCCACTCTTTTTCTGTTGTCCTGCGCCCCCGCGGAACCATCATTCCCCCACAGTTTACCATGTCCGCGTTCGACGCCCCTCCCCAGCCACCGCCTCCGCAGTTCCTGAAGATGTTTCCGCATACTTCTCTAATTTGTTTGAGAAGACTGAGCGGGCCGGGTGGCCCTTTGACGTCGGTGTTGGTACAGTCCGTGACGGCGGCGGCTGCTGCTGCGGTAATTGCGTCTTCTAGGCCATAGAAGTCCTTGTATGCCCTTGTGCGCCGGGTGTTAGCTTTTGTTCTCATCCTGTTCATGCTTCTCCTGTGCATGGTTGTTGTTTGTGCTGTGGTAATGTACCCTGGGGATTAGGGGGGGGTAGATAATGGAAGGGGGAAAGGGGGGGGGGAGCAGACAATACATAATCACGCCCGTTTCGTTGTTGTTGCCGTTGGTGATCACGGTTGTGGTGGTGGTGACTTTGTTGTTGTTGCTATTGTTGTTGTTGGTGTCGTTGGTTTTCTTGTTGTTGGCGTTGACGACGGTGTTCATAATATTCTCGCTATTTTTTTTAGGGGACGATATATATGGCAAACCAATGTTGGAAGTGTTTTCTCGACTGAATAGCTGGAAAAATAATAAAAAATCGTGCCGTGGGGGGAAATATTTTCCTACTGGGAAGCTGTCGACGAATTTTACGATGGAAACTCTATTATTAACTTTTGGTTGCTGTTGAAAAACGTTCGATGAAAACCATAAACTCTTTCTTAACGGAAAAATCATTTAAAAATACCGTTCGAAAATATTGGTGTGACGGGAAACGGGCAGAAATATACATAGGGATATGCCATCTCGAAGGGAAGGGGTGGTAAAATGCTGTGGGGAGTACTGTTGTGAAACGTGGAGTGACGCGGTTATCAAGCAGGATTGTGTGTTTTCTTGACAGGACGTAAGCTACAGCAGGGGTGCAACATAAACGTTTCTAGGGAGCTTCTCCCTTGAGAGGTCTTACACCCCACCCATACACTGACTTTGGAAAAAAACCTGAAAGTTCAGCCCAATGGACGATGCCATGGACAAGGTAATATACCGACGAAACCAGCAAAACCACTAATAAATGAAAATGGTGCTTTTTTACCACTCTAACGTGCTTCCAAACCTCAACGTGTATCAGGATGGCAAGGAAATATCTGAGGACACACGCTACGATTGAGATACCGTAGTAGCTCATGGCCCAAAGCAATCTTAACTAGAACAAGCGTGTTCTCAAGTTCCAAGGCGGGATGGCCTGATCGCCCCGCGGTCAGACGAGACTATTCACGTTCGTTGTATTAGAGCACCCAGCAAGGGAGGAAGGGCAGAGCAAAGGCTGTTAGAACAGCTTGCAGAGTGCTCCACGTCCCGTCTAATCACGGAATCGTATTTCATTTAAGAACATCTTTAAGGTTTATGCAAACCCTCTACAATATGAAACCATCATTTATTTGTTGTTCGGGCCAAACGAACAGATACTAGTCAATCTTTTACTACCCAGTATCGTTGGAACTCCTGACGTGTGAGCACTACGATGATACAGGTAGCACGTGTTTTGGCTAAGTAAGTAAGGCATTTTAGGAATGCCGGGGGCTCCTTGATAACCCAAAACCGTCGGAATTTCGTTTTTTTTTTTCAATACCGGGTATGTTGTTTGTTTCCGTGCCTAGGTATGAGACATGTGATTTGTCGATCGGGTTGCGCTTTCTTTCCTTCTTTTCGAAAGCAGCGGTTTGGGTGGGGTATAGCGCTGCCTCAAGCAAAGGGGCCCAGAAAAAAATGGGCACACCTCTACCATTGTACTTTATACGATTGCAATATATTTTTGTTTCATACCTTAGCCATGGTAGGACGCATTGTGTTACACCATCGTTTGTTTTATCGGAAACGAACTAATGTAGCATACCTATCTTGAAATCATTTGAACGCTATTGGTATTGCTTCAAACAGTATTGCCAATGTTAATTATACGACGTAACCACTGAGCAGTGCAGCCAGCGGTATATCTCTATTGCGGAAGACCATACCGGTAGTAACAATGACCGACCCACGACACCAACAAAACTTGTACCTTCCCCAGGTTTTCTCAACCATATGTGGTCCTGATCACTGCCCTCTCCCGTGACAATAAAAAACATAACCCGGGGTCGACCCGCTTGCATAGCTCAACGGTCATATTGTGTCCCCAACAATAGCACACTCCGGGGTTCGGCTGGCGGCTAAGCCTCGGGGGGGACGGGGGGGGGGGGGGGGGTTGACACCGGATTGTGCTATATTAGAGATACACCGTAGCCACTGAGCTATGTACCGGCAGTCAGCGCTGATGGCATATAGCTCAGAGGTTGTGGTGTACCTAATACTGGAAACGTTGTAAGCAAACACAATACAGTATTCGAACGATATGGGGTATGGTATGCTCCTTGAATAGTATCTGGTGTTGATTAGCATCATGGTGATGGTGTATCTCTGACATCCAGATTCCACATGAGGATGTGGCTCCCTCGATATACTCCGAGGTGTCGATAAAATCGGTCGATAAAATCGAAAAATAGCGAAAAAAACTCATGAAAACTGACAGGGAAAACAAATAGCGCCGTTAGCCACCGTGCTTGTTCAAGTAATCCGTAAAGTATCACCGACAAGCCCAAACGCGTGTACGGTTCAGTTTAAAACACCTAGACTATGCCATCCATAATATTTTTCATCGGGACTTGCTCTTTCTCAGAATCGGTTTTTGGGTGGAGTATATCATAAGCCGCAGGAAAAAAATTGAAAAAAATGCAATTCTCGGACGGAGCACGATCTAGATCATATCTGCAGCAGCTCCTGTGTCTTCCGCTATGAGATACTGCTGTGCAGGATCTGCATGTAAAGGTTACAGACCCAACCCAGGAAGCATGCGTTAGATCATGCAAATCATACGGCTCCCACACAGATCTTCCTTGAAAGTTCTACAATAAGATAATCAACTGCGGATCGGTGATCTATTCGACGTGTGTGTGACATAGCGGGTGCATCCTTACCAGGTGATAATGCTGCTGTGGCGTGGGTCGTTGGCCCCTTAGAAATTCACCCACGTTTTGTGGGACAAACGGCTTGGAATTCAATTGTGGGATACGTATGATATGCCTTGCTGGGCTACGGAAGTGCAGATAGTATGACGTGCCTTAACCAAGCTGCAGTATCGACCGATATCGTTCCTTTCTGCATGAACCTCGCTATCACCTCCAGTCGCCTTGTGGGTGCGATGATGGTGGTAGTGGTGGTGGTGAGTGGACCCGCGCCTTCAGCCCGCACAACGACCCACCCACCGACCCACCCGCCCACCCAACGAATGACAAGAGGTGGGTGCATACTATACCTCAGACTCATGATAAGAGTGGAAATATGAGCATACAGCATTCTTCGAAGCAGCAGCACAGGCAGACAAGAGAGACCGCACGATGCTGAGATAGATGGATTATAGCTGGGGGACAATCACACGACAGCAGTTGTTGAGTGTTCTTCCCTCTTCGCCGTTCGATGTGAGGCGAGAAACCACGAGAACAAGAAGAAGGAGAAGTAGAGGAAGACAAACTGTGCGGTGCGAATCGATGCAACAGCGAAAGACAGGAATTATGTATATACGCCACCCGCATACAAGCCGTACAGACGGCGGCCCAACGCACAAGGTGCCACAATGTCGTAGTCTGCACCGGCATGGTCAGAACATAATCCTTCAATTAGTTAACTATGCGTTGATGGTTGGTGCTATACCTCTTCATAAGAATCTACGCGGTGTGTAAAAGTACCTCGTACAAAACCTACGTACGGGCGTTACTACAGCAGTGTTAATAATACAGTTTTATAACAAAAAGACTTGAAATAAGCAAATAACTGGCAATCATTGCGAACGACGACGAAAACATGCGCTGACTGGCGAGAGTGAGGGCAGCTGGTCAAAATGACACACCAAGACCTCCATATCAAGCGAAGACTATTTAATTCGCGAGCGCGAGAGCAGACGACCGGATCACGCAGCAAGCGTCGCTAACACAGAAGGGGCGGGTTGAACCCTCCGGGGGCGCAGCCCTCTGCGTTCTGCCGAGAGTGAGGGCACAAATTGTCGCAATGACACACCGACACCTCCGCAAGCGAAGACAAAAGGTTCTACAGCGCTAGAGCATTCAGACAACAGAACCACGCAGCAGTCGTCGCTAGCACGGAGGAATGTTGAATCCTCAAGGCACACAGCCGTCTGCGTTTTTCTGGGACTCTGCAACAGAAGATGGTCGGTTTGGTACTTGACCACTTTTTTCGACGTGACACAATGGTTGACACAAACTGCGTGCGAGACAAAGCGAGCAGCTCTAACCCTAGCCCAAACCCTAACCCTATTTTCAAGCTCCGACCCCCAGTATTGGGACCTTCGGACAAGCGGTAGGCTCTGCTACTGCAACAGCTTCACCACTAGACTACAGCAGATACAAACCACGGACAATCTCCCTGCTGAGCTCGAACGATTACGAAAAGCAATTGCATGTACAAGGTACAGCCGGGGCAACGAAACACACGAATGCACCGAGAGACGGCTTGGGGGGATGGATTGCTCACCCGAGACGTCCTCGCAGAGCACGCGAAGGCACCGCTATCTTCGCGAGGTGGCGGTCGCGGCCCTTCGGGATGGCTGGGATACCCAGCAGGTTCTGCTCCTCCCCCTTGCCTCTTGCGCCTCGTCGGCTGTCCCCTTTGTTCCTTGGTTTGGTGCCCTATTGCTGCGGTCTTGATTTCAATTGTGCCGCCTTCTGAACTTTTCTGCCGGGAAAGTCAATGTCGGTGCTGCTAGCTCGCGTGTGCCGCGCGCGTCGATCAGCACGGCCCAGGATGGTCTCGAGGGTGACGGTGTCGAAATCGGTTGGCGTAGCTTGGCTTGCTGTAGCAGTTTGGAAGCTCTGTTCCATCTTACGGGGGTAGATGGTTTTGTGTGTGCTGTGCTGTGCTGTATGCACACAAGTCAAAGAACAAAAATCGTGGAAATATGCCTCCTTCATTGAAATTGACAGTCCCGTGAGATCGGCCAATGGGGCATCGCTGGGTCAAGGGATTGGCCAATAGGAGATATCGCTGAAATATGTACAGTGCGCGGAATTGGCCAAACAGGACGTCGTTATTATTAATTAGCCGGCGTCCCCTGTTGTCCAATATTAAATGATAAAAGCTTTACATATGAACACACAAAACTACACAAAATTGTGACACAAGCAATAATACAGTACTTGGTATATGCTAGGTATAGTGCACTGGTATAGTCTAGTCTAATACTTGGTTCGACTTAAGTATTTATCACCGAAAACAATACCAGACACCCATATAAAAAACATTAAATAAGCCGCGTAACTATTGAGCTCGAGATCGTAGGTTCGGTTCGAATCGAAGGGACTCTTACAAATCGACAGACCGAAACCGCGACAGCGAGAGTTGGCGCCATTCGATGAAAATCCACCAGCATACAAAAAGCTGAAAAGTTGGAGTGCTGAACCCTACGTATGCGCGATAAAAATGAAGGCAAGTACCGGGGGGGAGAATGGAAGACACCTGTCACCACGGATTAGTCAGAAGCTCGCTGAGGGTGAAACCTCTTACTACGGGTTGAGAGCTGGAGACTAAGGGCAATGATGATAAGAATAAAAAATAAATGTGACGTCGCCATCGTATTGTAAAGGCTACTGAGTATACCCAGGCTAGTGTGCTGTGTGCTGAGCTGCTTGCAGCCGCGTGCGGCTGATTGCAGCTACTAGACAGATGCCGATTCCTTGCAGCCAACAGTAGTAGCAGCAGTGGCACCTGGTTCAGCGAACGCATATAATATCATCCAGGACACAGCGCGCAACACAGTAGCGATTTCAGCACATACATACAATGTTTCTTTTCGTGCCTTACATGTAGGCTTCTCTTTTCATACTGTATCCCATATGTTTTCTCTTCTCTACGTGGCTCATATTCGCGGCTCCTTTCACACTGCTGCATCCCTGGTGCAGGTTTCTTTGCATAGCTCGTATAAGCGGCTCCTTTTTTCGTATTGTACACCTAGTCTACAGCAGTAGCATATGCTTTGTCTATATGCATGCCTCGTATAGACGGCTACTTCTGCTGTGTCCTATGTACTTCTTAACATGCCTCATATAGGCGGCTCGTTTCATACTGTATCATATACTGGCATGTTTCTCTTCATGACTCGTACACGAAGTAGTCGGCCCCGTCTATACTGTATTGTATATGTGTGTTTCTTTGCATGCCTGGTGTAGGCGGATTATCCTCCAGTGGAGCCCAACGGCATCTCCATGGCAGTGGTATTAGGTAGATCTCTTTCCTATTGAAGTCGAGGTCGTGGGTTCACTCACCGAGTGCATACTCGTGCTCGCGGGGGCTTTCTCTTCTTTCTTGCGTAAACAATTCTTACGAAACGCCATGGCAATATAGCCAGAGGGTGGACGGACAGTCGACCGCCGGCACGTGCTAGAGAGGCAAGCCGAACTACTGTAAAAACTCCCAACTGAATCTCAGGAATAAACAACATTTCAACGGCCGGTGTGCTGAGCGCAAGAAGTAGAAACAATTTCGTACTACTGATGTACTAGCCTACCACGGTTCTCCCCGGCCAAATAAATGAAAAACACGTGGGGTGCTACTTCGAATAAAATCTTGACGTAAAGATGGTGCAACCCCAGGCGATGCAGATGTCCTTACGGCAATCCAAAATATGAGATGGCGTGGCGACCCCGGAAATGATGCTCGCCCAGTCTTTAACGATGATGACGTACAGAGACCTCAGAACCGATGTCTCGGCAGCCATAAAAAACATGTTAATGCCCAGTGTCCCTAGATTTGATGTCCAAGCAGCCTAAAACGAGCTATTCTATGGAGACGCAGGGATTCCATGAGACGTTATGTCCCGGCAATCCCAAAAAAAAATGTCAATTATACTAGTCTCTGGCCAGACCCGGGAAAAACCTTGGGCCACCTCGCGTTGCTGTTGTTGCTGCGGCGACCCCGGTATCTCCGGCAGTCCAATGAGCAGTTTCGGCACTCTCACTCTCTTCTACTTGCAGCAATCCCGTGAACTGCTATTCCGGCGATACCGCGTTGGCATGATAAGCAGCGACCACAGAAGTCGCGCCCACGAGATGATGTTCAGCGACCCCAGAAACGATGCCACACCAGCCGTCGAACATACGAAAAGGTCCGGCGACCCCACAAAGGACGCCCCAGTAGCCCAAATCGAGAGATTATGCAGCAAAAAGTCCAGGACACGATTTTTTCCCGGCAATCTCAACAGATTGAGAACAGTGCAGCCTGGTCCCGACAAGACGCTTCGGCGATCAGACGTTGCTGTTGTTGCTGTGGCGACTCCGGAAGCTCTGACAGTCCAACCGAGCAGTGGAGTAGTAGATATTGCGACAGATGCATCTCCAGCAATTCCACGCGCTTTATTTAGTTTGAAACGATAATGTGAACTGTCATTCCGGCAATCACGCGTTGACATGATGCGCGGCGACCCCAGGAATGATCCTTGCCCAGTACGATGTGTCGGCGACCTCAGGAACGATGTCGCGGCATCCCTGAAAGTTTGATGATAACCAGCGACCCTCGAATCGGTGTTTCAGCAGTCAGTCGATGCTGATGCGGCGATTCCAGAATACGTTATTTTCCGGCAGTCCCAAGATGTAAAACGATAGTGTAGTGTGGTGTAGTGTAGTGTGGCACGGTCCCGAAAATAGTCGTCGACGATTTCGCGTTGCCATTGCCGCTGTGCAACTCCGGAAGCTCCGGCAGCCCTACCGAATAGTGTCGTCTTGCCGGCTTGTTTTACGCGCTTGTGTTTGCAACGATTTTAGACATCCGCAGAAACGAAAACCGTTCGTTCAGTACCACCAAAACTACACGGATACGCCATAATTGTAGGGGATAGAAGGCCGAAGACGCTCGATGCGATATATGCAAACCTCGATATTGCTCGATACGGCCTAGGCTTGGGTAGGGGATATACTCCCATTTTCCCTACGGGGTTTGAGACACTCGCACGACTGACTCTCTACCTCGCCGACCAAAGGGGGGTCTTCCGGCGATTTCCTTGGCCCAGCATAGCTTACCGTTCCATTGCGGATTCACATAGCAAATTTATATACTACAGCGTAAGGGCTTAATACCGCAAAGGAACAGGTGGGCCACTCGAGCGAATAGCCTCAATCCATTGCAAAGACGGCCCCAAATAAGACCCCCCAACTGTGGCCTTAGTTGTACCATATAAAAAACCATCGATATTGTTCGATACCTGGTATGATATTATGAAAATATAAATACGCTCCAGCTGTGAGATCGAAGATTTTGTCGAAACTCATCGTTGCAAGCTGTGTGTGATACCCCGATCACGCGTATTACGGGTTGTGCGTCCTCATTAACGATATAGATCGACGACCCCCCTTGCAACTACAGTGTAGATATCAGAGTTAACAGGGTGATGTCAGTCAGTCTGTGCGCGGAAACTATAGAACCCGTTTTTTGAGGGGGACAAAATCTGACAGCTGTGGAAGTAAATTCTTCTGTTTATCAAGTGAATCCTGCAAGTCGAATAACCGGTGAGGGGAGGGCGGCGTTGTTGAGGACGTGGGGGCCTGGTTTTGATCAAAAGGGGCGGGTGTGGGTGGGGGGGGAGGGGACGGGGGGCGGGCGGGGCAGCTCAATTTGTGCGTGGAAACTATGCATTCTTATTTTAAGGGGATAAATGGGACGGTTTTGGAAAGAATGCACCAGTTTATCATGGGGGGGGAGGGGGCAGCTCAATCTGTGCGTGGAAACTATACATTCTTCTAAGGGGATAAATATGACGACTTTGGAAATAATGCACCAGTTTATCATGTATATCCTGTAAGTCGTACAACCAGTGAGTAGAGTGCGGAGTGTTCGAGAGGGTGGGGGTGAGGTGGGGGGGTGGGGAGGTGGGGGCTGGGGGAGGGTGTGAGTGGGGGGGGGTTTCAGGTCGCATAAATGTATGGGTTTGCTGTACGCGTGGTGCTAGGTCTAGGCGATGGTGCGGGTGGTGGTGAAGGAGGGGGCGCTGGGGGCGGGAGGGGGGGATGAATGAAAGCTAAGTCATGGAAGGCTAGAAAGATAATGACGTGATATCAATTGCGTAGAAGTGTTTATTACTCTGGCCGATTTCGATCGTAAGTGGAGCGTTTAAACAAACTAGGCGGGGAAACGAAAACAAAAAGGGGTATGATATATCGAGACTTCAATATTTTGACCTATAAAAGCTTTCGATACGATATCCATCACTACCAACTGTCACGGCAGTGTATAACAAGTCAGACTGTTCTAGCAGCCGCTTCGACGGTGGACGGGCAAGCACCTGCGCATGTATAAAGTACACGTTCACCCGTCCACTGGACGGGCAAGCAATCGCATACGTACACGCACGTTTGATCTGTATTATAATGTTATACACATGCTGCAACGAAAAACGTCTTGAATATCAAGGCAGCCGCAGTCTGCTGCTCGTCCAAGCGGACTCTGAGGACGGGCGGAGGTAGGCGGCTAGTTTCGATGCTCGCGCGATAGAAAGAAAATTTTAGTTTCTGCCCTTGGTTTCCTCTTATGTATTGGGATGCGTTTGTGAATGATGAACGTTAAAGTTCATGCTTCATGCTGCCCATCGTTGGACGAAAATCACAAGAATCTGATAACGTTTGTGAATGATCAACGCTGAAGCTCATGCCACACATTATCGAATGGCAAACACAAGAAAAACACTAGTGGGGAGAACCCCACGGTATAGTTTTGGCAGTTTCTAATTATTATTGAAGAGTTTCCACCGTGTGTGATGCCATGCATGCCAATCGACTAGGCGGGACATGCCGCGGGACTACGACTACGACTATAGGCCAAACGTATAGAGTCCAGTACCTACAAAAGAAAGGCAACACATCACTGTCCCGAGTGCGCTTGAGGCACAGGCGTCTTTTCCCCAAACTTGTCACTACTCACTGCACATAGTTCGAACCAAGCTCTACACTTAATTAAATCTTACTTCGCAGCTTAACTTCACGTAATTAATAACCCTTCTGTACTTACTTGCTTAAACATCCACTGCAACTCCGCCGCGCTACATCTGCGCTAAACCATCCAGCAGCTAGGAATGCCAGCTCTCTAGACACTCCAAAACCTGTATTGTACCAGTAAACGCTAGTTAGAGGTACACTACAGCCACAGAACCACACCAGAAATAACAATGACAAGGACATCGACAACATAAACTGCAACAAACCGTTCCGGGTTTTTGCGATTACCCCAAGGGAATCGTGGAGAAAACGCGTCCCGGGTCGACGAGCACAAATACCACATACATACAGCGAACGTCGACGAGGGGAATTATTTATTCTGCTACACGCTACATACAGCACATGATCATTTACGCGGAACACCATTTGTTGGCTTCTATCCTACCACTAGACATTCCTGAGAAAACGCGACTTTTAGCGGCTTGTAGCGGCTACGAGTTCACGGGATTGCCTAAACAACGGAGTATGTAAGAAAGACATACACTCAAGAAAACACGAACAACAACTTACGCAATATAAGTCCAACACATGTGTCGAAGTCAAGGCCCTTCAAACGTATCCTTCCTCCAGCTTTGACGGCATCGCGCGAGGCGCGTTGAAAGTCCTGGCTGTTGTTACCAACCCACCCACCGAACCACCCACCAACCCACCTCCCACCCACGCTCATTGTCTCGTGATAGTTCATTTTTCTAGGACTGGGGCTCGCTTTCGAAGACGCAAGGCACGTTTAAGATGTCGCCAGCCTATCCACTCCCACGCCCACCCCTCTACCCCCCTCCCCGCGTGCAATCAGGTTCGTCAGGGATCGGCGTCGCCTTCGACAAAGCGATATATTTTCGAACCCGTCATGTTTGCGATACCATCCAGCCACTGACCCACTCTCATACCTGCGTGTTATATTACTTCACCGAAGGGCTGGGACTCGTTTTCAAGAAAGCGGCTCACGTTTTTGACGTCACCAGCCCACTCGCTTGGCTCGCTTATCCACAAACCCATCCACCGACATAACTGCCCTGACAGCCTCGATTGTATCACTACGCCACGGTTTACGGGGTTCACTTTGAATCAGATACGTGTTTTAGATCCTGCCTGCAAATAAGAGGGCACACAGGCAGGCCTTCCTGCCTTCCCCGGCTCCTGAGAACTTCACCCGCCGCCACCACCGCTGCCACCACGACCACCACCACAACCGCCACAGTCCTCGTGTGCCTCTTCCTTAATAGCACACTCCTCGATGTCAGCTGCTCAACACCGGCTAAGCATAGCCCAACACAATTGCACCCTAGTTTGTCGCAAGAAGCTACTGAAAAGTAGTATGGGATTCTGCTCCCAGTAGTATGACAAGGGTTGAGCCTTTTACCACTGCAAAACCTATTCCACACTAATTCCAAGTAATTCATCCCAAAAACTCGTAACTCCATGTAATTTTTTCCAACATCAAACGTGGATCCGATGCAGCCCAGCACGGGCCCAAGTTCAACCTAGCTCGAGGGGTCGGGTTGAGTCACCGTATTTTCCCGGACTTCTGCCAGAAGGTCCAACCATTCGTCCCTCTCCTTTCCAGGCGAGCTTAGCTGTACCCGTATACTCTGGGTCTCTTCTGACTGGAAGTACAGGCTGTCTTTGCCTCCTGGCACCACCGCAAACCTCTCCTCCTTGACCTCAATCAACTTGCACTGATGCAGGGTGGGGGCAGGGGGCGGGCGGGGTGTATGTTTGTGAAGGGGGATGTGGAAATATTGGCATTCATGGCCGTAGTCTGTCGGACCGTAGACGTTGGCATCCCTACAATGCAGAGAAGGAGAAGGCGGGGCGGATTAAATCTGATGTGTGTTGCAGCTACTCGTAATATATGGCAGGCCGATACAGGGGGAGGGAGACGGGGGGGCAAGGGCGGCCAAACATGAAATAATCTACGACATGATACGTCTGATACAGAGGGGGGTAGGAGGAGATGGACGGCTTGCTGTAATACGACACCTTGTGCTACTTGTATAGTACGGCAGGCCTGGTACAAGGTGGGGGAAAGGGGTGGCTAAACATGACGTTTGCGCGGCAACCCTATCAGTATGCCCGCCTCGCACCTGCACTCTACTCCTGAACGTGACGGTTTTGCGCGGGGTAATAGAACCCCTCTCCCGCGAGCGAGGCTCAGCCCACTCTTCTTCTGTCGTCCTGCGCCCCCGCGGAACCATCACACCCCCACACTTAACCATGTCCGCGTTCGACGCCCCCCCCCAACCACCGCCTCCGCAGTTCGTCAAGAAGTTTCCGCATAATTCCCCAATTCGGCTCAGAAGACTGAACGGACCGGGTGGCCCTTTGACGTCTGTGTTGGTACAATCTGTGACCGCGGCCGCTGCTGCTTCTGCGGTAATTGCGTCTTCTAGACCGTAGAGGTCCTGGTATGCCCTTGTATAGCGCAGTCGATTCCTGTTTCTCATCCTGTTCATGCTTCTCCTATGCATGTCTGTTGTTTGTGTTGTGGTAATATACCCTGGGAATGTGTGGGATGGGGGGGAAGGGGGGGTTTAGACGCCATATAATGACGCCCGTTTTGATGTTGTTGTTCGTGGTGATCATGGTTGTGGTGATGGTTGTTGGTGTTGTTGGTTTTCTTGTCGTGGACGTTGGTGTTGTCAATATTTTCGTTGTATTTTTTCGCGGGAGGATATGGCAAAATCTTGTTGGAAGTGTTTTCTTTACTGGAAAGCTAGAAATAAAAAAAAACAAATCATGCCGTGGGGGCGAAGTATTTTCCAAATGGGAAGGTATCGACAAAACGTACGATGGGAACCATTAACATTTTCTTGATGTTGGAAAACGTTCGATGAGAACCATAAACTGTTTTCTTAAATAGAAAGCACTGACAAATATGGTTCGAAAATATTGGTTAGGCGGAAACGGGTGGAAACACACAGACAGTGAGAAAATCCATCTTGAAGGGAAGGGATGGTGAAGTGCTGTGGAGAGTATTGTTTTGAACGCGGAGTGACGCGGTCATCAAGCGGGATTGCGTGTTTTCTTGACCGGACGTAAGCTACAGCAGGGGTGCAGCCTTAATGTTTCTAGGACCCCTCGCTTAGGAAGCGCTATCCCCCCCCCCCCTCAAACACTGACTTTTAAAATAATATGGAAGTTCAGCCTAATGGATGATCCCATGGACAAGGTGACATTCCGACGAAACCACCCAAACCACGAATAAATGCAAATAAATGGTGTTTTTTTGCCACTCTGACGTGTTTCCAAACCTCAAATCGTATCAGGACGGCAAGGAAAGGTCTCAGGACACGCGCTACGATTGATGTGCTGTAGCCGTTTATGGCCAACAGCAATCCTGGCTAGTCGTAGAGTAAGTGTGTTCTCAAGTGCCAAGGCGGGATGGCCTGATCGCCCAGCAGTCAGACGAGACTATTCACGTTCGTTGTACTAGAGCACCGAGCAAGGGGGGAAGGGCAGAGCAAAGGCTGGCAGAACAGCTTGCAGAGTGCTCCACGTCCCGTCTAATCACGAAACCGTATTTCGTAGGAACATCTTCAAGGCTTATGCAAACCATCTACAGTATGAAACGATCATATGTTGTTCGGGCCAAACGAACAGATACTAGTCAATCTTTTACTACCCAGTATCGATGGAACTCCTGACGTGTGAGCACTACGATGATACAGGTAGCACGTGTTTTGGCTAAGTAAGTAAGGCATTTTAGGAATGCCGGGGGCTCCTTGATAACCCAAAACCGTCGGTATTTCGTTCGTTTTTTTCAGAACCAGGTATGTTGTATTTCATGCCTAGGTATGACACATACATGTGATTTGTTGATCGGGTTGCGCTTTCTTTCCTTCTTTTCAAAAGCAGCGGTTTGGGTGGGGTATAGCGCTGCCTCAAGCAAAGGGGTCCACAAAAAAATGGGCACACCTCTACCATTGTACTTTATACGATTGCAATATATTTTTGTTTCATACCTTAGCCATGGTAGGACGCATTGTGTTACACCATCGTTTGTTTTATCGGAAACGAACTAATGTAGCATACCTATCTTGAAATCATTTGAACGCTATTGGTATTGCTTCAAACAGTATTGCCAATGTTAATTATACGACGTAACCACTGAGCAGTGCAGCCAGCGGTATATCTCTATTGCGGAAGACCATACCGGTAGTAACAATGACCGACCCACGACACCAACAAAACTTGTACCTTCCCCAGGTTTTCTCAACCATATGTGGTCCTGATCACTACCCTCTCCCGTGACAATAAAAAACATAACCCGGGGTCGACCCGCTAGCATAGTTCAACGGTCATATTGTGTCCCCAACAATAGCACACTCCGGGGTTCGGCTGGCGGCTAAGCCTCGGGGGGGACGGGGGGGGGGGGGGGTTGACACCGGATTGTGCTATATTAGAGATACACCGCAGCCATTGAGCTATGTACCGGTAGTCAGCGCTGATGGCATATAGCTCAGAGGTTGTGGTGTACCTAATACTTGAAACGTTGTAAGCAAACACAAAATAGTATTCGAACGATATGGGGTATGGTATGCTCCTTGAATAGTATCTGGTGTTGATTAGCATCATGATGATGGTGTATCTCTAATATCCAGATTCCCCTTCGGGATTTGGCATCTTCAACATCACTGGGGGTGTCGCCAAAATTGAAAAAGAGCAAAAACAACTCATGAAAACTGACATGGAAAAAACAAATAGCGCCGTTAGCCACCGTTCTTGCGCAAGTAATCCGTAAAGTATCACCGACAACCCCAAACGCGTTTAGAGTTCAGTTTAAAACACCTATTATATCCATATTATTTTTCATCGGGACTTGCGCTTTCAGTACTTCTCAGGACTGATTTGTGGATGAAGTATACCATAGACCGCCTCAAGTCAGGGGCTTCAAAAATAGCTTAGAAATAATGCATACCTCAGACAGAGCACGATCTTAATCGTCTGCAGTAGTTGCTCCTGTGTCTGCCCCTGTGAGATACTGTGCAGGATCTGCAAGTAAAGGTTACAGATTCAACCCAGGAAGCATGCGGTAGATTATGCAAATCATACCGCTCCCATACAGATCTTCCTTGAAAGGTATATACATAGATAATCAACTGGGGATCAATGATATATCCAACGTGTGAAATAGCGGGTGCACATCCTTACCAGGCAATGCTGCTGTGGCGTGGATCGTTGGCCCCTTGGAAATTCACCCACGTTTTGTGGGACAAACGGCTTGGAATTCAATTGTGGGATATGTATGATATGCCTTGCTGGGCTGCGGAAGTACAGATAGTATGGCGTGCCTGGACCAAGCTGCAGTATCGACCGATATCGTTCCTCTCTGCAGGAACCTCGCTTTCACCTCCCGTCGCCTTGTGGGTGCGATGATGGTGGTACTGGTGGTGGTGAGTGGACCCGCGTTTTCAGCCCGCACAACAACCCACCCGCTTACCCACCCACCCAACGATTGAGTGGGTGCATGCTATACCTCAGAATCATGATATTAGTGGAAAGATGAGCATACAGCATTCTTCGAAGCGGCAGCACAGACAGGCAGACAAGAGAGACCGCGCGATGCTGAGATACACGAAAAATTAGCTGGGGGACAATCACACGACGGCAGTTGAGTGTTCTTCCCTCGCCGGCCGAAGGACGCAACGTTTGGTTCATCCCTGTAAAGCTCGCACAAATGCAATAATTACGGCCTGTACGTGGCCCTCTTCGCCGTTCGATGTGAGGCAAGAAACCATGAGAACATCAAGAAGAAGGAGAAGCACGGGGAGACAAACTGTGCGGTGCGATTCGATGCAACAGCGAAAGACAGGAATTATGTATATTCGCCACCCGCATACAAGCCGTACAGACGGCGGTCCAACGCACAAGGTGCCACAATGTCGTAGTGTGCACCGGTATGATCAGAACATAATCCCTCAAGGTTGATGCTATACCTCTTCATAAGAATACACGCGGTGTGTAAAAGTACCTCGTACAAAACGTACGTGCGGGCGTTACTACAGCTGTGTTAATAATACCTGGTACAGTTTTATAACAAAAAGTCTTGAAATAAGCAAATAACTGGCAATCATTGCGAACAACAAAAACATGCACTGACTGACGAGAGTGAGGGCAGCTGGTCAAAATGACACAACAAGACCTCCACATCAAGCGAAGGCTATTTAATTCGCCAGCGCGAGAGCATCCAGACGACTGGATCCCGCAGCAAGCGTCGCTAACACAGAAGGGGTGGGTTGAACCCTCCGGGGGTGCAGCCCTCTGCGTTCTGCCGAGAGTGAGGGCACAACTTGTCTCAATGACACAACGACACCGCCGCAAGCGAGGCCAAAAGGTTCGACAGCGCTAGAGCATCCAGAAAATAGAACCACGCAGCAGTCGTCGCTAGTACGGAGGAGGGTTGAGTCCTCAAGGCACACAGCCCTCTGCGTTCTTCTGGGACTCTGCAACAGAAGATAGTCGATTTGGTACTTGACCATTTTTTCCGACGTGACACAATGGTTGACATAGACTGCGTGCGGGACAAAGCGGGCAGCTCTAACTCTAGCCCAAACCCTAACCCTATCCCCAAGCCCAGACCCCCAGTATTGGGATCTCCGGACAAGCGGTATGCTTTGCTACTGCAACAGCTCCACCACGACAGCAGACCCAAGCCACGGACAATCTCCCTGATGAGCTCGAACGATTACGAAAAGCAATTTCATGTACAGCCGGGGCAACGAAAAACACGAATGCACCGAGAGACGGCTTGGGGGGATGGGTTGCTCACCCGAGACGTCTTCGCAGAGCACGCGAAGGCACCGCTATCTTCTCGAGGTGGCGGTCGCGGCCCTTCGGGATGGCTGGGATACCCAGCTGCTTCTGCTTCTCCTTCTTTCCCCTGTCGCCTCGTCGGCTGTTCCCTTTGTTCCTTGGTTTGGCGCTCTATTGTTGCGGTCTTGAGTTCAGTTGTGCCGCCTTCCGAACTTTTCTGCCGGGAAAGTTGATGCCAGTGCTGCTAGCTCGCGGGTGGGGCGCGGGTCGATCAGCACGGCCCAGGATGGTTTCGAGGGTGACGGTGGTCAGTTGGCGTAGATTGGATTGCTGTAGCAGTTTGGAATCTCTGTTGCCTCTTACGGGGGGAGATGTTTGTTCGTGTGCTGTACCGGTATGCATACAAGTAAGTCTAAGAACAAAAATCGTGGAAATATGCCTCCTTCAATAAAATTGACAGTCCCGTAAGATCGTCCAATAGAGCATCGTTGGGTCACGGGATTGGCCAATAGGGGATATCGCTGAAATAGGTACAGTGCGCGGAATTGGCCAATAGGGCGTCGTTATTCGCCGGCGTCCCCTGCTGTTCAAATTTAAGCCGCGTATCTATTGAGCTCGAGCTCGCAGGTTCCAATCCATTGAGGGATTCGTGTTTTACGAAATATAGATGTAGCACGCAACTTGCAGAGTTGAGTTTCAACCATTCAATCGGTCGTACTCACAGATGGCGTTTTTCAATTTTATTATACTCGACAGGATTCAATCGGTCGTACTCATAGCTGACGTTTTTCAAGTTTATAGATAAGTGTAATGCTATTCACGAAAATAAGCTCTTATTTACGACACTGCGCCTTATTTGCGCCACACGCCCCGGATCACCTCGGAACTCACACAGCTATTTCGGCATGGTGGAGAACAATCGTCGACGCTATCTTGTGCCGAAAACGGCCCAGTACTCGACGAGATATATACGTCGCATCCTGGTGCACCGGCAGAATATTCAGACCGGTGTCGTGAATAATGTTATTTTCGACACCGGTGTGGCAGATACCATTTCTGCGACACCGCGGGAAACTCACGACACGGACCCCCGATAACCTACTGTAGATTATGTCACGGCCGGTTTGGCATGGTGTAGGGCTAATATTGAATCTACCATATACCCGAAACAGGCCAGGTGTCGACGAGATACGCGGCATCCTGGTGCACCAACAACACGATCAGAGCGGTGTCGTAAATAAGCCGAAAAATGCCTTATTTACGACACCGGTGTCGAAAGTACCTCATTTAGGACACCGCGGCACGTTCACGCCACACATGCCGGATCGGCCACACGCTGTCACGGCTAGAATCTCATGGTGTAGAGGTATCCTTGAAGCCATCCTTTTATCATTGAATCCATCCTGTACCCGAAACGGTCCAGTACTCGACATGACACGCCGCATCGGCGTGCGCCGGCAACATCTTCGGACCGATGTCGAAAATCGCATTATTATTTCCGACACCGGTGCCGCAAATACGCTATTTACGATAACGCGGCATGTTCGCGTCACGGACCCGGGATCGGCTAGACGCCGTACAGCTTCGTTGGCATGGTGTAGGGCTCCGATTGAAGCTATCATATACCGAAAACGGTCGAGTGCTCGACGGGATACGCACGTGACAGCAGCCTGTGCACCAACAGCAGCATAGTTGTCTCGTCACACCGTTTATTTCAGCACCCGGTGTGTTCCAGTCTAATGCGAGTGCTTGTACCTTTGAAAGAGCTGCTTTATCCCCCAACAGGTCAACTATGGACGCGAGAAACGGGCACCAAAGTTGTGGTGTACGTGCAGTGCAGTTGCTTCATAGCTGTTACTAGTACATAGCCCGGTAGATGCGTGCAACATAGGCGTTGATGGGAAGACGCAATCTATTCTTTTGTCGACATTTACCTGCTACGCTGCAAGTGGGCTACAAGTACAGGTGTTGAGAACTTGCCATACATTACGAAATCTGTACTACTGCAAATAGTCTATGTCTACAGCAGTAACATTGAACCGTTCATCTAGGCGAAAGTTGTAGTGT
Source organism: Undaria pinnatifida (assembly GCA_012845835.1). Lineage (NCBI taxonomy): Eukaryota > Phaeophyceae > Laminariales > Alariaceae > Undaria > Undaria pinnatifida. The sequence goes on from JABAKD010000022.1 coordinate 8,568,438, forward strand.
TGGGTGGAAAACGCTTCGGACGTCATCGCGGTAAAGGGTGTGAATTGTGAACGGCTTCTGATCGCCGATATCACTTTATGCGAAACCAACAGGAACCCACGGGCGCCTTGCAGGAATTTGATGTAAGCACATAACTTAAATTATTATTGAAAAGGAAAGCTCTACGACGTCGCATAGGTGCTATGCACCAATCCATCTCCTTCTTTAGTACAAGAGCGATTGGGTCCGACAAATTCGTAGTAAATGCCATTATTACGATTGACTTTTAATAGGTAGGTGTCGATGCAACTACTATGCTGCTGTATATATTAAATATTGCTTAGCAATGATTAATCATGACAACTTATAACTTGCCACTTAAAAACGAGCGGCCGATATATCACGCAGCTTGGGAAAGCCAGTCAGTATTCACCCTGAAATAGTCGAACTCACAGCTGACGTTGTTCGGTTAATCTTAAAAAATGCCAAGTCCCAAAGAGTCATATCATAGCGTAGCAGATGTGGACAATATAACACCTTGCGTCTTACCATCCATGTGTCAAGCCACCTATTTCGCAAGCATATGCATACTGTTACGCAGACGCTGCACTTCACGTACACCACAGCTTTGATGCCCGTTCTTCGCGTCCATAGTTGACCCGTTGGGAGATAATGCAGCGCTTTCAAGTGTACAGGCATCTATATTAGATTATCACACGCCGGGTGAAGATCAACGGCGTGGAAAGACAACAACAAGTGTACAAGCACTTGCATTATACTACCACACGCCGGGTGCAGAGATAAATGGCGTGGAGAGACAGCAGTGTGTTTGTAGAGTCCGAGCCCGGATGCCCTGACCGCCACGCGGTCTGACGAGTGTTCTTTTCTTCGTTGTATTAGAGGACAGAGAGGCGGGAACTAACAGAGAGCGGAGTGCCAGAGCTCTCGTTTCAAGACAAAATTGCATCCCTCTACAACTTTTGTAACCACCGTCGTGCTGTGACGATCCAAACTAGCACCTTCCCTGGCTCTTCACAGCAGTGACGAGACCGAACGGGCATCCAAGGCAACAAGCTAGGACCTAAGAACAGTCAACGGCAGTCCCGCAGGAAGAAACCCGGCCACCGGGTCCAGACCACCTGCATGTCTTACAACATCACAACCGTTGCGATTGCAATAATGGTCGCATTCAAACGATGACCATGGCCAGAAACTCAAATGCCAAGTAGCACCTTACTCACCCATGCCCCTCAACGTAGCGTGGGGTGGTGCCCTGACAACTTGTTCCTCACATGACGCAAACGTGATACTCATCGAAGAATGCTCACACCCCTTACTCATCCTCCAACGGTAGGTTCAACAAAAACTTACGGTGGGGTTTAGAAGGGGTCGCTGCAAGGGACGTTGTCAAACTATCCGCGTGCTGCTTTGCCGAAGCTACGAATTGAATGTCGATCGTCTTGGCACGAAGTAACTCTCGGACGAAATGGAAATACACGTCTATGTCCTTGCTCCGCGCCGAAGTTCTCAGCCAGAGCTATGGCCCTGGGTGCTTATCCTAAAAAATCTCGGACACACGATCCGTTTAGCTCTGGACCAATAAACGATAATACTACGCCCGTAAACAGAGCCTACCTCACCCCTTCACCAGGGGCTACATATTCTGCTTCTGTGTTCACAACGCATCGAATCGCTGCGTGCTACTTGCAAAACGGACTGCGGCACCCCCCAAGGAAATTACCATCCCCGATACCGAGCGCCTGTCGGTAAATGTTTCGGCGTTACGTAGTCGGCATCACTATATGCAGTCAGACCCAATCCCGAACTTCTTACAACAGTCAAACCCATACCCCTTGTCCCTTGTGGGTATGCCATGATCTTCAAAACTGCTTTCCAGTGCCTGTCGGTGGGGTTGTGAGAATGATCCGCCACAGCATGCAATGAGTTCGACATGTCTGTCCACAGCCTCTCTGTACGGCTAGTCTCCCTTTGGTTCGCCCTCCTCTCTCGGACCTAGTTCAATGCCAGGGGTCGGGGGGATGCCAGAGGACGAGTTCACACCAAAACAATTTAGCATGCTTTCAATAAAAGCCCTCTGCGTGATCTCCAACGTGCACAATTCCCAGTTATGCTTGAAATCACAACCAGTATACCAAGTTAATTCACAGAGTTTATTCGTGGGAAATGTAGTATTTAACGCGGCATGGAGGTTTCTGCATGCCTCGTTCGATCCTGGGATACCTATGTCATCTAAGTGAATGGTCATAATAAATTCTACCTTGCCATCTACAATCATGCGAAAAACACGAGGATCAGTCCTACATTGCTCCATACCGTATCAACCCCGAGATCCAGTTCCCGGCCGAGATCACCCGGTTAGATGTCACACGTTTGATGCGACGTATGGCGCCCGCCAGATGCTCCTCCAGGAAAACACGAAGAGGATGAACAACCTCTGCCATGAGCGACAAAGACGTGCGCGGCCAATTAACAGCCTGCAAGAACTGCATCAACTCGGCCGCAGTCTCGGGCCGCCTTATGGTTGCCAAGCCCGTCAACCGCTCAGGGTCGTGCTTGACTTGCCCCTGCGAGTACACCTTCCCGCACCAAGTGATGCTAGTCTCGAAAAAAGTGCACTTGTGAGCCGCATCGTACAATCCGACCCCTTCCAAGCGCTCCAGGATGAGCTCCAACGTATTGACCAAGTCAGTCTCATCCAAACCCCAATAAATCACATCGTCTACCCAAATCGTGCAATTCAGCCCCTCCAGCACGCGTTTCAGCGTCGATTGAAAGTAGGAGGTGGCGTTCAAAATTCCTTGCGGTACTCGCGTAGGCGTATACAAACCGCCCGGCGTAGCGATCGTAAAAATTTGTTGCGCTTTCGGTACCAGCGGGCACTGCCAGTAGCCTTGCAAAAGATCAAGACTGCCGTAAAACTTAGCCTCACTCAGCTTGCCCATGCTTGCTTCCTGATTCGGCATCACCCCCGGCACATTCTCGACGCGCTAGTTTGCAGCGCGTAAATCGATCACCAAGCGAACCCTCCCTTTTTTCGGCGTAGCCATAGCTGCACTGGCCCACACCGACTGCCTATAATAGAACACAAGCCCTGAAGCCGCCAACGAAGCCATACATGCTGCCAACCAGGCGGTCTTGACGGGGTTGTAGACGCGCGGCCAAGCTTTGACCGGCCGAGCGCCCGGCTTAAGGGTGACGCGCAGGGGCTCAACACGCGCGGGCGGGTCGCCGCTGCGTAACCCACGCTGAAACGCATTCCAGCGCCTCCCAATACCGTCACGAAGACGCTCCACATGCGACTCATCCAATCCAGCAGCCACCGACGCCAGAACGGCCTCCTTCAGAGCCTTAGACCTAGCCCGTAATTCCCCCTCCGGGCCCATGTCGATGTCCGGCCCTCGCGCCACCAAGCGCTCCACGGCTTCATCCGGCTCCTCCGGCGTCCCGCACTGCTGCCGCTGCAAAGCGTCGACACTAACAATGACATGGCGGCATTGCCGGTACGCTGCGGTGTCGACACCAGTGAAAGCGGCACGCTCCCTCGCGCGCGCTCCCAAACTGTCATAGACATCGACGCCCAACAGCTTCAAAGTTGGGTTTCCGAGAATGACAACATCGTCGTCGCCTGGCGTGACTGCAAAGGAAAACGGCTCCATGGTGACCAAACCCCAGCTGGTGTGCAGAGCAATCCGCACCGGGCACGTTCTCTCCGGAACCACGAGCACACGGCCATCCGCCATCTTGAGCTTCCCCGGGTGCGCCATGCCCCCCACAACTTGAACATCAGGAAATGCCTCTTTCAACTTGTTCGCAATCCCAACAGACATGGTCGTGATACCAGACCCCGAGTCGAGGATGGAAACAGCATCAACCGCCGCCATAACAGCTGCACCGGGTACCGACAAGCTGGCTTGACACCAGTTTTCGCGCTCGTCGACGGCCACGCCTTCGGCGCTAAACCCAGACATACTACCGGGCAGCACGCCCCGGAACGCTGGTACGCACGGCCCCGATTCCCCAGGCCCGTCAGCCACCGGCGCATTTACCGACGCCGGGGCATTAGCGGAAGACGGGATCGGATGCGGGGGCAAAACTTCGGTCGCTCTGCCCACGCCCGCGGGCTCGGTGTCACCAGAGAAAACCGCACGACCACCAACGTGGCGCTGATGGAAAGCAGTCAAAGATGCCCCCCCGTGACCCTTCTTCGCTGTAGAAAAGGGCGTCGAGCCTGGTTGATGCGCCGAGAAACGCTGCTGCTGCGAGTGCTGCGGTTGTCGTTGCTGCGACTGCCGGTGTTGCTGTGGTCGCTGCTGCAGCGCCGGCGGCGGCGGTCGTCCACGCCCCGTGGACGACCCATGAACCCCGTTTCCCCGCCCCCCCGCGGGCGGCGAGGAGGCCTTTCGAAGGAAAGGTGTGCAGACGGCAGTTACGAGCGAGGTGGCCGGGCTTACGGCATTCGAAACAGGTAACTACCACGATAGAGGCCTTATCGACAGCCCCACCGGCCGATACGCCGGGAAACGGCTTCGCGGACGACTGCCCGCGCAAATTCACCCGACCAGTACGTGTGTGGTGCCGCTGCTTATCACCCATCTCCACCGTGTGCCATGCGACGGCCACCTCCCGCACAAGACTAAAAACTTCCTTTGGTTTGTCCTTCCAGGCCCCTCTTATTTCAAGCTGATGCTCAATCTTAAGTTTAAACTCGGGGGGATTCAACCCAGCCACCAGAGCTTTACCTGTGACGGCTGCACGACCTCTTTTGTAAGCACCCAGCGTGTCAAGGAAAACGCGTGTAGCACTGAGGTTTTCAAAGTACTCCTTAAGGCGGCTTTGGACGTCGTTAATCCGATCTACAGCAGTAGCTTCGGACTCCATGGTCACCCGACGGCACACCTCAGCCGCCGCAATAGATGGGTAGACAGAATCGTCGGTCCAACATTCTGCGTGCTTCGCAAGCGCCTCGCGTAAGTCGTCTTCCTGTAATTCATTCCCATCAAAATATGTCCACGACAGGCACGAACGGATGGACTGACACAGCAGCTGAGAAACCGAGAGCACAGGGCGCGAGATAGACTGTGCGTTGTTGCTGAGTTCCATCGCCCGCTTGTACTCAGTGTATTGGGTATAGAAGCGGAGCGACGCTGCCTGTGAGAAAACCCGTCCATACTGTGGAGCGCCGGGACCATTTCCCAATATGAGGTCATTCACCATCAGCAGACGTGGACCCCTGCGATCCCCCGCCTTCTGCTGCTGCCGCTCCTTCACGCTGGGAGTGACGTTGAGACATATCCTGCGGCGATCCCTCGTTCAGCTTTAGACGTCTCGGCTCCTCTCTCAATCTTGTATTACCGAGACGCGGCGCAATTCGCAGTTACCCGTAGCTGCTGTGTAGATCCTTACCGACACGTCCTCGACTAATTTCAGTGTGTTCAACCTGAATTATCGATAATTGTAGACACGCCAAAGCTAGGCAAGGTCTACTGACCAAAAAATGTTCCCCCTTGGCCTGAGGGGGGCTGGTCAGCACCATTCAGGTGCTAGGAACGGAGAGAAAAGTTGTTGTATTAGCTCCGAACACAAGAAGACAAGCGATCTTAACTTGATCTCCGACTCCCCATATCAGAATCCAGAAGAGGATAAGTAGAAACCCCTACTACAGTTCTCTTCAGATCTAAATAACGTTCACACACCACACCAGATCCTCAACAGTCAACCACCACCAAGAAGATCCACTGTCGTGTCTTACCACCAACACTACACACTCTCTGGTGCTCCACTGTCCACAGGTCTCTACCAGTACTGCCGTCCGCTTTGTTTTGGACCATGTAGTGATCTGTTAAGGCGGACCATCTTTCCTGACATGTCACCAGATCCGTCGGGTAGTTTAATATATATATCTCGGCGTCGAGTTTCGCGCGAACAAAAGCTTGTGCAATGTCTAAATGAAAAATCTTTAGACGGTGCTATTTTGCAACGGCCGCCATAACTTAATTGACGCTACCGATGGGGGTGGTGCAAACGTTTGGAAGTAATCTACGTCTTACATCTGGCTAAAAGCCTTTATCCGCAAGTATTGCTTTCATCTTCATTTTGATGCCATCTTTGTCAGTCGTATAGGAGGATACCCACTTCGCACCGACAGGTTTCCGCCCTCGCGGCGGTGTCGCGGCTTCGTATGTTCCGGTCATTTTGTGACCGTCCAGTTCACTCTTCATGACCTCACGCCACGCCGCTGTGTATTTTGAACGCTAAACATCTGCTACGGACTGCGGGGGTGGCTCTACACCTTCTAGGAAAAAACTACTTGGCATGCACACGCTTAACCCCTCTTTATTTTCTTCCACAACAGGTTCTCCAGCCATAATGGCCATTGTGTCCCCCGTCGTCCAGGATGTACTCTCCAGTATACTCCTAAACTCCGCCCACTTTTACACTGCCGCAGACATAGCGTCCTCGATCGCACGCTGACGTTGAACATAATCACCCTGCAAGCATTGGCTCTGACCCCGGCTCCGGTCCCCTTCTACTGGCGGTAGATGTCCACAGCTGCTGAGCTCGTAAGCTGCCCTCCCCGACAGGACCGCGGGGGAATCATCACCGTTCCCTTGGTCGGTGCCAGAGGCTGCTAATGTGCCTGAGTCGTTTCGGCCCTCCCTGCCGGAACTGAGGAGGTGTTCACCGCGCCGCCTTGAGACGAATCTATCTTCTCGACATGTCGGCTCTCCCTGCTGGGACTGAGGAGGCGTCCACCGCGCCCCCTTGAGACGAATCCATCTTCTCGACTGTTCCGGCCCTCCCTGCCGGGACCGAAGAGGCATCCACCGCTCCCCCTTGAGACGAATCAATCGTCTCGACTATTTCGGCCCTCCCTGCCGGGACCAAGAAGGCGTCTACCACGCCCACTTGAGATGAATCCATCGTCTCGACTGTTTCGAATCCCCTGTCGGGACCGAAGAGTCGTCCAACGCGCTGCCTTGAGACGAATCCGTCGTCTCGACATGTCGGTTCTCCCTGCTGGGACCGAAGAAGCGTTCACTGCGCCCCCTTGAGACGAATCCATCGTCTCGACTGTCTCGGCTCTTCCTGCCGGGACCGGAGATGCGTCCACCACGCCCCTTTGAGACGTGTCCATCGTCTCGGCTGTTCCGTCGCCAGCATCGCCGGTGGCAGGTGTCTCCTGTAAGCGCTTCCGCAAGAACGCGTGCAGATCAAACCCCCACGTCACGAGGAGGTCGGTCAGGCGATCCAAGCCTTCATCCTGCTCGTCCGTCATAACCCCACCATCTTGACGTGATGTGCTATCGTCGTCGGCCTCGGACCCCCGCGGTTCCTGAGACAGGGAGTCATGCATCCCGGCAGGTACAGGTGGTGCAGGCGTCACGCGTTACCAGGTGGCATGACGCGTGATAAGCAGAGTACGGTGTTTGGTTAGCACTCGTACGGCGCCTCGGGGGTGGTTAGGCGCAGGGCCCAGGTAAAAACACTCCTGTGCTTTCGCCTGAGACTTGGTTTCCCTCTTCGCCATGCAGTAGCCAAGCTTGAGGAAAGGTAGAAGCACTACCGGAGGGTTTTACCGTACCACATATCGTACGACGACTTGTTTGAAGGGTTAGCGGGCGTTGCTGTGCGATTCAAAGCATCGCACGCCCAGTGCGACGCTTCAGCCCACATTGATTCCGTTGCCGGCAATTCCGCTCCGGGAAAAAACTCACGAGCCTGGATTCGACCATCGATTGCGGCCGTCTCAATCAAACCTAGCGCACTCTCGGCTACCCCATTGAATCGGGGACTGTCGGCCGTGGTGAATTGGTGTTTGATGCATCGCGATTTACATAGATCACCAAAATTTCCCCTGCGAAATCTACCATCCCCATCGGATCGGACGATCACCACCTGTGAAGGGACACCGTCTGCACGAGTGTCCGCGCAGATTGCTCAAACATTTCCGCGGCTTCCGATTTATGGCGCATAAAATACACCCACACGTACACAATGAAAAACTGTCACGCACGATGAGAGTACACCGCTATCCCCCGTGAGACTCTACCACATTAGGCCCACTTGAATCCACAAAATCCTCTCGAGCTTCTTATCTGCTCGCGTGTGTGTAGACTGCTTGATATCTCGGCGGAGGCCTTTCGCCATGGAGCACCCTTTGCACTCCAGCAGCTTTTCCCCGAGGACGACCCCTTGTTGCTCCGCAGTCTTGCGGAGTAGTGCCTTGTGGGAGTGTCCAGCCGCGCAGTGGAATTTGTTTATGAAGACAACGGGCTTGTTGGGCAGCTTTCCTGGGACGAGTACAGCAAAGTTATCTTCCACAGCGCTGTAGTCCACCCGGCAGTCGCAAAAGCTGTACATGTTCCCGGTCCCCGCAAATGCGATCGAACGCTCAGACTTGAGCTTGGCTGCATTCCCCGGGGGATTCCTTTCGAAAGTGTCACCGTTCTTCACGAGGGCGGGCAGTGAAAACAGATGGTATCGGATGCCTGGCACATGCGCAACATTCGTCAGCATTGCTCGCACGAAACCGTTCACGCATCAAAAGATAAAGTTAATATCGCCGTGTCCTTCGGTCGTTCAGGTTGAGCCGTTAGCAATGCGCAGTTTCAAATTGTACTCTCTGTAGCGAATGATGCTATCTGCTAAAGGCGTCATGTGAGTAGAAGCTCCACTATCTATTGTAGTATGGACATTCGTATCTATTTGGTTCGTAGTCACTACCTTGAGTACACTAAGTATCTGCAGAGATATGCAATATGCGGGGTATCTCGGTTTGATAGTTCCCGTCGGTATGTTGTACATTCAAGTTGTTACTAACTTCCCACCATAAGTATCGGGGAATGTTGCAGGGAATGTTGCAGGGAATGTTATTGGACGGTTTGTGGGTAAGAACAACTACCCGTAGAGTACATCTGCCTGTAACATGGGCATTGGGCCGTATTGATCAGGCGACGGTCAGCCCCAACTCGATCACTCCCTACACCTCCTTTCCTCTTCATACATCTCCTACTTTTTTTCTCTTCTCTTCGTTTCCATGTTTTGGCCACATAAGCGCCACTTTCACACTATCTTCTTTCTTCTTTACAAGTTATTCTAACAGACACTTTGATGCCACCTCTGCAACTCTAGTGACTGAGACACAGCCTCAAGACGTGTCAGTGCTTCAGGTTATGAGCTTCGCGCATTGATCTACGTATCTACTCGCACCACGCAACGGCGTTCCGCTGAGTTCACCAAGCGTTTTCGAGCAGTTTGGGGAAGGATCTCCGTATCATCAAGTGCAGAGGAATTTTGGAATTTTCTTCAAGGAGAAAGATCAGCCTCGACACAGCAGATGCATCACACTTTTGAGTGCACCATGTACATCCCAGGGACATTTGAGAGAAGAGATTGCTTTCAAGCTTTACGCGATAGGCAGGTTAGAAGACTACTAGTAGTGCTATTTCACGCGTGTGGCAGGTAGGGAGTCCGGGCTCGCGAGCGCTTTTGGACGCGCGAAGTCGTCCTTACAACCGTGTTTTTAAGCTACCCAGTAGAACGAAGCACGTCAAAGAATTTGTTCTCGTGAACGTTTTAGACGAGAAGACCAACGGCTGCAAGATGTGCGGTGTGGTCGTGGACAAATCAGCCCAAACGAGGCATATGTTATCTCCGGCTGAATTGAAGCTTGCAAGCTAAAAGCATGGGACAGACAATGAGAGAATTCCTCAGCATTTACTTGAAGCTTCCAGGCTACAAACCTGTATCAGACTCGAACAAACTGTTTTAAAGTTTCCGCGCGTCAAAGTACGTTCAACTGCTATCACGCTACTACGGGTATAGCAGGGTCTAGACTGCTGTCAAGCTACTATGCAAGCAGCAAGATTAACGGCCATTATCACGGAGAAACTACTTCAAATTCAATCATGCGTCATTCCGGGTTCTCTGATATTCTGGAAGGGCGACAATGTACCGAACCCAAATACAGTCGTCCTCGACCATCTATCGCGAGAAGACCTACACGAGCTACAACATACAGCCTGGACGTTGGCGGATTGGGCGCGGAATCCGGCACGGAGGAAACACCGCCGGCAGACATAGCTGTAACTACACAGCTTTACAGAAGTTTTGATCCGCTCAGACTACCCACAGCGGTGCGCACCATGCACAGAACAAACCAACACGGCAATAGCACGTTAACGGTTTTACGGGGGGCCAAACACGGCCAATGCAGTTGCCCTCGTTTAAGCCTACTACATGGCCAATTATACATCAAGCGTATAGTGCTACCGTCAGTATTACCGCAATCGGCAACAAGTCACCAACTCTTACAGCGAATTTGTACAACAGCAGTACCTGCCACTACAAGGAGTATCACCATCTGCAACAGAGGCTACCACTTCATCGACCACAACAACGTAATCTCCATCGCCAAACAACACAGGAGCTTACCTCACTGCTGTGTCAAACACGTGCGGTGAAAACGGACCGTGACTACGAGTACCTGCTGCATCTTACCGGGAAAAATCTCGGGAAATGCTTAGTGGTCCGTTCCAAGATCACATTTTTGCACATGGAGACACGACATCATTGCCAGCCGCGATCCAATATAACGCCAGCTCGACGACACCCTCACCATGGCTATCACCAAATACGTGGCTGATAGCATCTCAAGCCCGTTCCGTACCAGCTACGTGGTTCACGAGCTACAAACCAAAGCGAGCTACAACCAGTAGCAAGATCAACAACAACAGGAGCACTAGCTACAGTAGGTGTCTGCCTTTGCTTTTCTTTGTTTTGAGTTAAGGGATGCGGCGGTTTTCTCATAAGTATCTTCGTCGTTGAATCAGCTATTCGCATTCGTACGAGTATTTCTATTTATGTGGATCTACTACTGCTGTACAACACGGTATGAACCGTTGCTGTAGTCGACTTCCGTGGACATGTTTAGCTTTCTTTGCAGTCTCATCACTTACCGTAGTATCTTACAAGAAGCACGCATCATGAAATCCCGTACAACGCGTACTGGGCTCGACACTAAGTTCTTTCATTTGCTAGTAGCTTTCGTTCCGCAGTATTAACAGCAGTTTTTTCAACCAAAAAATACGGTTGAGTTTCAACAGCTGGTTGTTATTCTTGGGATGTACAAACGTAATGCAACTTTATTTACCGTGAGCTGTAGACAACGATAGCAGCAATAGCACCTTCGTTGTATTAATGTACGTAAAAATATCCTTCCGCAGTAATGCGAGCACCTTGTTCTCACAGACTGTAAGTGGTGCAATCATAGTGCAGTATAGCACTGATGACATGGTATGTCCACACTTCCTGTAGGTGGTACGTGCGCACAGTGCAGTTTAGCGCTGGACACATGGTAAGTCCACTGTTTCGATTTTCTTCGATTTCCTCTTTGATCGAGGATTCGATTGAGGGGGCGTGGTGACAGCATACAACATATGCGTTCTGACGTTTTCTTTTTCTAGGATATAACTCGCTGATCGTCAAACCAGCATCGCATGTGGTACGGCTCGCTGATCATCAAAAAAGCATCACGAGTATAGCTTTTGTGATACGACTACACTCACATAGTCTATTGCCGTATTATCTGCACTCGTAGACTTTTTTTTCGAGCACGTACGTACATATATCTATATAGTTCACATTTTCCACTGTCGTACTGCGCCAGCATCCCCAGTTTTCTAATTTCCTCAGTTTTTTTTAGATCTAGGTATTAATTAAGGGGGCGTGTTGAACACCCAGCAGACTGGTTCGCGCTTCTTATCTAGAGTATTTATCGCTGTGCTTACAACTCGCGTAGTATTGTGTGACATGATCTCATCCGTATTTCAGCTGTTCATACAACAGATCTGATATATTGTTCCATTCGTATTTTGATTCTCTCGAGCGACATGGTTACTTCCACATTACCGCTGTCCATACACAGAGGTCTGAACATGGGGTGCCATTTGTGCTTATTCGTTCGAGTATCAAGTTCCTCTAGCTATTGAATTCCCTTCAAAGGGGGCAAATTGTAATATGGACTCTGCAGTCCATTAGAATCTATATGATTCGTAGTCACCACCTTAAGTACACTAAGTATCTTAATATGTATGCAGACAAATACATCATGCGGGGAATTTTGGTTTGCTAGTTCCCGTCGGTGTGTTGTATATTCAACTTGTTACTAACTTCCCACCTTAAGTATCGGGTAACGTTGAAGAGAATGTTGCAAGGAGCTTTACTCTAGGACAGTTTGTCGGTAAGTACAACTACCCGCAGACCGTAACATGGGCATTACAATTTGTGCCGAATAAATCAGGTGACGGTCAGCCCCACCTCGATCACTCCCGACACCTCCTGTCCTCTTCTTACTTCTCCTGCTTTTCTTCTCTTCTCTTCGTTTCCATGTTTTGGCCATATAAGCGTCACTTTCACACTACCTTCTTTTTCTTCCCAAGTGATCCTAACAGACACTTTAGTGCCACCTCTGCAACTCTAAGCACTGGGTCAGAACTTCAAGACGCGTCAGTGTACGTGCCTGTGTTTCACTATGGCAAAGCCAGGCCTCATCCCCTACCTGCCAAGCCGACTCCCCCTCCCTCTTTCTTCCCAAAACATCACTGTACTCGCCTGCCTCTCTGGCCTTAAAAGCTGAGACTTCAACCATACCATCATCATCATCCTCGTTCGACACCACCAGCACAGCTTCTTATATCGACGTGGGGCAGACATCAGCAACGTGCCCCCGTCCGTGGCGTCGGCTGCACAGCTCCTCTGTGAAGTCGACCGTCCAATGCCCGTCTTGCCACACCTGTGGCCTTTCATTTCAAAGGTACCCCCTTCGGCGGCCTTCGCGCTGCTACCATCGCCGCCTGCAGCCGCGGCCGAGCCACCACTGTCCTCGTCGGTGTCTTTACCGCCTCGTCCTTGCTGTCCCCGGCGTCCACCTTTTCCCTTGCCGTGGCCTCCAGCTTTCCCGTGGTCACCGACGCCAGCTCCTTTTCTGCGGCCACCACCGCCGCCGCCGCCGGCGAACATAGCATGGCCGGCATGGCCAGCGTTGGACCCCTTCTTCCTGTTTCCAGAAAGTCGGTGGTGCCGCTCTCTTACAGCCTAGATGATGTCATCGTGGCCGATACGCTCACGAGATGCAAGGTTCCTTGCCTCCACCTCGTATTCGGCAGGCAGAACGTCAATGAAAATTGTGTACAGCATGTGGTCGTCGAGGGTCAGTCCTGCTGCACGCATTTCAGCGGAGGAATATTCGATTATGCCCATCTCCTCAAGCGCGTTGCTCCCTGGCGCTATATTAAAATTATAAAGGCGTCGGGAGAGGTCGAACTTGGCCGCCATCGTTTGAGGGCCGTACACATAGGGAGAGTGTCCCACACTTCCCTCGACGAGGTACGCCCGTGCAAATGCTCTTGTCACTCTTGGGCTTGAGCTGTTGACAGAAATTCCACGCCAGTGCATGTGTATTTAAACTTTCGCGGATGTACTCCCGGTCAACAAGTACCGAGTTTTCGATATCCAATTCCCCTACGGGAATGTACTGCGGTGGATCCGACACAAGAGCAAATGGGAAACCTACTCCTTTCGCGCAGTACCTGTCGTCTCTTGTCCAGGCAGTGAACTCGGGCTTTTTCCCACTAAATGGTGGGGCAGTGGTGTGTTTGAGAGTACGTTGCCCAGGCAGAGGCATATCATATCCTATCCCCAACCCACCGCCGGGGTATGATATCTTTTCTCCCACTTGGCTGCCCCCTGACTGGGCCAACCTCGACAGGAACAGCAACTCCTCTTCGTCCCGTCACTCCCACATTACGCAAGGCATCCTCACGAAAAGTAGTCTCTCTTGCTGCTGTTGTATCTCTTCGCGCTCCGGCTCCAGCAGCAGCAGCAGCAGCAGCAGCAGAAGCATCAAAAATTGGTCATGCAGCAGTGGTCTAAGCCCCTCGCGGGCTTCCCCCCACAGCAGCGCTATCGTCGGCGCTGCTCCCGCTAACAGCAGTGGGTCCAGGCCCTCGCGGGCGCCCCTTTACCGCAGCGCTGCCCTCAGCGCTGCTGGACTCCGACGGGCCGTTGTTCCTCATGAGCTCGGCCATCATCTCCCTCATATCTTGCATAATTGATGCTTGTTTCTCCTGCAACATCAACTAAAGCTCACTCCTGTGCAGACATCGTTGGCTCCGGGTACGCTCCTACTTCCAATAACTTCTCAAGAACACTAATGTGTTCGTAGAGTCCGACCCCGGATGCCCTGACCGCCACGCGCTCTGACGAGGGTCCTTCGTTGTATTAAAGGATAGAGAGGAGAGAAGGAGCAGAGAACGGAGTGCGAGAGCTCTCCTCTCGAAAAACAATTGCATAAAGACGCCCGTACAAATATATACGCAGCCCTGTACAACTTTTGCAACCGTCGTGCCAAAGGATATATCTTTTTTTGGTATACCTTTTGCGTCGTGCTGTGACGATCCAAACTAACACTATGCTGTGGGTGCAGGCGTATACCACGCACGTATCTCGTCGAGTGCTGGACCGTTTCCGGTATGTGATAGCTTCAAATGAAGCCCTACACCGTGCCAACTAAGCTGAAACAGCGTCTAGCCGATCTCGGGTCCGTGACGTGAACATGATTCGTTGTCGTAAAAAGCGTATTTGCGATACTGGCGTCGTAAAATAACGTTATTTACGACACCGGTGTGAAGATGCTAATAGCGCACGCGGATGCGGCGCATCTCGTCGAGTACTGGACGGTTTCGAGTACAGGATGGTTTTAATGATACCTCTACACCATACCATTCTAGCCGGTGCAGCGTCTGACCGATCGGGCATGTGTGGCGTGAACGTGCCGCGGTGTTCTAAATGAGGTTATTGCGACACCGGTGTTGTAGTAATTAAGAGGCCTTTTTCGGCTTATTTACGACGCTCTGATCGTGTTGCTGATGTGCCAGGATACCGCGTAACTCGTCGAGTACTGGGCTGTTTCGGGTACATGATAGCTTCAATAATAGGTCTACACCATGCCGAAAGAGCCGTGACGTAATCTACAGTAGGCTGTCGGGGGTCCGTGTCGTGAACGTCCCGCGGTGTCGTAGATAAGGCATTTATTTGCATAGTCTGCAGGTGCGCCAGGGTACGACGTATCTCGTCGAGTATTGGGCCGTTTTCGGCACAGGATAGCTTCCGCGATAGCTCGTCATCATGCCACAACAGCTGTATGAGCTCCCAGTTGATCCGGGGCGCGTGGTGCAAACAAGGCACGGTGTCGTGAGTAAGCGCTTATTTACGACACTGGTGTCGTCAATACCATCATCCTTTGTAAAATTGGCAGGCCGAAATCGCGAGAGCGTGAGTTGGCGAAATTCGATAAAAATTGGCGAGCATAGAAAGCTGAAAAAGGGGAGTGCTGAAGCCTAAGCGCCATAAAAATGAAGGCAAGTACCGGGGGGGAGAATGGAAGACACCGGTGACCACGGCTTGTCCAGAAGATCGCTGAGGGTGAAGCCTTTTCGGAGATGAGAGGGGGAGAGATTAAAAGCGACGAGCCCAAAAAAACATGTGACGTCGCCAGCGTATCGTGAAGGCTACTGAATATACCCAGACAAGGGTGTCGTATGCTGAGCTACTTACAGCGGTGTACAGAAGATTACAGCTAGACACCGCCCGGATCCTGGCAGTCAACAGCAGCAGTAGAATCTGGGTCAGCGAACGTATATGATATCATGCAGCACAGAGCGCGCAACAGAGTAGCGATTTCAGCACAAGCAGTCATGTTTCTTTTCGTGCCTCGTATGTAGGCGGCTCCTTTTCTACTACAGCTCTATGCTATATAATTTATGAACACGGCTCGCATGGGCTGCTCCTTTCACACTGTATCGCTGGTGCAGATTTCTTTATAAGGTTTTTATAGGCGGCTCCTTACATACTGTGCGCCTACAGTAGCACATCTTTCTCCACAGGCCTCGTATAGAGGGCCCCGTCCACCCTGAAATCTTTACATGCGTAGCGTAGACTCATCCTCCAGTGGAGCCCGACGGCGTCCTCAATGCAGTAGAAGTAAGTGAATCCCGTCCCAATTGAAGTCAAGGTCATGGGTTTATTTCTCACCGAGTGCATACTCGTCCGCGTGAGGACTCTTACTTGCGTGAACAGTCCTTACGAAACGTCATGGCAATACAGGATGGGCAGTTGACCGCGGGCATGCGCTAGAGAAAGGCAAGATGTATTACTGCGAAAGTCAGCTGGATACCAGGAATAAGTAACATTTCAATGGTTGGTCTGTTGGGCAAGATTTATAAGAAACTACTGTTGTTGTAGCAGTCTACCACGGTTCTTCCCCTTCCAAATAGAGAATACGTGTGGTTCTACTACAAAGCAAATCATGCCGTAAAGCTGGTGCGACCTAAGACGATGCAGATGTTTTTATGGCGATCCAGAGGATAAGATGGCGTGGAGAACCCGGAAGTGATGCTCGCCCAATCGTAAACGATGATGACGTACACAGACCCCAGAGCCAATGTCTCGGCAGCCCCCCAAAAACATGTTAATATCCGGCGGCCCCAGATTTGATGTTCAAGCAGCCTAGAACGATCTATAAGATCCCACAAGACGTTCGTTTTGGGCAATCCTAATAGATTAATTATGCTATGGCAAGACCTGAGAAAAAATACGGCGACCTCGCGTTGCTGTTGCTGCTGCGGTGACCCCGGCATCTCCGACTGTCCAATGTGTAACTCCGGCACTCTCACTCGCTTTTGTTTGCATCGATCCCGTGAACTGTTCTTTCGGCGATCCCGCGTTGGCATGATAAGCAGCGACCACAGAAATCGTGCTCAAAATGATGTTCAGCGACTCCAGAAACGATGTCACGGCAGCACAAAAACGTACGAAAACGTCCACCGACCCCAAAACAGACGTTTCAGTAGCCCAAATCGACCAGAAATCCCACAAGACAATGTTTGCCGGCAATCCCAATAGACTTACAACAGTGTAACCCGATCCCGACGAGACACTTGGGCGATCGGACGTTGCTGTTGAAACTGTGGCGACACTGGAAGCTCTGGCAGTCCCATTGAGCATTGTAGTAACCATTGCGACAGAATAGTTTTCATCAATTTCGTGTGATTTTGTTTGAAGCGATGTGTCGTTCTACGGTAGCCCCCATTGCTTTTCTTTAACGAAACCACAGGTTTTAGAACTAGCTCCCGGCCGTGTCTCCTGAACTACGATCCCCATTGCTACCCGGACGTCATCGTTCCATAGTCCTTTGCAAACAAAAAACATATTGGAAGTTAGTTTTTTCCTAGCATCCTTTCTCGCGTGGAGCAGCCACGAAAACGTTCGGGGAAGAAAACCGCCGGTTTTTGCAGGGGGGCTATCGTGGAAACTGTCCGACTCCGCGAACTGTCATTTCGACGAACACACGTTGAAATGATACGCGGCGACCGCAGTAATGATGCTCGCCCAGTCCCACAGGACGGTGATGCTCGGCGAGGACAAAAACGACGTCACCGCATCCCTAGACGTAACGATATCCAGCGACCCCAGAATCGATGTTTCAGCAGTCGATGTTGTCGGGGCGATTCCAGAATACATTATTTCCCGGGCAGTCCCAAGATATATTGGATACTGTGGCATGATTTCGAAAATATACGTCGGCGATCCCGCGTTGCTGTGGTTGCTGCGGCAACTCCGGAAGCTCCGGCAGCCTATGGAACAGTGCCGCAGCGATTGCGGAATTGTCTTGCCGAAAACTCCGCGCGCCTGTGTTCCCAGATGTATCCATATATTCGCTGCATCGACAACCGTTCGTTCTACATCAGTATAAATAACACATACACGTTAGGGGATAGAGGGCAGAGGACGCTCGATAAAATATATTAAAACCTCTTTATTGCTAGATACCAAAAGAAACAAATCGATACTGTTCGATATGATGTATTGAGACTTCGACATTTTCACATGTCAAATGTGTCGACACAATACCCGAAACTTCCAATTGCCACGGCAGTGCATAACAAGCCAGGCTGTTCCAGCCGCCAATTTTCGTGGCGGACGGGCAAGCAACCGCACGCTTATGAAGTCTATGTTTTACCTGCATGATAAAGTTCTACACATGTTATACCCCAAAACAGCATGCATCCCAAGGCCGCAGCAGTCTGTCGCCCTTTAAGCAAGTTATGAGGTGGGGTGGAGGCAGGCGGCTAGTTTCGATACTTTGGCATAAAACATGATTTGTTTTTGGCCTTGATTTCCTCTATATTTCTGGGGATGTTTATGAATGATGGATGCTGCAGTTCATGCTTCATGCTGCCTTTTGTTGGGTGAAAAGCACAAGGATCTGATAGCCTTTGTGTGATTAACGCTGAAGCTCATGCCGCACATTGTCGGATGGAAAACACACGAAAAAATTAATGGAGAAAGCCTCACAGGTATAGTCCAGTTTTTGCAGTTTTAAGTTACAGACGAGTTGTACCATCGTTCGTGATGCCATTCATGCCCGTCGCCAAGACGGGACATGCTACGGGACTACGACTACGTCTTCAGGTCAAAGGCAGAGAGTTCAGTACCCGCAAAAAATAAAACAGCACACCATTCTCCCGAGTGCGCTTGAGGTGCAGCCACCCTTTCCCAGACTTATCACTACTAAATGCACATAATTCAAACCAAACTACGAGTACACTTACTTAAATGTAATTTCACAGTTTAACTTCACGCATTTGATGACCCAACTGCACACACTTGCTCAATTGCGACTGCAGCTACGCCGCGCTACATCTGCGCTATCAAATCCAGCAGCTAGGAATACCAGCTCTCTAGACACTCAAAACCCTGTACCATACTATTAAGTACTAGTTAGAGGTACACCACCGCCCCAGAACCACCACCAACAACAATGGTAATGACATCAACAACATCAATAGCAACAAACCGTTGCGAATTTGTGCGATAATCCCAAGTTCACCGCGACGAAAAAGTACCACGCGTCGACTGACACAAATACCTACAACGAAAGCAAGTCGACGAGGCGTATTGAATATTCTACTACACGCTACATACATCACACAATCGATTAAGTGGGACACCATTTGTTGGCTTCTAACCTACCACCGGCAATTCCTGAAAAACGCAACATTCCGGTGGCTTGTAGCCGCTACGTGTTCGCGGGATTGCCAAACAACAGAGTATGTAAGAAACAACATACACTTAGGAAAGAGCCCCTGCACGAGAACATAAACTTACGCGAAGAGAGTCCAGTACATGTGTGTTCAGGCCCTTCCAAATGTATCGAACGTCCGGTTTTGACGCCATCGAGCGACGCGCGTTCGAAAATCGTGGCTATGATTACTACCCCACCCACCGATCCACCCGCCAACCCACCCCCCACCCACGCTCATTATCGTGTGATCGTTCGTTTCTCTGGGAATGGGATTCGCTTTAAAAATAGCAAGGAAGGGACGTTTGAGATGTCGCCAGCCTATCCACTCCCACGCTCACCAAACGTACCCACTCACCCTTCTACCCTCTTTGCCGCGTGCTATTCAGTTTCGTCAGGGATCGGTGTCGCTTTCACGAAAGCGATATACCTTCGAATCCGTCCCTATCTACGATATCATTCAGCCACCGACCCACCCTCATACCTGCGTGTTATATCGCTTCATCGATGGGCTGGGACTCGTTTTCAAGAAAGCGGCTCGCGTTTGCGACGTCACCGGCCCACCCACTTGACTCGCCTATCTACACACCCATCCACACACACAACGGCCTTGATAGCCTGGGTTGTATCAGTACAGCACGATTTACCGGGGGTCACTTTGATAAATAAGCGTGTTTCATCCCGTGCCTGCATTTGAGAGGGCGCACATGCAGACCCCCCTCCCCTCCCCGGTTTTTGAGAACCCCCCCCCCCCCTCCCCCCACCACCACCATCACCACCACCACCGGCACTGTCCTCGTATGCCTCCTCCCTAATAGCACACTCCTCGATGTCAGCTGCTCAACACAGGCTAAGCATAGCCATTTACAACTGCACCCTAGGTTTTCGCAAGACACGGCTTATAGTCTGTATGGGATTCTGTTCCAATTAGTTGACAAGAATAAACCCTTTTACCGCCGAAAAAGGCATCCCACACTAATTCCAAGTAATTCATCCCAGAAACTCTTAACTCCATGTGATTAGTCCCAAAAACAAACTGGGGTCCGATGCAGCCCAGCACGGGCCCAAGTCCAACCTAGCTCTACGGGTCAGGTTGAGTCGCCGTATTTTCCCGTACTTCTTCCAGAAGGTCCAACCATTCGTCCCTCTCTTTTCCAGGTGAGCTTAGCTGTACCCTTATGCTCTGGGTCTCTTCTGACTGGAAGTACAGGCTGTCTTTGCCTCCTGGAACCACCGCAAACCTCTCCTCCTTGATCTCAACCAACTTGCACTGATGCAGGGGCAGAGGGAAGGCGGGGGCAGGGGGCGGGCGGGGTGTATGTGTGTGCGAAGGGGGATGTGGAAATATTGTCATTCATGGCCGCAGTCTGTCAGACCGTAGACCCTCGCATCCTTACAATTCCGGAGCAGGGGGGGGGGGAGGGGAATTAAATCCGATGCGAAGTACATGCTACTCGTAATGATGGCAGGCCGATACAGGGGGAGGACAGGGGGGAACAAGGGCGGCTAAATGTGAAATAACCATGGTAGGTCTGACACACAGGGGAGGGGGGGGGGATGGATGGCTTACTCTAATACGAAGCATTGTACTGGTATATTACGGCAGGCCAGGCACATGGGGGAAAGGGGTAGATAAATATGACATTTGCGGGACAACCTCACCATCATGCACGCCTCGTACCTGTACTCTACTCCTGAACGTGACGGTTTTGCGCGGGGTAAGCAAACCCCCCTCCCGCGAGCAAAGCTCAGCCCACTCTTTTTCTGTTGTCCTGCGCCCCCGCGGAACCATCATTCCCCCACATTCTACCATGTCCGCGTTCGACGCCCCTCCCCAGCCACCGCCTCCGCAGCTCCTGAAGATGTTTCCGCATACTTCTCTAATTTGTTTGAGAAGACTGAGCGGGCCGGGTGGCCCGTTGACGTCGGTGTTGGTACAGTCTGTGACGGCGGCGGCTGCTGCTGCGGTAATTGCGTCTTCTAGGCCATAGAAGTCCTTGTATGCCCTTGTGCGCCGGGTGTTAGCTTTTGTTCTCATCCTGTTCATGCTTCTCCTGTGCATGGTTGTTGTTTGTGTTGTGGTAATATACCCTGGGGATTGGGGGGGGGTAGATGATGGAAGGGGGGAAGGGGAGGGGGAGGAGACAATATATAATCATGCCCGTTTCGTTATTGTTGTTGCTGCTGCTTCTGTTGCTGTTGCTGCTGTTGTTGTTGTTGTTGGTTTGGTGTTGTGGCCGTGGACGTTGGTGTTGGTTTCGTTTTTTTTTTACGGGAAGACATGGCAAAACACTGTCGGAAGGGTTTTCTTGACAGGAACTAGCTAGAACAAAAAAACAAATCGTGCCGCACTGGTTGGAGGAAATACTTTCTTCATGAGAAGGTACCGATGAAATATACGATGGGAACAATTAACATCTTCTTAATGTAGAAAAAATTTCGATGAAAACCACAAAATGTTTTCTTAGCGGCAAAGCATTTAAAAACACCTTTCAGAAACACTATTTTGGCGGAAACAGAAGGAAAAACAGTGAGGAACGCCATATTGAAGGGAAGGGGTGATAAAATGCTGTGGGGAGTGTTGCTTTGAAACGCGGAGTGACGCGATCATCCATCGGGGTTGTCTTTGTCTTGACAGGACGCTAGCTACAGTAGGGGTGCAACATTATTAACGTTTCTAGGACGCCTCTCCCTTGAGAGGTCCTACACCCCCATACAAACACTGACTTTTGAAAGAACATGCAAGTTCAGCCCAATGGACGATCCCTCGGACAAGGTAACATACCGACGAAACCAGCAAAACCACCAACTTCAATGGATGCAATTGTTTTTTTAGCTACGCTAACGTGTTTCCAAGCCTCAAAGCGTATCAGGATGACAAGGAAAGGCCTTAGGACACGCGCTACGATTGAGATACCGTGGTAGCTTATGTCCCAAAGCAATCTTAACCAGGTTAAGTGTGTTCTCAAGTTCCAAGGCGGGATGACCTGATTGCCCCGCGGTCAGACGCGACTATTTATGTTCGTTGTATTAAAGCCCAGAGCAAAGGAGAAAGGGCAGAGCAAAGGCTGGTAGAGCAATTCGCAGAGTGCTCCACGTCTCGTCTAATCACGAAAGCATACCTACTTCATACGAAGGCCGTTGAGGTTTATGCAAACCATCTGCAATATGAAACCGCCATGTGTTCTTCAGGCCAAACGAACATGTTCTAATCAACCTTTTACTACCCAATATCGTTGAAGCTCCTGGCGTGTGCTACAATAGAGGTAGCACGTGGTTTGGCATGTTAAGGTATTTCATGAATGCAGGGGGCTCCTTACTCCAAAGTCGTTGGGATTTCGTTCTTTTTTTTTAATGTTTTTTTTTTCATGCCTAGGTATAATCCATGGGATTTGTTGATCGGGTTGCACTTTTCTTCTTCTCAAAATCAGTGGTTTAGGTGGGTATAATGCTCCCTCACGTGCGGGGCCCCAAACGAAAATGGGCGCATATCCACATACCACTATTATTTGCAAGGGTTTTCACGGGTCGGGTCAAACCTCGCGGGTCGGGTCGTGTCAGGGTGAGCTACCCTGACCAGACCCGCCAAAACTTCGAGACGTCTTGACCCGACCCGACCCGACCCGTGAGAATTTCGAGACGTATTGACCCGACCCGAACCGACCCGCGATATTTCATAACGTCTTGACACGACCCGACCCAACCCGTGAATGTTTGGAAACTTCCCGACCCAATCCGACCCGATCCGTGAGAGTTTGAAAGCCTGTTGAGCGCACCCGACACAACTCGCCACACTCCGAGTACCCGTGAGGTGCAGGTTTTATACGGATCGGGTCGATTTGACCCGTAATATATTGCACGGGTCAAAGTCCAAGAGCCACGGGTAAAACATGTCTGGACATGTACCTTAGTCGGTTGGTTGGTCGTTGGTCTCTCGTATTTTTTCCCAGGATGTCGTATTTTTTACTGGCATTGTTTGCAGCATTATTATGTGATGTGCGCGCGGAGAATGACAAAGGGACCGCAACCCACGCATTGGCAATTGGCCACGCCCGCAGCGCTAGACCACCGGGTCGACCCGACGAGCCGACGAGCGAGCTAGTTATTTATAGAATCTCCGGCACCGGCAATCAGCCTAGCTGAGGCGCCTCCGGCAGCAAGCTCACAACTGGGGGGCTGCGATCGAAATGGATCCGGGGTCTGCAACTGGTTCTCGCTGCTGCCGGTGCTGCTGCTTCTGTGCTATTACTGCTGCTACTTCGATGACAACTGCTCTTGCTTTTTTATGTCTGGTCACATTTCGTGATGGCATGATAATTCACGAGCTAGCTTCTTATTTTTTCTATCTGTGCAGTCTCCGGCCCCGGCAAGCAGCCTAGCTGAGCCGCCTCCGGCACAAGCACACAACTGGGGCGGTGAATCTGTCATCAAGGGCTGCGATTCACGAGGATCCGGGGTCTGCAACTGGTGCTTGCTGCTTCCAGGCAGTGCTAACACACTATACCTCTTAAAATACCATTCGAGCGGTATTTAAGCAATATTTCCAGCGTTGAGTATATGCACCGTAACCACTGAGCAATGCCGTCAGCGATATATCTCAAATACGGAGGACTATGTATAATACCTGTAGTAACAATGACCAACCCACGACATCAACAAATCGTGTATTTCTCAACCGCATTTGGTCCTGATTTCTGCCCTCTCCCGTAATAATAAAAGGATAATTCAGGGTCGACCCGCTTGCATAGCTCAATGGTAATGGTGTACCTGGTATCTCTATTACTGGAAACGTTGCAAACAAATACTCAATAGTATTCTAACGATATGGGGTATGGTGCGTTACTTGTTTAGCATCTGGTGTTGATTAGCATCATGGTGATGGTGTATCTCTAAAATACAGATTCCCTTCGGGACGTGGCTCCCTCGATGTACCCGGGGGGATGTCGCCAACGTTAAAAAGAGCTGGGAAAACTTATGAAGACCAAGAGGAAACACAACTAGCCACTGCGCAAGTAATCCTTACAGTAACACCGACAACCCCAAACGCGTTTACAGTTCAGTCTATGAGGCCGTTAAAAATATCTAGGCCATCCATATTATTGTTCATCGGGCGTTGCGCTTTCAATAGTTTTCAGGATTGGGTTTTGGGTTGAGAGTATCATAAGAGCCCCAGGAAATGACTCAAAAACAATGCATACCTCGGATAGACCACGATCTAGATCATCTGCAGTTGTAGCTCGTGTGTCTGCCGCTATGAGATGCTGTGCAGGATCAACATGCAAAGTTACAAATCCTACCCAGGAAGCATGCGGTAGATAATGCAAATCGTACGGCTCCCTCTAGCTAGAGCATACAGATCTTCCCTGAGAGGATTATAAATAGATCTCCCAATGGTGAAAGATTATCTCCCCGACGTGTGAAATAGCTGGTACACACCTATGGTACTGCTGTGGAGGGCGTCCTTCACCCCTTTAGAAACGCACCCACGTGTTGTGGGGACAAACGATCCGGAGTTATATTGTGGGATACGTGTGACATGCCTCGATTGGCGACGGTAGTACAGATAGTATGGCTTGCCTGGGCAAAGCTGAAATATCGACCGATATTTCGTTCCTTTCTGCATGAACCCCGCTTTGACATACCGTCGGCTTGCGGGTGCGATTGTGGTAGTGGTGGTGGTGAGTGGATGTCTTCAGCCCGTGCAACGACCCACCCATCCACCCACCCTACGGATAAAAGTGGGTGGGTGCATACTATACAGACTCATGATACGAGTGGAAAGACGACCACACAGGAGTCTTCGAAGCAGCACCACAGACAGGCAAGAGAGACCGCACGATGCTGCAACATACCAGGTATCGATTATAGCTGCGAGATAATCACACGACGACACTCGAGTTTTCTTTCCTCACGGTCGAATGAGTCGCAACGTTCGATTAATTCCTGTAAAGCTCGCATAAATGCAACAAATATGACCTGTAAGTGGGCATTTCTCGCCGTTCCATGATGGGCGAGAAAACACAAGAACAGGAAGAAGGAGAAGCACAGGAAGACAATATGTGTGGCGCGGTTCGATGCAACATCGAACAGACAGGAATTAATGACTGTATATACATGTATATGCGCCACCCGTAAACAAACCGCACAGAGGGCGGCCACAATGCACAACGCACAAGGTGCTATTGTCGTAGGCTGTACCGGTATGCTCAGAACATAATCTCTCAATTAGTTTACTATGGCTCGACGGTTGATGCCGTACATTTTCATAATAATACAAGCGAAGTGTAAAAGTATTCGTAAAACAGTCACGTGGGCACGGACGATACTACCACAGTGGTGTGGTAATAATACCGTTTTATAACAAAATGTTGAACTATATAGACTATATAGTCTAGAACTAGCAATCAGTGCAAACAAAAAAGCACAGAATGACTGGCGAGAGTGAGGGCGGCTGGTCGAAAAGTCACACCAACAGTTCCACGTCAAGCAAAGACATAATATTCACGAGCGCGAGAGCATCCAGCCGACAGAACCACGCAGCATGCGGAACCACGCAGGAGTCGTCGCTAACCTGGAGGGGACGAGTTGAATCCTCAGTGGACACAACCCTCTGCGTTCTGCCGAGAGTGAGGGCACAACTTGTCTCAATGACACACCGACACCTCCGCAAGCGAAGACAAAAGGTTCGACAGCGCTAGAGCATCCAGACGACAGAACCACGCAGCAGTCGTCGCTAGCACGGAGGAATGTTGAATCCTCAAGGCACACAGCCCTCTGCGTTCTTCTGGGACTCTGCAACAGAAGATGGTCGGTTTGATACTTGACCACGGTTTTAGACGTGACACAATGGTTGACATAAACTGCGTGCGGGACAGAGCGGGTGGCTCTAACTCTAGCCCAAACCCTAACCCCATCCCTAAGCCCCGACCCCCAGTATTGGGATCTCCGGACAAGCGGTAGGTTTTGCTACTGCAACAGCTCCACCACGACAGCAGACCCAAACCGCGGACAATCTCCTTGTTGAGCTCGAACGATTTTGAAAAGCAATAGCATGTACAGCCCGGGGCAACGAAAAACACGAATGCACCGAGAGACGGCTTGGAGGGATGGATTGCTCACCCGAGACGTCCTCGCAGGGCACACGAAGGCACCGCTATCTTCGCGAGGTGGCGGTTGCGACCCTTTGGAATAGCTGGGATACCCAGCAGGTTCTGCTCCTCCCCTTGCCTCTTGCGCTTCGTCGGCTGTTCCCTTTGTTCCTTGCTTTAGAGCTCTGTTGTTGCGGCCTTGATTTCAGTTGTGCCGCCTTTTGAACTTTTCTGCCGGGAAAGTCGATATCGGTGCTGCTATCTCGTGGATCCGGTGCGTGCCGATTTACTCGATCCACGATGATGTCGAGGGTGAGGCGATTGGTGTAACTTGGCTTGCTGTCGCAGTTTAGAAGCTCCGTTCCCTAGGGGGAGAGATTTTTCGAGTTTGTGCTGGTCTGTGCTGTATGCACACAAAGCAAATGACGTAAATCGTGGAAACATACCTCCTTATTAACATTGACAGTCCCGTGAGGTCGGCCAATAGGGGATCGTTGGTGTACGGGATTGGCCAATGGGGGATACCGCTGACATATGTACAGTGCGCGGAATTGGCCAATGGGACGTCGTTATTAGCCGGCGTCTGCTGTGGTCCAATATTAAGCCGCGTGACTATTGAATTCGAGGTCGTAGGTTTAAATCCAAGATTCTTCTTTTTTTAATCTATCTACGTGGTAAAATATAGGTCTAAAGCGCCACGGCGTGAGTTAGTTGGCGAAACTCGGTAGAAATCGGCGAACATAAAAAGCTTAGACTAAAGGTCGGAAAAATGCCAGATGAACCCTATGCATGCGCTAATAGTGAAGGCAAGTACCGAGGGGTTTCCAGAAAGGACACCTGTGTCCACGGCTTGTCCGGAAGGTCGATGAGGGTTAAACTTCTTGCAAGTTTAGCTGGAGAGTTGAAATTTAAAAATAACTTTTTACAAGAAATTAAATAGTCTAATACCTACCAGGTAGGTAGTCAAAAGGTAAAAAGTAGCATGTGACGTCGCCACAGCGTATGAATGTGCGGTATACCCACAGGCAGCGGTGAACGGCAGAGTCCTGGTACACAGGCCGTTTTGGAGAAGCCAACAGCAGCAGAGGAGTACCCGGTTAAACCTACGTATATAATATAACCCAGCACACGTTGCGCAGCATTAATAATACATAATAGCGATTTCAGCACAGACATGTTTCGATGCCTCGTATCTGGTAGGCGGCTCCTTTCGTACTTGTCTCCCATACAGTGGGTCGTATAGGCGGCTCCTTTCATTTACTGCTGTATTCCTGATACACATTCACTGGCACGTAGGCGGCTCTATTTTTCACACTGTATCCCATACGTGTATCTACATGCCTCGCATAGACGGCTCTTTTCATGCTGCTGTGACCCCTACGTTTTTTTACATGCTCGTATAGGCGGCTCTGTTCAAAGAGTATGATACCCTACGCTCAGTTTTTTTTTGTTTCTTGTCCAACTATTATCGACGTCGCACTTTTCTTCCTCCTTCTCCTTCCTATAGACTATAGACGTAACACTAACATCCGAGGTCACTGATCTCGCTCTTCTTCCCCTCCCCACTACATACAGCAGTATTTGCCTTCATTTTTATCGCAAGATGACTTCAGCTCTTTCATTCCTCGTCGATTCGCATCGAATTTCTTTACATGCCTCGTATAGACGGCCCCTTCCATGCTGTACCCTACAGATGTTTCTATTAATACATGCCTCGTACCAGATATATACGACTCCTTTTGTAAGGCATCCTACGTGTTTGTTTTCATGCCTATTAATAGTTTAGGTGGTTCATCTTTCAGTGGAGCCCAACGACGAGTAGTAGAAGGTGGATCCCGTCCCTCCTGAGGTCAAGGCCATCGACTCAACTATCACCGAGTGCAATTTCGTGCTCATGGGGACTTTTTCCTGTACACAATTAATTTCGAGGGGAAGGCGAATGATAACGAGTTCCCAAAGTTTGATGAAAAGAAACGAGGATGAAAAGCTGAATAGCGGGAATGTGCTGAACCCTGTGATGCGAGATAACAAAGGAAGACACGTGCCGGGGGATGACAAGAGGAGGCACTCGTGACCATGGGCTATCCAGAATGTCGCTGGGGGTAAAGACTCTAACGAGTTGAGCTGGAGAGTAAAAGTGGTCATGAAAACGAAAAATATACCTGGTATTAAATATTACCGCTACCGTTTCGAGAAACTTGTTAATTGGCCAACCACTGACATTTATTTGGAGACGTTGCAACTAATTGGTGCACCCACGCCCGCACACTAATATGCACTTGACAAACCCTGACGCCACCCGGGGCTGATCCCACCTGGGTCTGCCATCCCACTTAATAATGATGCACAAACATAATCAGCCCCTCTCAGGAGCCACCAGAGGCCGTGCACACGAAGCGCGAACCGTCACCCCACGTGTCGGTCGCAACAAACGGAGTGTTGGCCACAAAGCCAGCAAACATTTTATCGAAGACGTAGTCGATAAGGATCTAAACAGGCCTCGAGGTACCTTTTCTTCTGGAAACGAGCGAAACAAAATTATCATCGTGAGCCTCAAAGGAAAAGAGAACCTCAAATGCAAAGACCTAACTTGAGGCATATCCATAAAGCTACAAAAAAAGCACATTGTCGGATGTCAAACAAATCATATTGTGTGAAAAGCAATGGGAAAGAACCCATGGTTAAATAGTTTTGAAGTTTTCGTTTTTCAAATACCGAAGAGTTTGTGATGGCATGCAATGCTTGTCTTCGAGACAGGACACGCCGTAGGGTTAGGACTACGACTACAGGTAAACGTAGCGAGTCCAGTCAGTGTCTACCAAAAAAGACGACACCTAGTATAGTCCGGAGTGCGCTTGTGGCGCTATCGCCGCCATTGCACTTTCGGGAAATTAGCAGGAAAAACTAGCAACCTAACTGCACTCACTAAAAACATCACTTCAAGTTCTTCAGCCCAAAGTTCGCTTACTTAGCAGCACACACTTACATTCTTACGGCGCTTAACTCATATCTAGTTTCGCGTGCTTTAAGCCAAGTTGCACCCTCTTAAAATGAGTTACTACAACCGCGTCGCGCTGCTTCTTCGCTGTATAACCCAGAAGCCAAGAATTCTACCATGGTAGCTCTTTAGACACTTTGATCCCTGTGCCGTACTAGTAGCCCTTAGTTCGAGGTACACTACCATTACAATAACCCCACCAAGAACAAGAAGCATGGCAACGACAACATCAACTGCAACAAGCACTTCCACGTTTTTTACGATTTTTTTCCCAAGGGAACACGCGAAAGGAAAGGCGCCCCGTGTCGAAAAATCACACCTACCCACAGTACAGGCACCGACTAAGAACCGGAGCAACGAGAGAGGCCGGCCGATATCAACAGGAATATAAGAAACCCGAGAGCCGTTATACTGAAGTTAGAGTAGAACGCACTCTCTGTGTCAAATAACAAACCCCATCTCGGTCAGAATTTCTGTTTCTCTCATTGGTTAAGCTTCCTGCGCTGAACGACCGAATATAATCGACGAGAAGAGACGTTTCATTTTTCTGCTGCACACCACATAATATGTACACGCACAAAATCTAATAAGCGGAATACCACTTGTTGGCTTTCTACTTTACCACTAGCGTTTCTCGAAAAACACTGCCCCAGTTTGGCGGCTTTTAACCACCACGTGATTGAGGGAACTGAATCACAACATACGGTGTGAAACCAAAAAGACAAAAAAAATAAGCGTCGCCACACACGGAAGAAAAACAACGCGAATAAGTCCCACACTTGGGTCTCTAGGCCCTAAAACCATTCCTCACTGACTGCTGCGTGGACACCATCGAGCGAGGCGTGTTTAAATTACCGCCGTACCGTCAACGAACCCACCCACCCACCGTTCCCGCCGATCCACCCATGCCACGTGTTGCTTTGTTTTGCTAAGACTGTGATTCGCTTTCAGGAATGCGAAGCACGACTGCGATCGCACCACCCCCTCCCTCGCCCACGCAATCTACCCCCTTAGCTCCTATCCTCTTCGGTCGGGTGCTCCTAATTCTCATCATGGCTGGGATTCGCTTTCAAGAAAGCGACTTATGCTCGATTAGTCACTACGTGCGACGCCGCCAACCTTTCCGTCCACCCGTCCACTTACCGACACTCAAGGGAAATACTGTTGCATTAGGGCCACCATTAGCTTTGAAGAAAGTGATTCGCGTTTGCGATTTCTCCAGCCCACCTACCCCCCTCATACGGCCACACACCTCAAATTTGACAGCCGCGATAATGTCACTACACCACAGCTAGGGGGTTCACTTTCTCCTCTAAAGGCTACTATTGGCCCCCAACTCCTGCCTTGGAGAGAACAAGCAGCTCCATCGCCACCACAACCACCACCACCACCACCACCACCACCACCACCACCACCACCACCACCACCACCACCACCGCCCCCAACAACACTTTAGAGTAGGCCTCCTTACTGGTATCATGCTCCTTACTGCTATCATGCTCCTCGCCACCCACCTAACATCGGCTGAACTGGGGCTATTAACCCTTTTCATAACCTGCACCCTACATTATTTATTGCCTCAAACTACTTGGAATTAGTACAGGATATCGTTCCCAACAGTTCAAACGGGATATACAACCCTCCTAACACCGCAACAACTTGTCCCATACTATTTCCCAGTTGAAATTAGCGGGTGATTCATTCTATTGTTGAATAAAAAAGTTACCTTTTACCCTCTTCAGCACTTTATCAACACCAATTTCAAGTAGGTTGCCCCCCGAAAAACGGGTTGAGCTCAATAGATGCAGCTCAGTACGGGACGAACTGCATTCTACCCCTAGGACTCCTGTTGGGTCACCGTGTTTTTCTGGACCTCCTCCAGAAGGTCGATCCATTCTTCCCTCGCTATTCCTGGGAAGAGCAGTTGTTCCCTGATGCGGTCTGTTTCGTCGGCAGAGAAGTATAGCGCATCCTTTCCACCGCATGCAACGGCGAATCGTTCTTCCTTGGCCTCAACTTGATACGCCTGGTACCGGCGTGGAGTTGGTGACATAAGGTGTGTGCTAAAATATAGCATGGCTGGTAGATTGATGATGATGTTGATATTGAGGTAGCTCCTCATGTTAGGAGGCCAGGGACTTTCTGCTGCACCCCTACCGTGGGATGGTTCGGTACAGACTAGGGGCCGATACACATGTGATACCAAATATATGCTACAGTACTGGTACTATATGGCAGGCTTTATACGGCGGGGGTCGGGGGGGAGGGACTTTTTGCTGCACCCCTACCGTGGGATGGCGCGGTACAGACTAGGGGCGAATGAACATGATACCAAATAAATATGGCAGGCCTGACAATGGTGGGAGGTTGGCTGAATAAGATACAAAATATATGGCACTCGTATTGTGTGGCAGGCGTTATACAAGGGCGTGGAAGGTGAGCGGCTAAACAACATGCTATTTTCTGGCACGCCTGGTGCAGGGGGAGGAGGCAATAGTAAAATGAGTTATATGTTTGGAAGGCCTGAGAAATAGAGCGAGGGAGATGCGGGGAGAGGTGATGGCTTGACAGAAAGTGTGCTATACTTTGGCAGACCTGGTTCGAAATCGGAAGGGAAGTGACCAGCCAACCAGCCAACCCAAGGCAACCCCCCCCCCCGCTTCTAAAAGGCGATAACTGCAGGTCTCCCTCCATTGCCAATTTTGGTCTTAAAATAAACGAGACCCCATCTCCCAAAAACCTGTTAATATACCACCCCCACGGCCATATAGGGGTCATGCCACGGCAAGGGTTATAGCTTTTTGGCTAAAACGCCCCCGGGTGACTACGCTCCTCATGTGAGGAACTGCCGGCTATAGAAGTAATTTCACGAGTACATACTTCTTTGGGACTATGGGGCATAAACGCTTGGTCGGGTTGTGCGAACGAATGCCTTCAAAATTATTTTTCGAGTGTGATATTGAGCTCCTCATGTGAAGAGCTCAGGGACTTTCTGCTGCAACCCCTACCGTGGGATGACTCATAGCTAAGATAACCTCCCCCCTTCCTCTGCCAAGGTCAGTCTAAAGCGTTTCAAATACCCCCCTCCCGCGCCAACTTCGACGTAAAACCCGGCTAGAGTACCCACCCCCTGTTCCACTCGCACGCCAATTTCAAGTTAATCACTCCGAAGCAATTTCGGGTCTAACACCTACTAACATACCCCCCCCCACCTCCCCCTCCATACATGCTAGTTGTTGTGGACCACTGCCAACATGGCACGCCTCGTACCTTGACCGACGGCTTAAAGGTAACCATCCCCCTCGAGAGAATCTCTTCTCGTTTA
Source organism: Undaria pinnatifida (assembly GCA_012845835.1). Classification (NCBI taxonomy): domain Eukaryota; class Phaeophyceae; order Laminariales; family Alariaceae; genus Undaria; species Undaria pinnatifida. The sequence continues at coordinate 8,600,990 of JABAKD010000022.1, forward strand.
TACCGTGGGACGAGATTCCCGCGAGATAAACGGTCGCTTTCAAGCCGTCTATATTGGTGGGAGGCGTGCCATTTTGGCAGAGGTTTCTACACCAGTTAGCATGCATGTGATATACCCTCCGTGGTAAGACTTTTTAAAGAAGATAAGACCAGGTGGAATCAGCTTGCTACGAAAACATTTAGTTGCAATAGGTATGAAGGATCAATTTTGCAGTAGCACATACACGCTACGGTGGCGATGCATTCACTTTGTTGTTGAGGGTCCCTACTTGAGGAGGTATATGCCTCACACGAAGACGGAAAACGGAAAAAGTATTCCAGTGTGAACGAATCCCATGCTTTTGGTAACCAACAAAACGTTATTGTATTTCCAAATAATAGACTGAGACTGAATTAAGACGATTTGGAGTCTAGGAGCCCCGTCTTTCGAAGAACAAGTATGCCAAAAACGGCAACCTCTGTCGTAGCACGCGTCAGATCAAACCATAGGACATAAAAAAACATAGCAGGGATAAAACCACAGGAAAGATAAGACCACCGGCTTGTCACCGGTTGAGCTAAAACTGGGTGTGCAACTGTATGGGGGAGGGGGAGGGCGTTGCTCAGGGATCAATTGGGTACTCGGGGAGAGGGTGTACTTATTGCAAACGTTGTCGTAGTCTCAAGACCATACACCCTCGCATGTGTTGAGGGGGGTTACTCATTCATGCATAGCCGTAGGTGTAGTCATTTGATGCTTGACTTAGTCATTTTACCATTGACCACGCATCCGTTTCGAGACAGAGAACGCATCCTCTTGCTAACAGAGACACCTCCAACATTTGGGTGGTCATTACGTTTTCCTCATATATTACACCAAAACGGTTTATCATTCATGGGGGGGGTATGCAATGGAAGTGTACGAGTACCCAAAGGTGTGAAATATCATCGGGTGAACAGTTATAGGTATATTGCCGGAGTTGACAGGGCGGGTTGGGGATATAACATACTCAAGCCAACCCCCCCTCCGCCCCGTGTCGAAAGGGATTTTGCGTGGTCAATGATCAACATGCTAAGGAAAGCAACAACTGAGTAGCCCCCGTCCCCCCCCGTGCGCCCGTTATCGTCCTTAAAGATATGATGACCCCAGCTTTCCTTGAGCCATCTCACGCTGGGGCTGCAGCACAATATTCTGAGCTTCTGAAATGAAGAGCAGCTCAACATTCCACCGGAAACGTGACCGACAGTTCCACCCTTCCGGACCTCAACCGGTCAGATCGGTCAGATCGGTCAGATCGGTCAGATCGGTCAGAAACGTTTGCCCCCAAATGTACAACCCGTACCGTGGGATGCCTCCCCTGTCAATTGCGATTTTGACACCTGTTATTCCGTTTTTTTTACCTGTTTTCGATACAACAATGTGCAGCATGAGCTTCCACGTAGATGACTGCTAAATATTCCTACGCCATAGAACAACAAAAACAAAGGGAAACCCATACGGTTATATATTTCGATACTCGTATGCGTCGTCTAATATATACCCCCCCCAAGACAGGCAACGAGCAGCTAAAAGTTGCAGATGTCCCTAATAGGAACAGAGCGGTGTTCTGTCTCGAAAGGGATGAGTGGTCGACATTCAGCTCACTACGACAAGCAACTATTAAAAATGAGTTTGCCCCCCTCGCATTGTAGGGATGCAAGGGTCTATGGTGTCATACCACTGCGGCATGCATGAAATGAGTATCCCCTTCCCCCTCCTTTATGCCAATTGCGGCTGAAACCTACCTGCACACACGCCTCGTACCTTGACAGACGGCTTAAAGGTTACGGTTTTCCTCGGCAGATTCTCATCCCCCTCCCGCGTGTTGAGCGCTCGCCATTCTTCTTCGGTAACCCTCCGCCCATGAGGAACCATTCTATCACCGCACCAAACCATGCCGCTCCCCGCTCCTCTCCAACCACCACCACCTCCACAATGGGAAAACATGTTTCCCCAAGCTTCTCCAATTTTGCGAAATAAGCTGAAGAGCCCCGGTGGCCCATCAGGGGTGGCGTTGGTGCACTCCGCGAATGCATCTTGAAGGCCATAGAGGTTTTCACAGTTGCGCGTGCGGCGAGCGCTGTTATTTTTGCTAAGCCTATGCATGTTTCGCCGCTGCATCGTTGCTGTAGTACGTGCTGTGGTATTCACCTGGGGAGGGGGGATGGAGGGGGGGTGGAAGGGGGCAATGCAAAGGGAGGGGCGAGGAGGGGGGGGGGATCGGACGCATTAATATCAGGTCCGGCACTGTGTTGTTGTTGTTGTTGTTGTTGTTTTTGTCATCCGACAATACGTTCTTTCGCAATTTGTACTTTACGGGAGCCTTCCTGATTGACCTATTATTATTGTAGACTAGACTATATACGCGTAGTACATGTTTGTGTGTCTACGTAAACAAAAAGGAGATGAGGCCTTAAAATTTGTCGATATCCAACACAGTCACGATCCTATATTGGGCCACACCGAAAACAGCATATATCTCGCACTTTCACACCTTGCGTGCACATGAATCATTCTGCATGGGGAGCCTTCGTTGAGGAAACAGTTCTTGGCCGCAAGTCTAAAGTCTACGGTGATTTCCCGTCGAACGAATAAATGCTGTGACGGGATCATATTTCGAAACACAAAACGAAAAGTTTTATAGACAGTTTTCTCGTGTTGAGTGGAGAAAGTGCTTGTCGTGTTATAAGGCTTAGTTTGGGTAAGCTATCGGTTAACCAGTTGCAAGTGGTCAAACGGACTAATACCCCACTAGTTCCTAAAAAAAAGGCGTCGTCGACAGTCCATGTTTTTTTTGGGTCGTCTGTTCAAGCCCCACATCCACCATAATAAACTTTTTCAGACTTTCCCCATGCCGAACTTGAAAAACACTCTCCCCGGTATGCCCAGGAAATGAAACGATTTGGATATAGACAGGTCCGCCGTATATCCGGCCGACCTGCTATCCCGCCAATTTCAGGGGGGGAGAGTGTTACAAGGCTTAGTTTGGGTAAGCTATTGGTTAACCAGTTGCAAGTGGTCAAACGGACTAATACCCCACTAATTCCTTAACACTCGCCCGAGGGTCTGACACATAATATACTTGACACATACGAAGATCTGGCATATATAGTTAAAATAGAAATACACTCCAGCTGTGAGATTGAAGATTTCGTCGAAACTCATCTTTGCAAGCTGTGTGTGATACTCCGATCGCGCGTATTACGAGTTGTGTGTCCTCATTAAGGGTATAGGTCGGCGACTCCCCTGGCAACTACAGTGTAGCTATCAGGGTCAATAGGGTGATGTTAGTTAGGCAGTCTGTGCGCGAAAACTATAAAACACGTCTTTGAGGGGGAAAAAATCTGACAGCTGTGGAAGGAAATGCATCAGTTCATCAAGTGTATCCTGTAAGTCGAATAACCGGTGAGGGGAGGACGGAAATCGTACGGACGCGGGGGCCTGGGTTTGATCAAGACGGAGAGCGGGGGGGGGGGAGGGGGGGCGGGACGGGCGAGGCAGCTCAATCTGTGCGTGGGAACTATATATCTTGGGATAAATCTGACGGTTCTGGAAAGAATGCACCAGTTTATTATGTATATCCTGTAAGTCGTACAACCAGTGAGGAGAGGGCGGAGCGTTCGAGGGGGTGGGGGTGGGGGGGGGGGCGAAAGGGATTTTTAAACAACATAGTTGGGTCGCATATATGTAGGGGTTTGCTATACGCATGGTGCTAGGTCTAGGCGATGGTGCCGGTGATGGGGAAGGAGGGGGCGTTGGCGGGGGGGGGGGGGGAGGGGGGGTGAATTGCAGCAGCGGCGAGGATGGCTCTAGGAAGATAATGAGGTGATATCAAGTGCGTGGAAGTGTTTATTACTCTTGGCAGATTTCGATGTTAGGTGGGGCGTTTGAGCAAGAGGGAGCGGGGGAAAAAAAAATGGGGGAGGGGGGGGGGGGGGTCGGTCGGGGGCGGGGGGGGGGGGGTTCAAGAGGTTAGGTCACATATAATATAAAAATACACCCCGGCTGTGAGATCTCAGTTTTGGTCGAAACTCATCTTTGCAAGCTTGTGTGTGATACTCCGATCGCGCGTATCACGCATATATGTAGGGGCTTGCTGTAGGTATTGCAATATGCTTCTGCCCATAAAATGTATAGAGCGAGTGTATTTCTAACAACAAGCGAGGATTAAATGGAAAATGAAAATCACTTTGTAAAAAATCGTAAAAAATCCACGACTTTTGACAGCCAACATCGATCTCACCCACAATAACCGCTCTCAAATTTGATCTGTATTTACCCCCGACGTTCGGTCCCATCGAGACTGCCCGGCACGACATACCTGGTATATTGTAAAATGAAAATACGCTCCAGCTGTGAGATCGAGTGTTTTGTCGAAACTCATATTTGCAAGCTGTGCGTGATACTACGATCGCGCGTATTACTGGGTGTGTGTCCTCATTAAGGATACAGGTCTGCGACTCCCCTTCCTTAGAACAGTGTAGCTTGTATCAAGTGGTGTTAATCGATCTGTGCGCTGAAACTATAAATCCCGTTGTTGAGGGGGGCAAAATCTGACAGCTGGGAAAGGAGATGCATCAGTTTATCAAGTGTATCCTCTAATTCGTATAATCGTTGAGCAGAGGGCGGAGTATGCAGGGGCGTGGGGGCCTGGGTTTGAACAAGAGGGAGCGGGGCGGGGTGGGGGGGCAACTCAAAGTGTGCGCGGAAACTATAAATCCTTGAAGGGGACAAATCTGACGGTTGTGGAAGGAATGCATCGGTTTATAATGTACATCCTATCAGCCGTACAATCAGTGAGGAGAGGGCGAAGTGTTCGAAGGGGTGGGGGGAGGGGGGATTTGAAACAGCCTTAGGTCGCATAGATGTTCGAGCTTGATATACGCGTGGTGCTAGATCTTGGCGATGGTGCGGGTGGTGGGGAAGGCGGGGGCGTTGCGGGTGGGGGGGGGTATGAATAGGAGATTTGGCAAGGATGGCTAGAGAGGTAATGAGGTGATATCAACTGCCTGGTAGTGTTTATTATTCTGGCAGATTTTGATTTCAGGTGGGGCGTTTGAACAATACATGTACGATTGATTGGAAAAACTAACCATATCTCTTTTTTTAGATGATAGTATTAATGACGCCTCCACCGATTATGCCGGCCCGGTCTTCGTCTTGGACGGGAGTGGCCAAGGGCCGAGACTCCCTAGTTCTTTTGATTTGTCGCAAGGTGATGCCTTCGCAAAACCGCCCTCGCTGGATGCAAGGAGATATCTATAGGTAGGTGAGAGTTGGGGGTTTGAGTCGTTCTCGTAGAGGGCTCTTCACTCTCTTGCTCGGTCTGGTTTTATATCCCCGACCGTCCACCAATCTTATGAAGACCCGTCATTGATGGCGGATCTCGTATATCGGACGTTGGTTAACGTATCTTCATGGTTGGCATGTGTAATTGGAGACTAAAGGAATCTGCGTACCCTGTCCTCCACAAAGAGGTGGAAATATGCAGTTTGTTGAAGTGTGGATTAAACCGGAAGGGATGTAAGTATACGGCGGGGAAGCGTTATCGGTGGCGGTAAGGAATGGCAACATACTATACAGTGTGTGTGTGTGTTCTTCACATTAAACCGTTCTTCTACTCGTCGACATCCAGCACACCCAGTGTCCGTACTGATTCTTCACCCTAGAAAGATCAGCTCTGTGGTCACAAGCCACGACACAGAGATAATGCATCGTAATGCATTCGACAACGCAATGTCATGCCCTAGTACTGGGTACGACAGGCACAACATACATACGTCAGCAACAGAAATACATTGGAAGAGAGAAATACGAAATAAACAAAAACAAAAACAAAAACAAAAAACAAAAACAAAATAAGAAAACAAATAAAAACAAAGATAAAAATAAAACAAAAAATGAAACAAACAAAATGAAGGGGAAATCGAAGAAACAACCCAACCGCAAAGGAGTTGGACTTATTTCTCTCGACAGAACTGTATAGCAAGAAGAATGTGGTGTGGATCTGGACAAAAGAGGATTGGCAAAAAAAAGGCGGCAGCGGGATCTCGATCCTTTTTCTTGCTTCTATAAGGCAGAGAATGACAGTACGTACGTGTTTCAAAACGTCTAAACATACCAGGATGGCAAGGGAAGCTTTCCAAGCTTTTTTGTTGTTGATTGGCTTTTGGGTAGTTTGTGGCAGGAAAGCGCGGGACTTGGAAGAAGCAGACCGTTGTTCACGTGTGGTGGAACAGGAATCAGGAGGCAGACACGGGAGTGTAGTACGATGGGGCAGTATGGACCTAGGGACCGACTCCTGCTGTGCAGGCGTGCCTACGGGTCTGTACGTGTGATACTTCGATCGCGCGTGTTACCCCGCGAAGGAGTATTAATGCGTTGGTTTCCCATCCGATGATGTGCAGCATGAACTGCCAATTGTACGCCAATCATTCATAAAACATTTAAAGGGAAAAAATGAAAAAAAAATGGAAATTCCGGGAAATTTCTACACAAAGCAGGTAAGCTACAAGTATGCACACGAAGTCTTACCTATTACGGATGGTTGCTGATATTTCGTGTTGTTGGGGTGGATATAGTCAATTTTGCTCGACCGCGTTCATTTATTCGTTTCCCCGATGGCAGAGCTGGCCCAGTGACTCATGATACGAACAGGGAGGACATAAACATAATCACGCATTGTTTCGAAACAGCAGCACGTAAGTCAGACGAGAGAGAGAGCGCGTAAGATGCTACTGTACTACGATGGTTTTTATGACGGCTGGGACAACTTTACACGACACGATAAACGCGGCTTGTTTCTTGTCGTGGAGGTCGAATGACGCGCAATGCTCGGGCCATCACCGTGGTAAACTGGTACCTGGTAGACCTGTGGATCTCTAACACATACGATAATTTCTGAGCGTTACGCAGACCTCGTCATGGGTCGATGTGTCATGGGAAGAAATGCACCATGTGCGGTGCGATTCGATGCAGCAGTGAATACACGAAAACGTATATGCATAGTCTACGCCACCGGCAAATAAACCCGTCCACTTCGTATATAGGCCAAGGCGTAAGACACAACGCGCATAAGCGGGTGCCGGTTATGATACAAATGACTCCAACAGTCTCGTACCTTTCTTCGTGCTGGCATTATTGATACTGCTTTGGTATACCAAACACCGCAAACCCCACAGAAAATAACATGAGCAACGAAGTAAGTGCAAAAGAACCACCCACACGCAACGCGATCGCATAGTATCGACAAACATAATGAAGGCACGTACCGCAGTGGGAAGGGAGGGAGAAGAGCCTGCTTAGTGACCCCGGATCCGGGTTACGTCTAGCATGGAGGGAGAAAGGGAACGAAAAAGGGCGAACATATTGGGAGGAAAATCAAAATAAACGCAGACGCTCTTGTCACGTGTTCGAGCGCGATCGCAGCACCACATGACAACTTCTGCAAGTAAAGACAAGCCACACGGCAGCGAGGGCATCGAGATGGCAAAACCAGCCGGCAGGCGTCGCTAACGCAGAAGGAGTGTTGGATCCTGTCCGATATGCAGCTAGCTCCATAGTACCTTCTGCCGGGTCTCTGCAACAAACAGAGCACACACACTCTGGGGTCGGTATAATAGTTCAACACTTTTTCGGCGTGATGTATCGGTTGACGGAATTTGCGTGGGAGACAAAACGGGCCTTCACCAACCCTTATTTTCGCCCAAATGCTAGCCCAAACCAATCTAGCCGTAAACCCTGACCCGGGTATGCGGTTGGGTCTACTGCTCAATACCAACATCCAACCGAAAACCTAAATTACGGACTGCCTCGGACGATTTCGAATAGCAATACATACAGCTGGTATTACAGTAGTCCTACGAGAAAGCCAGAAGGTGATCGAAAAATGACACAAGAGAACACACCGAGAGACTTCTTCCTTGCAGTGCGCACGAAGGCACCGCTGTTGTCGCGAGGTTGTCTGTGGCGGCGCGCGATGCGCCTTCGGTATTCTCCGATGTAGCCCGATCCTCCTCCTTCTTGTCTCTTCTCGTGCCGTTTGTTCCCTCTGGCTATATTTGTTGCGGTCTTGAATTTAGTTCAGTTGTGCCGTCCTCGGGTCTTCTGCCGGAAGGGTTTGGTGCTGCTGTGTGCGCGTCGGTGACTGTTTTCGGGGCGTGTTGATACGACGCCCGTGTTGGTCTCGAAGGTGAGGGTGGACATCGAGCGTTGTCAGTTGGTTGGTGTAGCTTGGCTTGCTGTCGCAGTTCGGAAGCGCTCTGATATCAATGGGGGATGTATGTTTTTTTTGTGTGATCTGTGCCATATGCACGTAAGGCAAATAAATATCATCGTGGAAGTATACCTCCATCTGACAGTCTCGTGAGACTGGCCAATAGGGTATCGTTGGCATACTATATTTTTGGTCAATAGAACACTGGGTTGGCCAATAGGAGATCGTTGGCATATTATGTTGGCAAATAGAATATCGTTGGCGTCTGAAACGTGTTAAGTTGCTGACGCAAATTAGGATCTCCTACTTTTCGCCAATCCCGTCCGCCAATGATAATCTATTGGCCAATCTCGCGAAACTGTCACATTTAAACAAACGAGGTCAGTTTTTGTTTTTTGCTTCGTCTTTTGAGCTCGTATGACACACAACGTCTTATCTTCCAGTTGAAAACAGAGCTTCCGAACTGCAGAGAGAACCCAAAGATTCACTGACCTACCACGCTCGCCACCCACACCCTCGAGACCAACAGGGAGGGGCGTCGCATGGTAACGCCCCAAAAACCAGACACCCACGCGAAACAGCGGCATCAACTTTCCGGCTGAAGACCAGAAGTCGGTTCAACTGATCTCAAGGTAGCGCAACAATTACAAATATCCACAGCAAACAAAGGGACCAGCTGACGGGCACGAGAACGGGTCAAGAGTAGTAGGAGGAGGGGTAGAAACCGTTAAACTATACCGGAGCACTAGAAGGCGCGTCACACGCCGCCACCAGCACCACCAATTCGCAAGAACAGCGGGTGCCGCCGTGCGCACTTCAAGGAACTCTCGATGGTGAGCCGCTCCCACTCCAAAGACGTCTCTCGGTTTGTTCCATGTTTCTATTAATAGTTTGTACCGTAGTCGCTCCGGCTTTTTTTCGTATTGCTACAGCAACGTGACTTGGTGTCTGTAGCTGATGGTGGAATTAATGAACAGATAGAGCTTCCCACTCATCCGGAGCTGAAAGCACTGGTGTGTTTGCGACCACTGCATAAGCGGTAGTGTCTGGTGATTGAGCCATCCGCCAATCCCAAGCTCTATCTCTCGGTTTGTTCATTGTCTCGTGTTTTTCGTTGGTCCGACTATATCTCGTTGGTACCAATAATAATCGGATGTGTGATGCAAGTAGAGCAGGCATATTGTCTGCGGTTTTGAGCTCTGCGGTTGAGTGGGAAAAGTTGAAAAAGTAGAGTTTACCACTTATACGTAGACTCTACTACTTAGAGCCTGGGGTGAGGTTTAGTTAGGGTTTGGCCGCTGTGTCTTGGACGCAGACTCCGCCAACCGTTACGAGTACACCGTAAGCAAAATAAGCAAAAGGAAGTACCGACTGGGCAAGTGCTACGAAGACCCGTTTGTTCGCGGGTTGATTACAGGTTATATCTTCCCGCCTATTCGATCTTCAATCGATTCATACCTTGCGTGTAGTAATGTCTGCTTCATCTCTTCCCCTTCTTGTACATACACGTTCTGTTACCCGTGCACCACAACCGTTGACCCATAGTCAGCTATGTCGCACATCGAAGGCTACGCACACGCAGCAGTATTTTGTATTAGAAAGCGCGAGTTTATAATGATATCGTTTACCGATAAACAGAGCGTTGCGCATTATTCTGCAGGCACCCCGCAAAAACGTTTTCCTCCTTACTCGTGAGCCTGTGCAAGCCTCATGGCAGAGAACGTAAGATATGTGCGCGGTCGAACCAGCCTTTTTAGCGGCATCTATTTTCCGCCCAACACGACGAAAAAGGGTTGTTATACCTGTCGCGTAATGTGAGTATCTCATCGTAACATTTCGATTTCAGTTTGTTGTGGTCGAGAAACCACGCCAGGCCTGACGCTTTCCAGGACAAACGGAAACAAATTGTCCCCCTCGACGAGAGCTCACTGTAGAATGATTCACTTGGGCGGGGGTTGTCATAGCACGAGAGACATATGCCTTTCTGTTGCCCACAAATTATGTTGTTGTGAACATGTGGACTGCGAACACGCTTTCAAGATCACGGAGTGGTCTTCCATGAAGACAAGCATGCATTATGCGTGTATATTTAGGTGTGGTACGAAGTGTACGCGTAGTCTAGTGTATATACGTGATCAAGTCGGGACGGCTCCCACAATGTATTGCGTTCAGAAATAATGGTGAGATGGCAAAAACTAATTAAAAACAAAATGTTTGCAACGAAAAAATCAACAGCATTTAAACACGCCCAGACCTAATTGCATCGGGTCTAACCCCCTCGCTCCCCCCGCCCCTCCCTGCACTCAACCCCACCCCCCATATCTCACGAGGGAGCGTGTTGTCAGATGGCGAACAATAAAACAAATAATGGCAGCAACAATATGTCACCGACAACATCCCATATGCTTGAGCCTGGTCCTGTCCCCCGCCCTCGACACCGCCCCCTCCCCTTCTCCTCCCCCTCACTCTCCTCCTCCCACCCCCCCCGATCCCCCCCTGCCCCCCCGTCCCCCCTCCTCCCCACCATACCGGAAATTTATTTAACGCACTGAAGTTGTCATCCGTATGCATGTCCGCTTCGCAAGCGGTTCTTAATATAATGCAGTTCAGCTTCTCTCGACTCGCCGAACACCTCACGGCCCTTCGCGCTTGATGCAATGTTTGCCTAGTTGGTGAAAACCAGACATGCTCCATCCCGGCGTTGTAGGAATGCGAGGGCCTATGGTTGTACGACTAAGACCATCCATGAACATCGAGTACAACCCCCCTCCCCCCCCTCCCCTCCCCCATTCATCCCGCCCCCCGCCCCCCCCTCCCCTCTCCCTCCCCTCTCCCTCCCCCCCCTCCACTTTCCCCCCTCTCCACCTCCCCCCCGCCCCCCCTTGACCCTCTCTCCTCAGGGTACTACGACAACGTATACAACAAATAATGCATAGAAGAATCATGCATAAGATGAGAAACAACAAACGCCCTCCAAGGGCATACAGCCATCTGTCTGACCTCGAGGACGCATTCAATGCAGCAGCGAATGCAGTCGGCGAGTGCACCCAGCCGAACTCGAATGGGCCATCCGGGCCCTTTAGCCTGTTCAAAAAAATTGGACAATGGTGCACAGACCTGTTCGACAGCTGTGGAGGCGGTGGGGGCTGGGAGGGGGGTGGGGGGTGGGCACAGTTTTCAACACGCAGGCGGTGGCAGGGGGGGGGCAGATATGGTTACGTGTGGGAATAGGATTGTTCCTCGGGGCCATAAAGTGAAGGGAAGGGAGTAGAGTCAGCTTCACACCCGGGAGAAGGATCAAATGCCCCGGATAAAGACCGTCAGGTTCAGCCCCGCTGTGCAGGTACGAGGCTTGCTTGTTGATAGGTTTCCACGACAATTGGCATGTAGAGGGAGCGGGGTAAGGACATTTCTGGTAGGATTTCATGCCGATATTTGGGGGGGTGAGAAGCTTCGTTATCATGGGTTTGAACACCGCTGGGGAGGGGGGCGTATGTACGTAGATTTGACGCACCAAGCCTGTTTCTGGAGCTCCTAAATTTTGGAGGTACATACCCCCCCCAATGTATGTGCGTGCAAAGCGATGGACAATGCCATGACTTAGGTGTACTAAAAACACTTCGGGAAACAAGAATGACGTGGTCTCAGGGAGACCCCCTCACCGCTCATGTCTAAATATTTAGCCGCCCTACCTTCGTCCGCCCCCGCCCTCTACGTATCAGGCCTAACATAAACGTACATGTAATATGTGGCCAGATATTAGGTCACCTCACCTCCCCTTCCCCCCTGCACCAGGTATTAAGTCACCTCACTTCCCCGTTCCCCCTGCACCAAGCCTGCCGTACTGCAGAACACTATTTAGATCCCCCCCGTACAGGCCTGCCATGTAATACGAGTAACGTATACTTTGCAGCTTTTATAGTGCGTAGCCTCCCCCAGAATAAAGCGTACAATACTCATACTACTGGTTATTGTTATATAGTCTAACTTCGCCGCTCCCCCCCCCTCCCCTCTCGGCCGGCTATATAATATGAGTAGCATATACGTCATAGTTTACATAGCCTCCCCGTGTGTCAAACTTGCTATGATATATCACAATTAGTATTTTCCCGCCCTTTTCCTCCACCGCCTGTATCAAAATTACACAAAAAAGGGCAAACGAGAAGCATTTTGGCCGCATCAGAAAGAAACTACGAGCATTGCTGGCATAAAACTCGTATCACATTTGCCCCCTCCCGCCGTAGACCATGTGTACACATTGTTTAAGATAATTCAAGGTAGGAAAGACGCCGGGCTAAAGACGTACCCTTTCTTTCTAGATGTACAGAAGTATTACCTGGTATGACATAGTATGGAGTAAGGAGGAATGGGCTGAGGAAAAAAATGCAGGAATGGGATCAAAGGAAAGATGTTGAGAATGATGAAAGATGTGATGGGATGTGCGAGAAGTGCTCTGATGCTGGACGGGGAAATATCTAAGAAATTTGATATTTTACAAGGAATTGCACATGGATAAACACTATTACCCAATCTAAACGTGTATATTAGTGACGAAATAGTAGAAATCGAAGCCGCAAAGCAAGAAGTCACGAAGGGGGAAGATACGGTGTCGGGGTTGATGTTGCCGGATGATTTTGTGGAGATATTAAAACACCGGAAGTATTGTAGAAACAGATGGAGAAGGCACTAGATAGAGTACACTAGGAAATGGAGAGTGACAACGATCCTTGTATGATTTTCAAAGATAAGGTGAGTCGGTAACTTAAATGAAAGTGGGGAGAAGATGACCCACCGATCGTAGACCGGTATAGGTAGCTTTGGGGTAGATCTATCAAAGGACTGCTCTCGAGATGCACACATACCCTGGAAAAGATAACAAGATAAGAGGAAAGGGCAAATCACAAGCAGGCAAGATGGGTGCGATCCTAAGAGATTCGCACATTCGTACTAGGATAAACATATGTTTTCTGATGAATGCGATTGTACCAAATCTAGAGCGTTCAGGAGAAGTTTTGGAAGGGAGCGTGGAATTTGTAAAATAACCGGAAACAGTCAAGACGACAGAAGCTAAAAAGATACTAAAATGCTCAAGTACCACGATTAATACAGCATTAAGAGAATAACCAGGAATTTACCTACTTAAAACAAGTACCGACATGAGAAAGTTGAAATGGCAATATACAGTAAGGAATATTCTAGAACTTTTGTTACCGGCCATAGCAGTTAGGGCTGGGAGAAAACAGCGAAAGGGCGAGCTGGAATAAGATGGTGCAGCAAAGTCGAGAAAATGTGGAAGGATTTAGGATGAGGCCAAGAAGGCGTACTGTTTATAGAGATGTTTGACGGGTACAGGGTAGAAGTACAATATATATTAGAAGAAAGGGAAAGGCTAGCGCTAAAAATATAGTCTAGGCGGAGAAGGAGAAAATATTCACGGGGGGTTGAGGGAAGATATTGGAATGAGAGCGTGTTTGCACGGCCTAATGTACTACGCGAAAAAGATGAAACTGCGATTTCGTGTAGGCGACCGAGACCTACCAGAAAGAAGAAAGAGATTTACCAGTAGTATGGAGGATGAGGGCGTGGATGCACGTATGTGCCCGTGTGACCCAACAACAGAGGGTAGGACTCACACAGTAAGAATATGAAATATACAAGGAGGAACGGGATGCGTTAGAGGAGGATATGAGGAAATTAGACGAATGTGACATGGAAGAATTTGGTAGGCTAGAGCGTAGCGAGATAACGATCGCTATCCTAGGAGGTAGATGGTGGCCACAGACGGCGAAACAGAACGGGGATACATTTTTTGTTCCAATACATGGAAAAATACAAAAAAGCGGGATGAGCGCCCAAATGTTGGAGGTGTCTCTTGAGAGTAAGGACGGTTCTCCGTCTCGAACGGGATGCATGGTCAATGGTCAAATGACTAAGGAAAGCAACAAATGAGTACGTACCCCCCCCCTTCCCCCCTGTCCCTTTAAAAGCGTCATGAGCGCCCCAATGCTGGAGGTGTCTCTATTATTAGGAGCGGGAGCGGTGCTGCCTCTCGAAAGGGATGCTTGATCAATGGTAATTAGTACGGCAAGCAACAAGTGAGGACGCCCCCCCCCACCCGTCTTCCTCTGGATGCGTGATCGATCAATGGTCAAATGATCCTGTCAAGCAACAAATGAGCCCCTCCCCCCCATTCCTCCATCCCCCCCTGTATCATCGGGTCTACCTAAGAAATATTGAGAAGGAGGGTTCCGCTGCAGTAGCAGGAAGAAAGGGTGTTATTTTTTAGCACATATTTTGCATTGTAGTTGGTCGCTCTTTCCCCGCCCCCCCGCCCCCCGTGTATCAGGCCTACCTGATAAACAATAACGGGGACTCCTCCCCCACCCCGCATGAGGCCTACCAAATATAGGATAACGAGAGGGTTGTTTCGGGGCTATAGAAGGACAAAAATACGCCCTATAGTTCAAAACAAACGGACTAGAATCTACTTATCCGCCGCCGCCGCCCCCTCTGCATCGGACCTGCCATGTAATACGACTAGCATATACTTCGCATCATATTTTGGCTTTCCCTTTTTCTCCACAACTATGTATAAGGCCTGCATAATAAAGACTAAGGAGGAGCGTTTCGCGGCGGTGGAAGGCGGAAAGGACGAGCTATAGCATGTCTCCTCAATTCAAGCGGAACCCGTCATGGACGAATTACTCGCCCCGGGCAAGGCGAGAAGGGAGCGGCTGAAGCTTCTCGGACAAGTGCGGAGAAACACTGTGAAGCAAGAAGAGCCCGAACTATACGAATAGACTCAGGTTGTTGGCGCGTGCTACGCATGACCGTTTGGCTCATCGAGCAGGTTACGGTCGAGATAATCTATCAGTCGATCGATGTGGGACATGGTGTTTTCGTTTTTTGAAGCAAGTGCGAGAGAACATCGCTAATTGGCGTGGCAATTCGAACGTATCTCGATTTGTTAAAAGCAAGTGCCAGTCATGGTGAAAGGAAATATCATCCAGCTTCGTACGGGAGTCGGTGGGTATTGGGTAGACGTCTCGGTCGGTGGCCTTTATCGCAAATAGCGTCAAAATAACATGATTTATCGTTTTTTTGAAAGCAAATCCCAGCCATAATGAAACGAAATAACACGCGGAAAAGACGGTAGGTGGGTGGGTCTATGAGTGGGTGGGTAGGGCGAGTGGGACTGGGGGTGGATAGGCTGGTAGCATCGCCAGCGTAACTAGCGTTTTTGAAAGCAAAGCTCAGCCAATCAATGTGAAAAAGGTAACTCCCGGATAATGAAGGTGGGTGGGAGGGTGGATGGATGGGAGGGTGGGCGGGTGGGTGAGTGGGTGGGTAGGTGAGTGGGTGGGTGGGTAGGTGGGTGGTTGGGTGCGTGGGTTGGTTGGTGACGGTACAGCGACGATTCGAACGTTTCTCTCTCAATGGCGTCAAACCCAGAGGTTGCGTGCTTTCTAAGGGCTTAAGATATGCAAGCTGGACATGATTTGCGTGAAAGGTATTCTGTTGGTGGCGGCCCGTATTAGTGCGCACCAGGTATACATTGGTTTTCGCACATTGTGTTCTGTGGTAGTTCACTGAACGCGTGGGGGTTGCAAGCCGCCTAACGTGCGCCTTTGTTTGTAGGAATTGCTATTGTTGAAGTATATGAAAATTCAGCAGCTATTCCCGCTGAAGAGATTGTGTTGTCTGAGGCGTTGTTAAAAAAAATGAAATATGCCCTTGTCGAATGGCTTCGGTTGCGTTTTCGACGACGCCGGACTCTTTTTCTTCACGCTGACCCTGAGAAAATCGAACACAACGCGGAGTATCTGTTTCAATTGATGTGGTCGTTGTCATTGGAATTTCTACCAATGTGTTTCTGTCGTGGCAGCGTGCATCTAAGTGCCGTTTTCCAGGATATGCGGCACAAAGAGTTGGCGTGTCAGAGAGCTAGCATCTATGGCCGCCGAGTTTTAGAGCGCAGAGACGGCACGACGGCATAATTGTAGTAGCTCGCTATAAACAAGCGTATTCAGCAAGTTCAAATAAGCGTGTGATTGTTACTATGGTTTGTGTGAGTTGGCGAATTCAGATGCAAATCGCGATTAGCACAAAACCGTTAAAAGTGAGAATGATCAACGACTCGATGCAAATTAAGCAAGTACCGGCGGGGAAGAAGGGAAGGTACCTGTGACCACGGCTTGTCCAGAAGGTCGCTGAATAGAAAAAAGTTTACGAGTTGGGTTGAAGAGTAAGCGACCGTGAAAAACAAAAACAATAGCAAGTGACGCCGCCGGCGTATTTATGTACAGTATACACGAGCAGCGGCGTACGGCAGATATCAGCTGTACACAGGCCAGTTCCTAGCAAGAAACCGCAGCAGCTATAGGTTAGGCGTACGTTCACCATGCAGATCATGCACAACGCAGCGCGCAAAAGTAAGATTTCACACTGGCAGTCCTCTCTGTATTTGCATCCCTCGAACGTTATTGGCGACTCTATTCATACTGTATCCCATATAGTTTCCCTACATTGCTCGTATAGGCGGCTCCTTTCATGCCGTGCCCCTGGTACGTTTATCTTTACATGACTCGCACCAACCAGGTATATAAGCGCCGCATGTAATACTGTACCCTACAATATATATATTTTGTATTCGAATATTATTTGTAACCTTAACCTCCGAAAAATCCCCCCTCCCTTCTCGCTCTCCCTTGCTCAAACGCCCCACCTAATATCGGAATCCGCCAGATAAATAAACACTTCACGCACTAGATATCACCTCATTATCTTTGTAGAGCCATCCATGCCGCTGCTCCCCCCCCCCCCCCCCCCCCCCCCCCGCCCCGAACGCCCCCTTCTTCCCCACTACCCGCACCATCACCTAGACCTAGCACCACACGTATAACAAACCCCTCACCTAAAACCCTTCCTTTCCCCCCTCCACGCAGCCTCCACCCCCCCCCCCACCCCCCACCTCCCAACCCTCCCCCACCCCCTCGAACACTCCGCCCTCTCTCTAATCACTGATTGTACGACTTACCCCAGGATATACATGATGAACTGATGCGTTCTTTCCAAAACCGTCACGTTTAGCCCCTCAAAATAATGTATAGTTTCCACGCACAGGTTGAGCTGCCCCACACGCCCCACCCCCGCCCCAACGCCCCCACCCATGATAAACTGGTGCATTTATTTATTTATTTATTTATTCTTCCCAAAACCGTCAGATATATCCCCTTACAAGGATTTATAGCTTCCACGCACGAATTTCCCGCCCGTCCGCCCCCCCCCCCCCCTCCAACCTCGCTCGCTTTTGATCAAAACCAGGCGCCCACGTCCTTCAAAACTCCGCCCCCCCCTCACCGGTTATTCGACTTACAGGATTCACTTGATAAATGGATACATTTCCCTCCACAGCTGTCAGATTGTGTCCCCCTCAGAAACGGGTTTTATAGTTTCCGCGGACAGACTGACTAACATCACCCTGTCGGCCCTGATAGCTACACTGTAGTTGTAAGGGGAGTCGCCGACCTTTATCCTCAATGAGGACACACAACTCGTAATACTCGCAATCGGAATATCACACACAGCTTGCAAAGATGAGTCTCGACGAAATCTTCGATCTCACAGCTGGAGTGTATTTTCATTTTTCGTAATATATTTATTTCTCTACCTGCGTCGGTAGTTCTGCATACCTCGTCTAGACGGCAGACTCAATTTATTCTGTACCCTGCACGTTTCTCTATTTTTCTCATCGGGATCATCTATTATCCTCACACTGACTGTCATTCCTCCATCTATCTCCCTCCCTAAACGTAACTCAGATCTGGGGTCACAAAGCAGGCTCTTCTCCCCCCTCACCGTTGCGGTACGTGAGCATTGTTATCGCGTGAAGTTTTCGGCCGTTTCTTCGCTCATCCACTCACATCGAATCGCTGTACATGCCTCCCATAGGCAACTGTTAAGGTACGGCCTTGAAAGGCCTGCAATTATCTGATTTGATAGGTAATTGGCCGTTTTCGTATGATAGGTTGTCGTTTTCTATTCGGGATATAGTCAGGAAATGAAACCGACCCACGCGCCTCGGTTCTCAGTTGCTATCCGGGATCTGTGGAAACAATAAAGCTTTTTCTCTACTATGGCTATGAATGTGAGTACTAACCATAAACTTGCTCAATAGCCAGACCTGCAGGGGACACTATCGCAGGGGTTACTCTGTGTCCCAACCAACAACTTAAGAAATGGCGTCGTCGGCAGGACCTACCCAATAAGTTGAGGCAGCTCATTTCGTACTGCACCTTGTTTGTGTATCCACATGCCTCGTATAGACGGCATTTTTTATACTATACATCATATACATTTCTTTGCATGCTTCGCATAGGTGGTTCATCCTCGAGTGGAGCCCGACGGTGCACGGTACGGTACGGTGCCCCAATGGAGTATGAGTGGGTGGATCTCGTCCCTCCCAAAGTCAGGGTCGTGGGGTAAAGTCTCACCGAGTAAGTGGATACTCGTGCTCGTAGAAAATTGTTCGTGCGTATACATTGACAAGCCAGAAGCGAAGAAAAATGGATTAGCAAACGTCGATCAGAATCAATGAGCCTACAAAGCTGAAAAGCGGGAATGTGCTGAACCCTACGATGCGCAACAAAAATGCAAGGGACGTGCCGGCGGAGGAGAAGGCAAGGAACTGTGATCACGGCTTATCCAGAAGGTCGCCGTGGGGTAAATGCTCTAACGAGTTGGTCTGGAGAGTAAAAGTGGTTACAATAAACAGAAACAGGAAAAACAAAAGAAAGCTTACCACCGCTTTTTCGAGAAAGTCGTTTATTGGTCAACCACTGATCAGGTATTTAGAGATGTTGTATTCACTGGTGAACACACGCCCGCACACTTATTTGCCCTTGACACACCCTGGTCCCACCCGGGGCTCACCCCACCTGGTCCTGCGATCCCCCTGAATGGAGCACACATATACTCAGTCTTCTGCAGGAGCCGCCAGAGGCTGTCGGCGCCAAGCGCGAACCGTCACCCAACGTGTCGGTCGCACAAACCGAGGTTGGCCACACGACCAGCAAACCAATTTATCGAGTAAGTGGTATGGGGCATTTGTTCGCTCGGTCAGTCTCCGTGACGAATACGTCCGGTATACCAGCTCCCCCGTGGTCGCCAAACACCGAGCCACGGGTAATGCGATAATACATCGCAATTAGTTTTTTGCAACATGTAATGGCAAAGCCAAGCGTACCGGATGCGAAAAGCCGACCACATAGTTCATACATACATACGTCAACTAAACACGCAGAGTTACAGCAGAAACGCATCGTGCTTCATAGGAGTAGTTATGTATATGGTATTGCCTGGGAGACGAGCAAAGGCTTGGGATCCAGGATGTTGGATATTATGGACATATGGAATAAAACGCGTGTGTGTAGGAAACAGGCGATAATGAAATTTGGTTAACAGATTGTCCTCCGCCGCATAGTTTCATTTTTTTTTTAAAGACAAGGAATAATACAAAGTGCTTCTCTAAGGATACGCAAGTGAGTGAGCACCTTGGGACCCGCTTAGTTGGGAAGCCTGCAAGGAGTTCCCCGTGTCTGTATCAGGAACCACCACTACCACTAATACCAACACCTACCACCAATACCAACACCAACACCCCACCACCACCACCAACACCACCGAAACCACCACCACTCCCAAAACCACCACCACCACCGATGCCGGGTATGCTGCCGCCACCGCTACTGGAAGTTGGCACTATAGCCATTGATACTTGCCCGCGGTGGTCTTGATGTTTACGTTTATGGTCTGCACTACTAACGCAAAATATCAGAAATGACGCACGTTTTGGTGCTCATGCACCAAGAGTTTAGTGACGACTCACTTGGAATTAGAGTGGTGAATTTGTTGACAGACCAAGGTCCTTATTAAGATTAATCCGAAAATGTCATGTCCAACCATTCCACGTTTAGATAGGAAATCGTAGAACTAAAAGGGACAGGGGCGATTCACTCGAAACGCGCTTTTTTTGCACACTGGGAGTGAGAAATCTCTTCGCAAAACGATTACAATATAGGGCATCAACCCTGTACCGTATGTTTTGGGTTCCTGTATAACGCCGTTAAGGTTGGACAAGGTAATCGTATGTTAAGGCTCGATAAGGCTTTAGACATCCCTTGAGGCACTTCCTCTTTGGGAAAGAGGTGTAAACACTCCCTTGTCGCGAGCCTGAAAGGCTAGGGCCTAACCGGAATCATAACCCTAAACTCTTTAAAAGAACATTGTCGGATGGATAGCGAAAATAACACGCTTCTTAAATTAAATGAAAATAACCCATGTGTAAGCATTTTTGCAGATTTCGCTTTGTTTTTTCAGTACCAATGTCATGCCATACATGGTTGTCTCCAAGAAGACAGGAAACGCCGTAGGTTTACGGCTACTACAGGTAAAACGTAGAGACTCCAGTGCCTACCAAGAGAAAAGGCAACGCATCGTATTGTCTCCAGTCCACTTGCGGCGCTATCGCACTTTCCCGAGCTTATTAGGACTAACCAAACCATGACTGCACTTACTAAAAATATAAAATCACCTACTTAAGCAAACAACATACTATAAACGTAAGGACAACGGCGCTTACTCCGCCCCTAGCTTCATATGCTTGAAGCTTAATTTGCTTTCTTACGAACAGTTACAACACAACCGTGCCATGCTGCCTCAAAGCTAAAAATGCTACCACGTCAGCTCTTCAGACGTGTACCGTACAACTAGCAAACGTTAGTTTGAGGTTCACTGCCACTACCAAACCAACCATCGGGAACAAGAAGCATGACAACGACAACATCAACCGCAACAAACCGTTGGGCGTTTGGGACATTGGTTTTCCCGAAGGAAAGCGCGAAAGAACAAGCGCCCCTCGTCGAAGAAGCACACGTACCTACGGTACAGGACACGTAATGGGCAACACGGAAAAAACAGACGCAGGCTGATATGTACAGGAATATAAACCCGGGAGCCGATATACTGAGGTTATTGTAGAACGCACTCTCTCAGAAATATTAGGCTCTGGATCATAATTTGTGTTTCTCGTTGAGTATGTTCCTGTACTGAATAACAAAAAACAATTATCGACGAGGGACCTTTCATCTTTCTGTCACACGCCACATACGTACAAACACAAAAATCGTTTAAGGGGGAGCAGTTTGGCGGCTTGTAACCACCACGTGATTGAGGAAACTGCCACACAACACAATGTGTGAAAAAAAACAAGACAAAAAAATCAAAAAGCCGCCACACACGAAGAAACGATCAGCGCGAATAAGTCCCGCACATGTGTCTCTAAGCCCTTAGAAAAAACCCACATCCTGCATTGACGCCATTGATCGAGGCAATTTCAAATCGCAGCCTTAACGTCAACAACCCTCCTCCCCACCCACCCACTCACGTACCCACCCACTCCCATGCCGCATGTTACTTTGTTTTGCCACGGCTTGGGTTCGCTTTCAAGAAAGCGAGACGCAACAGCGATCTCACTAGCCTATTCACCCCCTCTCTCGCCCGCTCAACCTACCTCCTCGCCCTGCTACTCTCTTCGTTCCGGTGTGGAAAATGTTCATCACAGCTGGGATTCGCTTTCCACAAAGCGACATATGTTGGATTCATCAGCCCTCGCGATGCCCCCAACCTGCCCACTCACACACCCACCCTTCCCTCTACTGGCAGTAAGTGGTTTATCGTTACAATACGGCCAGGAGCAGCTTTTAAGCAAGATTTTTGCATCGGAGGTTTCTCCATCCCATCTACCGCCCTCAAACTCCCGCACGCCTCAATCTTGACATCTGCAATAGTATCACTCCAGCTGCCCAGGGAGTCCACTTTGTCTCCAAAAAGCTACTACTGGCCTCCAACTCCTGACTTTGAGAGCACAGACAGCTCTATCACCACCACCACCACCAACACCACCCCTGTCACCAATCTAGAGTAGGCCTCCTCATTGCTGTCACGCTCCTCGCCACCCGCACCTAACACCGGCTCAACAAGGGGTTAACGTTTTTTAGAACCAAAACCCTACGTTTTTTCGTGACCGCAACCTACCAATAAGTAGTACATAATGAAGCTACTTACAATTAGTTTGTGGCCACGAGAAAAACGTAGAGTGCAGGTTCTTGAAAACGTTAAGCCCTTGTTGAGCCGGTGTTATATCGTTTCAAGTAATTCAAAAGGCTCTTACCGCGGCAGAGTTTCTCTCGTACTAACGCGTAGTTGAAATTTGAGAGGATTCATTTTCCCGGTTAATGAAAACATTACTTTTTCCCTCTGCAACACTTACCCACCACTAATTCCAAGTAGTTCCTCCCCCAAAAAACGTGTTACCTTAAAAGATGCAGCTCAACTAGGGCCCAGCTCCAGTCTACCCCTATGACTCCTGTTGGGCCACAGTGTTTTTCCGGACATCTTCCAGAACTTCAATCCATTCTTCTCTCGCTGTTCTTGGGAAGAGCAGTTGTTCCCTGATGCGATCGATTTCGTCTATAGCGCGTCCTTTCCACCGCGTACAACGGCGAATACCCCCTCCTTGGCCTCCATGAGGTACGTCTGGTACACGGGGAAGGGGTTTAATTATCACGTGTGCTATAGCAGGGCTGATACATAATAGAGGTGGCTAAATACTATACGAAGCATATGATACTCGTACTATATGGCAGGCCTTATACAGCGCGGGGTGTGTGTGTAAACAACATAAAACTCAACATATAGCAGGCCCGAAAATGGGAGGAGGGAGGCTATCTATGATATGAAATATGTATGCTACTCGTATTGTATGGCAAGCCTTGTACAAGGGCAGGGGGGGCGCGGCTAAACAGTACATGATATGCTACTTATTGGCAGGCCTGTTGCAGGGGAAGGCGGCCATCATATAATGTGCTATATATAATGTGCAATATATTGGAAGGCCTGATAAATATAGCGCGGGAGATGGGGGGAGAGGGGGTGGCTGCGCAGAAAGTCTGCTATACTTTGGCAAACCTGGTTCTTACTCGGAGGGGAAATTTGAGCCAACCAGGCAACACTAAGAAGCAGCTCCTGCACCCATTCTGAAAGGCGACAACTAAGGTGCGAGGCGTGCCATGTTGGCAGGATTTCCACCACAACCAGCATGTATGTATGATATACACCTGTTTAATGAACAATCCGTGTTAAGCTATTTTTTGGAAGATAAGATCAGGTGAAATCAGCTTGCTACGAAAAAAATTAGTTGGAACAAGTATGAACGATCAGATTTTGAGTAGCTCATAACGCTACGGTGGTGCCCAATGCATTCACTTTGTTGTTGAGAGTCCTTACTTGAAAAGGCATATAGCTCTATCATAGCAAAAGATACACTCATTTTGAGAGAACGGGAACAGGATTCCAGTATGAACGAATGCCATGGCTTTCTTTGGTAACCAACAAAACGTTGTCGTACTCCTAAACAATAGACTGAGACTGAACTAACACGATTAAGGGTTAAGGAGCCCTGTCTTTCGAAACTAAAATCAGCCAAAACGAGGGACCTATGTCCCACTCGTAACTGCACTGCGGACTTGCACCTAAAACAAACACGCAACGAATGGCGAAATGTTGGGGGTGCCTCTGCTAGGACTAAAACTGTCCGTTGTCTCGAAAGGGACACGTGTTCAATAGTCACATCTCCAAGGAAAGCAAAAAATGAGTACGCCCCCTCCCCCTCCCCCCGCTATATGCTAGCTCCGTCTCGAAAGAGTTGCGTGGTAAGTGGTCAGATTATTCAAGGCAAGGAATAAATGAGTACCCCCCCTGCCCCCCCCCCACATGCAAACTGCCGTGGAAACCTATAAACAAGCACGCCTCGTACCTTCACTGTGGGCGTGAACCTGGCGGTCTTTCTCGGGAGCCCTTGGTTCCTCTCTCGCGTGTGAAGCTGACTCCATTCCCTTCCCTTTACTTTTCGACCACGAGGAACCATCCTATTCCATCCCTATCCCCCACTAGCCACCGCCTCCATTATCATCCGTGTACCCGCCCCACTCCCAGCCACCACCGCCTCCACAGATGTCGAACAGACTTGTGCAGTATTACCCGATTTGGTTGAGCAGGCTAAAGGGCCCCGCTGGCCCATTCGATGTCGGCTGGGTGCAGTCGCCGACTGCGCTTGCTGCCGCGTGGACAGCGTCCAGGAGATCAGACAGGTTGCGGCATGCCCGTGTTCATGTTTCTTTTGTGCATTATTATTTGTTGTGTGGTTTTGTACCACCCTGCGGGGAGGGGAATATGGGAGGGGGGGGGGGGCGTACGGGGGCAGGAAGGGGTAGTTGGGGTAGGGGGGGGCATGTAGGAAGAGCGAAACGGGGAGGAGGAGGGGTGGGAACGGGGCGAGGGCGGGGGAGTCAGACGCAACAGGACGAGGCCCGGACATGCGCGACTATTGTTGGTGTCGTTGCCGCCATCATTTCCATATTTGCTAGCAATCTAACAATACGCTCCCTTGTTGGAATTTGCGGGGAGGGGCGGACGGATGGCGGGGGAATTAGGCGCGATACGATTTGGTCGGAGCGTGTGATATTGTTGTCGTTTTTAGTGTTGCAAACATTTTCTTTCTTGTTTTCCACATATGGCAAACGCTCGCAATGCATACTTTGTGGTAGTGATCTTGACCTGATCTCGTATATAAACTAGACCTCAGGTACAGTAAGCACCGTAAATATACAAGTAAAATAAATGCGCAAGCTCCTAAATTTGTGCGACCTAAAGCTGTTGGAAATGCTCCCCCCTCCCCCCCCCCAACTCCTTCGAACACTCCGCCCCCTCTTCACTAGTTGTACGACTTACAGGATATACATGATAAACTAATGCATTCCTTCCACAACTGTCAGATTTGTCCGCTTAAAGGAATTATAATTTCCGCCCGCAGATTGAGTTGCCCTCCCCCCCCCCCCGCCCCTCCCACCTCACCCCGCCTCCCCGCTTCCTCTTGTTCAAACCCAGGCCCTCACGCCCTTAAAAACTCCGCCCGTTCCTCACCGGTTATACGACTTACAGGCTACACTTGATAAACTGATGCATCTGATGCATTTCCTTCCACAGCTGTCGGATTTCGTCCCCCTCAAAAAAGGGTTTTATAGTTTCCGCGCACAGACTGACTATCATCGCCCTGTTGACGCTGGTACAAGCTACACCACAGTTCCAAGCGAAGTGGCCGACCTATATCCTTAATGAGGACACAATACGCGCGATCAGAGTATCACCCACAGCTTGCAAGTATAAGTTTCAACGAAAAGTTCTATCTCACAGCTGGAGTGTATTTCAATTATTATTGTAATATATATGCTTGTCTTCTTGAAAAAACAACAACGTGATATTGAAAATGTATTCGCAGTCCAACATGTTCTCAACGAAAAATGGGTAGTCTAGCACAGAAAAAAAGCGTATGTCTCTCGTGCTATTAATATATCAATGAGCGCCCACGTGAACCATTCTACAGAGAGCTCTCGTGGAGGGACATTCGTTTTTGCTCTCGAAAGCCTAAGTTCTGCCGTGTTTTTCGAACACGAAAAGCTGAAAATCATAACCTACGACAGGATATTCACATTTCAAAACACAAGCTCGACAAGTCTCAAATACCGTTGTTGTCCGGTGGCGTGGAAAAAAAAATGCCGCCAGAGAAGCTCTGGTAGAGATATCTAACTTTGATATTATCGTCGTTCATCCCATTAATGCGAGGCGTGACTGTCATTGAAATATAACGACGAGGAAGAAAAGCAGAAAATAGCGTGTTTGCGACTGTTTTTAATTTCTTTCCAATCTCTACTGGGTTGTATTTTAAAAAAAAACATCAAAATGAGCATTATTGAAACATGCGATGAACGTCAGAGTCCGAGGCAAACCGCCCCATGAAAAATAACGGGAAAAAAAATGGGTTACTCTTAGAAAAAAACATACGAACGGTATAGACTAACAGGAAAACGCTGTTTCTTTACCCCTTTTCTTTCTCCGCTGATTTTTGTTTCGCCGGTTGGGGTTTGGCCTTGGATTGTGACGATCGACGTTTTCAATGCCACTCCTAAGTTTAATACGATTACTCCTGAATGTTTACCTACGAGCTAGACCACGGAAGGGAGGCGGCGGTAGTCTATGAGCTCTTCCATTATCAGGAGCGCAATATGTCACCCGAAACATGCCTTCGAAGGCATTCGTTCGCCCAGCCCGACCAACACTTCGGTGCTCTCGTCCTGGAGCAGACGTATATCAGACTAACCGGTACTTCCTCGCTTGAAGAGGTAAGGAAAGTGCGACAACCCCTACCGTGGGATGGTAAGTGCGTCACACGTAACACACGTGCTATGCTAGAGGTGCGCCTTCTTCTGGCTGGTTGGAGCTCTTCACCCGTCCGAGAAGCTCCGTGCTTCGTTCCACCCAAATACCTTTTTTGCCTACTATATAAACTGGAAGTGCCTTTGTGATGAACAAGCCCATACATACAGCGTATCAGGTAGGTACAAGAATAATCCCTTAGCCAAGAAAGAATGTCATCCCGCCAATTAGGGGTAAAGAGCCCCATCGTTCAGATCCCCACCCCCCTTTGAAGCGCTGCATCTATTTTGTCGTGCCTTGCGTCCTGCCCAACTTCTCCGAACGACAGTTGATTCAACACTTCGCAAACAACTTGTTATCTTAATGAAGACAACTTCAAAACCAGACACGAACGACTGTCGACAGTGGAAAAAAGTACCAGGTACCCTGGACCTGAAACTGGCGTGTATTCACTTTGTTTCACATTCCGGCACAAAGATATCTAATTCAGCGCGAACAACGCGTACATACAGCGAGGAACATGTTAACCTGTTTTGTGCGCCGTGGAGGGTAGAAAAAGTCCAGTTATTTGCTATAGTCTATAAGTACTGTTTTGAAGGAAAGGGATGTGGTGTATACACACGGTGGGAAACGCTTTTCATGGCGGAAGGACACGATAAAAAGTTGTTGGGGAAATGTTTTGCTCGGAGAGGCGAGATGCTCCTCCTCCTCCTCCTCCTCCTCCTCCTCCCCCACCTGCTACTACTACTACTACTACTACTACTACTACTACTACTACTACTACTACTACTACTACTACTACTACTACTACTACTACTACTACTACTACTACTACTACCACCACTACTACTACCACCACTACTACTACCACTACTACTACTACCACTGCTACTAATACTACTACCACTACTACTAATACTACTACCACTACCACCACTACCACCACCACCACCACCACCACCACCACCACCACCACCACCACCACCACCACCACCACCACCACCACCACCACCACTACCACCACCACCACCACCACCACCACAACGACTACTACACTACTATTACTACTACTACATACGGTAGATGTGCACTACTGGCTCTTTTTTCCTCTGAGGGCGGCTTGCATACTTGACAAACTACTCTATAGCTCACCCACAAACAAATTTTGATTAACCAAACGTCCGGCCCAATGAACAAACCCATATGATCTGGGTTTTGAAGCAAAAAGGAACAAGCAATGGAACGTTGATAAGGCACATAATCATCTTTGATCTCACAGCCGAAGTGTATTTGAATATTATTTGTGACCTAAACCTCCTAAAAAATCTCCCCCCCCCCCCCTCTTGCTCTCCCTTACTCAAACGCCCCACCAAATATCAAATCCGCCACATTAATAAACACTTCACGCACAGGATATCACCTCATTATCTTTCGAGAGCCATCCCTGCCGCTGTGTCCCCCCCCCCCCCCCCCCCCCCCCGCCTCGAACGCCCCCTTCTTCCCCATCACCCGCACCTTCGCCTAGACCTAGCACCACACGTATAACAAACCCCTCACCCAAAGCCCTTCCCCCCCCCCCCCCCCCGCCCAACCCCCCCCCCCCGCCCCAACCTCCCCCCCCCCCCCCCGCCCCCAATAATATACTGGTGCCAAAACCGTCAGATTTATCCCCTCGAAAGGATTTATAGCTTACATGCACAAATTGCCCTTTCCCCCCCCCCCCCCTCCGCCCCCCTCCAAACCCGCTCGCTTTTGATCAAAACCAGGCCCCCCTTTCCCTTCACAGCTGTCAGATTTTGTCCCCCTCAGAAACGGGTTTTATAGTTTCCGCGCACAGACTGACTAAAATCATCCTGTTGACCCTGATAGCTACACTTGTAGTTGTAAGGGGAGTCGCCGACCTATATGACACACAACTCGTAATGCGCGCGATCGGAGTATCACACACAGCTTGCAAAGATGAGTTTCGACGAAATCTTCGATCTCACAGCTGGAGTGTATTTTAATTTTTATAATAATCACTCGTGCGAGTGGTTTAAACCGGGCAGAGATATAGCCTGTGTGGGAAGTAGCTAAAAATGAAAATATGTAAGAAACCTAAATTGGGAAATTGTTGACAGAGGTGGCTCACAGGAGAGATACACTACTACTTTAGAGGAGAAATCGATTTAGTTGGAAGATACGTCTATGTACCAATATGCTAGATTATTATTGTCGGGAGAGCAGTATCGATGATATAATACTACAGAAAAATCATGTTGCAAAACTAGAATGGCATGCCAGCGAATTGGTGGTAAGAATTCCTCCTCATTTCAGAGAAATAATTAGTAAAAAAGCTGTATACAACACACACGTCTATTATTATTGAAGCGAGTAGCACTCGTCAGAGAAGGAACAATAACGAAACGGGATCTGGACAGAATGGAGTGGGAACGGGGCGACCGAAGAGAGAGAGAAATCACTTTGGGCGAGGAATGATTTCAAGGAGAGGTCGAAGGTGCTTTTTGTCGTCTGGTGGTGTTGTTTGTTTGGGTTCTTGTTTGTAACATAAACCGGCACCAAGGGGTCCCTGGATCTCTATATTATAACGAAACGCCTCTGACCAAATCTGCCTAAATCCTATCTGAAACAGCTGTTTTGACGCCGTGGACTAGCAATGGTTGGGGGTCTGGACGGGATGGATCTGAGAGAGGGGCGGTAAAGAAAGCAAAATTGCGCGTGCTGCGATAAGAATAACACATTTTAACAAAAACGCTTCCTGAATGACGGGGGTCCTTATTAACCTGTTAGGCCATTTCTTATACAACAGTCGGATTCCGCCAGTCGAAAACTACCCTTTTCGACTGGACTTTTTTTCGACTGGATTCTTCAGGTCCTTCTTCTTAGCGTCAGTCGAGTTGATTTCATAGTTTTTGTGCTCTTCCTAATGGCGGTTGGTGTGAGGGGGTACTCTGCTGTCAGCAGGCGAAATCGGTTGGCAGCTCTGTAGTTCGCGCTGTCTCCGCGAGCAACGGCTCGACGAACCTTCGTCCCAGCGAGTTGGTGGCTTTGGGCTTAGCCGAAAGCCGCCAAAGCTACGTTCGTGGAATTGCACACAGCCGAGAGCCGCTAAAGCTGCAGCAGGCGCAGCCGTTGTTTGCAGCATGGGATCGAGACCGTGCGCTGCTGCCGTCGTGTGATACACGCTGCTGGCGAGTGGAACTAGGAATGCGCCAAGCTGACTTGCTGCGAGAAGCAACAGCACGGATAGCCAAGCGTCAGCGCCTTTTATGACACTGCAGTGTGGTACCTGGTATGGGTGTGTGGCCGTGTGGCCGTGTGGGTGTGTGTTTGGTGGTGGGATGAGCGATGCGATCGGTTAAAAAAACACGTGTATATTTTTTTCGACTGAGTTTTTCGACTACTGGAGGATCCAATCGAAAAAGTCGACTTTTTCGACAGGATCCGCCAGTCAGTCGGAATTCTCAGTCGAAGAAGGTTGATTCGAAAAAGCCCTTTTTCGGCTGTGTAAGAAAGCCCGATTTATTTGGGCTTCAGTCGAAAAAGGCCGTTTTCGACTGACAAATCCGTCTGTATAAGAAATGGCCTTAATAAAATCGTCGGAACATCGTTCTCTATTTGTTTTTTCATTTTTTATTGATTCTGCTTTACCCCCCCCCTGAAAAATAAACACCAATTTTGTTTAACGAACGTTTCATGGCTGTGCGACCGAACGATGCTATTATATTCAATTCTTTATACATCTTGTTTGCGAAGGACGATCGAACGATGACGTCGGATTGGGAAGGGGTACCATATTTCAGGCGGTACGGCCGGGAGTTTGTTTCATCACCGACGCTCTCGCTGAAAGAAAAGCTGGGGGGCTGCCCTTGAACGATTATTTTTGATATACCTAGAGGATGGGATGGCATTCTCCATGGGTTGCTCTTTTCATATATTCTCGAAAGCGTTTTTTCGGTAATTAGCTCCTCGGGTGAGAGAGGCGAGTCCGAAACAAGCTGTTTACCTCTATACCGTAGAGAATGTATGCGTGAAAGTGCACCCTTCATGGTCGGGGATTGGAAATATACTCGGGTGGATTTTGTTTACACACATTATCAGACAAATCTCAATATATTTCATCTATTTATAAAGTAGATGGTATATCCGTCTGTGGTGCTGATACGTTGTACAGAATCTGTATAGTACAAATCCAATCAAGGAAATACGTGGTAGCGTAGTGTGTATTATTCTGGCGCATTTTGATTTTAGGTGGGGCGGCGGGTGAGGGGGGGGTTATTTGTGTTAGGTGATGAGGTGTGGGGCGGCCGGAGGGGGGTGCACTCAGTTTGTTCACGGCCGTAGTCGTATGACCATAGACCCTCGCATCCCTACTATGGCGGGACGGGGCATGTCGGGTTTTCACCAACCCGGCAAACACTGCTTGCACCAAGCGTGAAGGGCCGTGAGGTATTCGGCGAGTTGCATGAAGGGTGAGCTGCATCCTTGCAAGAACCGCTGGCAAGACGGACTTCGGCACCTTGTGCCTACTTTATTGCTTATGGATGATAGCGCCAATGAGTTATTCTTTGTTTTCTGGTGGTGCTACACCAGAAACAGCAACGGGTATTACTATGTAACTGCCTCGTGGGTGCGTTACCATACTCACACTACGTGATGCGATCATTCCCCTTGTGTGGAGGTAGGGTGCTCCACCACGCACAATATGATCTAACTCGGTAACCATCATGGGGTGACCGCAAAAAAAAAAAGGGGACCCTGGTTGCCTATCTCATGCAGTGACTGGCATGTTTTAGAGCGTCGTTGCCAATCCACGTCAACCCCAATATACATATAATTCACAGCGTCGGTGCCAACCGCGGCCAACTATATTATATATATATTATAAAAAATGAAAATACACTCCAGCTGTGAGATCGAAGATTTCGTCGAAAGTCATCTTTGCAAGCTGTGTGTGATACTCCGATCGCGCGTATTACGAGTTGTGTGTCCTCATTAAGGATATAGGTCGGCGACTCCCCTTACAACTACAGTGTAGCTATCAGGGTCAACAGGGTGATTTTAGTCAGCCTGTGCGCGGAAACTATAAAACCCTTTTCTGAAGGGGACAAAATCTGATAGCTGTGGAGGGAAATGTATCCTTTTACCAAGTGAATCCTGTAAGTCGAATAACTGGGCGGAGTTTTGAAGGACGTGGGGGCCTGGTTTTGATCAAAAGCCAGCGGGGTTGAAGGAAAGGGGGGGGGGAAGGGGGGGGGGGGGGACGGGCGGGCAATTTGTGCGTGTAAG
Source organism: Undaria pinnatifida (assembly GCA_012845835.1). Taxonomy (NCBI): domain Eukaryota; class Phaeophyceae; order Laminariales; family Alariaceae; genus Undaria; species Undaria pinnatifida. Next base: position 8,632,842 of record JABAKD010000022.1, read on the forward strand.
CTATAAATCCTTTCAAGGGGATAAATCTGACGGTTTGGGGGAAAATAAATAAATAAATAAATAAATAAATAAATAAATAAATAAATAAATAAATAAATAAAATGAAATAAAATAAAATAAAAAATAGAAAAAAATAATGCACCAGTTTATTATGGAGGGGGGGGGGTGGGGCAGGGGTGGGGCGTGTGGGGCAGCTCAATCTGTGCGTGGAAACTATAAATTATTTTGACGGGATAAATGTGACGGTTTTGGAAAGAATGCATCAGTTTATCATGTATATCCAGGGGTAATTCGTACAATAATCAGTGAGTAGAGAGAGGGCGGAGTGTTCGAGGGGGTGGGGTTGAGATGTGTTGGGGGGGTTCCGCGAAGGTGGGTGGTGGGGGCGGGGGAGGGGGCGGGGGGAGAAAGGGTTTCAGGTGATGGGTTTGTTATACGTGTGGTGCTACGTCTAGGCGATGGTGCGGGTGGCGGGGAAGAAGGGGGCGTTCGGGGCGGGGGGGGGGGGAAACAGCGGCATGGATGGCTCTCGAGAGATAATGAGGTTATATCCAGTGCGTGAAGTGTTTATTTATCTGGCGGATTTCGATATTAGGTGGGGCGTTTGAGCAAGGGAGAGCGAGAACGGGGGGGGGGGGGGGGGGTTGAAGAGGTTTAGGTCACAAATAATATTCAAATACACTTCGGCTGTGAGATCAAAGATATGTAGGGGCTTGTTATACGCGTGGTGCTAGGTCTAGGCGAACTTGCGGTTGGAGGAAAACAGGGGGCAGTGGAGGTTTTTTGTTTACTCTGGCCCATTTCGATTGTGAGTGGGGCGTTTGGAAAAACTAGGCGGAAAGGCGGGGGGGGTCGGGAGGGGGGGGGGGGGGGGGGGAAGGGGGGGGGGGGGTTATGTACAAGAGGGGTCAGGGGAGGGGGGGGGGAGGGGGGGGGGGGCGGGGGGCGGGACATTTCAATATGTGCGCGGAAGCTATAAATCCTCAAAGGGGACAAACCTGACGATTGAAGCAATAAGACATCCCTTTATATAATCTGCCTGGTAATGTTTACTATTCTAGAAGGTTTGATGTTAGATGCAGCATGCAACCTAGTGTTTAAGTGCAGTAAATAACGTGTTAAATCTTCATAATTTGTTGTTGTATGATACATACATGGATCGAAAGCTAGAATATTTTATAGAATATTTGTAGTTACCATTATTTTCTGACGTCGCTAATTATAAGAAAGAGATACGTATAGCCAAATACAACAGGCGAGGTGATGTGGTCATGCACTATTTGTCACTACCATCATACAGTTACCATTATTTTCTGACATCGCTAATTATACGAAAGAGATACGTATTGCCAAATACAACATGCGAGGAGATGTATGTGGCCATGCACTGTCTCCGCCATTGAGCACTAGAGGGAGAAATGCGAATCGTCAGTTTTTAAGGAACGCTTGGTATACATGCGCTATATATGATGGGGGGCGGCGGGGCGGGGGAGGGGGGGCTTCCAGGTAAATACCACAACACATACAACGACAACTATGCACCGCAGAAACACGGACAGGGGTCGCAAAAACAACAGCGCTCGCCGCACGCGCAACTAAGATAACTTATCCGGCTTCCAGGACGCGTACTACGCAGCAGCAGGCGCAGTCGATGGCTGCACAAACACCACCCCCAATGGGTCCAGTGGCGACCGGTGTTTGTGCAGCTACCGAATGCGTCTGCTGCTGCGTAGTGTACGCCCTGGAAGCCGTGTAGGTTATGATAGTTCTGCGCATGGCAGACGCTGTTATTTTTGAGACGCCTGTGCAAGCTTGTTCGGTGCGTAGTCGTCGTTGTATGTGTTATGGTGTTTATCTGGGAAGGCGGGGGGGGGGGGGGGGGGGGGGTGAAAGAACGGGGAAGGGGAAGGCAGGTACGAGGGGGTGTGCGGGGGATTGAGGGATGGTGGGGGGGGGGGTTAGACACGCTAGGATCCAGTCCGGGTGCTGTTGTTGTTGTTGTTGCTGTTGTTGTTGCACCATTTGTTTATTGGTTTGTCATCCGACACTGCGTTCGTTCATTTATAATGCGTACTTTCCGAGAGCGCTTCTGATTGATGCCTTTAAAGATTAGACTACGTGCACATATCGTCGTATCTTCGCATATAAGTAGCGTCTGTGACCTCCAAAGTGGTCGATGTCTGACATATTCACATTCCTATACTTGGCCAGACGGAAAAGAGCATATCTTCCGTACCGTGAGACTTTGCGCCCCCATGTGAATCATTATACACGGAGCTCCCAGTAAGGAAAACGTTGTTCGTCTGCAAGTCTGACGTGTACGGTGTTTTTCTTGATCACATGTGACAGGATCACATTTCGAAACGCAAACGACAACTTTGAAACATAGTTTTCTCGCGTTGGGCAGAGAAAGACTTTGCCCGAGGCTTTGACATATGAATACTGTGGCATGCGCGTATATCTGATGTGCTCCCGCCAACAATGTGTAGCGCAAGTGCCGTTCTCAAAAACAAAGACGAGGTAATGAACAGAAAATGAAGATCGCCATGTATGTACCAAATCGAATAAAAGTTCGACATACGACAACCATGAATTGATCTGACCCACACAGAAAAATTGCCAAGACAGTTCTGTATTAACCCCGAGTTCGGTCCCATCGACAGCGCTCGGCACGAGATGTATATACTTATGTTCGATGGGAAACATTAACCTCCTTTTTTGCTGGGGGAATGGACGGTAATATGCAGTTAAAGATGCGGATTCGATGGGAAAGAACATTAAACAAATATAGCAGGAAACATACCTCTTGGCGTTAAGGAATGGTAGCATACATGCCGTTAATTTTTTTCTTTTTCAGACAGAAACAGATATAACGACCAAATGACATCTTGACCAAAGGGGATGAACGGCGAGGGCGACGGGATCTCGAGTCTTTGTTTGTTTTGGGCGGAAAACCAAAGTACGTAGAACGACTGCTACATGTTCTCAAACATAAAAAATACCAGGATGGCAAGGAAAGCTCTCCAAGGTTTTTCTTGTCCTTTGGGGTGTGGGTCATATCCGAGAAGAAAGGGCGGGACTAGGAAGCAGAGACCGTTATTCTGGCGTGGTGGAACCAGAATCGTGACGCAGACGGGAGTGTAGTAAAATTGAGCAGTGTGGACCTAGGGACCGACTACTGCTAGGCAGTGGTGCATCTGACTCTGTAAGCATAGACTAAGCTTCGATCGCGCGTATTACGGGGTGTGTATGCCCTCGTGAAGGATTACTTTTGCGTTTGCGTGCCATCCGATAATTGATAGTTTCCGATCCAACTTTTTATGCACTTAATCAACATGAAAACACATAGGCTTTCGCCGCAAAATTAGAGTTAAGCTTCCGTTCGGTGGACCGGTACCCACAGTCCCGTGTAATCTCTGCTTAATGCTGAGGGAAGGCGTCCAGGTTTTGAACAAGAACTTTCATGAGCAGCTATTTTGTAGTCATTTTGGTCGTCTCTTAGAAATATATATGCAGAGTTAGGCCATTTCTTATGCAGTCGGATTCCGCCAGTCGATAACGGCCCTTTTCGACTGGACTTTTTTTTGGCTGGATTCTTTTGGTTCTTTTTATCGTCAGTCGAGTCGATTTTGTGGATTTTGTGCTCTTCCTAGAGGCTGTTGGTGTGAGGGAGTACTGCTGTACAGCAGTCGAACGAAATCGGTTGGCAGCTCTGTGCTTCGCGCTGTCTCCGCGAGCAACGGCTCGGCGAACCCTCGTCCCAGCGAGTTGGTGGCCTTGGGCTTAGCCGAAAGCCGCCAAAGCTACGTTCGTGGAGTTGCACTCAGATGAGAACCGCCAAAGCTACAGCAGCCGCAGCCGTTGTTGGCAGCATGGGATCGAGACCGCGCGCTGCTGCCGTCGTGTGATACACGCTGCTGGCGAGCAAAACTAGGAATGCGCCACGCTGACTTGCTGCGAAAAGCAACAGCTGGGATAGCCAAGCCAGCGCCAGCGCCTTGTATGATACTGCAGTGTGGTACTTGGTATGGGGGTGTGGCCGTGTGGCCGTGTGGGTGTGTGTTTGGTGGTGGGATGAGCGATGCAATCGGTTCAAAAAACATGTGTAATACTTTTTCGACCGAGTTTTTCGACTACTACTGGAGGATCCAGTCGAAAAAGTCGAGTTTTTCGACTGGATCCGCCAGTCGGAATTCTCAGTCGAAAAAAGTTGAGTCGAAAAAGCCCTTCTTCGACTGCGTAAGAAAGCCCGATTTGGGCTTCAGTCGAAAAAGGCCGTTTTCGACTGACGAATCCGACTGCATAAGAAACGGCCTTAGCCTGAAAGGGGTCGGGGTCACACAAGCCTAGCAGTTGCCCTGCCCACCCAGCAGCTATGCCACCACCTCGGAATGCCACCGTCTCGCTAGAAGAGCAAAAAAGGCCTGTAACCCCTAGCCTCAAGGTCCTGGCCACTGCTCGTGAACAGCACTAGTTTCGAAAGGCAGCAAAGGCCAAAACGCACGTGGGGTTCAAGGCGCTTGGCAATCTACACGCCCACGCCCTACAGTTTCTTGATTTTAACGGAACAGAGCACTCGGATGATGATGTGAGCGAAGCAGAACTCGTCGTTGGTCGATGCCTAGGAAGGCAAACCAAGCAGGGCAAGCAGGTAGCGAAAAGAAACAGCACCAAGTGGTATGCGCGCTTTGACATTTATCTGGCGATGATGGGCAGGTGTTGTTGTCTTTGGTGAAGACGCGATTTGTGTTTAGAGTCTTGTTCTATTGTAGTTGACTGACTGACACCTGGTGTACAAATGCTGTCAATCTACAATCCACATGCTTCGATTGTGAATTTCAGCTCAATCATTATTTCATTGTTTTGTCCTACATTTTATCAAAATTAAAATACACTCCAGCTGTGAGATCAAATATTTTGTCGAAACTCATCTTTGCAAGCTGTGTGTGATACTCCGATCGCGCGTATTACGGGTTGTGTGTCCTCATTAAGGATATAGGTCGGCGACTCCCCTTGCAACTACAGTGTAGCTATCAGGGTCCAAAGGGTGATGTTAGGCAGTCTGTGCGCGGAAACTATAAAACCCGTTTCTGAGGGGGACAAAATCTGACAGCTGTAGAAGGAAATGTATCAGTTTATCAAGTGAATCCTGTAAGTCGAATATCCGGTGAGGGTAGGGCGGAGTTTTTAAGGACGTAAGGGGCCTGATTTTGATCAAAAGGGGGGCGAGGGGGGGGAGGGGACGGGTGGGGCAGGTCAATTTGTGCGTGGAAACTATAAATATTTCTTGTGGGGGAAGGGGGGGAATGTGGCGGGGGGGGGCGGGGGCGGGGGGGGAGGGCTTTGGGTCGCATAGATGTAGGGTTTTGCTATACGCGTGGTGCTAGGTCTAGGCGATGGTGCGGGTGGCGGGGAAGGAGGGGGCGCTGGGGGCGGGGGTGGGTGGGAATTGCGGCATCGGTATGGACGGCTCTGAAACGACAACGAGGCGATATCCAGGGCGTGGAAGTGTTTATTAATCTGGCGGATTTCGATAGTAGGTGGGGCGCTTAAGCAAGAGGAAGCGAGGGGAAAAAATTGCGGGCGGGGGGGGGAAGGGTTTTCAAGAGGTTTAGGTCACATATAATATTAAAATCAAGGATTTGGTCGTCACTGATGTTCGCAACATTGTGTGCGATCCTCCGATCGCGCGTATTAATCATATATGTAGGGGATTGCTATACGCGCGGTGCTGGGTCTAGGCGATCGTGCGGGGTGTGGGGAAGGAGGGGGCGTTGGAGGGGGGGAGGGGGGATGAATGAAAGCTACGTCATGGATGGCTAGAAATATACTGACATGGTATCAATTGCTTAGAAGTGTTTAATACTCTGGCCGATTTCGATTGTAAGTGGGGCGTTTGAACGAACTGAGCGGGGAACAAAGGGGGGGGGGGGGCGGAGATGAGTTGGAGCTACGGCATGGATGGCTAGATAGATAATGAGATGGTAGCAGCTGGCTGATAGTGTTTACTACTCTGGCAGATTTTGATTTCAGGTGGTGCATATAAATAAAAGGGATCGGGGGGGGGGGGCGTGGGGGCGAGCATTTCAATATGCGCGCGGGAACTATAAACCCTTGAAGGGGACGAATCTGACGGTTGCAGCAAGAAGACACCTCTTTATATTACCCGCCTGGTAATGTTTATTTTTCTAGAAGGTTGGATGGTACATGTAGTATGCAACCCAGTTCTTAGGTGTAGTAAACAACGTGTTGAAAGCTTCATAATTTGTTATTGTACATGGATCGAAAGATAGAACATTTCAATCGATAGGTACAATCATGTAGATACCATTATTTTCTGACATCGCTAATTATAAGAAAGAGATGCATATTGCCAAATACAACAGGCGAGGTGATGTGGTCATGCAATGTCACCGCCATTGAGAACGACAGAGAAAGATGCGAATCGTTGTTGTTTTGAAAGTGCGCGTGAACATTTGCTGCGAGTTTGAAGAGTTTCCCGAAGTTATTGTCAGGCATGCTGACTGCGGGCCCACGTTGCTAGACGAGTATCCGGGTATCCGGGTACTCGGCCCCAATATCCAGGCGGGGTGTGGGTCGGACCCGGACCCTGTGACGGGTAGGACCCGTCCTGGTAAACCCGACGGGGACGCGGGTCCAACAAGAACGGGTGGCACCCCTAACACATACAGGTACGACATAGCTGGTATAGAAATGCATGAATGCTTCGATTATTGATTTTTGGTCATTTCATATATCAACAAAGATCGCGTACCAAAGGACCAAAGATCGCGTGCCAACGGACGAAAGCTCGCTTTCACCCTAAGAAAGAGCCTCTCCACAAACTACTGCAAGAGAAACCTGGAGGGCGAAGAAAATTTACCAAGCAAGGGATGGTTGCCAAGTCTGGGGTCGGGTCCTTGAAAGTTGAATACTTGGGCTCTTCACGAATTCGAATCGGGCCATATGTGTATAGACTAGTATGTGTGTAGTCTATATACATGGAACGCGTTAAAAATAAAACATACTGTTCACGTTTTGAACGTTTCACTACATGATTTCAACGTACGCCAGCTGTGAGTTCCATCAGTTGAGTTATCTATGCTGTATTACTTGAGTAGAAATAAACGCTTCGAGCTTTGAGTCGCGCACTTTTTCTGGGGGCAGACGGCTTGACTGGTGGTGCAGGATCGATGCTGCTGTAAATGGGTGATGGATCAACCTCGGGACTGGTACGAGGAGCCCACTCTATATCAGAACGTCTAAGTTCAAAATCTGAAAAGTCCGAAACCCCCTAATGTGCAGCATCAATGGTGAATTTAATGTCATCACTCATACAACATCCCTATACGTAGTCTAGTCTAGAAAGAAGAAAAAACGCCGGGGAAGCCAACAAAGCAGGAGACTTGTGCACCTGAACTCTTACCTATTATTACAGTACGGTCGCTGATAGTTTGTGGTGATGGCGGGAGGTGGGGGTGTACTTATGTTGTGCATGACCGTAAACGCATGACCATAGACCCTCTAATCCCTACTATGCCGGGACGGAGCACGCCAGGTTTCCACCACCCAGGCAGACATTGCTTGCCATAAGCGCGCCATGATGATGGGGTGGAGATATGCAATAGTTCGACCGCGAACACACACGTTATGCCGTGGTGGAGCTGATACAAAGACTCATGGTACGAACAGGGAGGACATAATCATATCACATATTTTTTCGAAACAGCAGCACGTAAGGCAGACGTGAGAGACAGAGCGCACGATACTGCTGTACTGCGATGGTTTTATGACGGCGGGGACACTCGAACGGCACGACACATACGACTTGCGCCTTGCCGTGGCTACCGAACGACGCGCATCTCCCGGGTCATCCCCCCCGTGAAGTCTACCTACAGCAGTATAGTATTAATAGTAGACTTTACAAAGTCGGACAGATACGATAATTTCTGCGCGTGGCGTAGAACTCGTCGCGGGTCGATGTGTAATGTAGGAGGAAAGGCGCACTCCATGCGGTGCGATTCGATGTAACAGATACACTACAAGGTATATGCATACGCCCTCCGCAAACAAACCCGTACACCTGCGACCCGAGGCGTAAAACACGAAGCGAATAAACGGGTGCTTGTTTTGATGCAAGCGAATGTAAAAGTCTCCTACATTCTACTGTACGTACTGTCATTATTAATAATGTTAAAGTATAGTAAACAGCCGCTCGACAAAAACGTAAACAAGCATCGAATTGCGACGAAAAAAACAGACACACTGCGATCGTACAATGCCGACGAACGGAACGAAGGCGCGCATCGTACTGGGGAGGTGGGAGAAGAGCCTGGCAATTTGACCCTGGATCTAAGTTGCGTCTATTAATAGGGAGAGAGAAAGGCAAAGAAAACGTGCGAAGATCTATAGTCTAATTGATGGGAGGAAATAAACAATTTCGCAGACGTTTGCGCTGTGTGGAAGTGCGATCGGAGCAGCACATCAACACCTCTGCAAATGAAGACAAGCCAAACGCCAGCGAGGGCATCGCATCGGCAAAACCACCCGGCAGGTGGTGCTAACGCGGAAGGGGTGTTGGACCGTTTCGGATATGCAGCTCTACAGCAGTACTTTCTGCCGGGTCTCCGCAACAAACAGAGGACACTCTGCGGTCGGTATAATAGTTCCACCACTTTTTCGACGTGATCGCGGTACAATGGTTGGCGAAAACTGCGTGCAAGACAACGCGGACCTTCCCCAACCCTGCGCTTATCCCAAACCCTAACCCCCAGGACTTTAGCCCTAACCCTAGCTTCCCAGGGTAGAAAGTGGTTAACTCTGCCGCTGCAACAACTCAAACAACAAACCGCAAATCAAAGCCGGGGACTGCTCGAACGATGACGAAATCAAAAGTCGTACAAGTAGTCTATATACAGTACGGGTATGGTACGACTTGTACGAGAGACCGGAACAAGGAAAATCAAGAGACAAGGGAACAAACCGACAGACAAGCTTGAGAGATGAGGGGGGTGGCTCACTAGAGACTGCGTTCTTGCAGGGCGGGCGAAGGCACCGCTGTTGCCGCGAGGTTGTCTGTGGCGGCCTTGGATGCACCGTCAGGATGGTCCGATGTAGCCCGATCCTCCTTCTCTTATTCTGGTGCTGTGTGGTCCCTCTGGCTATATTTGCTGCGGCCTTGAATTCAGTTCACCTGCGCCGCCTTCGGGTCTTGTGACCGGAACGTTGGTGCTGCTTGTGCCGTGTGGATGCGACACCTGTGTTGGTCTGGAAGGTGAGGGTGTCGAGCGTTGTCGGTTGGTGCAGCTTACTTGCTGTCGCTGTGCGGAAGCGCTCTGACCTCACCTGGGGACGTATGTTTTGTGTGTGATCTGTGCTGTATGCACTTGGTTTTCGGATCTTCCTAGGGCTCCAGCACCTTTGTGTGACCACGGACTCTAGATTTTTGACAAGAGTTAATGCGAATGTGAGAAAACAACAACAACAACACGAGGCGTAAAAGAAAAAAATCATGGATTTACATTCCCCCCGTTAGGTCTAGACTAATATTTATCATTAACAATGAAACCGAAAGTCCCGTGAGATCGGCCTTTCTGTATCGTTGGTGTGCGGGATTGGCCAATAATAGTACAGCATGTCGCTGGAATATGCAGAGTGCGCGGATTGGGCCAATCTGCAATATGATACCGATAGAATACGCACAGTGCGCGGAATTGGCCCCGAGGACGTCGTTCGTACCGGGGAGCCCCTGTTGGTCCAGTTGTAACCCGTGCAACTATTGAGGTCGAGGTTTTCTGGGTTTTATAGGTCCGAATCCAAGGGCATCTTACAAATCGACCGGCCGAAAGCGCGAGAGCGTGCGGGTTGACGAAAATCAATGCCAATCGATGGGCCCAAAAAACCTAAACGTGGGCATGATGGATAAACTCTGTGCGCGATGCAATTGAGGGCAAGTACCGAGGGGGAGAAGGGCAAACATCCGTGACTACGGCTTGAACAGAAGGTCGTTGAGGGGGAAAACCTATCACGAGTTGAGCTGGAGAGTACAGGTGATGATAAAATACAACGTATGTAACGTCGCCAGTGGACATATCTATGCACCAGGTATGTACAGCATGCCCACAGGCAGCGGTGTACGGCAGATGACAGCTATACACCTGCCAGTTCCTAGCCAGCAACAGAACAGCAGCTGTAGATCTGTGATTTAGCGCACGTATATCATACCGTCCAGTACCCAGAGCGCAAAAGTAGCGATTTCAGCACACCGCCATTCATTTCTTTTCGTGCCTCGTATGTACCTCGTAGTAGGTGGCTCCTTTCACACTCTTTTTTTTTTTTTGCACATGCCCGAGGTATCCCATATGTATAATAGGTGGAGTGAGTAGCGGTATTGAAAATCAAGTGCGCAGCTCGATAACCTCATCCTGACCGTCGGTTTACAGAGCAATCTCCGGGCCGCGTCTCCTCTGTATCAGACGCGTGAGTTTTTTTAGGTCTTTTTCAAGGAAGCGGATGCGTTTACGTATGCTACCTGGTTTCATGTAGAGGAAAGGAACACCACTCAGCGATCACCCACTACACGCTAGGGCATGTTTTCGTGAGCACCACAAACACGAGCAGCACCAGACGTGGACGCGACATCTACAGAACCACAACATCTTCGACGACATGGAAATAACAGGGCGTATAATCAGACATTAGATAATAGTAGTGTGAAAAGGAAGTACAGGCAGATATGTGAAAATTGCGGTAGACCACCCTACCAACCTATTATGCAGGGATTTCGTGCCTACCTGCCGTCTGCATGATGATCGCCTGACAATCTCTGCCACACGAAGTACCAGGTAGCATATATACCCAACGAAGTAACGTAATTGAGCGCGGATACATCACAAGCGTTCCTTTCAAAACACTCGCAATTTGCAGGTCTCCCCCTCGTGCTCAATGGTGGTGACATTGCATGACCACATCACCTTGCTTGTTGTATTTTGCAAATATGTATCTCTGTCCTATAATGAGCGACCTCAGAGCTCCACATCGGCACGGTAAAATCGTGGTAACACCTATCGATTAAAGTGCTCTATCTTGCGATCCATGAACAATAACACACCACAAAGCTATAACACAGTGTATACCACACCTAAAAATTGTTTCGTATACCACAGCGAACATCAAATCTGCTAGAATATTAAACAATACCAGGCAGGTGATATAAACTGATGCATTCCTTCTACAATCGTCAGATTTGTCCCCTTAAAGGGTTTATCGTTTCCGCGCACATATTCAGTTGTCCCCACCTCCCCGATCCCTTTTGTTGAAACGCCCCGCCTAAAATCAAAATCTGCCAGAGTAAGTAACACTACCAGGCAGCTGATATCACCTCATTATCTTTCTAGCCATCCCTGCCGTAGCTGCTCCAATTCATTCCCCCTCCCCCCCCCCGTCTCCCCCAACTTTTTCCCTCCGCTCCCTCTTGTTTAAACGCCCCAACGAAACTCAAAATATGCCAGAGTAATACTATTATAAAAAATGAAAATACACTCCAGCTGTCTGTGAGATCGAATATTTGTCGAAACTCATCTTTGCAAGCTGTGTGTGATACTCCGATCGCGCGTAATACGGGTTGTGTGTCCTCATTAAGGATATAGGTCGGCGACTCCCCTTGCAACTACAGTGTAGCTATCAGGGTCAACAGGGTGATGCTGGGCAGTCTGTGCGCGGAAACTATAAAACCCGTTTCTGAGAGTAATATATACTCCCAGGCAGTTGGTGTCGCTTCATTATATTTCTAGCCATCCATGCCGTAGCTCCAATTCATCCCCCCCCCAACGCCCTCCCACCCGCACCATCGCCTAGATCTAGAACCACGTGTACATCAACCTCCTACATCTATGCGACCTAAAGCTGTTGGAAACCCCCTTTCCTCCCCCAACCCCCCCCCCCACCCCTTCGAACACTCCGCCCTCTCCTCGCTGGTTGTACGACTTGCAGGATATACATGATACACTGATGCATTCCTTCCACAACCGTCAGATTTGTCCCGTTAAAGGATTAGTAGTTTCCGCGGGCAGATTGACTAACATCACCCTGTTGACCCGGTACAAGCTACACTGTAGTTCAAAGGGGAGTCGCCGGCCTATATCTTTCATGAGGACACATACCCAGTAATACGCGCGATCGGAGTGACTGCAAAGATGAGTTTCGAGAAAATCTTCGATCTCACAGCTGGAGTGTATTTGTATATCTAATAATAATACACTCCAGCTATGAGAAACAAAAATACACTCCAGCTGTGAGATCAAAGATTTTGTCGAAGCTCATCCTTGCAAGCTGAGTGTGATACTCCAATCGCGCGTATTACGGGTTGATTGTGTGTGATGTAGGTCGGCGACTCCCCTTGAAACTACAGTGTAGCTTGTCAGGGTCAACAGGATGATGTTAGTCAGTCTGTGCGCGGAAACTTTAAAATCCGTTTTTGAGGGGGACGAAATCTAACAGCTGTGGAAGGAAAGGCATATGTTTGTCAAGTGTATCCTGTAAGTCGTATAACTGGTGAGGGGAGGGCGGAGATTTAAGGGCGTGGGGGCCTGGGTTTGAACAAGAGGACGCGGGGGAGGGGGGCGGGCGGGGCAACTCAATCTGTGCGTGGAAGCGATAAATCCTCAAGGGGACAAATCTGATGGTTGTATATAGTTTCTCTGCATGGCTCGTGTTAGCGGCTCCTTCCTTTTACTCTTGGTACATGTTCTTTACATGGCTCGTGTAGGCGGCTCCTGTAATCCATACCCCACCAGGTACCATAAGATTACTCTACATATGTCATGCCTCCTACATACGGCTCCTTTTACACTGCTGACTCCTCTATATATTGTCCCATGGCTCGTACAGGCGGCTCCTCCGTTCATACTGTGCTCGACAGTTTTTTTTTTTTGTTGTCATCCCATCTATTTTCTTGGCACTTTTGTTTCTCCTTCTCCTTCTCTAGACGTAACTCAGATCCGGGGTCACAAAGATAAGCAGGCTCTTCTCCCCCCCCCACTACGGTACGCGCCTTCATTATTATAGCGAGAACACTTCAGCCCTTTACTCCATCGTCGATTCGCATCGATCTCTTCGCATATGCCTTGTATAGGCGACTCCTTTCATACTGTATGCCTCGTATAGGCAGCTATCTCCCCCTCCAGCCGAGCCCGACGGCGTCTCTAATGGATTATTCGTACGTGGGTTTCGTCCCTACGAAAACCAAGGTCTTGAGATCAAGGATCGCGGAGTGCATACTCGTGCTCGTAGGGACGGATTCTTCCGTAAAAGTTTCTTACGATGCGCCATGGCCGCAGCTAGAGGGTGGATGGACAGTTGAAGGCGGGCTAGCGCTAGAGAACCGCAAGGTTTAGTGCAGTATAAAATCACAACTAAATACCAGGAACAAAACAAAATACATCCGTCGGTGTGCTGAACAAGAATTATAAACAACAACTACTGTTGTTGTACCAGCTTACCACGGTTCTCCCCTTACCGAACGAAAAATGACCTGTGGTTCTACTACAAAGCCAATTTTTCCGTAAAGCTGGGGCGACCCCAGGCGACGCAGATGTCCTTCAGGCGATCCAGATGATGAGATGCGTGGCGACCCCGAAAATGATGCTCGCCCAGTCTTGAACGATAATGACGAGCAGAGACGCCAGAACCAAGGTCTCGGCACCTCCAAGAAGCATGCTAGCGTCCAGTGCCCCCAGATTTGAGGTTCCACCGGCCTAGAACGAAAAATTAACACGCAGCGGTCCCGTAAGACGTAATTTTCGGGCAATCCCAATATATTGATTGTGCAATGGCCAGACCCGAGCTACACCTTCGGTGACTTCGCGTTGTTGTTGCTGTTGCGGCGACCCCGGTATCTCCGGTAGTCAAATGAGCAGCCCCGGCGATCCCACCCGCTCCTGGTTGCAGCAATCCCGTGAACTGCTATTTCGAAGAACCCGGGTTGGCATGATAAGCAGCGACTAAATAAATCGTGCTCAGAGCATGATGTTCGGCGACCCCAGAAACAAAGTCGCGGCAGCCATAAAACCGTACGAAAATGTCCACCAACCCCACAATGGATGTTGCCGTAGCCCAAAACGATTGACGAGGACGCAGAAAGTGCAGAAGACGACTTTTCCCGGCAATCCCGATATATTGAGTACAGTGTAGCCCGATCCCGACAAAACACTTCGGCGACCGGACGTTGCCGTGGATGCTGTGTGATGACTCCGCAAGCTCTGACAGTCCCATCGAGTCGTGCAGTAGAGATTGCGACAGATACATTTACAGCAGTTGCACGTGCTTTTGTTTGAAGCGATAATGAGGACTCGCATTCCGGCGACCACGCAATGGTATGATACGCGGAGAACCCGAAGTAATGCTCGCCTAGTCCCGAACGACGGTGACGTGCGGCGACCTCAGAAACGATGTCCCTGCAGGCCTAGAAGTATGATGATATCCATTGACCCCAGAATCGATGCTTCAGCAGTACATGCTGATGCGGCGACTCCAGAACACGATGGTTCCCGGGAGTCCCAAGATATAAACGAAATACTGTGGCGCGGTCCCGAAAACATACGCTGGCGACCCCGCGTTGCCATTGTTGCTTTGGCAGCTTCGAAAGCTCCGGCAGCGCTATCAAATATAGTGTCGCAGGGATCGCGGTTTTCTTGCCGAAAATTCCACGCGTTTGTGTTTGCAGATATTTCGATATTTGCTACATCAAAAACCGTTCGTTAAGTATCGGTCTAAATGTATCGGACGCGCAAGGTGTTAGAGGGCCAAAGACACTCGATACCATGTATCAAACCATCGATATGCTCGATATCATATAGAAAAGATCCGATGCTGTTTGACTTGATACATCGAGACTCCGATATTTCGACGTATAAAAACTTTCGGTACCATATAACATTTTTCACGCCCGTGCTTAACAAGTCAATCTATTCTAGCAGCCGATTTTCACGGTGAACGGGCAAGCAACTGCACATGTATGAAGTACATGTTCAACTCGCATGATAAACAGATCCCCAGATGTAATAACGAAAAATGGCATGCATTCCAAGGGAGCAGCAGTCTATTACACTATCAAGCGAACTTCAAGGATGGGCGGGGGCAGGTGGCTAGTCCTGATAGCCGCTCGGTTGTTTCATTTTTGGCCTTACTTTCCTCTCATTTCTGGGGATGTAGGTGAATGATGGACGTTGATGTTTATGATTCATGCTGCACTTTGTCGACAAGAATCTGATTACGTTTGTGAATAATCGACGTTGAACCTCATGCCGCCCATTGTCGGATGGAAAACACGAGAAAATCTAATGGGGAAAGCCCCACGGTATAGTGTTTGCCGTGTGTGATTACCGAAGAGTTTCCACCGTGTGTAGTGCCATGCATGCCGGTCGCCAAGACGGGAGATGCCGCGGGACTACGACTATGATTACAGATCAAAAGTAGAGTTGAATGCCTACCAAACATAAAGGCAACACATCATTGTCCCCGGTGCTCTTGAGTCACCCTTTACCAAACTTATCATCACTAACTGCACATAGTCCAATCCAAACGACACCTACTTTAGCCAAATTTCACCTATTAACTTTTCGTACTTGATACACCAACTGTTCTTATTTGCTTGTTGGCCACTGAACCTGCACCGTGCTACATCTGTGCTATAAAATCGAGCAGCTAATAATGCCAGCTCTCAAGACACTCCAAACCATGTACTGTACTAGTAAACGCTAGATGGAGGTACCTCCCCACCAAAGAACCACAAGGCGTAACAATGTCAATGGCAATGGCATCGAAAACATCACTTGTAACAAAACGTTACGGAATTATGCAATTGCCCCAAGTGAACCGCGAAGACAAAGTTCTCCGCGTCGACGAACACAAATGCCTACAACGAAAACAAGTCGACGAAGGATATTAATTAATCTGCTACACGCCAAACACATCACAGTATCGGTTAAGCAAAACACCATTTGTTGGCTTCTAATATACCACCGGAAACTGCTGAGAACGCGCAATTTTGGTAGTGTCTAGCCGCTTCATGTTCAGGGGATTGCCACACAACGCACGTTGAAAAACCGAAAGCATGTAACTGAAAGAGCCGCTGCACATGAACAAAAACTTACGAAAAAAAGTCCAGCACATGTGTCTTAAGGCCCTTCTAATGTATCCAACCTCCATGCGTGACGCCATCGAGCGACGTGCGTTGGGAAATCGTGACTATGATTACAAACCCACCCACCGTACCCACCCCACACCACGCTCCTTGTCTCGTGTTAGCTCGTTTCTCCCAGGGCTGAGATTCGTTTTCAAGAAAGCAAGGCACGTTTGGGATGTCATCAACCTACCCACTGCTAAACCCTCCCAACGTACCCGCTCACCGCTCTACCCTCCTTGCCGCGTGCTATACCGTTTCGCCCGGGACCGGCGTCGCTTTCAAGAAAGTGATACATTTACGGATCCGTCACTATATACGATACCTTCCAGCCACCATCCCACCCTCATACGTGCGTGTTGTACCGCTTTACCGAAGAGCTGCGACTCGCTTTCAAGGAAGCGGTTGGCGTTTGCGACATCACCAGCCCACCTACGAGCCTATCCACACGCTCATCCTCCCACACAACTGCCCTGACAGCTTCTATAGTATCAGTGCGTACCACGGTTTGCGGGCGTCACTTTGAACATACTGTGTCTTTCGGCCACTGCCTGCCTTTGAAGTACAGGCATACCCACCTCCCTTCCACGTCTCCTGAGGACTCCACTTCCCTAACCACCACCACCACCACCACCACCATCGGCGCTGTCCTAGTATTCTTCCTCTCCATTAGCACACTCCCCGATGTCAGGTCAACACTGGTTAAGCACAGCCCTTCACAACTGCACCCTAGTTTGTCGCAAGAAACTACTTACAATTAGTATGGGATTATGTTCCCAGTAGTATGACGAGGGTTAAACCTTTCACCACTCGAAAACCTATGTTAAATAATTCCATGTAATCATTCCCCAAACTCTTAACATCAAGAAATAAATCACCAAACAAAACCTAGATCCGATGCAACCCGGCACGCCCCCAAGTCCAACCCAGCTCCAGGGACCGGGTTGAATCACCGTATTTACCCGTACTTCTTCCAGAAGGTCCAACCATTGGTCCCTCTCCTTTCCAGGTGAGCTTAGCTGTGCCCTTATGCTCTGGGTCTCCTCTGACTCGAAGTACAGGCTGTCTTTGACTCCTTGCACCATCGCAAACCTCTCCTCCTTGACCTCAGCCAACTTGCATTGATGCAGGGGTAGGGGGAGGGCGAGGGCAGGGGGCGGGCGGGGTAAATGTGTGTGAAGGGGGATGGACGTGGAAATATTGCCCATCATGGCCGTAGTCTGTCAGACCGTAGACTTTGGCATCCCTATAGTACCAGAGCAGAGGAGGTGAAAAGCTGATACGTAGCACATGCTACTCGCAGCATATGGCAGGCCGATGTACAGGGGGGGGAGAGGGAGGAGCAACGGCGGTAAAATGTGATATATCCTATAACATGGTAGATTTGATGCAGAGGGAGGGAGTAGCAGATGGACGGCTTACTCTAATACGACACCTTGTGCTACTGGTATAATACGGCAGGCCTGGCACAAGGTGGGTGCAAGGGGTGGCTGAAAATGACGTTTGCGGGGCAACCCTATCAACATGCACGCCTCGCACCTGCACTCTACGCCTGAACGTGACGGATTTGCGCAGGGTAAGCTGATCCCTCTTCCGTGAGAGAATCTTATCCCACTCTTCTTCTGTTGCCCTGTGCCCCCGCGAAACCATCTTACCCCACACTTAACCATGCCCGCGCTCGACGCCCCCCTCCAGCCACCACCTCCGTAGTTCCTGAAGAAGATCTCGCATACCTCCCCCATTTGGTTCAGCAGACTAAGCAAGGCGGGTGGTTCTTTGGCGTCGGGGGTGTTACAGTCCGTGATGACAGCTGCTGCTGTTGGGGTAGTTGCGTCTTCTAGGCCGTAGAGTTCCTGGTGTTCCCTTGAACGCCGGGTTTTAGCTTTTGTTCTCATCCTGTCCATGCTTCTCCTGTGCAAGGTTGTTGTTTCTGTTGTGGTACTATACCCGGGGGGGAGGGGAGAGAGGGGAAGGGGAGGAAAGCGGGGGGAGGGGTCAGACAGCATATGATCATGCCCGTTTCGTTCTTGTTGTTGTTGGTGATCATGTTGGTGATCATGTTGGTGATCATGTTGGTGATTGTGTAGATGTTGCTGTTGTTGGTGACGCTGGTTTTCTTGTTGTCGTTGACGTTGGTGTTTATCTTATTTTCGTTGCGTTATTTCACGGGAAGATATGCGATAACACTGTTGGAAGGGTTTTCTTGAAATATCAAACGGTCGTGCCGTGAGGGGGAAATATTTTCCACAGCAGACCTAGCTTTCTGGGCGCGCGGATCTTAGAAGGTAGCGTTTACGCTCTGTCATTGGCCGAAGAATATGTAGATCCAAGTAACAAAGTAATTTCGAAGAGCGGCGCAGGAGCGTTTCAGGCCCGTTGTGGATCCGTTTTGGGTCCGGGTTAGGGTTAAGTTAGGGTTAGGGTTAGGGTGGGTCTACGCCCGTACCTCGATCCCAGCAGGAAATGCGTCCTAGCTCGCCAACGCGAACAGCTCCCCTACCCCCCAAAGATCCGCGCGACCAGATCGCTTGGTAAGCTCATTTTCCAAATGGGAAGGTATCGATTAAGCATACGATGGGAACAATTAACACTTCCTTGATGTTGAACAACTTTCGATGAAAACCATTTTAAAATGTTTTCATAGCGGCAAAGCATTCAAAAATACCTTTCGAATGCACACTATTATGGCGGAAACGGCCGGAAACATACAGAGAGAAATGCCATCTTGAAGGGAAGAGGTGATAAAATGCTGTGGGGAGTATTGTTTTGAAACGCGGAGTGACGTGATTATCAAGCGGAGTTGTCTTTTTCTTGACAGGACGCTAGCTACAGTAGGGTTGCGGCGTTAACGTTTCTAGGACTCTTCTCCCTTGAGAGGTCCTACACCCCGATCCAAACACTGACTTTTGAAAGAATCCGGAAGTTCAGCCCAATGGACGATCCCATGGACAAGGTAACATTTCGACGAAACCACTCGAACCACGAATGAATGCAAATGGTTTATGTTTGGCCACTCCAACGTGTTTCCACTCTAACGTGTTTCCAGACTTCAAAGCGCATCAGGATGGCAAGGAAAGGTCTCAGGACACGCGCTACGATTGAGGTACTGTAATTGTGTATTGCCAAGTGCAACCCTAACTAGACTAAGCGTTTGGTTATGTTCCAAGGCGGGGTGGCCTGATCGCCCCACGGTCAGACGAGACGATTTATATTCGTTGAATTATAACGCAGAGAATTGGTGAAAGGGCAGAGTAAAGGCTGGTAGAGCAGCTCGCAGAGTGATCCACGTCTTGCCTAATCAAGAGTTTCGAATGAATACTTCTTAAGAACGCCTTTGAGGTCTATGCGAACCCTCTACAATCTGAAACCGCCATTTGTTGCCCAAGTCAAACCAACCGATTATAATCAAAGGTTTTACTACCCAATATCGTTGGAACTCCTGACGTGTGCTACAATAGAGGTAGCACGTGGTTTGGCTAAGTAAGGTATTTTAGGAATGACCGGGGCTCCTTAACCCAAAATCGTCGGAATTTCGTTCGTTTTTTTTCATTGCCAGGTACGTTTTTTTCCGTGCCTAGGTATACGCCATGGGATTGGTTGATCGGGTTGCACTTTTCTTCTTACCCACAGCAGTGGTTTGGGTGGGGTATAAATATTCACCGTAACTACTGAGCAATGCAATCAGCGGTATATCCCTATTGCGGAGGACTACATCGGTGGTAACTATGACCGACCAACGGCATCAACAATGTTTCCCTATGTTTTTCTTGACCCCACTTAGTCCTGATTACTACCCTTTCCCGTAATAATATCAACAATGTTTCCCTATGTTTTTCTTGACCCCACTTAGTCCTGATTACTACCCTTTCCCGTAATAATAAAATCATAATCCGGGGTCGAGCCGCCTGCAGAGCTCAATGGTTAGACTATATTGTGTCCGTAATAACGGCACAAACAATCCAGAGTCAATCTGGCGGCTAAGCCTCGTGGGGGTGGGGAGGGGGGTAACACCGGATGGTGATTTATTAGAGATAAACAGTGACCACCCAGCTAGTCAGCGGTGACTGCATACAGCCCAGAGGTTAATGGTGTATCTCAAATACTGAACGTATTGTAAACACACGATATAATACGAATGGTATGGGGTATAACGTATGTTACTTGAGTAGTATCTGGTGTTGATTAGCTTCATGTTTATGGTTCACCTGGTATCTCTTTAACCAGATTCCCTTTCGTGACGTGGCTGCATTGATATCTCCGGGGATGTCGCCAAAATCGAAAAAGAGCGGAAAAAACTCATGAACACTCTAACAGGAAAAACGATTAGCCGTTAACCACCGCGCCTACAAGTCGCGTGCTACGATAGAGGTGCACCACGTTTTTTCTGAGGTTCCTCAATCTTGGGAGCTTAAGACCTCTCCCAAAAAATGATTTGGAGGAAAATAAAAGTGCAACCGGACGAAACAGTTCATGGCCTAAGTACACGACAAGAATTAAGCATAACATATATATGGCCTATTTCCCACGAATTTGAGTTAAAGAGCCCCGTCATTAAGAAATAGTGTCAGACGAAACGTGATACCTCTATCGTAGCACGCGTCGCAAGCAATCTTGCAGGTAACATCGACCGGCTTAAACGCGTTTCCAGCTCAGTCTATGAGGCCATTTAAAATATCTAGGCCATCCACATGATTGCTCATCGAGAGTTGCGCTTTCTTTAGTTCTCAGAATCGGTCTTTGGGTTGAATTTATCACAGAGCCGCAGAAAATAGCTTAGAAATAATACATGCCTCAGACAGACCACAATCTAGATCATCTGCAGCAGCCCCTGTGTCTGCCGCTATGAGATACTGTGCAAGATCTACATGTAAAGGCTACATATCGAACCCAGGAAGCATGCGGTAGGTAATGAAAATCGTACGGCTCCCACTCGGTAACATGAGCTAGAGCATACAGATCTTCCATGAAAAGTTTTGAATAAATAGATCACCAAGTGGGGATAGATGATCTGTCCAACGTGTGAAATAGCGGGTACACCCCTATAGTACTGCTGTAGCGGATTTGTTCAGCTCTTTAGAAATGCACCCACGTGTTGGAGGGACAAACGACTTGGAATTAAGTTGTGGGATACGTATGGCATGCCTTGATCGGCGACGGTAGTACAGATAGTATGGTGTGCCTGAAAAAAGCTGAAATGTCGACCGATATTTCGTTTTTTTCCGCATGAAACCCGCTTTGACATGCCGACGGCTTGTGGGTGCGATGGTGGTAGCGGGTGGTGGTGAGTAGACATCTTCAGCCCGCGCAACGACCCACCCACCAACCCACCCTACGAATATCTGTGGGTGGGTGCATATTATACAGACTCATGATACGAGTGGAAAAACGACCACGCAGAAGTCTTCGAAGCAGCATCACAGACAGGCGAGAGAGACCGCACGATGCTGCGATATACCAGGTATAAATTATAGCTGCGGGCGGGATAATCACACGACGACACTCGAGTTTTGTTGCTTCGCCGATCGAATGAGTCGCAACGTTCGATTAATACCTGTAAAGCTCGCATGAATGCAACAAATACGGCCTGTAAGTGGGCATTTCTCGCCGTTCGATGTGGGGCGAGAAAACACGAGAATAGGGAGAAGGACAAGCACAGGAAGACAATAGGTGTGGTGCGGTTCGATGCAACACAGAATAGACAGGAATTGATGTGTATAAAAATAGACCTATGCGTCACCCGCAAACAAACCGCACAGAGGGCGGCCACAACGCACAACGCACAAGGTGCTGTTGTCGTAGGCTATACCGGTATGCTCAGAACATAATCCCTCAATTAGTTGACTATGGGTTGATGCTGTACATTTTCATAATAATTCAAGCGAAGTGCAATAGTACTCGTACAAAAAGTTACGTTGTCACGGGCGACACTACTACGGTGGAAATATTACCATTGTATAACAAAAAAGTAAGTGTCGAAATGAATATAGAACTAGCAATCAGTGCGAACAAAAAAGCACGGTTTGACTGGCGAGAGTGACGGCAGCTGGTCGAAATGACACACCAACACTTCCACATCAAGCAAAGACATAATATTCACTAGCGCGAGAGCATCCGGAAGACAGAACCATGCAGTAAGCGGAACCACGCAGGAGTCGTCGCTAACACGGAAGGGATGAGTTGCATCCTCACGGCACACAGCTCTCTACGTTCTGTCAAGAGTGAGGGCCACTGGTCGCGCAGTGACGCACCGACACCTCCGCAAACGAAGACAAAAGATTCGCCAGTGCGACAGCGCCCAGACGACAGAACTGTGGAGCCGTCGTTGATAATACAGAACGAATTTATATCATCAGGGAACGCGGCCCTCTGCGTACTGCCGGGATTCTGCAACAAGAAATAATCGGTATAATACATGACCTCGTTTTCGAGTTGATACAATGGTTGACAGAAACTGCGTACGAGACAAAGCGGGCAGCTCCGAAAACCGTAGCCCAAACCCTAATCCCATCCCCAAGCCCCGGTCCCCAGTATTGGGGTCTCCGGACAAGCGGTAGGCTTTGCTACTGCAACAGCTCCACGACGGCCGCCCACCCAAACAGCGGACAATCCCCCTGCTGAGCTAGAACAGTTTCAAAATGCAATTGCATGTACAGCCTGGCAACGAAAAACAAACACAGATACGCCGAGAGACGGATTGGGGGGATGGATGGCTCACCCGAGGCTTCTTCGAAAAGCACGCGAAAGCACCGCTATCTTCTCGAGGTGACGGTTGCGCTCCTTCGTGATGGCTGTGATACCAAGCAGCTTCTTCTCCTCCTCCTTGCCCCTTTCGCCTCCTCGGCTGTTCTCTTTGTTCCTTGTTTTAGGGCTCTATTGTTGCGGTCTTGAGTTCAGTTATGCCGCTTTCTGAACTTTTCTGCCGGGAAACGTTGTGTCGGTGCTGCTAGCTCGTGGATCCAGTGCGTGCCGATCGACGCGGCCCACGATGGTCTCGACGGTGAGGGCGTTCAAGGTCGGTTGGTGTAACTTGGCGTTGTGTCGCAGTTTGGAAGCTCTGTTCCCTAGGGGGAAAGATTTTTGTGTTTGTGCTGGCCTGTGCTGCATGAACACAAGGCAAGTGACGTAAATCGTGGAAACATACCTTCTTCATTAATATTGACAGTCCCGTGAGGTTAGCCAATATAGGATCATTGATGTACGGGATTGGTTAATGGGGCAACCCGCCGAAATATGTACAGTGCGCGGGATTAGCCAATAGGACGTCGATATTAACCGGTGGCGCCTCCTGTGGTCCAATATTAGCTGCGTAGCTATTGAGGTCGAGGTCGTCGTAGCTGGTAGATAGATGTAAATCCAAGATATACTATTTTTTATAATCGCCCACAAGCTACCTGGTTTAAATAATAGGTCTAAAGCGCCACAGCGTGAGTTAGCGAAATTCGGTGCAATTCGACGAGCATAAAGGCTGAAAGATCGGAAAAGTGCTAAATGAACCTTAGGGCCCGAATTAACGAGGAACTTGCAAAATCGAATTTCGATTTTTTTTTTTTAATTTCATGGAAAATACACGAAAAATTCAACTTTGGTTCTTATCAAGGAACGGCACAGTGCGTTCTAGGAAATATGAAAATTCAAAAAACGCAAAAGGGTCAACGAACACCCGTGGGCAACGACCGAGGCGAGCGATGGCTCGCGTCCTCCCCGGAGCGCCGCGGCTAGCCGCAGATTCTTTTGGCCGGCAGCGGCTTGGAGGCTATGGCTCTAGGTGTCTCTTGGATGGGCTGGCGCCACCCCGCCGCCCGACACGGGCAGCAGCGACGGGGGTATAGCGGTCGAACTTCTGAGCGAAGTCATCATGTGGTAGTTGGTCGTGTAACTTTCGAGGTGCAGGGCGACGAAAAACTGAGTTTGCGGCGGTCTCGGTTGCTTTCGAAGCGTCGCAGGCGGTCTACGCTGTGCTAAGGACCTTCGGAGGCCGCGCTGCGGCTGCTCCGGTGGTCCTACCTCTCGCAATGTTGGCTTCTCGCCTCTCAATCAGCCGACGACATGGCACCAATTCGCGTGGCCGGCTTCGGTTACACAGAACAAGCCATGTCTAGGTGGACAAACTCCCTAAATTCAATTTTGATTTTCGACTAAATTCGACCGAGAAAGTCTTTTTTTACTTCTTTGTTGAATTTGATTTTTCGTAATATTTCTGAGAATGCCTGCTTGGTGATTCATTTCTTGACCAATCAGATGCAAATTAAATTAAATTCTATGAAAAAAAATCGAAGTTCGATTTTGTAAGTTCCTCGTTAATTCGGGCCCTTATGCACGCGCTAATAGTGAAGGCAAGTGCCGAGGGGTTCCTAGAAAGGACACCTGTGTCCACGGCTTGTCCAGAAGGTCGATGAGGGTTAAACTTCTTGCAACTTTAGCTGGAGAGTTGAAATTGCAAAAAACAGTTGCAAAAAAAAGGTAAAACATAGCATATATGTGACGTCGCCACAGCGTATGTACAGTATACCCACAGGCAGCGGTGTACGGCAGATAGCAGCTATACACAGGCCGGTTCCTACCAGTCAACAACAGCAGCATAGTAGTACCCGGTTCAGCGCCCGTATATAGTACCGTCCAGCCCACGCCGCGCAACGATATGAATATTGATTTCAGCACAGCAGTCGTGCTTCCATGCCTCGTATCTAGTAGGTGGCTCCTTTCATACTTGTCCCCATATAGTTTATCTACATGGCTCGTATTGGCGGATCCTTTCATTTTCTGCGTAGTATTCCTGGTACACGTTCTTAACATGACTCACTCGTACTTGAGCGGCTCCATTTTTCACACTGTATCCTACAAGTTTATCTATATGCATCACATAGACGGCTCCTTTTATGCTGCTGTGACCTTTACGTCTTTTCACATGCTCGTATAGGCGGCTCCGTTCAAACAGTATGATACCCTACGCTCACTTTCTTTTTTTTTGTCCATCTATTATCTTCCCACTTATTTTTCTCCTTCTCCTTCCCATATAGACGTAACACTCACGTCCGACGTCACTAAGCTCGCTCTTCTCCCCCACCCTACTTAAAGTACGTGCCTTCATTTTTATTGCAAGATGAGTTCAGCCCGTTCATTCCTCGCCGATTCGCATCGAATTTCTTTACATGCCTCGTATAGACGGCTCCTTTCATACTGTAACCTACAGATATACGGAGTATGTTTCTACATGTCATGCCTCGTATATACGACTCCTTTTGTAAGGCATCCTACGTGTTTATTTACATGCCTAGTGTAGACGGCTCATCCTCCACAAGAGTAGTAGTAGAAGGTGGATCCTGTCCCTCCTGAAGTCAAGGCCGTGGATTCAATTATCACCGAGTGCATGTTCGTGCTCGTAGGGACTTTTTCCTGTACACATTTGCGAGGGAAAGGCGAAAGATAACGAGTTCCCAAATTTGATGAAAATCAACGAACATGAAAATCTGAATAGCGGGAATGCGCTGAACCTCACAATGCGAGGAAACAAAGGAAGGCAGTGCTGGGGGATGAGAATGGGGGGGCACTTGCGACCACGGCTTATCCAGAAGGTCGCTGGGAGTAAAGGCTCTAACGAGTTAAGCTGGAGAGTAAAATTGGTCATAAAAACGAAACAGAGTAAATAACACAAAATAAAAGAAACGATTATCGCTACTTTTTGGAGGAACCTGTTAATTGACCAACCACTGGTATTTAGAGACGTTGCAACTAATTGGTGCACACGCGCCCGCACAATGATTTAATTTGCACTTGACAGCCCGTGATCCCGCTCGGGGCTGATCCTACCCCGGGCTATCCATCCCACTCAATCGTCCAGAAACATAATCAGCCCTCTGCAGGAGCCACCAGAGGCCATGTGCGCGAAGCGCCAACCGTCACCCCACGTGTCGGTCGCAACAAACCGAGTGTTGGCAACACAGCCAGTAAACAATGTATCGAATACGTTGTATAGGGTATTCGCTCACTCATTCAGTCTCCGAGCTGGTTGTTTCCGGTATACCAGCTCCCCCGTGGTCACCAAACAACGAGCCAGGGCCACACCAAGACCACCAAGACCACGGTTACCGCTGCCGCTTATGCTGCCGCCACCGCCTCGGCCACCGCCGATACAGGAAGTTAGTCCTATACCTGTTGAAGCTTGCCTCAGGTGGACTTAAGGCTTGTGGTTAAGGTTCGAGTTATGGCATACAATATCAGAGATGAGGCGCACGTTTCAACGCTCATACCCTCACGTTATACGGGGAAAGGCTTGTATTTGGACTAGAGCGTTGGTTGCCGAATCAAGTAAGTGTCTTGTTAAGCTTGACGGAAAATGTCGTGTCCATTCATT
Organism: Undaria pinnatifida; assembly: GCA_012845835.1. Classification (NCBI taxonomy): domain Eukaryota; class Phaeophyceae; order Laminariales; family Alariaceae; genus Undaria; species Undaria pinnatifida. The sequence goes on from JABAKD010000022.1 coordinate 8,659,373, forward strand.
ACAAGTTTTGGCAGGAATCTACAGAAGTAAATGGCAGGATCAATGTATTTGAAGCGCGAGCTTAGCACACAAGAAGCGATGAATATCTTCCGAAAATGATTTCTCTACAGAGAATCTACCCTGTCCCGTATTGTGGGGTTTCCTCTCTAACGGCGTTACATTTGGGCACGATAAACGCATTTAAGGCTCGATAAGGGTCTATACAGCCCTCGAGGCACCTCCTCTGCTAGAAACGAGCCAAACAAAATTCTCATCACGAGCCTCAAAGGCTAAGACCTAACTTGAGGCACATCCATAAATCTATAAAGGCACATTGTCGGATGTCAAACAACACATATTGCCCGAAAAGAAATGGGAAGAACCCATGGTTCGATAGTTTTTAAGTTTTAGTTTTTCAAATACCTATGAATGAAGAGTTTGTGATCGCATGCAATGCTTGTTCTCGAGACAGGGCGCGCCGTAGGGTTAGGACTACGACTAAAGGTAAAACGTAGCGAGTCCAGTGTCTACCAAAAAAAGACAAAAACCTAGTATAGTCCTGGGTGCGCTGGTGGCGCTATCGCAGCTATCGCACTTTCGAGAAACTAGCAGGACAAACTAACAACCTAACTGAACTCACTAAAAATATCACTTCACGTACAGAGCCCAAAGTTCGCTTACTTAGCTGCACGTACTTAGATTCTTACAGTGCTTAACTCACATATTGTTTCACGTGCTTTAAGCCTAACTATACCTTCTAAAAATGAGATACTACGACCGCGTCGCGCTGCCCCTATCCTATAAAACCCAAAACCTAAAAATGTTGCCATCGTAGCTCTTCAGACACGTCAATCCCTGTACGTACCGCACTATTAAACCTTACTTTGAGCTACACTACCACTACAAAAACCCTACCAAGAACAAGAAGCACGGCAACGACAACATCAACTGCAACAAGCGATTCCACGTTTTCTACGATTTTGCTCCCAAGGGAACACGCGAAGGAAAAAGTGCCCCGGGTCGAAAAACCACACCTAACCACAGTACAGGCACCGAATAAGAACCGGGGCAATGAGAGAGATCGGCCGATATCCACAGGAATATAAGAAATCCGAGAGCAGTTATACTGAAGTTAGTGTAGAACGCACTTTCTGTCTAATAAAAAACGCAATGTCGGCCAGAATTTATGTTTCTCTTGTTGGTCAAGTTTCCTGTACTGAGCAATCAAATAAGATCGACGAGGGACGTTTCATTTTCCCGCTACAGGCCACATATGTACGTACACACACAAAACCGTTCGAGCGGAATACCAATTGTTGGCGTTCTACTCTACTACTAGCAATTCCCGAATATACCGCGCAGGTTTGGCCGCTTTTAACCGCCACGCATTTGAGGGAACTGCCATACAACACAATGTGTGAAACAAAAAGACAAAAAAACGAAAGAGCCGCCACACACTGAAAAAAAACTACGCAAATAAGTCCCGCACTTAGTCTTGTGTCTCTAGGCCCCAAAACAATTCCTCACTCCTGCGTGGACACCATCGAGCGAGGCGCGTTCAAATCACCGCCTTACCGTCAACGAACTCACTAACCCACCGATCCGGCCGACCCACCCACCCATTATCATGCCGCGTGCTGCTTTTTTTTGCTAAGACTGTGGTTCGCTTTCAAAAAAGCGAGCCGCGACTTCGATGTACCCAGCCTACCTACCCCCTGTCCCGCCCACGAAATCTACCCGGTCAGCTCCTACCCTCTTCTGCCAGGTGCTCCTTATGTTCATCATGGGTGGGATTCGCTTTCAAAAAAGCGACATATTATGCTAGATTAGTCACTACGTGCGACGCTGCCAACCTTTCCACCCACCCGTCCACTTACCGACGATCGAGGGACATATCGTTGCATTTGGGCCAGGATTAGCCTTGAAGAAATCGATTCGCGTTTGCAATTTCCCCAGCCCACCCACGCTCCTCACACGTCCACACACCTCCAATTTGGCAGCCGCGTTGACGTCATTACACCGCAGCTGGGGGGTCCACATTCTCTTCCAAAGGCTACTATTGCCCTCGAACTCCTGCCTTTATGAGAACAAACAGCCCCATCCCCATCACTACCACCATCACCACCACCCCCAACAACAACACTTTAGATTAAGCCTCTCTACTGCTATCATGCTCCTCGCCACCCACCTATCCTCGGCTGAACTGGGGCTATTACCCGTTTTCAGGACCTGTACCCCTACGTTTTTTATTGTTTCAAACTACTTCGAATTAGTACAGGATATCGTTCCCAGTAGTTCAAAGGGGATATACAACACTCTTCTTACCACCCCAACACTTATCCCAAACTGTTTCCCACTTCAAATTAGCGGGTGATTCATTTTTTTGTAAAATGAAAAGGTTACCTTTTACCCTCTTCAGCACTTAACCCACACCAATTTCAAGTACTTTGCCCCCCGAAAACGTGTTGAACTCAATAGATGCAGCTCAGTACGGGATCAACTGCAGCCTACCCCTAGGACTCCTGTAGGGCCACAGTGTTTTCCCGGACTTCCTCCAGAAGGTCGATCCATTCTTCCCTCGCTGTTCCTGGGAAGAGCAGTTGTTCCCTGATGCGGTCTGTTTCGTCGGTAGAGAAGTACAGCGCATCCTTTCCACCGCGTGCAACGGCGAATCGATCCTCCTTGGCCTCAACTTGGTACACCTGGTACCGGCGTGGAGGTGGGTGACGTAAGGTGTGTGCCAAAATATAGCATGGCTGGTAGAGTCATCTCACGGTAGGGGTTGCAGTTGTTGGAATAACTAATAATGTACCTGTCCGATTGAACTCCTCAAGCGAGGAACTGCTGGCTAGTCATTATTCAAGTGATTTCACTAGCATAGTTGTTTTACGACTACAGCACAGAAGCTTGGTCGGGTTGTGCGAAGAAATGCCTTCGAGATCATTTTCGGTTGATGTTGAAATAATTAAAAGAAAAATACACTCCAGCTGTGAGATCGAAGATTTTGTCGAAACTAATATTTGCAAGCTGTGTGTGATACTCCGATCGCGCGTATTCCCGGGTTTGTGTCCTCATTAGTCTAAGGATATAGGTCGGCGACTCCCCTTGGAAATACAGTGTAGCTTGTACCAGGGACAGGGTGAAGTTAGTCAGTCTGTGCGCCGAAACTATAAAACCCGTTTTCGAGGGGGACAAAATCTGACAGCTGTGGAAGGAAATGCATCAGTTTATCAAGTGTATCCTGTAAGTCGTACAACTAGTGAGGAGAGGGCCGTGGGGGGGGGGGGGGGGGGTTGCGGGGGGGGGGGGAAGTTGCTCCTGATGTTAGGAGGCCAGGGACTTTCTGCTGCACCCCTACCGTGGGATGGCTCGGTACAGACTAGGGGCGGATACACCTGTGATATCAAATATATGCTACAGTACTAGTATTATATGGCAGGCTTTATACGGCGGTTGGGGGGGGGTAGCACAAAACCCATAACATAGCCGGCCTGACAATGGTGGGAGGGAGGCTAGATAAGATACGAAAAACATGGAACTCGTATTGTATGGCAAGCCTTATACAAGAGCGTGGGGGGTAGGCGGCTAAAAATATGCTATGTTTTGGTTGGCAGGCCTGGTGCAGGGGGAGGACGCCATCATCAAATGATCTATTTTATTAAGGCCTGATAAATAGAACGGGGGAGATGCGGGGAGAGGTGTTGGCTGAAAGAAAGTGTGCTATACTTTGGCAGACTGGCTCGAAATCCGAAGGGAAATGATTAGCCAACCAGTCAACCTAAAGCAACCCGTCCCCCGCTTCATAAAGGCGATAACTGCAGATCTCTCTCCACCGCCAACTTCGGCCATAAAATCTACGAGAACCGACCTCCAAGAACCTTTTTATATACCACCCCCACGGCCATAAAGCTAAGATAACCTCCCCGCTTCCTCTGCCAAGATCAGTCTAAAACTTTTCATAACCCCCCCCCGCGCCAACTTCTAAAAATCCGGCTAGAGTATCCACCCCCTGTTCCCCTCGCATGTCAACTTCAAGTTTTCCCCCCCCCGAGCAAAAACGGGTATTACACTTACCAACATACCCGTCCTTGAGTCGCCCCACCCCCCTCTCCCTACATGCTAATTGCTGTAGACACTTGCCAACATGGCACGGCTCGTTCCTTGACAGACGGTTTAAATTAAACCATCTTCCTCTGGAGAATCTCTTCTCATTTATACTGTGGGACGAGATTCCCGCGAGATAAACGGTCGCTTTCAAGCCCTCTCTGCAGGTGCGTGGCGTGCCATGTTTGCAGAGGTTTCTACGGCAGTTGGCATGTGTGATATACACCTGTTTTAAGAGCCATCCGGTTTAAGCCTTTTTCACGAAGATAACACCAGGTGAAATCAGCTTGCTACGAAAACAGCTAGTCGGAATAGGTATGAAGGATCATTTTTTCAGTAGCACATAGACCCTACGGTGGAGATGCATTCACTTTGTTGTTCAGGGTTTTTCCTTGAGGAGCCCCATAGCTCTATCATAGCACACGATAAACTCATTTCGATAAAACGGGAGAATGATACCAGTATGAGCGAATGCCATAGCTTTCTTTGGTAACCAACAAAACGTTATTGCATTTCCAAACAATAGAGTGAGACTGAATTCCGACGATTTCGAGTTGAGAAGCCCCGTCTTTCGAAGAACACATCAGCCAAAAACGGCAACCTCTGTCGTACCACGCGTCAGACTGCTAAATATTCCTAAACCATAGAACAACAAGAACAAAGGGAAACAAATACGGTTATATATTTCGATACTCGTAGGGGTCGTCTAATATATACCCCCCCCAAGACAGGCAACGAGCAGCTAAATGTTGCAGATGTCCCTAATAGGAACAGAGCGGTGTTCTATCTCGAAAGGGATGGGTGGTCGACATTCAGCTCACTACGACAAGCACCTATTAAAAATGAGTTTGCCCCCCTCGCATTGTAGGGATGCGAGGGTCTATGGTGTCATACCACTGCGGCAGGCATGAAATGAGTATCCCCTCCCCCCCTCCTGACGCGCCAGTTTCGATCTAAAAACCTACGATAACCCCCCTCTCCCCCCAAATATAACTTCGGTCTCGCAACCTACCACCATACCCCAAAATTACGCCCCCTGCCCCCCCCCCTTCATGCCAATTGCTGCTGAACCCTACCTACATACCCCCTAATTATTCCCCCTGCCCCCCCCCTTTTATGCCAATTGCGGCTGAAACCTACCTACACACACCTCGTACCTTGACAGACGGCTTGAAGGTTACGGTTTTCCTCGGCAGATCCTCATCCCCCTTCCGCGTGTTGAGCGCTCGCCATTCTTCTTCGGTAACCCTCCGCCCACGAGGAACCATTCTATCACCGCACCAAACCATGCCGCTCCCCGCTCCCCTCCAACCACCACCGCCTCCACAATGGGAGAACATGTTTCCCCAAGCTTCTCCAATTTTGCGAAATAAGCTGAACAGTCCCGGTGGCCCATCAGGGGTGTCGTTTGTGCACTCCGCGAATGCATCTTGCAAGCCATAGAGGTTTTCACAGTTGCGCCTGCTGCGAGCGCTGTTGTTTTTGCTAAGCCTATGCATGTTTCGTCGCTGCATAGATGCTGTAGTACGTGCGGTGGTATTCACCTGGGGAGGGGGGATGGAGGGGGGGTGGAGGGGGGTAGTAAAAAAGGAGGGGCGAGGAGGAGGGGGGGTCGGACGCGTTAATATCAGGTCCGGCACTGTGTTGTTGTTGTTGTTGTTGTTGTTGTTGTTGTTGTTGTTGTTGTTGTTGTTGTTGTTGTTGTTGTTGTTGTTGTTGTTGTTGTTGTTATTATTGTTGTTGTTGTTGTTGTTGTTTTTGTTGTTGTTGTTGTTGTTGTTGTTGTTGTTTTTGTTGTTGTTGTTGTTGTTATTGTTGTTGTTGTTGTTGTTGTTGTTGTTGTTTTTGTTGTTGTTGTTGTTGTTGTTGTTGTTGTTGTTGTTGTTGTTGTTGTTGTTGCTGTTGTTGTTGTTGTTGTTGTTTTTGTTGTTGTTGTTGTTGTTGTTGTTGTTGTTGTTGTTGTTGTTGTTGTTGTTGTTGTTGTTGTTGTTGTTGTTGTTGTTGTTGTTGTTGTTGTTGTTGTTGTTGTTGTTGTTGTTGTTGTTGTTGTTGTTGTTGTTGTTATTGTTGTTGCTGTTGTTGTTGTTGCTGTCGTTGTTGTTGCTGTTGTTGGGATTTTTGTTTTTGGATTCCGACAGTACGTTCTTTCGTAATGCTTACTATACGGGAGCCCTCCTGATTGACCTATTATTATTGTAGACTAGACTATATACGTTAGTACATGTTTTCGTGTCTACGTAAACAAGTAGAAGCTGAATCCTTGAAATATGTCGATATCCAACACAGTCACGATCCTATATTGGGCCACACCGAAAACAGCGTATATCTCGTACGTTGACACCTTGCGTGCATATGAATCATTCTGCATGGGAGACTTCATTGAGGAAACCATTCTTGGCCGCAAGTCTAAAGTCTACGGTGCTTTCCCGTCGAACGAACACATGCTGTGACAGGATCATATTTCGAAACACAAAACGAAAAGTTTCAAAGACAGTTTCTCGTGTTGTGTGGAGAAAACGGTCGCCCGAGGGTCTGACACATAATATACTTGGCATATACGAAGATCTGGCATATACTGCAATATGCATCTGCCAATAATGTGTATAGAGCGAGTGTCATGCTAACACCAAACGAGTATTAAATGGAAAATGAAGATCGCTTTGTGAAAAATCGAAACAAACTACGGCATGTGTACGACAGCCAACATCGATCTGACCCACAAAAAACACTGTCAAAATTGTTCTGTATTTACCCCCGACGTTCGGTCCCATCGAGACTGCCCGGCACGACACATATTATAAAAATTAAAATACACTCCAGCTGTGAGATCGAAGATTTTGTCGAAACATATCTTTGCAAGCTTGTGTGATACTCCGATCGCGCGTATTACGGGTTGTGTGTCCTCATTAAGGATATAGGTCGGCGACTCCCCTTGCAACTACAGTGTAGCTATCAGGGTCAACAGGGTGATGTTAGGCAGTCTGTGCGCGGAAACTATAAAACCCGTTTCTGAGGCGGACAAAATCTGACCGCTGTGGAAGGAAATGCATCAGTTTATCAAGCGAATCCTGCAAGTCGAATATCCGGTGAGGGGAGAGCGGAGTTTATAAGGACGTGGGGGCCTGATTTTGATCAAAAGGGGGGCGGGAGGGGGGAAGGGGGGGGAGGGGACGGGTGGGGCAGGTCAATTTGTGCGTGGAAACTATAAATATTTCTTGTGGGGAAGGGGGGGGGGAAGTGGCGGGGGGGGGCGGGGGCGGGGGGGGACGGCTTTAGGTCGCATAGATGTAGGGGTTTGCTATACGCGTGGTGCTAGGTCTAGGCAATGGCGCGGGTGGTGGGGAATTTCAGCAGCGGCATGGAACTCTGAAACGATAACGAGGCGATATCCAGGGCGTGGAAGTGTTTATTACTCTGGCGGATTTCGATGGTAGGTGGGGCGTTTAAGCAAGAGGAAGCGAGGGAAAAATAAAAAAAAAGGCGGGGGGGGGGGGGGGGCGGGGGGGGTTAAGAGGTTTATGTCACATATAATATTAAAATCAAGGATTTGGTCAACACTGATGTTCGCAAAATTGTGTGTGATCGTCAGATCGCGCGTATTAATCATAATCATATACGTAGGGGCTTGCTATACGCGCGGTGCTGGGTCTAGGCGATCGTGCGGAGTGTGGGGAAGGAGGGGGCGTTGGAGGGGGGGAGGGGGCAAAAATGAAAGCTACGTCATGGATGGCAAGAAAGATAATGACGCGATATCAATTGCTTAGAAGTGTTTGTTTCTCTGGCCGATTTCGATTGAAAGTGGGGCGTTTGAACGAACTGGGCGGGGAACAAAGAGGGGGGGGGGGGGGGTGGGGCGGAGATGAGTTGGAGCTACGGCATGAATGGCTAGATAGATAATGAGATGATACCAGCTGGCTGGTAGTGTTTACTACTCTGGCAGATTTTGATTTTAGGTGGTGCGTTTAAACAAGAGGGATCGGGGGGCGGGGGGCGGGGGGGCGAGCATTTCAATATGTGCGCGGAAACTATAAACCCTTGAAGGGGGCGAATCTGACGGTTGCAGAATATATTATAGAAATAAAAATACGCTCCAGCTGTGAGATCTAATATTTTATCGAAACTCATCTTTGCAAGCTGTGTAATACTCCGATCGTACGTATTACTGGGTGTATGTCCTCATTAAGGATATAGGTCGGCGACTCCCCTTGGAACTACGGTGAGTGTAGCTTGTACCAGATGCTGTCAATCAGTCCGTGGGCGGAAACTATAAAACCCGTTTTTGAGGGCGACAGAACCTGACAGCTGTGAAAGGAAATGCATCAGTTTATCAAGTGTATCCTATAAGTCTTATAATCGGTGACGGGAGGGCGGAGTTTATAGGGGCGTGGGGGTCTGGGTTTGAACAAGAGGAAGCGGGGGGGGCGGGGCAAATCAATATATATTATGTGCGCGGAAACTATAAATCCTTGAAGGGGACAAATCTGGCGATTGATTGTGGAAGAAATGCGTTTATCATGTACATCCTGTAAGTCGTACAACCAGCGAGGAGAGGGCAGAGTGTTCGAGGGGGTGGGGGGGAGAGGGGATTTCAAGCAGCTTTAGGTCGCATAGATGTTCGAACTTGATATACGCGTGATGCTAGACCTAGGCGATGGTGCGGGTGGTGGGGAAGGGAAAGGCGGGGGCGTTAGGGGTGGGGGGGTATGAATTGGAGCTTTGGCATGGATGTCTAGAGAGGTATTGAGGTGATATCAACTGCCTGGTAGTGTTTACTACTCTGGCAGACTTTGCGTTTACATGGGGCGTTTGAACACTACATGTACGATGGAAAAAACTAACCATCTCTTTCTCTTGGGTGATGGTATGAATGACGCCTCCACCGATTTTCTCGGCTCGGTCTTCGTCTTGAACAGTATTGGCCAAGGACCGAGACTCCCTTGTTTTTTTGGTATGTGGCGAGGGGATGCCTTCACGAAACCGCCCTCGCTGGGTGCAACGATATATTAACACATAGGTGAGAGTTGGGGGTTTGAGTCGTTCTCGTAGAGGGCTCATCACTCCCTGCCTTGGTCTGGTTTGATATCGCCGACCGTCAACCAATCTTATGAAGACCCATCATTGATGGCCGATCTTGTAGATAGGACGTTGGTTAGCGTGTCTTCATGGTTGGCATGTGTAGTCGGAGACTCAAGGAATCTGCGTATCCTCAAAGAGGTAAAAATGTGCAGTTTGTTGAAGCGTGGATTAAACCGGGAAGGATATAGTAAAGTTATAGGGGGGGACACAGAGTGCCCCCTGCAGGTCTGCCAATTGAGCAGGTCCTCGGAGAGTACTCAACTTTTTTGCCTTCGTAGAGACGTAGCTTTATTCAATTCCACCAGAGCCCCGGATAGCTTCTGAGGTCGGAGGCACGCCTCCGATCTATTTCCTAACTTTCCCGAATGAATGTAAAACGCCAACCTTATCATACGAAACCCATCCAAATGATCTCAAATTCGGATAGTTACAGGCCTTTCGAGGCCGCATCTTAACAATATACATATAATGCTGGGAATCGTTCTTAGTGGCGGTAAGGAGCGGCAACATACCGTGGGACTTATTTTTCTCGGTAGAAATTGATAGCAAGAAAGTGGTTTGGATCTGAACAAAAAGGGATTTGGCAAAACTTATAAAAGGCGGTGGCGGGATCTCGACCCTTTTTCTTATTTCTATGGGGCAGAAAACGACAGTACGTACGTGTTTTCAAAACGTCCAAACATACCAGGATGGCAAGAAAAGCTTTCCTAGCTTTTTTGTTGTTGTGTGGGTTTTGGGTCATGTATGTGGCAGGAAAGGGCGGGACGTGGAAGAAGCAGACCGTTGTTCACGTGTGGTGGAACAGGAATCGTGAGGCAGACACGGGAGTGTGGTTTAATGAATGTGGGGCAGTATGGACCTAGGGACCGACTCCTGCTGTGCAGGGGTGCCTACGGGTCTGTACGTGTGATACTTCGATCGCGCGTGTTACGGCGTGTGCATATACTACCCTCGTGAAGGTGTAATAATGCGTTGGTTTCCCATCCGATGATGTGCAGCATGAAATAATATCGATTTTTCGCCGATCATTCATAAAACATTTAAAAAAGGAAAAAAAAAAAAAAAATGGAAATTCCTACATGAAGCAGGTAAGCTATGCACACGAATTCTTACCTATTTATTACGGATGGTTGCTGATATTTCGTTTTGTTGGGGTGGATACATTCAATTGTTCGACCGCGTACATCTATTCGTTTCCCCGATGGCGGAGCTGACACAGAGACTCATGGTACGAACAGGGAGGACACAATCACATCATCACACTTTTCTTCGAAACAGCAGTACGTAAGTCAGACGAGAGGTAGAGAGCGTGTATGATGCTGCTGTACGACGATGGTTTTATGACGGCTGGGACATCCCACGACACGATACACGCAACTAGTTTCTTGTCGTGGAGGTCGAATGACGCGCAATGCTCGGGCCATCAGCGTGGTAAACTGGTACCTGGTAGACCTGAGGAAATCTACCAAATACGATATTTACTGAGCGTTACGTGAACCTCGTCGTGGGTCGATGTGTCACATAGGAGGAAAGGCACACCCTGTGCGGTGCGATTCGATGTATGTAGCAGTGAATACACGAGGACGTATATGCATACGCCACCCGCAAATAAACCCATCCACTTCGTATGGATCCCAAGGCGTAAGACACAACGCGCATAAACGGGTGCCTGTTATGATACAAACGAATCCAACAGTCTCGTACCTTTCTACGTGCTGGCATTGTTGATACTGATTTGGTATACCAAACATCGCAAACTCCACAGAAAAATACATGAGCAACCAAGTACAAAAACACAACCCACACGCAACGCGATCGTATAATAATATCGACAAACATAATGAGGCACGTACCGCAGTGGCAAGGGAGGGAGAAGAGTCTGCTTAGTGATCCTGGATCTAAGTTAGAGCAGGGAGTGAGAAAGGGAAAGAAAAAGGGCGAACATAATAGATGGGGGGGGATACAAAATAAACGCAGACGCTTGTCGTGTGTTCGAGCGCGATCGCAGCAACACATCACAACTTCTGCAAGTGAAGACAAGCCACACGCCAGCGAGGGCATCGAGATGGCAAAACCTCCTGACAGGCGTTGCTAACGCGGAACGTGTGTTGGATCATTTCGGATATGCAGCTGTACAGCAGTACTTTCTGCCGGGTCTCTGCAACAAACATAGCACACTGTGTGATCGGTATAATAGTTCAACACTTTTTCGGCGTGATGTAATGGTTGACGGAATCTGCGTGGAAGACTAAACGGGCTTTCACCAACCCTGCGTCTAACCCAAACGCTAACCTAAACCGATCTAGCCGTAAACCTTGACCCCGGGTAAGCGATTGGCTCTACTGCTCCAACAACTCCAACATCCAACCAAAAACCTAAACCACGGACTACAACCTCGAACGATTTCGAATAGCAACACATACAGCTGGTATTCCAGTAGTATGATACGACTCCTACGAGAAAGCCAGGAAATGATCGAAAAATGACACAAGGGAACACACCGAGAGACGAGCTGTGGAGGAGGTGGGGATAACTCACAAGAGGCTTCTTCCTTGCAGTGCGCACGAAGGCACCGCTGTTGTCGCGAGGTTGTCTATGGCGGCGCGCGATGCGCCTTCGGTATTCTCCGATGTAGCCCGATCTTCCTCCTTCTTGTCTCTTCTCGTGACGTGTGTTCCCTCTGGCTATATTTGTTGCGGTCTTGAATTCAGTTCAGTTGTGCCGTCCTCGGGTCTTCTGCCGGGATATTTTCGTGCTGCTGGTGGGCGTGGGTGTCTGATGTAGGGGCGTGTGGATGCGACGCCCGTGTTGGTCTCGAATGTGAGGGTGTCGAGCGTTTTCGGTTGGTGTAGCTTGGCTTGCTATCGCAATTCGGAAGCGCTCTGATCTCAACGGCGGATGGATGTTCTTTTTGTGCGATCTGTGCTGTACGCACGCAAGGCAAATAACGAATATCGTGGAGGTATACCTCCATCTGACAGTCTCGAGAGATTGACCAATAGGGTATCGTTGACATACAATATTTTTGGTCAATAAAATACTGAATTGGCCAATAGGATATCGTTGGCATATCATGTTGGCAAAAATAATATCGTTGGCGCATGGAAAGTGTAAAGTTGCTGATAACGTAAATAAGGATAACCTACTTTTCGCCAATCCCGTCCACCAACGATACTCTATTGGCCAATCTCGCGAAACTGTCACATTTAAACAAAAGACGACCGATTTTGGTATTTACTTGGTCGTTTGTGATCAGTATCATGCACAACGTCTTCTCTCTCCGTTGAAACAGCGCTTCCGAACTGCGAAGAGAAGCCAAAGCTGTACCAACCGACCACGCTCGCCGCCCACACCATCGAGACCCACAGGGAGGAGCGTCGCATGGACACCCCCCAAGAAACAGACACCTACGCGAACTAGCAGCATCAACTTTTCGGCTCAAGATTAGAAGTCGGCTCAACTGATCTCAAGGTAGCGCAACAATTCTTAATAGCCAGCGAACAAGGGGACCAGCTGAGGCGCACGAGAACGGCTCTGGAGTAGTACGAGGGGGAGGAGAAACCGTTGAGCTATACCAGAGTACCCCGACGGCGCGTCGCAGGCCGTCACTGGCACCACCACTTCGCAATAACAGCGGGTGCCTCCGCGCGTACTTCAAGGAAGCCTCGCTGGTGAGCTATCCCCACTTCAAAGACATCTCTCGGTTTGTTCCATGTCTATTATTTGTAGTTGCTCCGGCTTTTTTCGGTATTGCTAGAGCAACGTGACTTGGTGTTTGGGATTGATGGTGGAGTTGCTGAACAGGTGGAGCTTCCCACTTATCCGGAGTTGAAAGCATTGGTGTACTTGCGGCCACTGCAAAAGTGGCAGTGTCTGGTGATTGAGCCATCCCCAAATCCCAAGTCGTATCTATCTCTCGGTTTGTTGATTGTCTCGAGTTTTTCGTTGGTCTGACTATATCTCGTTGGTATGAATAATAATCGCATGTGTGTATGATGCCAGCAGAGAATGGGATAATGTCCGCGGTTTTGAGCTCTGCGGTTGTGTGGGAATTGTGGAAATAGTAGAGCTTACCATTCATACATACGGAGACCCAACCACTGAGAGCCTGGGGTTGGGGTAAGCTAGGGTTCGGGTTAAGGTTGGGGTTAGGTTTGTCCGCTGTATGTCGGATGCAGACTCCGCCAACCGCTACGGGTACACCGTGTAGCCAAAGGAAGTACCGACTGGACAGTGCTACGAGGACCCGTTGGTTCGCAGGTGGCGTGCGGGTTATACCTTCCTGCCTATCGGATCTTCAATCGATTGACACATTGCGTGTGTTAATGTCTGATTCACCTCTTCCCCTTCTTGTAGGTATACGGTATGTTACCTGTGCACCACAACCGCTGACCCAGAGTCAGCTATGTCGTACATCGAAGGCTACGCACACGCAATAGCATTTTGCTTTAGAGTGCACGAATTTATAATGCTATCATTCACCGATAAACCGAGCGTTGCGCGTCATTCTGCTGGCATTTCTGCTGGCACACCGCAAGAACGTTCGCACTTATCGAGTGTGTGATTGTTTCAGCTGTCATGAAGCCACATCGCACGATCGTGCGCTCTCTTTCGCCTGCCCGCTGTGCTGCCGACATCAAATAATGCTTTCCCTCTCCTCCCTTGCTCGTGAGCCTGTGCAAGCCTCATGGCAGAGAACGTACGGTATGTGCGCGGTAAGAACCCGTCTCATCCCCCGACAAGAGAAAACGTTACCAGCCCCTAAACCAAAATGTTTGTCTTAGGCTATGCACTCATTTGCACTCGCGGCGGACGTGTCCTGAAGTAGAAGGCAGCAATTTTTGGCCCCAACGTTTTCTGAAAGACGAGACTCCTTAACCCAAGCCTATCGTAAATTTAATTCTTGCTTTTTCGCAGAATGATGTTATGACATGGTGTTATGATGATGTTATGACATACCCAAAATTTCCTCACGGTGTTTTCACAACTCGCACGAGAAAATCTTTGTATACATCACTGACACATCGATTTTAAGCGATTTGTTTAGCGCAGCGTGGCTTACCACCCCATTGCGGATGCATATCGCCAAGTTTTACCTCGCGGAGGCGTAAGACCACCAAGAAGGGGTACGGAGTCACTCGCGCGAGGGACCCCGAGCCACTGCGAAATCAATCTCTAAAAAAAATGTGACCCCCATCCGATAGCCTGGATCGGTGCGCAGGGCCGATTTATCAGGAACATGGTGCAATTGAGCAACATTTCACCGCACCTCGTGATAACCCTGCAAACCAGTACCAGGTATCTCGTACCAGGTTTTTTAGACAGGATATTTTTGTGACTATTGTTTTTCTTGTCGTTTGTTTCCGATCCAAGGCCGATCCAAGGCCGATCCAAGGCTGATCCAAGGCCGATCCAAGGCCGATCCAAGGCCGATCCAAGGCCGATCCAAGGCCAACGCAACCCAAGAAAAGATCGCGAGATAAAAACCTCAAGGAAGGATACATTTTTCCCGACCAGATATTTCCTACACTATTTTTGCCATGGGTTGACTGGTGTTGGGTTTATGCCAGTCGTCGAATTCAATGCTACTTTTCGACAGTTTTTCCAACCCAACAGAGGTTGGAAGAAAACGCAAACACGCAGTTTTCTTTTCTTTTTCTCTCGTCGTTATTTATTTTGTGATGTCAGTCACACCGTACAATAAGGGGAGGGACGAAGACAAAATGAAATGAGACCTCTATCTACCACAGCCTTTCTAGCGGCATCTATTTTCCGCCCAAACACGACGAAACAATTTGTTTTCACCTGTCGCTTGTGTTTCGAAATGCGAGTATCCCGTCGTAGGATTTCGTTGTCAGTTCGACGTGCCCAAGAAAGCACGCCAGGCCTTAGGCTTTCAAGGACTCACGGAAGAAAATTGTCCCTCGCGATGAGAGCTCACTGTAGAATGATTCACGTGGGTGCGCGTTGTCGTAGCACGAGAGACGTATGACTTTCTGTGGCCCCCATTTTTGTTGTTGTGAACATGTTGGACTGCGAACACGCTTTCAAGATCACTGGGCGTTTTTCCACGAAGACAAGCATGAATTATGCGTGTACATCTAGGTGTGATACGAAATGTACACATAACCTGGTGTATACAATATCAAGTCGGGACGGCTCCCATAATATGTGCGTTGATAAAAAATGGTCAAATGGCAAACACAACCTGAGAAAATAATATTTGAGCGACAACAAAAACAGCATCAATAGTACACGCCCCGACCTAATCGCATCGCGTCTACTCCCCTCACTCCCCCCGCCCCTCCGTCCACCTAACCCCACCCCTCATATTTAACGAGGAAACGTGTTGACAGGTGGAAAACGTTTTAACAGATAACGGCAGCAACACTATGTCACCCATATGCCCAAGCCTGGTCCTGTCGCGTCCGACTCCCCCGCCCTCGCCGCCGCCTCCACCCCACCTCCTCTCCCTCTCTCTCCTCCCCCAACCCGCCAACCTCCCCGTGTTCCCCCCGCGCGCGCCCTCTCCCTCTCCAGCCATACCGGAAATTAAATTAATTCACTGAAGCTGTCATCCATATGCAAGTCCGCTTCACGAGTGGTTCTTAATAAGATGCATCTCACCCTTCAAGCGACTCGCCGGACACATCACGGCGCTTCGCGCTTGGTGCAAACAATATCTCACCCTGGTCGGTGAAAACCGGACATGCTCCGTCCCGGCCATGTAGGAATGCAAGGATCTATGGTCGTACGACGAAGGCCATCCATAAACATCGAGTACAACCCCCTCCCCTCCCCCCCGCCCCCGCCTTCACCTCCCTTTCCCCCTCCCTTGCAACCTTTTCCTTTCCTTAGGGTAGTACGATAACGCACACAACAAATAATGCATAGAAGAAATATGCATAGGATGAGGACCAACAAACACTCTCCAAGAGCATACCGCCATCTCTCTGACCTCGAGGACGCCTTCAACGCAGCAGCAAGTGCAGTCGGCCACTGCGCCCAG
Organism: Undaria pinnatifida; assembly: GCA_012845835.1. Classification (NCBI taxonomy): domain Eukaryota; class Phaeophyceae; order Laminariales; family Alariaceae; genus Undaria; species Undaria pinnatifida. Next base: position 8,675,541 of record JABAKD010000022.1, read on the forward strand.
CCGAACTCGAATGGGCCACCCGGGCCCTTCAGCCTGTTCAAACAAATTGGACAATGGTGCACAGACTTGTTCGACAGCTGTGGAGGCGGTGGTGGCTGGGAGGGGGGTGGGCACAGTTTTCAATACGCAGGCGGTGGCTGGGGGGGGGCAGATACGGTTAGGTGTGGGAATAGGATTGTTCCTCGTGGTCGAAAAGTGAAGGAAAGGGAGTGGGGCCAGCTTCACGCCAGGGAGAAGAATCGAATGCCCCCGAGGAAGACCGTCACATTCAATCCTGCAGTGAAGGTACGAGGCGTGCTTGTTAGTAGGTTTCCACGGTATTAGGCATGTCGGGAGGGGGGCGAAAGGGGAACTCATTGTTGCTTGCCCAAGTGATTTGACCACTGATCACGCATCCCCTTCGAAATGGAGCTAGAATATAGGGGGGGCGGGAGGGTGCGTACTGATTTGTTGTTTTCCTTGGTCGTGTGGCTATTAACAAACCACGTGTCTCGTTCGAGACGACGCACTGTTTCTGCTCCGAATAGAGGCAACCCCCAACAGTCGGGCGTTCGTTACGTTTTTGGTGAGGTTCAAGAAGGCAGTGAAGGTACGAGGCGTGCTTATGCATATTGGTAGGTTTCCACGGCAATTGGCTTGGCGGGGGGGGGGGAATTACCCGGGATTTTACCGATATTTGAGGGGCGGAGGACGTTATCATAGGTTTGAAGTTTTTTTCGAGACACGGGTAAGGGGGAATATGTCTGTAGATTGGGGGGTGGGTGGGAATGCTGCTGTAAGAGATGCAATAAATCTGTTTCTTGGGGATGGTCAAATTCGGAGCCCCGGAGCTCCATGCCTCCCAACGATCTATACAAAATGACAGTGTAACTCGATGAACAGTTCCATGACTTAAGTGTACAAAAAAAAATGTATTGCGAAACAAGAATGTCGTGGTGGCAGTGAGCCCCCCTCGCCGCTCACGCGGGTACATTCAGCCGCTCTGCCTCCTTCCGCCCCCTCTCGTCATGTGTCATGCGTAGCATAACGTATATATACTGTAGTTAATTACCAGGTGTTTAGTCGCCTCGCCTCCCCTTCCCCCCTACACTATGCCTGCCATACCTCAGCGTACTATTCACCCCGCCCCGCGTATAGGTCTTAGCATAATCACACTACGTGATGCGATAATTTCGTTTGTGCGGAGTTACGGTTCTCCAACCCCCACAATATGATCTACTCGATACCCATCCTGATGAACCGCCAAAAATCAAGAAGAAAAAAACGGCACACCCACGAGGCAGTTACATAGGAATACCCATTGCTGTCTCTGGAGTGGCCATACCAGAGAAAACAAAGTAACTCATTGGCGCTGTCGTCCAAAAACAAGAAAGTCGGCACAACAAGGTGCCGAACTCCGTCTAGTGGTTGTTGGAAGGATCTAGCTCACCTAAGCATGCGACTCGCCGAACACCTCACGGCGCTTCGCGCTTTGTGCAAGCAATGTCTGCTTGGTTGGTGAAACCGAACGTGCTCCGTCCCGGCATAATAGGGATGCGAGGGTCTATTGTCATGCGACTACGGCCATGCGTATACTGAGTACACCCCCGTATAGGCCTGCCATATTATATTAACAGCGTATACTTGGCAACATTGCAACCCACCTCCCTGTATCAGGCCTGTTATACACGTACGTATTATTGGTTATTATTGTATAATTCAGCCCCCCCCCCCCCCCCCTCTCCCGGGGCTGACATATTTTACGAGTAGCATATACTTCATGTCATGCATAGCCCCCGCCCTGTATCGAGCTTGCCATATTGTAACACGTTTCATATTTTGCCGCCGTTCTCCCCCCCCTCCCCACCCCTGTATCAAAAGTACACAACGAAGACAATCGAGGAGCGTTTGAACGAGGAGCGTTTGGACGGAGTAGGAAGAATTCACGAGCTTTATTGGCACATACTTCGCGTCATGTTTTAACACCCCCTTCCAGGCCTACTTACTAAAGACTATACAGGAGCGTTTTGCCGCTGTACAGGAGGAGGAAAGGACGAAAATTATCTATCTGCCGGAGAAACGAAACGGATTCAGTACTCCCAAGTAACCCTTAGCACCCCCACCCTCCCTGTATCAGACATGCCGTGCAATGCTAGTGCCGCGAACTTCGCAATATATTTTTCCGCCCCTCTCCCCCGCCCTCCACCCTGAGCCACGACTGCTCAATAAAGACTAAGAAGGGGCGTTTAACAGCTGTAGAAGGCGAAAACGACGAGCTTCATGTCCCCTCCAAACCAACGACGCAAGTCCTGTAACAATTCCCCCCCATACTACTTCGTGTACGAGTACCGTACCCCTCTCGTCGTATTTACCTCCCCCCCCCCCCCCATGTATCAGGTCTACTTAAGATCAAGGCTACGTACGGTGTTGTTGTAGCACCACACCCCGGATTTCCACCACCGGGTCTGAGGCATCATATCATACTCGCGGGAGTGACTCTCTACCTCACCGACAAAAACGTCCTGCGATTTCTTTGGTGCAGCGTAGATAACGACCCCTTGTCGTATTAATATCGAGAATATTGAACGGCACGAAAAGCCCGTGACCAAAGGCGGACTAGACGCGTGCTCCGAAAAAAATAAAGGTATCAGCACTTTTCGTCTGAAATGGTTTCCAAACGACGGAAATGCTTACTTCAAAATCGCCGGAAATAGGTAATTTTTGCTGCACGATTCTCGTGGTATTTGTAGGCCGTGGGATCATTCATCCAGCAGCAGTTTTATTTTGTCTCCAAAGCAGTTTTTGGGAGAGGTCTTAAGCTCCAAAATTGGGGAACTTCAGAAAGAAAAGTGGTGTGCACCTCTATCACCTCTATCACCTCTGTCACCTCTATCACCTCTATCACCTCTAACGCCTCTATCACCTCTATCACCTCTATTACCTCTATCACCTTAATCACCTCTATCGCCTCTATCACCTCTATCACATCAATCACACCAATCACATCAATCACATCAATCCCATCAATCACATCAATCGCATCAATCGCAGCACGCGTCTTGCAAGGAACAGGGGGGTCACTCGCGCGAGTGACACCGAGCCACTGAGAAACAAGTGCCCAAAAGGGGGTAATAACAACATAACCCCCCTACCGTAGCATTGTGTTTAATGCAACGAGCATTGAGGAGGAGCGTTTGTCTGCAGTAGAAGGAGGAAAGGACGCCCTGTTTTAGCGTATAATTCGCGCTGTATATGGTCGCCCCTTTCCTCCCCCGCCGTCCCCCCCTGTATGAGGCCTACCTAACAAACACTAGCGGGGACCCCCCCCCTGCGTCTGGCGTACCTAATATAGGCTAGCAAGGAGTATTTCGCGGCTGCAGAATAAAGAAAATACGAGCTGTATTTCAACGAAACTGATGATAAACTACTCAGCCGCCCCGCGTTCCTCGTGTATCAGGCCTGTCATATTTTATGAGTGGCACTTCGCATCGTATTTGGCCGTTCCTCTTGCTTCACCCCCGTGTATCAGGCCTGCTTAATAAAGACTAAGGAGGAGCGTTTTGCGGCGGTAACAGGCGGAAAAGACGAGCTATATGTCTCCTCCAAACAAGCGGAACGCGTCATGGACGAATTACTCGCTCCGGGCAAGGAGAGAAGGGAGTGGCTGAAGCTTCTCGGCCAAGTGCGGAGAAACACTGTGAGGCAGGAAGAGCCCGAACTATGCGAATAGACTCGGTTTGTTGGGCTCGTGCTACGAAGGGCCCTTTTGCACATCGAGCAGGTTATGGTAGAGACAATATGTCTGCCAACAATGTGCGATATGGTGCTTTCGCTTCTAGAAGCGCGTTCAGGCGAACATAGACATGGCGATTCAAACGTATCTCGCTTTCGTAAAAGCAAGTAGTACGTGACGATTCAAAAGCATTTCGCTCTAATAAAAGCAGGTCCCAGTCATGATGAAAGGAAACAACATCCAGCTTCGTACGGGAGTCGGTGGATATTGGGTAGGCGTCTCGGTCGGTGGTATCTATCGCAAATAGGGAAAATTGTAAACGTATAGCGTTTTGTTGAAATCGAATCCCAGTCATGATGAAAAGAAATAGCACGCGGACATGACGGTAGGTGGGTGGGTGGGTAGGTAAATGGGTAGGTTGAGCGGGCGAGGGGGTGGATGGGCTGGTGGCATCGCAAGCGTACTCGCTTTCTTGAAAGGGAATCTCACCCATGGTGAAAGAATGTAACACGCGGAAAATAAGGGTGGGTAGGTGGGTGGGTGAGTGGGTGGGTGGGTGGGTGGGTGGGTGGGTCGGTGGGTGGGTCGGTGGGTGGGTTGGTGACGTCACAGCGACGATTTTCGAACGTACCTTGCTCGATAGCGTCAAAACCGTTGTAGGATACTTTCTAAGAGGCTTAAAACACGCGTACAGGACATTATTTCCTTGCACGTTCTTCTGTCGTATTTGGTAGCCCTTGTGTTTTTTTTTCACACATTGTGTTGTCTGGCAGTTCGCTGAACTCTTGGCGGCTACAAGCCGCCAAACTTGGTCCCGCGGCATGTTCCGTCTTCGAGACAAGGATGCGTGTCATCACGCAAGGTAGAAATTCTTTGGGTAATTAAAAAACATAACTGCACAACAATAATTGACCATGGAGGCCTTCCTCTTTTGTAATGTAATTACAAGGGCTCCCGCTAAGCGGGAGGCGCCGGCATCTGCTGTAAAAATATTTATGTTGTCCATCCGGAACTGTGCAGCGCTATCGTCTACGTTGGTCACTCGTAAGCATTCCAAATTATTATTTTTGCCCTGTCCCGACACAGGACAGCACTACGATCGTACTCTACCATCATCACGTCGATCATTCACGAACACCCTTTCAAAGAAGAGCGAAACCGAGAAAAAACTAGACTGAAACCATGTTTAACGCTCGTGCAATTGCCTAAATTAGCCGCCAGCACCCATTCTCTTGTTTGTAGCTTGCTTGGAAGGGTATTATACTGACTGCTGCCCCGGTGCGCATGTCGCCTTTCGATGTAGCACGTGTAGGAGAATTCACCATTCAGCTCGAACGTGTACTTGTGCAGTTGATTGCCCATCCAGGAGGAAATTGCCTGCTAGCACAGCCTGACTTGTTAAGCACTGCCCTTTGCTTTATTGTTTGACATTGTATCGAAGCTTGCCGTGTCACGAAATATCGAACTTTCGATATGTCGTATCGAGCAATGTCGAAGTGTTTATGTATCGTGTCGAAGTGTTCGGTGCAGGGATATCGAACTTTCGATATGTCGTGCCGAAAGAAATTGGATCGATTTCATTTTTTTCTGTCGTTTGGAAAGCTTTGATGTATTTTTATCGAATTGTCGTTGTGTCTTATTGAGAAATATCGAACGTCTGAGATATGCTATCGAGTTGTGTAGTTTGCCTTCTATGCCTTGGCATCACCACACAATTGGTTATGCTGACGATATTGAACAAACGATTATTGATAGTAGCGAATATTTTATCGAAATCGCCGTAAATTCCAGCTCTTTGAATCTCCCATGAGATAACTTTCGCAAATCGCAACAACCCTGTTCGATGGGATTGCCGAAGCGTCCGGAGTCGCCACTGCATCAATAGCAAATGGGTTTCAATATGGGCGTTATACACCCCCCCCCCCTGAAAACACCCCCCCGCCCACCCCTTTACGCTACTCACCGAACAGCTTATGTCGATTCGCGCTTGGTACACCGCGATGTTTGCATGGTTGGTAAACGCTCGAGGTGCTCAGTCCCGTCGTGGAAGAGATGCGAGGGTCTGTCTACTGTCGTCTGTCTACTGTCATACTACTTTGACTGGGCGCGAAATGCGTACACCCTCCGCCCCTCCCCACCCACCCCCCGTCCCCCTTCCCCCCTCTTCGCTCTCCCTCCCCTCTCCAACCGCGCCCGTCCCCAACAGTATTACCAACGAATGTACGAGAAGGGCAGCTATGTATATTCCTTTCCACCATTCCACCGTTGCAGCAGCCAACGCCCTATCGCAAATGCTAGTGAATGCTACTTTTTCTAAGTTTGACCGCGCAATAAAAAAGTTGCCCTCTTTGGAATTTCCTGAATCGCCCGCCTACCAACAGCCCACAAAAGTTGACTACAGGTGCTATTATCTTGGTGCACGAGTTCATAGCAACAGCTATACCATCTTCATCGGCCACAGTTCATCGGCCACAGCAGTCTGACACGCATTGGAGGATGTGCTGTTTGAGCAGAATGTAGTATCTGTAGGAGTAGAGGTAGTGGCAGCGGCAGCGGCAGCGGCAGCGGCAGCGGCAGTGGCAGCGGCAGCAGCGGCGCCGGATAGTGGTGTCGACAGTCAGCAAGCCTCTGCTCGTCGAGCGCGGTAGTATTGGAAACGCCTTGCGAAGGGGATAGGGGAGAGGGGCGGGGGGGGCGACAAGGTGAATGCAAGGTGTAAATTGAATGAAGCAGACAATATGCAGGGGGGGGGGGGGGCAGGGTGAAATATTGAAATTGTTTGCGAAACCTACGATGGTGTTGTTAATGGTGGACCCAAAAGTAACTTTTGAGGAGCGGGGGAGGGGGGGGGTACAAGCCTGTCGCCTTCGGAATCGTAATACGATAGAGGTAGGGCCTAGTTTATGTCCGGGACGCGTGCTACAACAGCGGTTGCAATTTCTGGGGGGGGGGGGGGGGGGGGAGGGTCTGAATGACGTGGCTCCTTAACCCCATATCGTCGGAGAATATCATTTTCTTGCTTTGTAATACGACTGCTTTGCATACCTGGGCCATGGTTTTGGCCACCGGATTGCGCTTTCTGTTTACTCAGTAATATTACTTCGAAGTAGTTGATTTTAGCGTGTGTGAGGTACACAACTCCTCAAGTTTGAAACCTCATAAACTAAATTGACGTTGTACCAGAAAAAGTGTGTCGGTACCCCCCCTACCGTAAACTCGGCTGTCCCTTGGCATGCATATAATTACATGATGTTTCGGGTCGGCGTGACCACGAGACCCCTCTCGCCCTTGCTCCATCGTCGCTTGCGGGAGCTGCCGCGACCCCCACACCTCCGGCGCGCCCGTTGGGTGTCGCCTCCCAGGAGTCACAGCCTGGGGACGACGTCTTCATGAAGAGCAGCGTCGAGTTCATGGCGTCTTCGCCGAGGAGAGAGTTCTCGGCGTAGTTGGCGAATGTAGTGGTGGAAACGGCCACCGCCTTCCTCACGTCAGAGCGACTGTCGTCCATTTGCGCGGAAGACCTTCCGGTGGGAGCAGCCTGAGCCCGCCGGGTAAATGAATCCCCCTCCGGGCAGATAAGCAGCGCCCCGACCCTTGCCTTGGTAAAGGCTGTACGCATGGCCCACGACGAGGCCCCCAACCCCGTGCTCTGGTCGACCCCGGAGAAAGCGCTGGAAGAACGGAGCCAAAACGAAAAGCGGCCCGGCGACAGTCGCGATCGCGGGAACCGCAACCGCGGAGGTGGTGGCTCCGGGGGTGGCGGCAGCCCAGCAGGAGGAGACGGCGTTAACAGTGGAGGTGGCGACCACCACAACCGCCGCGGTGGCGGCAGAAGAGGTGGAGGCGGGGGAGGCGCGGCGTGTGCTGGTGGTGGCTCAGGACCCCGCCGATGGAGCAACCACGGTCGCAACAACCGGAAGGCGGTGGCCACAGCTCTGGGGGGGGGCACCGGAAGTCGGCGGAACAGCGCAAGAAGCCATTCAGCGTTAGATGGCGGGCTTGGCGCGTCCTCTCCACCGCCAGGGACGTCTCTTGCGCAGCGTTTTTCGCCTGCTCTACGTTCTTATCGTGGCGACGTTGGTGTGCCTGACGCCGGAGTATGGTTCATTTTTCCTGGCCGAGCGCTCGCTGGGCCCGCGCCACCTCAAGAGCCAAGTCCGAGGGATCTTCATGGGCGCCCCGGTCGACTGACTGTCCGAAACCTGGCCAGGGTGTGGCCCCGCAGCGTGGGTGGTGTGCTGCAAGGCACCTAGCGGGACGCGCAAAAGTGCGGCGTCGGCGACCCTGACGAGGTCGCCTGGCTCGAGGTCTACGGCACGTGTTAAGGGGAGCACCTGCCACCCTGAGGAAACGAAGTGCTTCTGCCTCGAAGAGATGTCTGGCTGCGGCAGTATGTCGACAATGTGGTGCCCTGTGAGTGCAGGTGAGCCATTGCTGCGCACCAAGTTGACCTCGAGCAGCTGAGGCTCGTCGACGATGCCATTTGTTAAGTTATTGGGCGGGGACATAGAATGCCCCCGGCAGGACTGCCTATCCAGCAGGTCCTCGACGAGTACTCACTTTCTTAGGTAGAAGGGAAGAAGCTTTCTTATTTCCACAGAGCCCCGGATAATATCTGACAACGGGAGGCGCGTGCCTCGAATATACTTCCTGACTATCCCGAATAAAACGCCAACCTATCATACGAAAACGGCCAACTATCCATCAAATCAGATATTTCCAGGCATTTCCAAAGGCCGTATCTTAACACTTTTGCCCAGTCGAGGGTTTCTGGTGGCGACCTCCCTTACTAAGTGACGAGTCAGTGATGTGCTGAACGCGCGACTGTTTCTCCGCTAGGGTAACGTGTTGGTCCATCGTATACGCGATCATATGCGGCAATGCGCGTCGCGTGCTCGGCTTGCGGAGGGCGGTGACATATGTGGTTTCATGGCGAAACATCTGCGTGTATATGTATATCAGGTACTATTGACTGGTCAGGTATCTCCGATGTAGTTTCTCAGGCCTCGGGGCAGCTTAAAACATGTAGCGCGGACGTTATACGTGCAGGGTATTATACGTACTACCGTAACCGTACATACGTCGAGATACCAGTATGAGTTACGTACTGCGTTTTTCGCGGTCAATGCTGACCCTTGTGCGCAATACAAACGAAGACAGGCGTTGAGGAGGAGAAGGGGGGCGTGCTGTGGCCACGGCTTGTCCAGAAGACGGTTGAGAGTAAGCCCCGGCGCCCGCACGCTGCACGTCGAGTTGAGAGCTGTGCCCCACGCAAGAGCGACGGACAAAAAGTAACGGTCGGATATGTGGATTGGTCTTTCCTGCAGTCTTCAATCCCCCCCAAGATCGCTACGAACGACGGGATAGCGCTTAGAAAGAGTAGAGCTCACAATATAACATTCCTACACACATGCACTCGGTGTTTACTTGCAGCACCCTTGGTGGACGAGATGCAGATCCAAGACAACGAGCAAAAAACAGCTCGCTACGAAGATCCCCCAACGTCATACAAGATGACAACCAAATTTTAATTTTTTTCAAGTATCAGGATCGTACCGTATCCTGACTCATCGGATTGTACCGTATCGTCGTATAGTATCGCACTGCTAGCTGCCGCGGTGGGTATCTTTCGTCAAGAAGAGAGGAAGAACGGGCGGAGCTGGATTGAGAACTTTGATTCGAAGGAGGGACCGCACCCCGCGCGGTGTGCGCCGTCGGTGGAAGACACGCGAACTAACGAAAGAAAAGTATCTCCCGAGGATGTGAGGAAGTAGACTAAAAATGTTGAACAACAAATGCTACTCGAGTTATTTCCTTCTAAACTCGTTTTTCCACCACATTCTCCCCCACTAAACCTGACATATTTCCCAGATTATGTCAGGAACCCCGATGAGGTACCCAGTATCCAATGCGACTTTTTCGGTATTGGAGTGACTTGCAATGATCCTCTACATTGCTCTCATCGTTGTTTTTCAAGTGGTAGAGTTTTACAGGTTCTTGAACGTGAGAAAATCCCTTTTTTTTTTCTTTTTTTCTGGGAAAGACGGTGAGAATCGAACCAGCGACCTCACTGTTCATAATCTCACATCCTGTCTGCGACGCCATTGTGAGGAAGTAGACTAAAAATGTTGAACAACAAATGCTTCTCGAGTTATTTCCTTCTAAACTCGTTTTTCCACCACAAGGATAGATCGGTTTTCGACTGTTTTTATTGGCGTTTTTGTGCGGGGAGATTTTGCTCAGTGTTCCTCGCGAGAACACCGCTAGGACTGAGCAGCCAGGGACGGGACGCACGGAGCAGAATACTAACCAGCACGGGGCAGCATGGACTTCAAACGGTGAGTGGTACTGCTGGCAGCACGGTGGCAGCTAGAACGCTGTGTCGTTGGGTTGGCTTGCTAACGTGAAGGATCGACTGGATATGTTGCGGATTTTCTGCACAAAAAATTGTGCGCAACAACACCAAAATCAAGGCCAAGATGACTAATACTCAGCTGTAGCGCGGGGGAAGGCACCGTAGGTACGGGTAAGAGATCACGATGTGCACAGCCGTGCTTAGAGTCCGTGCCAATCTTGCCGTGGTTATTAAGGGCGCTGCTGTGTTGGTTCATTCCCCAACGGCAGTACAGCAGTAGCATGTACCAGCTGTAGGCAAGTACCAGGCACCTGGTATACGGTGTCTTTGCATGGCACGCAGGCAGCGCTCTCTTCTCCATCCGCCAGTCTTTCCTTCTTTCTTTGCTTCCCAGCGGTTTCTGGCTTCAAGTGCAGTTGTTTTCACCTTCGGTTCTGCTGTCTGCTGCTGCCTGCTGTCTGCTCTGCCGTTTCGTACTGGCATACTGTATTGACGTACCTGGTATCATATTTATTTACTCGTTTACTACCCTGCAGCAGGGGCTATCCCTAAATATTTCCAAGTAGTTTGCTCCCAAAAACCCGGGTATCATTCACCTTACTATGTAGTCTATAGACTAGTCTACAGACTTTGGGGTCGTTTCTAAGGGTCACTTCTAACGACACTTTTGTGGCAAGTTTCTTGACAATTTGGCAAGTTTTTGGAAATCTGGACTTTCCAAAATAGCAAAAAACTTGCCCAACTTTTCTTTTGGAAATTTCCGCACGTCGGACGGATCAGCTCATCGCTCGAGCTAGCTTTTTTCGAGGGTAGCTCACCGGTGAGCTACGTGAGCTAAATGAGCCTCACATGTTCCCGGCTTGAGCTATCGTAGGGTCGCTCATCTGCACATGCTGTCAATGCTTGAGCTACACCCTCGTAGAGGATAACGCATCTGTACATATTTGCCCAAAGCGAGCTATAGGAGCTACATGAGCTAGCTCATCTGTCCCCGGGATGAGCTATTGGAGCTACATGAGCTACACATGTTTTCCCTGGCTCGAGCTATAGGCGGTAGCTTATCTGCACCTGTTTTCAAGGCTTGAGCTATAGGCAATAGTTCATCGGCACATGTTTTCAAAGCTTGAGCTATAGGCGACAGCTCACCTGCACATGTTTCCAAAGCTTGAGCTATAGAATATAGCTTAACTGCATATGTTTATGTTTCATCTTTTACAGCTTGAGCTATAAACGATGTAGATGAGCTAGCTCACAAGCTGTATATAATGACATGCCAGGCATGCAAGTACTCGTACGTAAAACACGCATACGTTACGTACCCGAACGACATAAACACAACCATATCCACACACAACACAACCCCAACACCACACAACACGAACACAGCACTGATGCACCATCCAGCTGCGGTAGAGGCGGCGCTCAGACATGAAAAACGGAGGCAGTGTGCCCACACGGCTAGTCGACCATACTCTGCTGCTAGAAGGGCATCGGTATCTGGAAGCGCGAGATCTGCACTGGATAAAGTACCGGGTGCTGTTCAAAAAGCAACATCACTTGCTTCGTACAACAGACGATTTTATGTCGTGTACACCAGCACTCAATTCAATAGGGACGGCCCCATGAGTCACAGTTTGGGCTGTATTGACTGGCACCAGCGGCATGCTCGTGTATTGTCTGCTCTCTCTTCTGACTGTCCAGTCTACGGGGCGTTCGTAGCTGCGGTTGTCACCATGGTCTCGCTTCGTGCTTAGGCTGTTTTTTTTTTTTTAAATGTCGATGCATGTTTTGCCAAGAAATAGCTACAATGAGCGTCGTACACAAGCTATAATTAGTTTTCGCGGGGTGAGCTATAGGCGATAGCTCGTCTGCACATGTTTTCCCGGCTTGAGCTATAGACTATAGCTCATCTGCACGTGTTTTCCCGGCTTGAGCTATCGGTGATAGCTCATCTGCACACATTTTCCCGGGGTGAGCTGTAGAAGCTGCATGAGCTGCACATGTTTTCACCTGCATGAGCTATAGACGATAGCTCGTGTACACGTGTTTTCAAAGCTTGATCTATAGAAGGTAGCTCATCTGCACATATTTTCCCAGGGTGAGCTATAAGAGCTACATGAGCTAGCTCATTTGTCCCTGTGATGAGCTATAGGAGCTACATGAGCTAAACATGTATTCCTCGGCTTGAGCTATAGGCGGTAGCTCATCTGCAGATGTTTTTGAGGCTTGAGCTATACGCGAAAGATGAGCTAGCTCATGCTCTGTCCGACGTGTGGATATTTCCATTCCGCTTCGTTGGCAAGGTTTTGGAAAGTGAGATTTGCCATTAATTTGCCATTTAAGGCCATAACGCCACCGCAAGGCTGTACAAACCAGCCCACCCTACGACGCCCCACGCTAGACTTGCTCTAACTTCTGCAGTAGAGGGAGATACGGAGGATACACGGCGTTATTGGTAGCAGCTATGATAGGGCTGGCGACCCTGGCCGTGAGCCCCGTGTGGATGCCACATAGGCGTCGTTTTGAGCGAGTGCTGAAGCATAGTCATAAACAGCAGCCGCCCCAGCTTTTCCCAGGCGTGTTTTGCCGGGCTGGAAGGACTGCCAGCCTCTGACGTACTGTGCTGTGCCTGGAGTCCATTCTGCACCAGCGTTTACTCCATAGAGAGCGTCGGCGTGCCGTCGACTCCCTGCTGCTGTTGATGTGAGGGGTTTGAATACAATCTGAGGGCGTTATGGTGAGAAAAGTTGCCAAATATTTCCAAAACCTTGCCAAATATGCATTGTTTCGCGATAGTTGAAGGTTTTGTCGTCTTTTTAGAAAGTGTTGCCGTATTTTCCTTGCCAAAATAGCAAGTTTTTGAAAATTTCGTTTGGTCGTTGGAAACGACTCTTAGAAGCGACTCTTACAGAGTGGAAACTGTCTGTAGGTGTGAACCTCATCCCTGCTGACGTCAAGGCCGTGGGTGTGAGCCCCCCCTAGCTTATGATCGTGCTTGTCGTATGGACTTTTTCTTGGGTACAAAATGACGAACGGAAATCGCGGGAGCGTGAGTTAGTAAAGTTAATCGATGAAAATCGACGAGCATAAAAATAGTGCTGAATCCTCTGATGATATCCCGTGGGCGTCGCGACTCGAAAAGGGGGATCGCAGACGTTTCAATGATGTGGACAGGCTTGGGCGACAGCAGTACGGCTTTTGCTGCCGCTATATGCTCCGTGTACCTGGTTTGAGGTCCGACGATGTGCGTTTGACTGCTGCATTGGACGTGTTTATATTGTGGTGGCTCGACCTCCTGCTGCTGTGCACCAGCCACACATACATACACGAAGACTGCTGGCGCGCAATTGGATGCGAGTCGACGAGAGAAGAAAGGACTGACGTCTTCCTGCGATAAAAATGATGGCTCATGTCGTAGTGGGGAGGGGAGAGTAGAGCCTGCTTAGTGGCTCCTCTGGGTCTGGGTTTCGTCTAGGGAGAGAGACAAAGAAATTAACAGTGCAAATATATTACACAGATGGGATGAGAAGAAAAAAGCACTGGCACAAATGCGTTAGTATGGATCACGGCTGCCGTTGTATGGTGCTGCTGCACTGATGTACCGGTATAGTATTTTCATGGTGGCTGCAAGGCTGGGCGGTTGTTTGTGCAAGAAAAACAAACTCACTCTCTTTGATCGTCTTGCGTGCCTATGACAACACACACTCCACGTGCAGAAGCACACAAAAATACCCACAGAACCACCGTCCGTAACTGTCACAAAAGAGTGCTGTTGCTGCTCCGTAGCTCTACTGATCCCTTACTATCATACTGCTGTATTGCTGCTCGTGTTTCTTTCTCGCTCTTGGTTGTATTTGTACCTTCCCTTGTGCGGTGCAGTGCTAAGACATCACCAGCGGACGGGGGTCTCATCGTGTGCGACAACCTGATTGGGGGAGAATTTGTGCCGCCCGTATCAGGATGTCGTCAAAGCGTATTTTCCCCATCAGACGGGAGCGAGCTCTGCAGGTACGTGCTGCTGCTGGATGCATTCTTCTTTTTTCAATCTAAATGACCACTGTTTACTCTCCAGCTCAACCCTTGAGAGTTTTCACCCTCAGCGACCTTCTCGACAAGCCATGGTCACAAGTGTCTTCTCTTCTCCCGCCCCCGGTACATGCCTTCATTGTTATCGCGCACAGGGTTCAGCATTCCCTCTTTTCAGCTGCGCGCATCAATTCCGGGAAATTGAGTCGTCGCATTTACAGCCATGAGTAATAGGAAACCACAAGTATCGCAGGTTGATGGAGGAAAGCGTACTGAAATGTCGACTTACGGGGCTGGAAACACAACAAAAAACGTCGGAAGAAGAAATGACTAGCTCACGACAGCGAAAATACAAACGGAACGAACCCTCTAATCACACGGAATGGAGCAACGCAAGAAAAAGACATTGTACCAATAATGGAAGACGGACAGAATACGTGATGAAGAGGAACGAACGAAGCAGCGTCCAGAATCCAAAGGGAGACAAAACACACACACACACCGGAAGAAGGACAGAGAAAAAAGAATAGAAGAAACAAAGATGTAAACAGAGAAATTTTGCCAACGAAAGAAGAAGGAACTTGCACAGGGCGATCCAGAGCAAAAGGCTACTTCTTAAAATTTCGCTATTATTGTGTTGTTTATCTCCGCGCTACGGATCGCTTCACGTAAGGGTTGGGTGAGGCCTCCAGCACCAGCAGGGGGTCCTCGCCCGTGGATATATCACGCGCGCGGAAGGTGCACTCCACCGAGGTGCCTTCAGCGCTGCAGCATTGTTTTTTAAATCTTCTGGCGGATGGGAAAAAATAACGCTTAATTAAGCTCACCACACTTCCACGTATTTTCACACACGTGGTGTGTCAATTTAACTCAGTTTCATTCGCAAACCAGCGCTCGCTGGTGTGTCCTTCAGTTTCTGGGGTAGAATTTCCTGGGAATGACCGAATCTTCTAGATTATTACTCTATGTAGACTGGGTGGGACGGTCTTGGGTGATTTAGCTCGTTCCTCGCGTGTTACCGATTTTTTTGTTGGGTGAGCTACTGCACAAGTGACTGCACTCGATAGAGTTTTCAAGTAAGTATCATCGAAGGTAGTAGTTCCAACTTCTGTTCCACGGTTGGTTTGGATCCATCTGCGTGGATGGCGATTTTATATGTGTATTTATTAATCTCCGTGACGGATCACTGAATCTAAATGTAAGTTGGATTGGATGAGGCGTCCTGCGCCGGCCGGTGGTCCCGCCCGAACTTGTCGCCCCCTTACTGACCACCGTGGAGCCACCTAACTCCAAAAATGCGGTGCTGGTAGTCTTACTTCCGCCCGCGGGCCGCACAGTCTTCGTACCGGAACACTCTGTCGCTGGTGTGCTGTACAATCCCTGACGTTATCCCGATGATGTGGGGCTAATGAGAGCCGAATTTCAGAAAAATTGTTCGGCCAAAAAGGGCCTGGTGCTAGCGTACCTCTGACGCCTGCTAAGATAGAGGTATTAAGGTGTTCGTATTTTTGGCTAAAACGTTTCCTCAATTACGCCGCCCCTCAACCCCCAAAATCGTCGAAATTAACAACAACAACAACAACAACAACAACAACAACAACAACAACAACGACAACAACAACAACAACAACAACAACAACAACAACAACAACAACAACAACAACAACAACAACAACAACAACAACAACAACAACAACAACAACAACAACAACAACAACAACAACAACAATCGCAATGCTTTTTTTTGTGATTACCTACATACATGTACATGGTCCGTGGATTGTTCATCGAGTTGCATTTTCCTTTTTTTTTTTAACTTTTCTCGAAATCTTTTTTTTTTGTGGGGGGGGGGGGGATATGACTCCTCATTGTGTTAGGAGCCTCTGACTGCCAACTTAGCTCTGGGTAGAGAAGCGAGCCAAACCAGGGCCCCCCTGCCGAGGAAAGCTGAAAAGAAAAAATGCATTCCGCATTAGACAATCCTTCTGGCAAGTATGGAAACCCAATAAGTCGAGTAGTCGGCACCCGCGGGAAACGACTAAGCATTAGTACGACTAGTAACTAGTTGGTGACTCAAAGTCGTGCCGACTCACAGCTCTATTAATTTGTCTTTACCGTCACCAAACCACCAGGTATCAGTGTGGAGCACTAGGCTCAACACCTTTTACGGTGGCACGTTTTTTCCCTTGACAGACGCGCCTCCTTCTACTGTAACCTTTTTTTTTTTTGCGTGTTGGTTTGTTTTGGTGCGTTCTGCGTGTTTGGAAAATAGGGTTGCGATGTCGGATGGGCAGGATGTGGCGGCGGCGGTGGCACGCGCACAGGAGGCGTTTCCTTCCTGGAGCGGCATGACGGTCAAGAGCAGAGCGGCTGTTATGTTTCGCTTCCACGCTCTCCTGGAGAAGCACGCGGGCGAGTTGGTGAGGGGAGGGAGGGAGGGAGGGAGGGAGGGAGGGAGAGAGGGACGGGGGGGTGGGCGGGGAGGGAGGTAGAGAGACTGCGGGGTAGATTTGGTATTTCTCATGCAGCCGTAGTGTTGAGATGATACACCCTCACATCCCTGCCAAAGCCGGAAAGCTCGGGTTTTCGCCAACCGGGCAAAAAGGGAGACGGGGAGCGATAGAGTACGGAGGGGGGAAGGGGGGGGGGGGGGGGGAGGGAGGGGAAGAGACAGGGAGGGAGGGGAGGCAGAGAGGGAAAGAGCGGGAGAGGGTGTCGAGGGCAGATAGAAGTAACAGTCAGAGGGAAGCATAGACGACGAGAGAGAGCACAAAGCGGACCGAAAGGGAGTCATATTTCGGCGCAGAAACGCAAACGGACAGAGAGAGACAGACGACTGGAACACGTAGAAGTTGTTGGCGATGTCAAAATTTCAATGTTTTCGTCGGTTTTTCCGGGTTTTATGGGTTTTCCGTATATGCCGGCAGTTCGTCCTCGAACGCCTTGGTAGTTGACCCACCAATGAATTATTTGTTGAGTGTTGGAGAGGAGAATTTTAGGCCTACTGCGAATCGTGGGGTGGTACCAAGGGTGCGCCACGAATTTGCGGTGGGACGTGTCCGGCAGGTATTCATCTGGTGCTGGATCAACGGCGACAACGACCGGGAGACCAGTCGCAACCCTAGTTTTTTTCGTTGCCTGACTGGTGACGTGTCCTTTTCGAGCATGCGTGTTACGATATCTACGATAGGTATCTCCGACCCTGTCTTTGGACGATCAGGTTCAATCAATTAATTAATCGATCTATGGATCGAGCAATCAGTCACTCAATCAGTCCATCAGCCAATCATCCATGGCGTGGCGCCGACAGACCAACCGACCGCCACGTCTCACGTTTGCCCTCTTACTTCAAGACGCGAGTAACGGCGGCACACCACGTGTTGCCTCTGCCGTCACTCCCGCCCCCAACCCCCCTCCCGGCCCGCCCCCCCACCCCCCCCCCACCCCTCCACCCCACCCCAAGTCCCTCAAAGATGTCGGGAGACAGCACTTTCACCCCTTGACCGACCCGACGGCAATTGCCCAATAGTTTACCTTGACTGACGCCAAACTACTAGGTTTTAGTGTGGAACGATCGGTTTGACACCCTTGACCCGCTGGACTGTTCCCCTTGACTGACCGCCTCCTGACATATAATTGCCCCCCCACCCCTACCCCCATAAACGTTTTATGTATTGGAGTTGGCGTTGGTTGGCAACGACGCTGTAAAACATGCCAGTCACTGCGTGGGCTAGACAACCAGGTTACCGTGTTTTGTTTTCTTTTCTTTCTGGCGGTCACCACGATGGTTATCAAGTTAGATAATATTGTCCGGGGTGGAGAACCCTACCTCCACACAAGGGGAATGATCGCATCACGTGGTGTGAATATGGTAAGACACCCACGAGGCAGTTGCACAGTACTACCCATTGCTGTCACTGGAGTGGCCATACCAGAACACAAAGTATATATCATTAGAGCTGTCATCCATAAGCAAGAAAGTAGGCACAAGGTGCCGAAGCCCGTCGTACGAGCGGTTCTTGGAAGGATGCAGTTCACCCTTCATGCGACTCGCCGAACACCTCAGGGCGCTTCGCGCATGGTGCAAGCAATGTCTGCCTGGTTGGTGAAAACCCGACGTGCTCCGTCCCGGCATAGCAGGGATGCGAGGATCTATGGTCATACGACTATGGCCATGCACAAATTGAGTACCCGCCCCCTCTCCCCTAACCTACCCTACCCCCAGCCCCTACCGCATCCCCCGTCCCCGCGCCCCACCCGTACCCCCCCCCCCCAGCCCCAGTATCAAGACTATGGCCATGCATGGTATTGAGTACCCCTCCTCCCCCCCGCTCCTCCTTAGGCGGACATCGTGGTCGCCGAGAACGGAAAGAACAAGGCGGAGGCATTAGCGTCCGTGGCGAAGGGAAATGAAACCGTGGAGTGGGCGTGTTCCATGCCCCAGCTCATTCAGGCAAGGGTCACCAATCTCGCCGGTTCGTGCCGTGATTAAAAAAAAACGTACCTCGTTATATATACCAGGTACATATATATATATATATATTATACCACTCTGGGCGTAAATGTAAGAACCGTTTGGTTGGTATTATTGGTAACAAACGATCCTTACATTTATGTTCAGCAGACGAGAAAAAATGAGGCTGGTACTCATCGTGCCGTATAAGCTGGTACGCATCATGTATAATCTGATACTCACATTTTCGTAAAAAACACTTTTGAGAAAAAAAAAAAAAAACTCCCGGCGGATAGGTAATTATTGAAGCGTAAAATAGAAATTTACTCTATTTCCGACTCCGAAAAGGCCGAGGCGTCACTAATCTCGCCGCTTGGAGTCCGACCCGTGCTACGATGGAGGTGATAAGGTATACCGTTTTTTGGCTGAAACGTTTCCCGAATGACGGGGCTTGTTAACCCAAATCCGTCGGAATGGGTGTCATTGATCTTGTTTTGCAACATGAATATGCTCTACGTGTGCCTACTTTAGGCCATGGGTTTTGTCATCGGGAACAAGCTCTTTATTTATTTATTCTCCAGGTGAGTGATGAGTTTTCGTGTGGTGTATAGACTGAGGGTCCCCAAAAGAAGAAATGTATTGCATCTTTGAAAAATATAAGAGGGGAAGCTTAAGCCCTTTACCGCTGCGAAAAGCTGATGCCCACGCGAATTTCGAGCAATCTGTCCCCGAAAAACGGGAGAAAAGCTAAAAATGGGCTGACTAATCTGGTGGGCGCACCAAACATACGCCCTCCCTCCCCCCCTGCACGCGCGCGGTCGGCGCATTACAGGGCAAAATCTTGCAAGTGAGCAGGGGCATCGAGTGCCGCGACCTCAGGGAGCCGCTGGGTGTCGTCGCCTGCTGTGTGGTAAGTATGGCGACACACATACGTACGGTAGTCCCAGTACACGGTGGGATCTAAAGAAGGCGTTAACCGTAGTTTCGAAGGAATTTTTGTTCTGCCGTACATCGAGAGGCCGCACTATAGAGGATGGCCACCCCCTATTCATTAAAGGCAGTTGCATTCAGAGTTGCAGGCGTGCCAACCGATTTCAAACGCCCTATGTAGGGCGGCCGCCTCATTCTGACCGCGTTATATAGGCACCCCACTATTGTACACACACTTAGCGAACTAGATTTTTCTCATGGCGAGGGTGGGAATGGCGGGAGGAGGGAAGTCCAGGGGCCATATTACGGTGGGCATGGGGGTGGGGGTGCGGACGGGCGGGCCGGGGGGGGGGCGGGGCGTACTCGCTCTTTGCTTGCAGTAGTGTTGTTTTCTTACCGTGGACGACGCGTCCCTTTCGAGGCGGAGCAGGGAGTTGGGGCGGGGGGTTCAACGGTTACATAACGATGGGCATGGGGCATGCGCCGGGAGGCGGATTCAAGGGCTACGTGTGCGAGGGGTGCGGGTGTTGTGCTGTGTTTCGACCTTTTCCCTTGCCGACCCGCCCCTTCCCCCTCCCACACGCACCCCCCGCCCTCCCCGCCCTCGGGTTTTGATTGTGCCTGCGGTGGCGTACATGTGTTTGTGGTCGTGCTTGCTGTGCTGTGATGTGCTACCTTGACCCCCCGCGCCCCCCTTCCCTTACAATCCGCCTCTCACCCTCCCTTTACACCCCCCCTCGGGGTTTCGAATGTGCCTGCCTGACATGACGTACACGTGCCTGTTGTACCTGTTGCTCTGTGCTGTGCTGTACTGTGCCGTGCCGCTTTACCGGCACGCGTTTGATGCGGGGGGTGGCGAAAACGGCCGTGGAAACGCTCAACAAACCGAACCGCCTCTTGCCACCCACGAAACGTGTTCTCCGCACTCCGGTTACCCTCCACGCAGCCCTTCAACTTCCCCATCATGGTGGTAAGGAGACGACTGCATTCTTCCCGTTAGAGACCCCTTGGCCGACCCGACGGCAATTTTCCAATAAATTACGTTGACTGACGCCATAATACTAGGTTTTAGTGTGGAACAATCGGTTTGACACCCTTGACCGCTGGACGCTTTCCCTTGCCTGACCGTCTCCCAACATATTTTTAATAGGGGGGGAGGAGATTCCACTTAGCCCCCGTTGGGGCCCATGTGTTATACATATCATATGATATAATATAATATCATATCATATCATATCATATCATATCATATCATATCATATCATATCAAATCAAGTCATATCCTATCCTATCATTTCATTTCAGTTCATACAGCGATAAAAAAACTATAAACGCGTCGTCATCATGGTGCGAGCATGCAGTACACGGCAGCGCAAGCTGTGGGCGTTTTTCTTACGAGTACTTGCATTGGAGTTCGACTGGGAAACCGTCGTCCACGAACCTATTAACAGCAGCCCGGGTTGCTTCTTATCAGTGTGAATGATGCTGCAAAAAGACGTCGGTTTTGTTCAACAATTTTTTTACCCTCACAAGCCCCAAAGGGTTAATCCTTCAACTACTGCCTGCGCCCCACTGTTTTTGCGACGAAACACTTGGAATTTGTGAGGTGAATGGGTTAAGATAAAGGTAGATATACCTGGTATAGCAATTTTCGTCTGCGATATTTTGTGAACGATGGAAGAGTCTCGTTAATCCAAAATCGTCGAAAAACTCATATATTTTTTTTGCAATATTGATGTTTTGTTGTATTTCACCTATAGGACATCACGGAGTTTTTGTTCAACGGGGGACGATTCCTTTTTTTTTTTTTCAAAACGTTTTTTTTTGGGTGGGATATAGAGCTCCTTAAGCGCCACTCTTAGAAAGAAAACAAGGTGCATGCACCTCTACAGTAGCGTGTTTCAAAACCATATACTGCATCGCCGCTTTCGAGAACATTTATTATTGAAGGGATGGATCTGTAGATTGTTTCTGCGTGGGTATAAAGGCTGTTGCAGCCCCCTTTAGAAAAGGGCATCCAAGTTTTTTGTTTAGGAGAAACCATTTACGCTGTTTGCGGACAAACTTGTATCATTGGGGTTTCGAGTTATGTTTTTCTGCATGGATATAAGGGTTTTCGTCCTCCCCTTTTAGAACGGCGTCCAAGTTGTGTTGTTATGATATAAAACCGTTTGGAATTAGTGTGGAATAATTGTAACGGTACACATACTCGACGGCGGAGGTGCGTCCGCTTTTTTTGTTTCTTTTTCTGAGGCTCCTTCACAAGAGAAAAAAAAAACAAACAAGTGATAAGAAGAAAAGACAGGCCGATGAACGAAAACTCCGGGACCTAGGTATACACCTAGATATACAAAAGCGCTACCGGAGAGTCGCACAGATCGCCAAGATTAGTATCGATCCTTGAATTTGGTCGAACTCATTGCCGACGTATGTATATTTGAAACCCTTTTTTTTCGTCATCATGTTGTAAAACAAAACTGGCGCAGTCCGACGACGAATTTGTTTTGGTTAAAGGAACCCCGTCGTTCACCGTTTGTTGTTTCGAGCGAAAATTGTGCTACCCGTATTATGGCTCGCTTCGGTAGTGAAATAGTCGCGTTGTTAAGCGGGGTTCCTCCCGTGTTAGGGACGAATCGGTTGGAGTTACGTAAAGGTTGGGATCTATTTTTTGCCATGGCAACAAGAATGGTGACCACCAGAAAGACCGAATTACCGACCGACCGAACGACCGACCGACCGACCGTGTCGAAACCTAGTCATTTCGATATTGCTTTTACCCTTTTTAGCACCGCACGTTCGATCTGGCAACAAAACACGTGGCGTTAGACTAGGAAAAATTGGGTGTTGCACGAGAACGAAACTTGGGAGTTGCAATAGGGTTGGTCGTTTGAGAGCGTCCGTTGATGTTTGCCAAGTGCTGGGGTGCCCCCCACCCCCCCCCCATCTAGAAGGCCTACGAGGAAGGACATGAGATCTCTTTTTTTTATGTAACACCAGCATATGGAAGACACGTATTGAGCGCCCCAAGTGTTGGAGGTGTCGCTGTAAGGAGTAGGAACGGTGCTCCGTCTCGGCAGGGATGCGTGGTCAATGGTCGAATGACTAAGGCAAGCGACGAAGGAGTGCCCCCCCTTAACATGCCCCCCTCAGCGTGCCCCCCCCCCAGCAACCATGCTTACACTGATCGTGTTGATCCCCTCTACCCCTGTTTATTTATGGGCGGCTGTTTGTCTACCTCTACACCGACGGGTACACGACCTGGACAACCATTTAGCCTATGTGAGTGCTCCGTACTAGGTTTGCTGGACCAGACTCGATATGATTGTTTTATGTTTTGTCTTTGCTTATGCGAGTGATCCATACCACGCTAGAATACACTCCATTTTTCGGTTTGTTTGTTTTTCAATTGTTTTCCCCCGTCTTGTTGTTGTTGTTAGAATCCGTTGATGGCCTCTCTTTTTTGTCTTGAGCTCTGATTTTCTGCAACGAAATGATGCACTGCGTGTATGGCTCATCTCTCAGAGGCTGCCTTGCCGCGTTTGCTGGTGGCGGTTATCCTTGCTGGGTACATGCCGCTGGGCAAAGATGCACAATTTGCCCCCTGAGGGTGGTGGCTTGATGATAATGGTTGATAAACTACTCTATACCTCACCCACAAGTTCACCAATATGTTCGGAAATACAACGATCGTTTATTATATTGATATTTATGTCAACACGGTCCCAATATGTTCGGACAGATTGGTACCCAGGAACCACTGTAGGCACAATACCACTCAGATTGCGGAACAAGAGTGACATTACGAAAACACTATTCAGATTGCAGAACAAAAATGACATACCGACGATTTCCGCCCATTTTCGACGATTCCAACCAGAAATTATTTTTGCCGAAACGTGGTGTACCACACCTCTATCGTGGCACACGGCCATGAAGCTCGTGCCCATCGCGGCAACTGCGTCATGTCTATACCAAAACCAGTACAATCGAGCCTGTTTTCCGCTGAATTTAGTTACACGCGTGTACCTTTGTTTGGTTATGTACCTTTTTTCTGGTTGTGGTTGTGTGGTTGTTGTCCGTCATGACGGTGGTGCCGACCGCCTTCCCAGCCGGCAGTTGCGTCTCTTTTATGCGATTATTAATGTGTTCTTGATTGCATACTAGGTTACGCGCGTGTACCTTTGTTTGGTTATGTACCTTTTTTCTGGTTGTGTGGTTGTGTGGTTGTTGTCCGTCATGACGGTGGTGACGACCGCCTTCCCAGCCGGCAGTTGCGTCATTTTTATGCGATAATTAATGTGTTCTTGATTGCATACTAGGTTACCTCTTGTCGGTTCTTTGTTTATTTACGCGCGTGTACCTTTGCTTGGTTCTGCTGATGCTTGTATGTCCTTCATGCAGATGGACGGGGCCGATCGCCCTTACAGCAGGCAATTGCGGCATTTCTACGCAATTATTGTTATGCTATCAGTTGATTGTGTTTTTCGTATTACAGCACCTCGTTTTTCTTTTACCTTGTTTTTCTTTTACTTTTTTTTTTCTTTTACTTCCTTTTTCTTTACTTGTTTACGCGCGTGTACCTTTGTTTGGTTCTGCATCTTTGTTTGGTTCTGTACCTTTGTTTGGTTTTGCTGATGCTTCTGTGTCCTTCAAGCAAGTGGTGCTGATCGCCCTTACAGCCGGCAATTGCGTCATTTCTATGCAGTAGTTGTTATGCTATTACTTGTACGAGCTGGGCCGGCTGTCAAACTAACATTCCGTGATCCAGCCATAAATTCGAACCACTGGGAGCTCAACGTTACTGAAAACGTTGTTGGAATCGGCCAATCAACGCGCGTATTCGCAACCACGTGTCTTTGCTACAGGGCAGTTCCAGCGTTTAGAAACTTCACGGCACCATATCGTACTGGATTTAGTGAAGGTGAAACCGTTGTTTTTTCAATTTTTTTTTTGCGGCGCAATTTTCAGATTTGGGTTTGCTTCGCTGTCGCCACATGGTCACATTGGTGCTGCCTCCACACAACATGCCACCAAGCGCGCCAACCAAGCAGCGATGGCTGCGAACCTCTGTACCTAGAGTATTCGAAGATGCGAGCACCGGCAAGTGGTGCCTGTCGATACGAACTCTCTGGGTGAAAATTGATAGCTTCTGTTGCATCTTTTGTTTTATACGTAAACTTTGTGGTTTTCCTCTACAGGAGTGTACTCGTATCATGCATGCCCTACATGCCATGCCTAAGCATGTCTTCCTACGTACAACACACGAACTCGTACGTACATACATAATACGTTGTTTAAGAACTGGGTTTCATACTACATGTAACATCAAACCTTCTAGAAAATAAACATTACCTGGCGGGTGATATAAAGGGGTGTCTTCTTGCTGCAACCGGCAGATTCGTCCCCTTCAAGGGTTTATAGTTTCCGCGCACATATTGAAATGCTCGCCCCCCCGCCCCCCCCCCCCCCCGATCCCTCTTGTTTAAACGCACCACCTGAAATCAAAATCTGCCAGAGTAGTAAACACTACCAGCCAGCTGATATCATCTCATTATCAATCTAGCCATCCATGCCGTAACTCCAACTCATCTCCGCCCCCCCCCCCCCAACCCCTCCCCCCTTTGTTCCCCGCCCAGTTCGTTCAAACGCCCCACTTACAATCGAAATCGGCCAGAGTAATAAACACTAATAAGCAATTGATATCACGTAATTATCTTTCTAGCCATCCATGACGTAGTTTTCATCCATCCCCCCTCCCCGCCTCCAACGCCCCCTCTTTCTCCACACCCCGCACGATCGCCTAGACCCAGCACCGCGCACCGCGCGTATAGCAAGCCCCTACATATATGATTAATACGCGCGATCGGAGGATCACACACATTGTTGCGAACATCAGTGTCGACCAAATCCTTGATTTTAATACTATATGTGACCTAAACCTCTTAAAAACCCTCCCCCCTCCCCCCCCCCACCGCCTTTTTTTTTTTCTTTTTTTTCCCTTGCTTCCTCTTGCCCCACCTACTATCGAAATCCGCCAGAGTAATAAACACTTCCACGCCCTGGATATCGCCTCGTTATCATTTCAGAGCCGTCCATGCCGCTGCTGCAATTCCCACCCACCCCCGCCCCCAACGCCCCCTCCTTCCCTACCACCCGCACCATCGCCTAGACCTAGCACCACGCGTATAGCAAACCCCTACATCCATGCGACCTAAAGCCCCCCCCCCCCCCCCCGCCCCCGGCCCCCCCCGCCACACCCCCCCCCCCTCCTCCACAAGAAATATTTGTAGTTTCCACGCACAAATTGACCTGCCCCACCCGCCCCCGCCCCCCCCTCCCCCCTTCCCGCCCCCCTTTTGATCAAAATCAGGCCTCCACGTCCCTAAAAACTCCGCCCTCCCCTCACCGGACATTCGACTTACAGGATTCACTTGATAAACTGATGCATTTCCTTCCACAGCTGTCAGATTTGGTTCCCCTCAGAAACGGGTTTTATAGTTTCCGCGCACACACTGCCTAACATCACCATGTTGACCCTGATAGCTACACTGTAGTTGCAAGGGGAGTCGCCGACCTATATCCTTAATGAGGACACACAACCCGTAATACGCGCGATCGGAGTATCACACACAGCTTGCAAAGATGAGTTTCGACAAAATCTTCGATCTCACAGCTGGAGTGCATTTTAACTTTTATTCTAATACGCCGACTCCGCTCTCTGAACGCATTTATTTCATGATTGTGTCTCGCTCGGCAAACACGGTTGCTTTCGAGTGTCTTTTGGTTGGATGTGGTCGGTATTTGGTCTTCAACAAAAACAGGAAATATCGGACGAGATCTTGGGCAGATTTGAGCGAAACTGGTGCGTACAGCGATTTGCGCATACACGGCGCAAATCACATGTGTTCTTGATGAAATTTTGACAAGTGGTCCGCAAGACACATATGAAGATAATGCCTGTGGTTATTTTTCTTTTTTTTCTTTCTTCTTTTTTTTCACGATCAATCCAAATCTCTAACTCGGTAAAAAAAAACAAACAAAAAAACATAGCTATCATCGTCGTATATGTCTGTGGAAAAGGGTGTCAATTTTTTGTGGAAAACAATCATGAATTGGGCTGTGCAGCCTCGGTTGAACACACCCTCCACCCCTCTTGGCCGGCCCAGCATTGGGCTGTGCAGCCTCGGTTGAACACACCCTCCACCCCTCTTGGCCGGCCCAGCTCGTAGTACCTCTTTTTTGTGTTTTGCTTATATTTACGCGCGTGTGCCTTTGTTTTACTCTGTACCTTTGTTTTGTTCTGCTGGTGCTTTTTTGTCCTTCATTGCAGGTGGACGGTGCCGATCGCCCTCACAGCCGGCAACTGCGTTATCCTCAAGCCTTCCGAGAAGGTTCCGATGACAATGCGCCGGGTCGGTCAGCTGCTCGAAGAGGCTGGGTGAGCAAATATAACAGTTTATCACGTTTTTTTTTCTGTCCTCCTTTTTCACCTCTCCTTCCCTTTCCTTTCTTGGGCGATCCTTATCACTACCTTTCCCCCCTCCCCCCCCCTCCCCCCCCGCCCCCACCCAAGGCTTCCCTCTGGGAATTCCAAATTTGTTTTGCCCCCTCGGTTGAAGTTTTTACAATCCTCCGCTTTTCCTTCCTTTCTTGAGCTCCTTATACGTTACCAATTTGTAAAAAACGCCTCATTTGTCAGAAGATGTCCATTTAGCCCCAAAGTAGTATGGTTGTTTGAGCGTGGACTCCCTACCCCTACCGCTACTCCCTCCCCCCCCCCCCACCCCCCCCGACCAAAGGCTGCCTCCTGGGGTGCTTCACATCATGAACGGAGGCAGGCTTTCCATGGGGGCAACAAGACACCTGGCTTTCCCTCTTCGGATATATGCTTTTAGCGGCCCTCTATGCGACTCTCCTTCCGATTTTGAATTCGGAACCACCCCCACCCCACGAACCAAAGACCCCTTACGCCCCTCGCCCCCGCTCCCTTGCTAAGGGGTGGCGTTGGTTGGCAACGACACTATACAACACGCCTCTCACTACGTTAGCTCGACCGGCAGGGTACCGGTTATTTCTTTCTTGATTTTATGTTTTTTCGGTATCTGAGGTAGGGGTCGAGTTACTGTAATCATATTGTGCGAGTAGATAACCTTACCTCCTCGCAAGAGAGATGGTATCGCGTAGTGTGCACGTGGTAAGGTACCCACGAGGCAGTTACACAGTGTCGCCATTGTTGTCTCTGGAAGTGGCCACACTAGAAAGCGTTTACATATTCGTTATTCCAAACTGTCATCCACATACAAAAAATACGCACAAAGGTGCGGAGGTCCACCTCACAAGTGATTATTAGCAGGATGCAGCTCACCCCCCATGCGACTCGCCGCACACGTCATGGCGCCTCGCGCTTGGTGCACGCGATGTCTGCCTGGTCGATGAAAACCCGACGTGCTCTGGATAGTTAGGCGAGGGTCTATGGTCTAAGACTACGGCTATGAATGGAATGAGTACACCCCCCTCCCCCCCCCCTTCCCCCCCCTTCCCCCGACCAAAGGCTGCCTCCTGGGGTGTTCCAGATCGTCAATGGAGGTAGGCAGGCGGTGGAGGCGCTCTGCGACTGCAGCGAGGTGAAGGCTTTGACTTTTGTCGGGAGCAGTGGTGTTGCCAAGGCAGTGGCCACCCGCTGCCACGCCGTGAACAAGCGGGTGCTGGCTCTAGGTGGGGCCGAGAACCATCTCGTGGCTCTGCCAGACTGCGAGTGAGTGGGACATTTTTTGCATTTCTTGCTCTTTCCTGTGGTGACGGTTTGTTGTTTTGGTCGGTCGTGGGAAGTGTTTCGGGTTACCAGATTAAGGGTTGTGGGAATTGCTGTATCTTCTGTTGCATTCCGTGGGAGCAGCAAAGCGAGATCGACTAGCAGCAGTAAAAAGGCGAGAGAGCACCGGTAATATACGTTTCTCCCATTCTGCCGCCCCCCTCAGCCCCCCCCCCCCTCCCCCCCCCTCGGTGTGACTCATTGTACCTGCCACACAATCGCCGTTCATTGTTGTACGCTTGTGTTGTTTTTTCTGTTTGCCCCCCCCTCGATTTTTCCGAAGACTTGCCTTTTATGTCGCGTCCTACGACCGGAACTACTGTATGTATTTCTCTGTTTCTCCCGTTTCGCCGCCCTTCACTCACCGCCAAGCCGTTGAAAAGCCGGCATGCTGCTCCGTCCCGGCATTGTAGCAATGCGATGGTCTAACAGCTATGGTCTTAGACTGCGGCTATACATGGAATGAGTACACCCCTTCACCCCCCCCCCCCCCTCCACGACTCGTAGTACGTGTCCCAGCCGCCGTGCCTTGTTAGCTTGTGTTTTTCGTTTCTGTCCCCCCTCGCTTCTTCCGATTGACCTGCATATATTCTCACGTTCTACATATGAATATGGTTTTACTGCCACTGCAAGCATGCCGTTTATTTTTCCCGGGCTGCTACCGCTGCTACTGCTGCTGCCGCCGGCCGCTGCTGCGGCTGTCGCTGCTGCTGCCGCCGCTGCTGCCGCTCTGCTCTGACTGCTTTTGGCAGTTACGAAGCGGCCTCACACGATATTGTCGCGTCCTTCGCGGGATGCGCAGGGCAACGATGCATGGCAGGTCAGTCAGTCAGCCAATCAACAGACATTGCTTTCTGGTCTTGCGATCGCCTTCAGTTAAGCGTTGTCGTTTCAGCCACAGAACCCTTGTGCGTACTGGTATTGTCGTTATTTTCGTTTTGGTCTTCGTTGTGCGCGGGGCAGCGATGCATGACCAGACAAGTATTTCGGTCTGTTGGTCGATAAGTCGGTCAGCCGAAGACAGTTGCCGGTCTTGAGCTCGCTTTAAGCGTTGCGTAGGTGTCCACATTTTTTGTGAATACATGTACGATATTGTTGGTGCTTGCCTGTGAGAGAGCTTTTCTTAGACGTAGATTTTTGCCCTTTCCGCGATAACTGGCGATGAGGTCCACCCGACGGCACGCAACTCCCTCATCGTGCTCGCAGCCCCCTCCTCTGCTTACTCTGCCAAGGGCTGCCTCGGCCGTGCCCAACTCATCTCTCACGGGGCTTCGGTTTTTCCAGGATTCCATGCCCTTTTAGTCACATGTTTTTTGTTTCTGCGATACACGCAGAACGCATTATTGAAGATTCCGTTTTTTCCTGTAGACGACAAACCAGGATTTATATGCATATGTACCATTTTGATTTTTTTGCCTAGTCCGTCCCTTTTTCTCCGCCGGCGCAGAGTTTTTTGGTGTGCTTTCTTCTGCAATGCGATCAGACTACCCGTCGGTATACTATCAGCCGTGTGCCGGGCTCATGGGACGTCCGTGGCGCGAGCTATGGCCGCGGAAAGCCGCCGAGACTGGCTCTATTTTGCGGGGTATGAGACGCTTCTGTCCCCGGGCAACCACACACTAGACGTATTTAAGCCTCGAGGTTAGGTCTTAAGTACTTCCAACTGGAAGAGCTAGGCCATTCGACATTTCGACCTTAACCGCATAAAAAAAACACCATATGTCTAAAACTCGAAATAGTGGTCTCTTTCAGTACGCATGAAAAGAAAAGCCGAGGAAAGATCAAACTACTTGAAAATAGACTACGATATTTCTGCACTACTCCAGACGCAGATGGCAAGACGAGGATTTATGTCATGAGTCAGCACATGAGTGGGTGGAAACTTCGAGAAAGACCCTCCCCTGCCCATGCTGTGCGAGCTTGAACAAACGGCCAAAACAAATAACTGGTGCCTGGCAAAAACATTGAGTGCTTCGTACTCCATACTCGCTTCATATGTAGGATACCTCGCAGGCGTCTGCCGCCTTCGGTGTGCCTCAGTGTGGCAGTCAGTACAGCAGCACAGCAGGACTGGCCCTCAACCCGGTTCAATTTCCACCCTCGAAATGTAGGCATCCGCGGGAAAGAGGCAACAGGGTTGTAAACTGCAGCAGCAGCTCCGGCCATGCGCTACGTCGGGCACAAAAACCAAACAAAAAAAATGTGTCATCGAAAAATTACAGCCTCTCAGGACGAGAGAGCAGGAGCACGAGCGCGCGACGAACTATGTCAGAGTCCCAGTTCTCTCACCGCAGAGAACGCCAGGGTAGGAGGAGTCTCGCGGGCGTTTTCCACCGGCTAGTTGTGCTGTAGTTGGGTTGGCTGTTGGGGTGCTGGTTGTCTGTGTGTTGTGCTGTGTTGTTTTGTTTTGTGGTGTGTTGTGTTGTGTGTGCGCTCGATCCTCGTGAATGAACAAGGACTCCTTTTCAAGTAATAGTACGTAGAGGCATGCCGCTCCACGAGAGTGGGTCGCCTCTGACCACCGCCAACGTTTCTGATCGTGTTGTACACGCAGGTTGATTAACCCGGGTTGGGGATACACCAAGCGGCTTGCTAGGTTGAGCGTTGCAATTACTGCGTGGGTGTTGTGCTGTGCTGCTGCTGCAGAGTGTATGATGTTTCCTCGAGCTTTTGTCGTCTGAAATGCTGT
The DNA here is from genome assembly GCA_012845835.1 of Undaria pinnatifida. NCBI lineage: Eukaryota > Phaeophyceae > Laminariales > Alariaceae > Undaria > Undaria pinnatifida. Next base: position 8,706,518 of record JABAKD010000022.1, read on the forward strand.
TGTTTGCTGGAAAATACTCGGAAAATTGCTTCAAATATGCACTTGGGCCAAAATGTGCTCAGGTGCATATTTTGGGAAAATCCACATCTCACCGTGGTCTGCCGTGGTCGTTAGGTCGGTAAAATAGACCTATTTTTTAGACATTTAAAACACGATAGGGCTTAATTTGGTTTAGAGCCTAAAATATAGGCATATCGTCAGGCTTAAATACGTCTACTACACACACGGTGGAACTTTAGTCCTCGCACGTACATCGGGGTGGCATCAAAATGTATTTGCGAGAGAATTTTCCCGCACTGCTAGACGCGGGCGCGGTGTATATGTACCCGCTGCAACGACGTGAACTATGTCATTACTGTGAGTTCTCCCTCACAATTGACACGGTGGTTACCATACAGCAGTAGCGAAACCTGTATAAAGAGATATAAAGTAGCAACACAACCCAAGCAAAAGTAACGATGTGCACACAACAGACCATATCGGCAACAAACATCGGTATAAACTGTCTACGATCACAGCAGCAGCAAGCAACCGCAGAGAGCGGCAATAATATATAGATAATAAAAAATCAAATTTTATTGAGAACGGGATTATTTTCTGGATGGACCGAGGAGAATAAATACACAAGACCTTTCCTCTCATCAAAAGAACATACACAGCGGTTTTACAATAGAGCACCACCAGCAAGCAGCACGTGGTCCATAGACTAAGACTTTATTGTCATATGAGCAACGACGGGAACTATGTCATTACTGTGAGTTCTCCCTCACAATTGACACGGTGGTTACCATACAGCAGTAGCGAAACCTGTATAAAGAGATATAGAGTAGCAACACAACTCAAGCAAAAGTAACGATGTGCACACAACAGACCATATCGGCAACAAACATCGGTATAAACTGCGCGCGGGGAAAAATACTGGGCACAGAAAACACACAACAAATTGACACCAATGATTCCTCTAACAGCAGCGACAGCAGTACAAACCCATCAGACAGCGAAAATGATCAAGACAACAACAGCGGCAACAATAACAATTCTGGTCAATGGTCCATTATTCCCGAGATTGGTGATGGTGCATGTTTATTAAGATGTATCTCGCGTCGTGTGCACAACAACCCAGCTTTACATCACATCGTCCGTGCACATATTATTGCCCACATCACAACCAATTTGTACACCGTTATCCCAGGATCAGGTTTCAACACTTTCCACGACAGCATCTTAGCTGGAGCAAATCAAGAACTTGTGGAAGTCGCTGGATCTCAACCTACTACATATTCGAGTGTTGAAGAGTATCTCCACTTCATGTCACAGCCTTACGCATATGCTACAAACGTAGAATTAATTGCTGCCACGCAGTTGTACGGAGTGGACTTTCGAATAACTTATCACACCGAGCCTCAGCAATATCCCAACCCTCCTCCTCTAAATGTCTGTGATATCTTATATTATCCACATTCTTTCCACTACGCATCCCTCCGATATACACCTTCTGCATAAATACTTCATCATCAGTTGTAGTCATTCGACTTGCGTCGCTCCCGGGAGGCACGTGTCCACCTCCCGAAGGGGAACCTTGTACGAGTATACCGGCTCCTTTTACTGCTGATACTTGGCTGACATAGACGTACATATACGAGTACGAGTACCACAGCAAGCAGTAACAGAGTATCATATACGATGATCTCTGTTTGGCATTCATACACGTGCGTGGTATTCAGCGGTATGATACTGCTGTCCGGTGTGTGGTGTTTCTGTTCGTACCATATCGTATGCTAAGTGCTTTGTGGCTTGCGATCCACAAACGGATTACTGCATGTTTTCCTCAGGAGCATGTCGAGACATTTTCTTGCGAGGCGCACCAGCACCGCAGCAGTACATTCACAGCAGTAGGTATCCGTATCAATGTTATCTGTGGTATGTACGTACGTACACGTCGCATAGTAATGATGTGGTATATACTGATATGTGTTGTTGCCGTCCGTAGCATTCGTACGAGCACATACATACATACATAGTACGCCGGTAGTACTGTTTTCATTTTTTTTTTTTTTTTATCCCCCGTGTTCAATACACTTGCGGTACTGCTGTAAATACAAATCGAATACGTACGAGTACAAGGTGTTTGCGGCTGACGCCGCCCGATTTTAGACCCACTTCACAAAAATGGAGTTATTTTTACGTCCCAATACAAGTTCAAGTCATTTCAGACTCACCATACAAAAACCAAGTCATTTCAGACTCACTATACAATTTCAAGTGATTTCCAGCCCACAAAACAAAAACCAAGTCACCTCAGGCCCCCTAAACAAAAATCAAGACATGTCAGACCCCCATGAAAAAAATCAAGTCATTTCAGACCCACCATACAATTTCAAGTCATTTCAGACCTCCCTCACAATTTCAAGTCATTTCAGAACCACAATACAAAAACCAAGTCATGTTAGACCCCGATACAATTTCAAGACATTTCAAACCCACCATACAAAAATCAAGTCGTTTTAGCCCCCGCGTACAATTTCAAGTCATTTCGGACCCCTCTAACAAAAACCGAGTCATTTCCAGACCCACTATACAAAAACCGAGCCATTGCCAACCCACTATACAAAAATCAGTCATTTTAAACCCCCGTACAAATTCAAGTAATGTCAGACCCCCCATACAAAAATCGAGTCGCCTTTAACATCTCCGCTTTTTTTCTCATCACGCCCGTGCTTCACTCTTGAAGTTACACCCCTTGGCATCACAGTCGCTCGTATTGTGCTACCTCCGCTTTCCTAACATCGTACCTAGTTCTGCCATTACGGGCATGCGCGGAGCCGCAGGCGGGCGACAGCCCGCCGCGGCGAAGCCCCCCTGGTATATATAAGTTTCCACGCACATATTGAGCTGCCCCACACGCCCCACCCCCGCCCCAACCCCCCCCCCCCCCAAATAATAAACTGGTGCATTTTTTTTTTTTTGTTCCAAAACCGTCAGATTTATCCCCTTGAAAGGATTTATAGCTTACATGCACAAATTGCCCGCCCGTCCGCCCCCCCCCCCCCCCCCCTCCCCCCCCCCCCCCCCTTCCCCCCCCCCCCCTCCCCCCCCCCCCCCCCTTCCCCCCCCCCCCCCTCCCCCCCCCCCCCCCTTCCCCCCCCCCCCCCTTCCCCCCCCCCCCCTCCCCCCCCCCCCCCCCCTTCCCCCCCCCCCCCCCCTCCAAACCCGCTCGCTTTTGATCAAAACCAGGCCCCCACGTTCTTCAAAACTCCGCCCCCCCCCCACACCGGTTATTCGACTTACAGGATTCACTTGATAAAATGATACATTTCCCTCCACAGCTGTCAGATTTTGTCCTTCTCAGAAACGGGTTTTATAGTTTCCGCGCACAGACTGACTAAAATCACCCTGTTGACCCTGATAGCTACACTGTAGTTGTAAGGGGAGCCGCCGACCTATATCCTTAATGAGGACACGCAACTCGTAGTGCGCGCGATCGGAGTATCACACACAGCTTGCAAAGATGAGTTTCGACGAAATCTTCGATCTCACAGCTGGAGTGTATTTTCATTTTTTATAATATATATATATTGTTATGTACATATTCACCCTTATGCACGGGACAGCGATGCGTGGTAGGTCAGCTTGTCGGTCGGTCAGTCGAAGGCGGTTACTGGCCTTACGATGGCCTTTATTAAGCGTTGTCGTTTCAGCCCCATAAACATTGTACCAGTGTGTGTGTCTTTTTTGTCCCTCGGTGGGCAACGGCGCATGGAATGCCAGTCTGTCCGTCGGTCCGTCGAAGACGGTTGCTGGTCTTGGGATCGTCTCCATTAACCCAAAGGCGTCAGACAAAAACCTTTTGTACTCTATCCGGAAATATTTGCACCATTTTATTTCAATAATATTCAAAGGTTTCTTATATTTCCGTACAAAGTGGTAGTGTTTTCTGTCCCTTATGGCAACGAATGGCAGGTCGGTCGTTCGGTCGCTCTGTCGGTCGGTCAGTGGAAAGCAGTTGCTGGTCGTGGGGCCGCTTTCATTAACCGTTGCGGCGACCGCGCCATGATTTAACCCATTTCCAGCTATTGAAGAATGTCCAGTCTAACTCCAAGTGTTTTGTCCCCATGTCGGAACTGCTGTGCTAAAAGGTTTAACGCCTTTACAACCGGGAAACCCGTTTTTGGGAACAAGTTACTTGAAATTAGTATAAGGAGGGGTTTTGGGGCTCTACAGGAGTTAGCACCGTTTTGTTCTTGTCCCTTTTCTCATGTCGCCGGAGGCCGCGTATTCGCAGCTAGTCCGCAAGTCGAAGGCAGTTGTAGATGTTGGGATCGCTTGTCATTGCGCGTTGCGGCGTCATCCGCGGATGTCTTGAATCCTTTATGTTGTCCATTTTTTCGTGTCGCCAGAGGCTTGCTTTTTCGTGACTCGTCTACGCAACACACGAACTCCGCATGGTGACTGAGGCGGCGCTCTATGGTAGTGTTAATGTTTATGTGTTTGGTGTTTTGTGGTCTTCCCGCTCGTTTTTTTGTACGCCCGCTGTGTTTTCAGGGGTCTTACAGTACAGAGGTCTTCCTTGTTTTATGGGTAGGGTGGACCGTAACTAGATCAAGTCCGGCAGAAGGCTGTTGTCTCATGGCCGAGGGTTTTGTTAGTGGGTAATGTTTGTGGTATGCGGTTGTTCGATACTGGTCTGCGGATATTTGGGAGATTCATATATTATGGGGTTTCGTATTATGTGTCGGGGCAATATTTGGTATATGCGTCGGAGTATGGAATTGCCTCCCTTGTCGAGGCCGTCGTGATGATAAAGATACGGTCCGGGCTTTGATGACAGCATACTCCCCGTATATATGAGAGTGTGGAGCGTGACGACAGGTACGACCCAACCCTGTATGGTTTCTGTGTGGAGCCTTTGACGACAGGAACTGAGCTTCTTCTGTGTGGGTGTGTGTTCGAGAGTCCGCGATAACCAGATGCGGCTCCGTGTGATATATATTGTGCTCTCTCTCCTCACCTACTTCATCGCGGCACGCCACGTGGTTGAACACGTGATACAGCGAGCGTAAGTCAAAAACGATAATCGTTGGGTTTCCGGGCCCGGAGCTCGCTGAAGGGGTGCTCTCATGGATGGGGGAAAAGAGACGCTTCGGCAGCAGCTTGAGCAAATGTCGATGAATTTGGCTGAGCGAGATGCGAATTTGGCCGAGCGAGACACGGCCTCGACAGCGGAGAGATCGTTCATGACGGCGGCGGTGGTAAGGGCTACGATGGCGCTAAACGTGGCTTTGGCGTCGTAGGTGGCTTCTGAGCAATCGCTCGAATTAATGGCCGGGTAATCGACTGAGCGAGACGCGGAGTATATGGCGGAGTTTTTATTGCAGCGGAGGTTTTGGCGGTGGCTGCAGGAGACCATTATATGGCAGCCGATAGAGAACTGAGGGTGTTAATCGAGGCTGCGACTCCGCCAGGCGTGACGATGCCGCAGCATGCGCTTGCATTGGAGACGCTCGGTGATGATGGCGAGTCGCCTATGTCGGAGCCTCCTGTTACTGGTGTTCACGCAGAACTGCAGCAGGAGCCATCACCGCCGGTGACCAGCGCTGAGCCTTTTCCACTAGTGTTGGATGGACCTGATGTGGTGGATGCTGATGTTGTTGCTGGTGTTGCAGTCAGGCGCGAGCCTTTAGTGACGGAGATTTTTGGTGATTCGGGTGTTTTGGGTTTTGGAATGCGGCATCAGCAACAGGCGCAGCAGCAGAAGCAGCAACAGCAGTCTGAGCCGGTAGCGGTGGGGGCTGTGCCGCTGGCAATGGGCCGGGGGCGGTGCGGGGTGTGGCGACCAGCAGTGGGACGGGGTCAGTGAGGGGGTCGGTGTTGCAGAAGCGAGGGAGCTTGGGACAACGTGGTGCATCCACGCGTCCGTCTGACCCGGGTACACCAAAATATATCGTGCGACCGCTTCGACCGGAAAATGAACCGGGTACGGTTTTGGGGGGATATGAGGAGCAACACGAGGGGGAGCAGGGGGCTTACAGCAGTGACAGCAGCAACAACAGCAGCAACAACAGCAGCAGTACCAGCAACATCAAAAGGCTGGATGGGAAATGGGATAGAACATCATCGTTCCCCTGAGCAGGGGTGACAGCAGCAACAACAGCAGCAACAACAGCAGCAGTACCAGCAACATCAAAAGGCTGGATGGGAAATGGGATAGAACATCATCGTTCCCCTTTGACCGTGGCAAGACTTCAACGACCTTCCCCAGGCATGATATGTTCGAGTGTAGCATCGCCTGGTTCTTGAATACCTGGGGTCGGTGGTGGTTTTGACTTTGTTTTGTTTTTGTGCTGCCCTGTGTCACATGGTAATATTTGACGTTGCTTTTCGCCAGGTGGTCTTTACTGTGTGCAGAATCATTTGGGGGAGGGGGGGGGGTGATATCATGCTTCTGCTCGCAGGCATGTGTACTTGGAATCATCGTGCAGAAGAATGGTTTGGTATATCGCGATCTAACGATTTAGCGGTTTGTCTAACCGCTTGACGATATGAATTGGAAGTATGTTATGAAACCTGCTGTGCGTTTATTTTTCGCCGATTCTGTGCGCTTTTCATGACAAGATGAAAGTAAGGACGTAGGGTTGCTTGCTCTACTCGTCGTACAACGTATCATATGAGGGCATGCGACTGCCGATTGACGTTGCCCGTGCCGTATTTTATACCTGGTATGATGAAGTAGTAGTACGTACAACGTGATACCATGTACGAGTTACAGTAGTACGTGTACCTATTTTTGTGGTTGGTGGGAAACCGGGAGATGTGTAGCGGTATGATGCTCCTTTGTTTATGACAGATCATGATCGCTGATGGCACGTGGTACCTGGTCCCTCGTATGTGCTAACCATCTACTACTGCTGTAGTACCGAGCATGACATTATATAGCAGCAACATTCTCAGCGATATACTGCTGCATCATGTCAAACCGAAACAGTACGCGCATTGCATGATGACCAAATTGAGGCAAGCTTTACTTGAGACATGTCCCGCGCGAAACTTGCCCACCGGGAACACTGTTATTGCAGTAGATATCTAATGACTCTGCTACTAACAAAGATGACATTTGGTTTGGTGTAAAATCCACGCGATAACGGCAGAGGAAGAACAGCGTATCATACCACGTACCGGGTATCTGATGTGCATCGTGAAGTCTTGTAAACTTTTTAGTATTTACGTGGTTTCCTGCATCTCCACTATATGCGACATTTTTGAAATATCGCATTCATTCAGGTCAAGTAAACGATATCGCGATTGCACTGCTGTAATGTTATACCGGTTGCCTGATGTAAGTTTTCACTCAAATTTGTACCAAGTATCAGGCACATGTCATGCTTTGATTTTCAGAGTTTGACCGATTTTTTGGGTTTACTCGTTTCACTGGTTGCAACTGGTTGGTAGAATCCGAGTATGTTGTCGTGGCAGTAGGAATGGGCACTGTTTCTGGTTGCAGATTTTTGACTGGGACTTAAATGTTGAATTTTGGTTTTCGGGGTGTTGCGATGGGTGGCTTAATCTAGTTGGATGCATCGTTTTTCGCCGAGCAGAAGGGGGGGAGTGACTGCATACTCGGCGTCCGCTGCGACCAACAAAATGTGCCGAGTACGGGGGTGGGGATTTTGTACTCGCGCGGGCACAGAGATTTTCCATTGTAGATTATGGATTTTTGCGTTATGAATTAGGGATGCAGTAGAGGTACGTGCGAGCTAGTTGGATGTTTGCCGAGCAGGGGGGGGGCTTGCATTAATGCTCGATTTTTCGTGACGTACATGGCAACCGATACGTAGTACATATGTGTGTGCTAGGCTGCAAGGGATTATATGACCCGCTCTAATAGAAGGAGCGTCCCGAGCGTCCCGCTTGCTAACTGGTCTGTGATTTAACGCGAGTTCTAGGGTGACTGACCTTACCGCGAACTGGCATGTTTCCCGACTCGGCATGCGGGATAGTATCGACCAGATATCAAATGTGTGGTCCAGGCTGTGATGACAATATACTACCCGTATATACTGAGAGGGTGGAGCGTGACGACAGGTACGGCTCACCCCTGTGTGGTTTATGTGTGGAGCCTTTGACGACAGGAACTGGGCTTCTTTTGTGTGGGTGTGTGTTCGAGAGTCCGCGATAACCAGGTGCGGCTCCGTGTATTCTATGTTGTGCTCTCTCCTCACCTACTTCATCGGGGCACGCCACGTGGTTGAACACGTTATGCAGCGAGCGTGATACTCATACAGGTGAGCTCGCGCAAGTCCCACACTACCCGGAATGATGACTCCCCGGGTGGCTACCTCCACCACACCTGATCTCCAGGGATCATGTCGGGTCGACACACTCATGCGTTTTTATGCAACTATAGCTTGCGCTGCTGGAGTAGTAGCGGTGACCGCCGATAGGGACAGCTCGCGCTGTCATTACCACGGGAACTGAAGATATACGTCAGCTAGCGCTGGATGGCGAATACCATTGAGTTAAATAGACACACGAAAGCATGTATGAACATCCGTGGAAGTGTGGTGAGCTTAAGCTTTAGTTTTCCCCATCCGCCGGAGAGTTGAAGAAAAAACGAGTTAAAAAAAACTAGTTCGAGGGAATATTGTAATCCGGACCAACTATGGTTGGTGAAAAAAGAGCAATGCACAGGATACCATGGTCCTCCGGAAAAGGTACCCGACACGCCTTTAGCATGGCGTGTGTGGTGTTGGTTTGACTCTGCGGGGACGATCGTGTCATGCTCTTCGAAAGAAAACGAAGATATTGGCTAAACAGCACAACAAGAACTCATATCGCACGGTAGGGGTGAAGCGGAAGTTTCTAAGAGTTTTCTTAGCTCCCATCGTGATAAGCAGCTCAATATAACCACATCTCCCGAAACTTGACTGCGAAGGCATTCGTTCGGCCAACCCGACCAACATTTCCTTGCGATAGTTCCTAAAACAAATACGCTCGTAGAATGATTACACTCACCGGTAGTTCCACATTTGACGATCTCAACCGTAACATTATCAGAAGGTCAGAAGAGTTTCGCCCATAGAGAGGAAAACCCCTATCGTGGGGTGTCTCCACCCAGTGAGCTGCTTGGTCACGCGACTACTGCAAGTGGCTCATTGGGTACGTAGTGCTATATAATCAACACAAAGAACCGCTCGCCGAGGAGCATCCCCCACGCCACCGACCGACTGATGTCGCTCACAAGTTTTGCTCAGGTAGATGAGTGCTGCGGCAGAGGTACACGCGAGCACCAACTTGTTGGCTGAAAGTTTGGTCTGAATAACGGGGCGCTCCTTTTTACCCCAAATCGCTAGAAATTCGTTTGTGTTACGCGTTATCTTTCGTTGTATTACCTATAATAGATGGTAGGGTTTTTAATCGGGTGTATGTACTGCTGTAGCACTCTTAGTTTTGTCCAGATCAATCAGTTTTAGAGCAAGGAATATCTAAAGCTCTTCTCTTCAAGCGACCACCATCATAAATACATCGATCCATCTCTATCGTACCATGAATCTATGTTTTCCGCTAGCGTACTGGTGTCCCCTCCCGCCGATTGTCACCTTGTCACCTCCTAATTTTTCGGTCATTGTATTAATAGCTAGCGCCCCCCCCCCCGCTCGCGCCGCCCCCTCTGCTGCCCTCCCATTTGTTTGTTTGCTTGTTTTACAGCTAGCGTGCTGGTGCTGGTTGGCGACACCGGAGACCTTCTGGAAAGGGTTTGTGGGAAAGCTCGAGCCCTCAAAGCCGGCATTGGAGCGGTACGTGCGAACATGCCTTCTTATCTCTCTAGTAGACCCAATAATCGAATGGTGTGGTAATAGGGATGGCGTGTGCGAAGTCAACTTTCTTGCAGGACGCATGTGAAATGTGATGCGTCCGTGGGTTGAACCACTCTCTCTGAGGCCCCTCGCTTTCGAGGGGGACATGCGCTCAGGGTAAAAGGTGTTCCATTTTTTTCTGAGGCTTTTTCTCTCACTTTAGAAGCGCTATACCTCGCCTCAAACCTTAGTTTTCAAGAGTGAACTGAGAAAGTGCAACCCGCTGACCAGGCCCATGGACTAAGCCCATGGCCTATTTGTAAAAAAAACAATAAACAATCATATTGCAGGAAACAAGAATGTCAATTTTCCGACGATTTTGGATTAACCCGTTCCCAAACTCCTAAAAAAGTATCCTAGTATAAGTTCGAGTGTTTTTTTCCCATGTCGGGAATGCGATGCTAAAAGTTTTGAGGAGCTCCGTCATTCAGAAAAAAATTGGCCAAAAAGTGGTATACCGTAATACTAAGCCCCGTCGTCCAGAAAACATCCAGCGAAAAAGTGGTATACAGTAGGGGGCCCTCTTTAGTGCCGGTTGAATAGTGCCGGTGCCCGGTACTGTGCCGGTTAAATTTCCGGACACAGACAGCGCCCTCATAATGCCGGTCCGGCACTATTGAGAGATGGCCCGTTATAGTGCCGGTTGGGCGCCGCTGTGCCCCCCAATTGTGCCGGTTCACTACTGCTGTAGACACACACACCACGACACACCACAGAACAGACGCCACACTGGAAATAGTGTACACCTGCTGCTGCAGACCACAAGAGCTCTACGCAGAGGCGCACCATGCCTTGTGCGGAAGGTGGGCCGTGCCTTCAACAGAACAGAACGCCGCAAGACCCTCATGGCCACGTCTGCCAAGGAGGATGTGGCGGGCGGCTCCACGGCAATTGCGGCAGCGTGATTGACGACATCGAGACGCACCGCATCTGCAGCACGTGCGTTACCAGGAGTGGCAATCGCAAAGCGACAGCAGCTGACGGTGCTGGGGCGGGACCATCTAAACGCCCATCAGATAAAAGAAGACAACAGAGAACCACGACAGGAAGCGCACCGCACGAAATATAAACGACCATTACATACTACCACAGCTATTCTCCCCGCCTCACTACGTAGCAGCAACTCTCTCATGTTTGCCTGGCGCACCCCCTTGGATGTTGCAAGAAGGAATCAAAACAACCCGAAGAACACAAGCACGACAGGAAGCGCACCGCACGAAAAATAAACGGCCATTACATACTACCACAGCTGTTCTCCCCGCCCACGCAACGTAGCAGCAACTCTCTCATGTCTGCCTGGCGCATCCCCTTGGATGTTACGAGAAGAAACACAAACAAAGAAAAGTACGACAGGAAGCGCACCGGAAGAAGAGCAAAGCAACCATTGCTACAACAGCTGTACCCCTCAACCTTACTCCGTAGCAGCAACAAACTCTCTCATGTCTGCCGGGCGCACCCGCTTAGCGGAATGCGCTGCAATCATCGCCATCTTCGCTTTCGTTAGGAAGAACGCCGCGTCTCCGTTAACACTCAGCAGATGAGTGTACAGTTGAGGGGTACAGCTGTTGTAGCAATTGTTGTTTGCTTTTCTTCCGGTGCGCTTCCTGTCGTGCTTTTCTTTGTTTTTATTTCTTTTTGCAACACCCAAGGGGGTGCGCCAGGCAGACATGAGAGAGTTGCTGCTACGTTGCGAGGGCGGGGAGAACAGCTGTGTTAGTATGTAATGGTCGTTTATTTTTCGTGCGGTGCGCTTCCTGTCGTGCGTGTGTTCTTCGGGTTGTTTTGATTATTTATTGCAACATCCAAGAGGGTGCGCCAGGCAAACATGAGAGAGTTGCTGGTACGTCGTGAGGCGGGGAGAATAGCTGTGGTAGTATGTAATGGTCGTTTATATTTCGTGCGGTGCGCTTCCTGTCGTGGTTCTCTGTTGTCTTTTTTTATCTGGCAACATCGAAGGAGGGCAACGAGGACTTAAACGTCCACTAATAATACACTCATATTCGATCCACGATCCACATCGTACTCTGTTGGCCCCGCAAAGCTTGAGCGCTGCACCATGAAATCAACACCTCCTCCATAGTGCCGGACCGGAACTACTGAGGGATATTCAAAGCCTCAATAGTGCCGGACCGGCACTATTAAGGCACTATTCCGAATACTGCCGGTGCCCGGTATAGTGCCGTTTTCCCTCTGGACACTACCTGGCACTATAGATGGCCCCCCACTGTACCGTAATGGAGTATGTTTAGCCAAAAAGTGGTATACCGTAATAGAGCATTACGGTATACCACTTTTTGGCCAAATGTTTTCTTCAATGACGGAGCTGCTTAAACCTTTTAGTATCGCATTCCCGACACGGGGGAAAAACTCTTGAAGTTGTACGGTAGAGGTGCACCGATTGATTTGTGAGGGCAGATGGTCCCTTGAGGAGCTCTATACCTTGCCTAAAAACTGATGTGGGGAGAAAAATGAAAGTGCTGTACACCCAGGGAGGGAGCATACAAAAATAAATGAAACAGAGCCACACTCCTAAGAAAGATAAAAAATGAACAAAAAAAACACATCATTGTGATTTCTGCGCGAATCGAGAAAATGACGTTTTATTTTAACCTTTTTTACTTGGTTTTAGTAACCCCAGCTGTCTGGCTAACACCCTTTTCTTGTTTTGTTTTGTTTTTGCACACTTCAACTTTCCAGCTTCTGGACAAGCCGTGGTCACAGGTGTCGTTCCTTCTCCCCCCCGGTTCTTGCCTTCAATTTCTATCGCGCATAGGATTCAGCAATCCCACTGCTCGTCGATTTTTTAATCGAGTGTTGCTAACTCACGCTCGCATTCAATTTGTGCACAAGAAAAAGTTCCCACAAATTTATACGAGTATGCACTCGGGGGGATTCGAACTCACGAAACTGACCTATACCAGGCTCGATGATAATCTTATACGCCACCGGGGCGACCGATACCTTTATTGTATCAGGTATATAGGTTGGGTCGGCGTCGGTTGGCAAGGACACTGTGAAACATGCCGCTCACTACATGAGCTAGACCATCAGGGTAGCGTGTTTTTTGTGGCAGTCGATCATAGCTGGCGGTGGATTTAGACCATTTGTGCGGAGTGGAGAGTTTTTACTCCGCACGGAGGGAATTATCGTATAACGTAGTGTTTATGGCAAGTTACCCACGAGGCAGTTACATATTACTCCCATTGCTGTCTCTGGAAGTGGCCATACCGGAAATCATTCAAGCTGTCGTCCATATGCAAGTCCGCCTCACAACCGGTACTTAGCAGGATGCAGCTCACCCTTCATGCGACTCCCCGAGCACCTCTCGGTGCTTCGTGCTTGGGGCAAGCAATGTCTGCCTGGTTGGTGAAAAGCCGACATGCTCCGTCCCCATGCGAGGGTCTATGGTCATACGACGAAGGCCATGCATGAATATAGAGTACCCCCCCGCTCCCCCCGTCTGGCTCCTTAGAAATGCGTGGGGCAGATTTTTCTTTTTTTGGTGCTGGCCTGATATACCCGATCAATCCCGTTGACCCTAGATATGCAACAAAAAAAGGCAAAACACACCAAGGGTGCCCGGGGATTGTCAAACACCTCACATAAAAAATGGTCAGAATGGAAAACTATCGGGAGCGCTGTGATCGCAGGACGATTTAGAAGATTTTTGTTGTTGTTTTTTTTCATTTTTAGATTACTTGGTTTTGGAGAACCCCCTCCCCCCCGGCCACTCAGACCATTTAGGGTGTGAGGTGTCGAACAAAGACTGCTCGGGCGCCTTCGGCACTACCAATAATTAATTTCTGGCGATTTGGGGGTTATCGCTATTGCCCAGACACTGCTGCGTACTGGGAATATTAGTACCGCGGTACCGCATGAGTATATTCAACACGCACGCCTTAAAAATAGTGTTATATAGTGTTCAACACAGGTCAAATGGAGTTCCAGCGAAATAAAATGCATTCCGGGTATATATCGTATATACCCGGGATACGTATGTTTCATCCCCGGAGGGTGTTTACGAAATTCCCCTGATCGTTGACGTTGCTACGCGTATTTCTTTTTTCAAAAGGCTTTTCCCCCCATAATTACGTGTAATTTATTTTTCGGCTTTGACGGTTTGTACATCACTGATGTGGCGTTGATGCCCTTCCGATAAAAAATCGGCTGTCCCTCCGTGAAGGAGTTGAGGTCAAGGAGCCCGGTCACTATTTTTTTTTCTTTTTTCCAGTCCCAACACCTTAAGCTGCCTTTACCGTGTAGCACGCGTCATATCCTCACAAAAATATAGTAGTTTGACAAGGAAGGAAAGTGCGACTGATGAACGATCGCATGACCTATACAGGGCTCTGGGTTTGCTGACTAATCGTCGCCAGCTAGGCTTTCGGTTGGCTGGGCATCTACTTTTGTTCGTTTTGCGGCGGTGCCAAATGCCCAACTATTTTACTTGTTCGGGTTTCTTTGCTTGTAGGGAAGGCTTGCTTGTTGTGGGACGCATATTTCCTGGCCTAGGTAATATAGAATGTCATATAATGTGGTACCTGCTAGGCCACAAATTCGACCACCCAATCTAGGTCGAACTCACAGCTGACGCGTAGTGTTTTGAAGTGTTTTCATGACCAAGACTACGACAGGGATAGGGGGGAGGGGGGCAGGGCTTTTAATGTACCTCTATTATGCCGCTCAGGGCAACTCTCGCAGCTGAAGCTACTGTCAATTATCCTATATGCACCCCCCCCCCCCCCCCCCCCCCCCCCACGATATATGCTCCCGTCAGAATAGAACCGTTTGTTTATGCTTCGCCATAAAAGGTTCAAGACCGCCGCTCGCGTTCGCGGCATTAAACCTGTAGCGAAGTTCGGGTTTCCTACCCCCTCCTACGGTTGCCCGGGATGCGTTGAATGCTATTGCGGCGATATTGAGGGACGTTGTCGTCCAGAAGCATTTCAGTTTTTTTGTTTGAAATAATTGCGACGGTTTGGGGCTATACAAGACGGAGCGCCCCGTCATTTCAGAAAAGAGGAAAAAATCATCCAAAACAAAGTGCTACCCCGATGAAGAATAATCCCACGGCCTAGTAGATATACAGCGAAACGTATGACAAGCAAAAAAGATCAAAATTTTGACGGATTTTGGGTTAAGGAGCACCCCGTCATTTCAGAAAAAAAAAAAAAAGGCCAAAAGAATCCTACAATGGTACGACGGAACGCAATCAGAAGCTAACAGGGTTTGGCGAATAGTACCAGGGCAAGGGGGATATATCAGGGCTTGTCATCGGGCATGACTCAACCCGTGGGTCGGGTCCAGATGCTTTTCAGAATCTCGAGGGGCCCGAGTCGGGTCGAGGCAGGGGGCTGTTCGAAAATGTCACGGATCGAGTCGGGTCGGGTCAGGAGGGTGTTCGAAATGGGTGAGTATCAGCAGTCGGCGATTCGATCAGATCCGTGACAAAAGCCCTGAAATATTTTCGGCGAAGAAATGGTATTCCTAACTGTATCACGATCATCGTACGGTAGCGCGCGTCTAATACCAATACAGTGGGTACCCCGATTTAAGAGCCCCCATGAGGATAAGAGCATTTGGGAGCTACGCGGTCGAATCGGCATATCCCGCCTATGCTAAAAAGCTATATGTTGCCCGCTACAGATAAGAGCAATGCCTAGTTTAAGAGCGCTTGCTTTTGGCTTGTCACGGGGCGCTCTTAAATCGGAGTACCCACCGTTATTGTCAAAACACCCACGGTACTGAAACGATTTTGGGACAGTAGGTAGCACATTGGTTGCGAAGCTCTGCCGTCGCCCCGGTTACCTAGACTACTGGTGTCGAGTTCGATTCCCACCGTGGTGAGACTGTTTTTTTTTGCAAAAATGTCAAAAAGAGGATCGGCTGATGAGAGCGCCTAGCAGCATGGGTAGGTACAATTCGACGCGAGTCGACGAGGGAAGAAAATGCTGAAGTCTTCTCGCGATAAAAATGATGGCACGTACCGTAGTGGAGAGGACGGAGGAGGGCCCGCTATGTGACCCTGGACCTGATTTACTACTAGGAGGGAGCGCGAGAGCAGTGCGAGGATAATAAATGGGGCCACGAAAAAATACACATATACATACACATACATGCAGTTTGACCAAGAACTAGCCACAGCAGTGCCCCGATCGAAGATAACACGTCGGCAGTAGCAGCCTTTCGCCTCCCCCCCCCCCCCCCCCCCCGACCATATCGAGGGTCTATGGTCATACGGCCGACGGCCATGCACAAACTGCGTACACCCCCCCCCCGATGTCCCCATGCAATGACGACGCGCGCTCGCCCCCCCCCCCCCCGCCCATCGACGCCGCCCCCCTCCCTGCTGCCGATCGCTCTTTACAGGGCGAAGTCGGCCCCGTTATCAGCAAGGAGTCACGCGACCATATTGTAGACTGCATCGGCAGGGAAGAATCCGCGGGATGTGACGTGGTCGTGGATGGAAGGCCTTGGGCTAAGAGGGACGCGGGGACGTGGGTGGGTCCAACCATCGTCGTGAAACCGAAAGGGGCCGGTGGGTGCGGCAAGGAGAAGAAGGCGGAGGAAGTATTCGGGCCGGTCCTGATGGTTGTCAAGGTGCGTTTGGGGGGGGGTTAGCTATGGCCTGCAATAAGTATTTGTGGTTGCTGAGTTTTTGTCGTTTGTGAGTACTGACGGTTGTCGAGTGTTTAATCGTTGTTGAGTAATAGTCGTTTTCAGGTGCTTTTGGTGGTCAAGTATTGATCGTTGCCGAGTATTAGTCTTTGCCATGTATCAATCGTTGTCGAGCATCAATCGTTGTCTATTAATAGTAGCAATCGTTGTCGAGTATTCATCGCTCTTAGGTATCTGGTATTTTTTGTCGTCAAGTCTTGAATCGGTGCCATGCATGAATCGTTGTTGATTATTGATCGTTGCCGAGTATGAATCGTTGTCAAGTGTGATTATGGTCAAGTGTTAATCGCTGTAAACTATTAGCGATCGTCAAGTATCAATCGTTGTCGAGTATTAGTCGCTGTCGAGTCGTATTCGCTGCCGAGTATAAATCTTTGTCAGGTATTTGTTACTGTCAAGTATGAATCGTTGCCGAATATTAGTCGTTCTCAACTGTCAACATTTGTCGGGTAATGATCGTTTGGCAAGTATTTATCGCTGTCCAGTATTAGTCACTGCCACCAAGTATCCATCGATGTCTTCAGGTGTTCACCATAGTCATCAAGTATACACGGCTGTCACGTATTAATCGTTGTCTAAACATCCTGATATTTTGTCGTTGTCGAGTCTAGAATCGTCTTGTCAAGTATTATGAGTCCTTGTCATCAAGCGGGACTCGGGTTCAACGACCGTCGTTGTTCAGACGTCTCCCCCTACACACGCCACGGCCGACGCGCACCTATTGATAGCTGAGGCCTCTCACTCAACGTGTTCAGCAACCTATCCATAACCTTACGGGGACAAACACGCTAATGTCTTGATCATGGTTTGCTGCAGGGGTAATTATTGTCCGTTGTTACCAGATTATATTTGGACCAATGAAAAACGTACTTAAAAACCGAGCGGCCGGTGTATTACGCAGCTTGCGAAGATGGGTACCGACTCTGAATTTGTCGAACTCACAGCTGACGTTGTTAGAACAGTTTACAGTATATAATAAATAGTAGTGCTATAGTCTATGCCGGATGAAATTTTTTACCAGGTACGACCTAGGTATATACAACGAAGAGTGCCAAACAGGAATATGGAGAATTCTGGCGATTTTAGGCGAAGGAGCCCCGTCATTCAGGTTTTTGATTTTTCAGCCAGAAAACGCGATACGTCTACCGTGACACGCGTCTCCTCGTGCCGCGCTCGTTGTGTTCGTGCTGTGCCGTACCGTTTCGCAAAATCGTGCTCCAACAGTGTCAGTATGTTATCAATGGTTGAGACACATACTCCAACAGTGTCAGTGTGTTATCGATGGTTGAGACACATGATCTAACAGTATGTTTCAAATGGTTGAGACAAATTACTCCAACAGCAGTTGTCAGTATGCTATCAATGGTTGAGACACAAGGCCAAGGTAGAGGTGAACTTTTTTTGTGTTTGTTTCTGGAACTCCTCTGCGTGTGATACTTTTCGTTTACGAAAAGTAACGAAACCTGTAAGACGAACCTCAGCTTGGGATCGAGGGTTTGGTTTGATTCCCACAGTTGCAAGCTGAGCGAGGCACAGCAGTACAGGACACTAAACAGAAACGAAAAAAGGAAACTGATGTATTTGATCAATTACTGACCGAGCCTTGGGTTTCTTACTCCAGGCTTTATGGCAGAGGGTGCCTTCTACGTTCATTTCAGCATAGCAACGGCTCCCGGGTTAGTTGTATTCTTGGATTAACCCATGTACAGCGACAAGTCAAAGCATAAACGCGTGAGGTTTGGTCATTACGCGAGCATGCATACAGCGTACGGCAGTGCAAGCTGTGCGTGTGTACTACAGGAATTTTCATTGGAGTTCGCCTGGAAAATGAAAAAATGGTCTCTCTTTCCGACGATTTTGGGTTAAGTAGGGTTCCGTCATTCAGAAACCATTTCAGCCAAATAAAGGTATACCTTAATACCTCTAACGTAGCAGGCGTTACTACACTAGTGCTACTACTCATGCATTCAATTTCGCCACCCTCCCTACAGTAGGGGTCTGTCAGTAAGGTGTCGGTGGTGTGCGAGAGGCAATGTAACCGCCTTCTAGGGAGAAGCCGCCGTATTCACACCAGGTTGGAAGTGCGATTCCCCGGTCGCGCCAAGCGGTTTCGACCGCATTATATCGGGATGCCGCCCTTCTCAGACCGCACTATTGGGGAACCCCTACTACTGTAGACTGAGCAATAAACTCGTCTGAGCTGGTCGGTATTGCTTGCCGTGTTACTTACGCGGTGGCTAATTATTTTTACTTGAGGTTTTACAAAAAAAAAATTCAACTTGAGACCCCCCCCCCCCCCCGGGATCAAGCTGACCACATCCCGAACGGGAACCTTGTTTATATATATATACTTGGATTTTTTAAGAAGCTTCGAAGTATCTAAGAAAGGCAGGGATTCCCCCATCAGGGCAGGTTTATTTGCCCATGGTTGATTTATCCGCCTGCCTTTCTTATTAACGTGTTCGGGGTATCCTGTACTGTGCTCCACATCGCGCGTTTTCTTTTTGTGGCCGTGTTAGGTGGACACGTGGCAAGAGGCCCTGGCTGTCGAAAACGCCTCCCCGTATGGAAACGCCGCTTCCGTCTACACCACCTCCGGCCCAGCGGCTGACTTCTTCCAGACTCGCTTCCGCGCGGGTATGATAGGTGGGTGGGAAGAGGTAGCACACTGGAATAGGCTTGGAAAGGGGGAAGTTGCTTGTGGCGTTGGCTCATGTGCTAAGACAGCGGCAGGACACGATGCATGCTATTATTAGTACGATAGGTGTGCACCGAGTTTCCAGAGGCTCCTTCCTCACCTGCTCTATACTTCTTTTTTCAAGTAGTTTTTACCCCAAACCGCGGGTAAAGTGCTAAAGCTGTTCGTCTTGTTTTTACTCCCATTCGCGGCGGTGTTCGAGTTTCAATTTATTCGCTGGCGTCATTGTTGGCATACGTATTATCGAAATGTGAAAATGGTCCCACACCATTTCCAGTTGGTTTTTGTACAAAACGTGGGTACGGGGGATCAACTGATGTTTTATTTCCCCTGCTTATTTTTCTCCTTCACGGCGGTGGTTTATAATTTGTATGCAGGCGTGAATGTTGGTATACCGGTGCCGCGCGAGCCGTTCGCCTTCGGCGGGCTGTCGGGCAGCCTGAGCAAGTACGGCGACTTCGATGTGACAGCGGAGGGTGCGCTGGACTTTTTCACCAACCGCAGAAAGGTGGGAGTTTGGGTCTTGTGTTTGTCTGTTTTTTGGTCTTGTCTTGTCTTGTCTTGTCTTGTCTTGTCTTGTCTTGTCTTGTCTTGTCTTGTCTTGTCTTGTCTTGTCTTGTCTTGTCTTGTCTTGTCTTGTCTTGTCTTGTCTTGTCTTGTCTTGTCTTGTCTTGTCTTGTCTTGGGGTGGAATACTGTTGTAGCAGGAAAAGTGTCAAGGCCTCCGTCGATATTTAGTGGCCCATCGAGTGGCTCGAGCATACCCCAAACGTCATGTAGCCTTGTAACATACTCCCGTTGTCCATAATTATGCTTGACGCCTGGCTATCCATTGCTCCCTTGCCCCCTGCTCGCACGCGCGCACGCGATGTGATACTTATCGTGCAGATCACGACGAAGTGGGCGATGCCGGCAGAGGCTATGATGACGGCCGCGACAGGGGGGGGGAAGTCGGACGCCGCTAACTTTGTGGGGCAGATGTAAACGATCTGTTACTTATGTGTGTGTCGTTAGACGTGCGTCATAGCCATAGCCACTGAACTATCGTAGCAGTCAGCGCTGACGGTTAGCCCGGTGGTTGTGTTGTTCGTCTACTGACTGCTATCATAGCTCAGCGGATATAACGCACAAGGTACACGTATTGGCGGCACAACCTCGGGTTCGAATCCTCTCCTAATACGTGTTTGTATTTTTTCGTATGCGGCCTTTGTGTGTGGAGAACGGGAACCTGCCGGAAAACGTTGTCGATACGCACCCTAGGGCGTGCACGAACGACGCATACTTTTGGAGTTCACACTATTGGAAGGAGCGCAGGGGAAGGGGGGAGAGGAGGGGTGTACTCATTTCATGCATAGCCGTAGAGTTAACACCACAGGCCCTCCTCGTGTCTCTACAATGCTGGGACAGAGGACGCAGGGTTTTTACCGACCAGGCAGACATCGCGTGCACCAAGCTCGAAGCGCCGTGAGGTGTTCGTCGAATCGCATGGAAAGTGGCCTACATCCAGCTAAGAACCGCTTGTGAGGCGGAGTTCCCCTCCTTGTGGATGCTTTCTGGCAGCTGGATGACAGTTTCGAATGAATTTGTTTGTTTCCTGGTGCGGGGCATAGCAAAGGTTGTCTAGGCAAGAAGTGTCAAGTTGTCTACGTCCCTAGACTACGTACGTAGCTCGATCGAGTGGAGGAGGAGGTTAGCGCTGCGGCGTCATGCTAGTATTTAATAGTATTTTTCTAGTATACAGATATTAAGTGGTACTGTAAGTTCATACAGGTACTCGTGACGGGAATTTTGTTTTCGCAGCAGTAGTAAGTAGCGTGATATCGCTTCAAGGCGGGGTTGGGCTAGATGCAGTCGTGTTCGGCCGGGCTCCGCACCGGCGGGGTCGGACATTCTTTGCCCTCGGGCGAACAGCAGTGCACTACGTGTAGAGCCGTCTTTCACAAGAATAGAAGACACTGGTCTCGCAGTGACACAAGCACGACCCATTGCCGGTGGGTTTTTCATAATACGACAACACATCTGTCTGTCTGTCTGTCTGTCTGTCTGTCTGTCTGTCTGTCTGTCTGTCTGTCTGTCTGTCTGTCTGTCTGTCTGTCTGTCTGTCTGTCTGTCTGTCTGTCTGTCTGTCTGTCTGTCTGTCTGTCTGTCTGTCTGTCTGTGTCTGTCTGTCTGTCTGTCTGTCTGTCTGTCTGTCTGTCTGTCTGTCTGTCTGTCTGTCTGTCTGTCTGTCTGTCTGTCTGTCTGTCTGTCTGTCTGTCTGTCTGTCTGTCTGTCTGTCTGTCTGTCTGTCTGTCTGTCTGTCTGTCTGTCTGTCTGTCTGTCTGTCTGTCTGTCTGTCTGTCTGTCTGTCTGTCTGTCTGTCTGTCTGTCTGTCTGTCTGTCTGTCTGTCTGTCTGTCTGTCTGTCTGTCTGTCTGTCTGTCTGTCTGTCTGTCTGTCTGTCTGTCTGTCTGTCTGTCTGTCTGTCTGTCTGTCTGTCTGTCTGTCTGTCTGTCTGTCTGTCTGTCTGTCTGTCTGTCTGTCTGTCTGTCTCTCTGTCTGTCTGTCTGTCTGTCTGTCTGTCTGTCTCTCTGTCTGTCTGTCTGTCTGTCTGTCTGTCTGTCTGTCCCCTTATATCTGTCTGTCTGTCTGTCTGTCTGTCTGTCTGTCTGTCTGTCTGTCTGTCTGTCTGTCTGTCTGTCTGTCTGTCTGTCTGTCCCCTTATGGTCTCGCCACTCAGGGCGTTCCAGCCCCGTGTAGCGGTAAGGATAGCGAAGGTGGATGGCACAGCCAGCAGAACACCGGGTCCCGCGCCTCGCCATGGCGTGGCCGTGGCATGCTGAGTATTTCCAACAACCCCGAGGCAGCCCTGACAGCCATGAAGACAGCCTTGCCGCTAAAGTATACATTTGGATTACGATCCCGGCCGTTGATTGGCGTATCAAAAGCCTGCCAAACTCCGCTGGCTCTTTTCTTGAAGGTTGGTGGCAACTTAGGAATAGTCAAGTCATAGATTGAGCCATCGAGCTCCCGCCGCAGACGGGGAGGGTAGGGTCACATCCTTGGTTCAGGAATCCCTCTACAGCTCTTCAACTCTGACCAACCGGCGATGAAAACGGAGATCCCTGACACCTCCCTGCACGATGTGGAAACCCCGACCCATCGGCTGATTGCTGATTGGCTGTAGTCGTGGAACTATGAGTGTCTGGGTGTCCGGATTAGAAAGCTTCCCATACATCTACAGCCCGGGGACGAAACAGTGATCTCCCGGGTCAATACCGCCCCGCATGATGTGGAAACCCTACCCCTATCGACCGGCTGCTGATTGGTTGGATCTCATAGAGCCAACGCGCTGCGAGTATTTCCCGTCGGGACAGCATAGATATCCTGCCGCATCCAAGGAAATAGGCTCCCATCCTCGGATCAGAAATCTCTCCGTACACTCCATCAGCCCGGAAACGACAACGGTGATCCTCCGGGTTGATCCTGCCCCGCATGGTGTGGAAACTCCACTCCCACGGGTTGATCACTGTTTGACTGGGGCTCATAAAGCCACCGTGCGTCGAGAGTTTCCCCTCGGGACATCACCGAGATGCCGCCACGCCCGGGGAGGATAGGGTTCCATTCCCGGATTATAAATAATTTCCATACATCTGCAACTCCGACAACCCGGGGACAGAGAATGTAATCCCTAGGGTCGGTACCACCCCGCGCACGGTGTGGAAACCCCACCCCCATGGGCTGGTCGCTGATTGGCTTGGGTTCATAAGGCCAGCACGCGGCGAGAGATTTCCCTGGGGACAACGTCGAGATCCCTCCGCACCTCCGGGGGGAGAGGGTCACATCCCCAGTTCAGAAATCTCTCCAGATATTTACAGCTTCAACAGCCCGGGGACTAAAACAGTCATCCCCCGGGTCGATACCGCTATGCGTGTTGTGAAAACCCCACCCCCACGGCTGATCGCTGATTATCGATGTGCCTTAGACCTGCGGCGCACTGGGGACTGCGGAATATTTCTTCTCGCGACAAATAATTCAGTGTGTAGTAGTAGTGGTAGTGTGTCGACTACAATGAATGCGCCAAGCTATCTCGCGCGGCACACCACGACTCGTCCACCGAGTCCCGCAGAGAGCGCGTGCGTGCGCGTGCCGTCGGCCGCGGCGAGTTGGTGCACCGAGTTCATTGCAAGTGCGGCGCACGCTCGTTGAGGATATATCAATGCGCGCAGGCGATGGATACATCCCCGCCTAGTATGCGCGTCGAGACTAGTGGACTATCCCGCACTTGCTCCCCATAATATGCACCACCGACGCATGTGACGGGTCTCGAAGCAAGTATCACGCGCTCGTGCCCACCGCTGCAGTCACCAACTAGAGCTTCCAGAGCTCGCCTCCGCAAAACCCGCGCAACTCAGCGAGCGGTTGGTGCTCGCCGTGCTTAACGACCCTGGGTCGGCGTCGCGGCTGCCCAACAGGCGGCCGACATCGCAGCTGCTCCACCATGCGTGGACCAAACGCGGAACAAGGGGCCAGTGCATTCACGCGGAACCAGCACCGCCATCCCCCCGGGCGTCCCCTTGGCTCTCTGTGTGGGCCATGCTCCCCGTGTCAAGCGCCAGAGCCCGCGACCTACCGCCGGCCACCGCCGAGCTGCCGCCGCCACCATCGCGGAGGACGGCCAGAGATGTCGAATCCGCCGGACGGGAATCATGCCCAGATAAATTGACACGTGTTCGCGAAAACCCGGCACACCTGGAAGCCATTCGCTTTGGCTTTGCCCCTTGGCTACGGACGATCCGGCCAGGGAGGCGATGGAGTCCCGCTTGGAAGACCTGCCTCCGCCGCCACCGATGTCGTGAGCGTGGGTGAGAACCAGCTTAAGAAGCACCCCTCCCAGCCCCCCCCCCCCCGCCGCCCCGACATAACTCGGTCGCGCGCTCGAAGTTGAGGAAGGGCGGCATGTCAAAAGGAGGGTGGCATCACTGCGGGTACATGTTGCCGCCACGCGCGGATGAGCTCGCTATCTCACAAGCGGAGGTCACGTTTCACCATCTCGCACATGCATCACGTCGCGCGCTCCATATTTCGACAATCGACCGTACTTGCCGAATGACGTCTTCTGATTGGCGAGAGTCTTGAAAAGAAAGAAGGTGCTTCACCTCTACCGTGGCATGTATGTGTGTCGCGCGGCTCCTCACTTCCAGCGGGTTCCATGTCTCGACTGAAAACTGACCATTTGAGAACACATGGCAAAACAACGTACCCGATGAATAAAGACCACCATGGCCTCGGCATACAACAACAATGTTTCTGAAACACCAGTTTTCTACAGTGGTACTCCAACATTTGTGGGATCCGAAGGGTGCGGTGGGATCCGAAGGGTGCGGTGGGATCCGAAGGGTGCGCCAGCTAGCGTTTGGTTGCGAAATCAACTGAATTAAATCGACACACAACGCGTATGAAAATGCGTGGAAGTGTGGTCAGCTTAGGCTTTATTTTTCCCCATCCGCCGGAGGATATATACTAAAAAAAGGTACTCCAACAGTATGCCAGTATGTTAATTTGAGGGGGCACTTTTTTGCGGTGATATCCTCACGTTGACTGGGGAGCTTTCCATACTACACCCGGAAAACGTCATTTACTGGCAAACTGAAAGTTACGTTCGAGCCGATGTACAAGCCCGTGGCTCAGGTCCTGCGTATCTCGTAAATGACAATACTGTTGCAAAAAAACAAGAATGTGGGGCATTCCTGGACGATTTTGGGTTAATTGAGCTGCCTCGTCATACAGTGTTCAGAACCTAGTTTTGCCTAGAATGCGTGCCACCTACCCTCTATCAAAGTACGCGTCCGAGATCGGGCAGAGCATGTTCAAAGATTCAAAGATCACAAGCACTTTAACAGAGCCATCAGGCAATGTTTTCCCGATTTTCTTTTTTTTGTCATTTAATTTAACTAGCATGTTTTACTGAGAATAAAGCGAAATAATTATTTTCCGTCTGTGTTCGGGCGCACGAAAAATTACAAACACAACAACGTGTGCGTCACTCCATTCGTACGGATCGAGCAGTGTGGTGTGCGGAATTGCGAGATTGCGTCGATTGGCACATACAACAATTCCGCATGCATGCTACATGATGATACGATGACACTGTCGTAGGGAAAAGGGGTTGCACCTTAGCACTTCAACTTGACACTTTTATAAATAGCCTGCTAGTGGTATCTTTTAAAAATATTCTATATAGGTCAGCGCTCAGTTTTGAGTTCGACAAATTTAGGAACGATGCTCATCTATCTGTATAAGCTGCATGATACACCGGCCTCTCGTTTTGGCACATGTATCATACTTGGGTGTATATGACTCTATTGTTCGTTTGGATTTCGGTCCAGACTCACGTGTTCTTTCCAAAAACATGACCGACCGCATAGCTGGGTTTACACCCGTGCCCTTTGGCGAAGATAGATGCTGGCGACGTGCCATCGCGCCCAGCCGAGCGGCAGCATCGCTGGGCTCATCGCTATGGAGTAGAGAGCCCCGGCCCGCCGACAGCCCGCAATCAACCCCCCTGACACCCGACGCCCCAAACACCTTGCAAAATGCGGTCGAACCGTTATACACTACACCAAAAGGCACAAACAAATGCGGGGTGATAGTTTTTCAACGATGTCATCAAGTCATTTGTCAAAACTACGGGACGGTCCCATGTAACGAATGTGCGTTTCGCAGTGTTTCGGCCGCACACGTCGTACTTCACCAGGTTGTTGTTACATCGGGTTGGTTTGTTGGCTCATTCATTCCTCCCTCCACGCCTACCAAGTCGCTTATCGCCGACACAACTGCTCCTGCCTGGCCGAGACAACATCACCCGCACCACGAACGAAAGCGCTTGACTACCCCCGTCCCGTGATCACGAGCGACAGCCACCAAGGAAATCGCCCGTCGAAATCCAAGCTACGAGGAGGAGAGGAACCATCCTCCGCCTTCGGGTTTAGCAAGCTCGTTGCACGGCAAAGCAGCACACAGTCAACCCGGCATATTTACATCTTTGGCCGAGGGACGGTATCCAAAACGTTGGTCGATAGTAGCAGCAGCAGCTGCGACAACGGCAGCATTTTAATAGCCCGGCATCATCGCCCGAGGTCCGACCGCCCTGGTGGTGACTGCGACAAGCAGCGTACGTCGGCTCGACCGCTTGCGTTTTCATCGGTGGCCATGTCTTCGGTAGCTCAGATGAGGGTAAGCTGCGTTCTCCCCCCTCTGGTTCATCTCGGCACGGTGTCGTCTTCTAAAATTTTTGTTTTGATCTGCTCTCGTAGAAACCACCATTCATCACACACACCTGAACGTACACCCGATAGCCTACGAGTATAGTCTACGGATAGACTAGACTTACAGCTGTTAGATGCTGCTGTTCGTTGTTCATTTCTGCTGGTAGGCAGAGACGCGCGTTGGACTCGGGCACACGCGGGAAAGGAGGCGGAAAGGGGTTCTTGGGCGAGGATGGTGGTACTCGGTATACATGTATGTGTTGTCTGCCTGAAAACGCTTTCGCGTTACGTCGTAGTACATAGTAGGCGGCGTAAATTATAAAATTAGGAAGCACACGACGGGCGAAGTATGCAATGATCTATTGTACGCCTCTACGTACCAAAATATACATACTGAATTGGCTTTGTGTATCGATATAGTACTGATATCCCAGTTTCGACGCGTGCTATAATACGCAAGTAGGTGCTACGCTGTCCATACTTGTAAGCACCAGTTTATAATACTATTAGTGAAAATACGTTCATTATATTTGCGGACAGAGTTGTGAGCACTTTGTTGCTGAGACGTTTTCTGCATGACGGTTTTTTCCTAAAAAAACACAAAATCGTCGCAATTTCATTGATTCTTGTGTTGTAATGATATATTTTCAGGGTATAGTTTAGAATGCCCACGGACGGCATGGGGTTATTCATCGGACTGCCAGCACTTTTCTGCTTCCTCTATAAGGCAAATGAGCTTTTGTGTGAGGTATACTATAGGCACCGAGAAAGCAAGGTATATTTAGCCGCTCGCTTTTGCCAGGTCGCGTAGAACGATGATAGAGGTAGTTGTTACACTTTTGGTCGCAAAGGAAAAAAAAACATTTTCTGACCAAATCGTCAGAACTGTCAGTCTTGGTTGCAACGTGAAATGTGTGTCATTATACCTACAGTCAAATAGGCCGTGGGTTTTTGTCATCGGGTTGCGCTTCTGTTTGCTGAAAACGACTTTTGTTTGTGTGAGATAATACAGTTCCTCACGTCAAAAAGAAATCCCACAAAGAAAAGGAGTGCCTCCTTTACCGTAGCATGTATCCTGGACCAGAGGATGGGTTTGACCCGCTCAAAAAACGACAGCCCCCCTGCTCGGGGTGACACGTCTGCCGCATGTAGCCTTGATGTGCAGGCGCTTTGTAGGGGTCGACGTTTACACCTTGGCTGGAGCTTGTTCGCCAGGAAACGTGCATGCAATTATATAAAAGGAGTTCATGAATTCACTATGTCTTCCTTTCACCGCTAAATCTCCAACACCCCCACCGCGTTTCGGAATTAATCGCTTCGAGTTTGGGGGGAATTTTGTTGTCTAGCATAAATGTACAGGGTTGCATAATTCTGTAGAGCAAAATGATCAAGGTGTTTATCGCAAAGCCTCGTGTTGTTGTCTGGAGCCTTAAGGACCATGCTCCTCCCCCCTCCTCTCCCCTCCACACACCCCCGCCCCCGTCCTCCGACTCGCCCCTCTCGTCTTCTCCCCACTTTCCCTCCCCCCTGCCTGCCTCTCCTCACCCTCCCCCTCTCCCTCCCTCCCCACCCTTCCGTCCCGGTTTCCGTCTCCGCCCCCCCGCGGTCTCACGTTACGTTTTTCGTTCTTTTCTTACAAGCAGACAAGATACAACCAACAGAGGAAATCGCTCTATCACATACCCTCATCATGCGATCTCTTCGATCACCAGCAAGTTTCGGCAAGGTCTGCGCCACGCAACAACAGCCACCCCGGTCTTAAATCGGGTAAGCAGTGCAACCGCTTCGGAAACAACTGGGCCGATGGCCTAGCCGAAGCATGGGAAGATATGGTCAAACAATGCGGCAAGGTGGCTACCGCTTGGCGGGAGGCGTTCGCTGAGTGTGGGGGGGGAGGGGCACGTACAAAACCCGGCGATGGTCAGGATGACGATAAAGATGACTGCCAGTACGAGCATGTCATCGCGGGGGGAGTGAAGCACCGGGTACGGTGCGGAAAATCCATGACCGAGGATGACTGGGCGGCGCTAGAGGCCCGCCCTCAGACGGGGAAGCGGGGGAAGCGTGTGGCTTTCAAAGTGGTAGAACATTGCGATGTGAGTTTTTGTTTTGACGTCCCTCGCTATATCTGTATGTTGTGCAGAAGCTAATACTGCCCAACTCATGATTACATATTATCGCTTTGGTGTTTTTGTCTTCCGACATGGTTACTTCGACACTGTACACATGCATAGTGCGCAACTCTTTTCGATACAGAGACACAGGTCTGTTACGATAGAGCTAGCACTTTTTGGCTAAGAAAACGTATCATGTAATTGCCGGGTGGGATTAACCCCAAAATGGCAAATAAAATAAAATCGTATTGTGTGTGTAAAGTATAGTAGAGGTTTGACCTCCCCAAGGAGTGAGGAAGGGGAATCTGCAGACAGAAGTGCTGCACATGCACATCTACACCGTAGTAGTGCTCACGTGCGTCTATCTATGCCGAACCTTTCACATATATATGTGTTTAATCGATGTTCTAAAGCCTCTTCAATTACTTAAATTGCTTTGTCTATCCTTTCGTCGTTATTACACCCTTCTTGTGCCGTCAATCAATTGGGTTTTGTTTTTTCGGAAAGTATGTGCGTATGAATGAAGCTAACAGACGGGCGGATTGCCCCCCATTAACAGTGAAAAGCCTCCCTCCCTAGTAATAATTGTAATGGTTAACCTACCTGGTGCTACGGGAATAAAGGTTCACCGTGCTGTGTTTTCTGAGGCCCCTCTCATCGACGAAACTCTATGCCTCACCAAAAAACACACAAAACTGTTTTCGAGTAAACGGAAGGTAGGTGTGCACAATTCGATTCCCTCGCCTCCCTCATCAACACATCATCATGACAGGAAATGCTCAATACCCGATGGTGCTTTAGCCGACGCCTTCCCATCCACCCCCCCCCCGCCCGTCAAACGCCCGATTAATCAGGTTCGCTTTGTGCCGACGAATTTCGAATTGTACAAAACGGAGGAGCACTGGAAACAGTGCTTTTTCACTAAACAGGACACTCGGGAGGCCCGCCAGGATATCTCTCAGGGATTCGCCGGGATAGAGTGGCAGATTATCCACACCGAAGTACAGGCCGAGACGGAAAACCGCCGAAAAGAAATTCTGCGGCAGCAAAACCACCCTTTCAGGCGGTTTTGTAGGTTCCTCGGGTTCCGGGGCTAAGTTTTCCATCGACACTTCCGGCAGAACACATATATGTTCACGCTCAATATTTTGCAGATCGTATGGATCCCTGCATCTCTCTGATCTGCATGATTTGCACGATCTGCGTGTCCTGTGAGTCATGCGTTGTCGGATGTAGGCCGGATGGTCTGCACGATCTACTTATGGATATTTGCCACATGTTTCCTCCAGCGATTGATCTGTTTTTGCGCATACCATGTACGTACTGTACAACATACCTCAAAGACAGATACAGCATCTAGATGATCTATGTGATATATTGACAGATCGTGATCTGTTGGAAGTGTACAATCCTAGATGCTCTTACGCACGTATGCCAAAATTTAAATGTACACGAGTGAGAGCATTGGTGCCGACGTTTTCGTAAAAAAGAGTTCCGTAACCTCAGCGGGATAACCTTCGAGGAAACAAGATATCAGGGTGCGGTTATATCAAACTTATAAAAAAGCGCGGAAAAATATCGTCAAATTTAGAGTAGAGCATACCCTTCGTGTTCAACAACAGATACAGTACCAGGCAAGGGGTTTTGATTTTTTCGTGGAGGCCGTGTGGTGCGTATGGCGTGGATGACACGTGCATGCGTGCGTGCTCATGTCCGAGGGCTTTGTCTGAGATTAAACGAGGTACTTGCGACACCATATGGTGTATGTGCAGCCCTTTTAGCACTGCATTCCCAATATATGACGACAAAGCAGTTGAGATTGGATTACGAACATTTTACGAGTTGGAAAATTGGCAAACATGTGTTTTGTTTTTGCATTTTTTTCTGTGCTCTTATTGCGACTTTGCGGAAATACTGCGGAGGACATCCGTATACAGATATAATAGTCTAGAGACTATATACGGAATGAATGTTCAGAACCTGGACTTGTTAATCTGATGATGCATCATAGTTATTTCAGGTATTTTTGTGCTCCTGTAACGTAGTCGGGGGACTTCCTGGCTTTGTCTGTGTCGTCAGGTCTGTAGCTACCACGTACAGATGCAATGTATAGCGTGTGTTAAGCACTCGGTTTGCGCCGATTTTTACGAAGTAATTGGAGGATAGTGACATGATTTAACTGGCACCTGTACGTATTGATCCGATGACGCCGGTATTAATCGCCGGTATTGCAGACGGTTGTGCTCCCGTAACGCGTGTGCGCCCAGCTGGCTTCTCTTTGTCCTACTTCAATTTGTTTATATCTGGATTATGACTGGCGTTCTTAAGCTTTGTTTTTGCCCGATTTTGCGACAAATAGTGTCCAGGATGTACAGGGTACTGTACGTATTGATTTCATGATATAATATAATCTCTGCAGTAAGCTGTTGGCATGCTCCTAAGTGCCTACTTGATACATTTATGTCGAGCAAGCTGCATGATTAAATGTGGCGTGCCTCACTCCTCTTTTTTGCCAGGCGGAAACCGGCATGCCCTATCGGCCTTGTCATAAGTATGATGTGTATCGCATGTATCGTACCGTACGCCAAAGAAGATGCCGATATGATAATTTGTTGCTTTTCCTTCGTTATTTGGCCATCATTGACCACGAATGCATATGTTTCGAGGTGTTACACATACATAACATGTATACTGCTGCTCACGTGTGGCAGTAATGATAAAGCCAAGAGGAGAGGCGTAGTCAGTAGGCTCGAGAAGACAATGAGGAGGACAAATAGAGCCACAGGTAACGATACATTACGCGGAACGCGATAGATGGGAGCCCGTTTTCGCCGTCACGTGGGTGGCTCCGTCCACGAAAGACTTCCAAGTCTGCAGGGCAGTCGCCAAGGTTCGCGGGAGGACGACATCGAGGTAGGCGACCTGGCCAGCGCAGGACGTCGCCATCTCAGTGCACGTACGGCCAAAATGCTTCAAGAGTGGCTGCCAACCTACGAATCCATAGACACTCAATAGCTGGCCCGAAAGAGCCCCGCCTCGACTTGCCCGGCCCACTTGGGAAGGTCAGCCGGAGTCAGCGCCGCATCCGCCGGTGGCGCCTCGAAAGAGGTCTCGAAGCCCGCGAACGCTGCGTCGTGCCCGTGCGTGCAGAGCAGCATCCGAATGGGCATCAGCGCCGGCGGCGGCCCAAGACGCGGCACCCGGCGAATCATCCATCGGCAAGTAGGCGGCACTAAAATATCACAGCAGCAGTCACCACAACGAAGCATAGCAGCAGCAGTACCGAACGCAGACAGAGCGGAGCTCCCCGGAAACCAAGACTCGTTAACCCGAACGACAAGGAGGCAAAAATCAACAAGCAAGTACTCGAAGTGAGTTTTCTCAGTTTGCCTCGAGTATCAGGTTTTGCGTGAGAGATAAAGCTCTAGTCTAGTCTACAAGGTATTAGATTGTCATAAACAAAAAAAGAGTTTCACCTCTACACCGCAGCATGTGTGCGTCGCGGCTTCTCTCATAATTTAGCGGGTTCCATAGCCTGTGTCGACAAAAACTGACAATAACAACATAAGAACAAACGAAATCGGCTAGATGGATGAAAACCACCATTCATGGCCTAGGCATGCAACAGCATGGTTGACACACGCTAGGGTAGAGTTGCACTGGCTCTTTGTAGAGAGTGACTGCTTGATTGAGGAGCTGCATACCCCGCCCGCAAAATGATGTTGAGCACGCCGAAAGCAAGTGCAATCCGAGGAACGAACCCGAGTCCCAGTTATGTACATTTTGGCATAATCAAGGATGGATGGGGCATTTCAACGATCTTGGGTTGAAGAGCCTCGTCATTCAGAAAACGTTCTGGACAAAAAGATGTAGTCTAGTCTAGTCTATACCTTAGTCTAATACCCCAGCCATCATAGAAGTTCATCATCCGATGAAGAAGTGGCCTGTTATCCTCCAGGTACGAAACAATCACGTTGCAAAAACACAACAATAATGGGGCATTCCTGATAAACGATTTAGGATATTTGTAGTGCGAGAACGACTCCACGGGATATTTGGGTTGCTTACTACATGGAAAGGCGGTTTACTAGGATACGAAATACGAAACCGTCAGTACAGTGGCAGCGTCCACTGCTGTGCTGGGAGATATTGATTTACTCTGTTTGTGCCTACCCCAACCTCTGCTCAGCGCTAGCTACTGCATGATCTACTGCCGCAGCGCTGACAAGTTTTCCGACAGGTCATGAGCCAACGTGGTAGTGTTGATCCAGAGTCAAGCATGTTCCCCGCCTTCCCGAACAAGAAAATTCTCCGGTCAACGGGGAATCCAACCAGTACCATGACTGGATGACATTGCAGCGATCGCTTATGTACGAGGACGGCCTAGGCAAAGTTATATCAGGCCTAGAGATCGCCCCAGCAGCACCGGAGGAGGATGACGCTCAGATGCAGAGGGCGCAGTACGGTAAGGAATGTCGCCGCTTCGAAGAAAAGAACGGTAAGCTGTTCACTTGAACGCCCCTACAGTAGCTGCGGCTGATTGCCGTGAAGGGTGTCCTAGTTGTTGCCGCCCAAGTCATACAAGCGTACGCCCCGGCAGGAACGGAGTTCGCCGACGGTCGTGGTGCTGTTATGGCACTTGAGGCAAAACACCGGCTCGATTGTGAGTCGCGAATGCAACAGCTGCACGATCAGCTAGTAAACTTGCAGGTCACCGAGGCCGAAGAATAGGACGCTGCCCGAGTGATCCAGGAGTTGCGCCGTACTTGTGTCGAGCTGAGAGCTTTCGGTGATATAGTATTTCCAGCATATGAAAAGTTCGTGCATTTTTCAGGGCCCTCCCCGATGGCAGATAGGAATCATTGCAGACAGTATTAATAGTGCTACTTTGTAAAAAGAAGCGTGATGGCAGTGCCTTAATTTTGGAAGGCATACCAGCAGCTCTTTCAACCTCTTGCCATGCAATGCAAATTGGCGACAAAATTACTGCTGCAGAAGAAAAGGCGGGACAAGACGAACGCGATGCAAGAGGGCAGTCGCGAGCGTGCGCTGAACACGGCAGCGTACGACGGATCTCGCAACCTCTTCCGTAGAAACAACGGTCGAGATGTAAGACAACATCGCGGAAATGGTACGAGTATTACCAACAGCCCCGCGAGAGGTAACAACAATATCGGCGGTTACACGTCGAGGAACACGAACGACAACTTGTCTGAGGAAAGCAGTCCAAGTAGACGTGCAGGCCGAGGAGGACGACGGCGTAGTAGTCGCAATGACTGATAGAACCGCCACGGCAGATTCATTTACAGATTGGAACTCCACTGAGCACGGCTGGCATGGCTGCTTTCTTCTCCTATCGCACCAAGAAAAAAAGTGACGAGACGTACCATGTTTAATGCTGCACAGGCCAGTTGCCAACGGGAAAATATTAATCATTCGTGGTGCACACAAGTTCAGGCAAAAACGCGAAAAGCCGATATAGAGAGCTTTGGGTTTGTTCACGACGGGAACAATCGTTGACTAGCTTCCGGCGACGTGCCGGTGCAAGATGCACCCGAGATATCGAATGAACGCGCTGACTGCCGTAGGTGAACAGCAGGTATTGATAGTGCAGGAATACATAGAGACCGCTCCTGCCTCCGCAGCACCGCTGGAGAGTGGAGGCGACAAGCTCACAGGTGACACCATCATAATCGACACAGCATCATCACACGATTCATAATCTGTCTGTGATACGTATCTTACTGAACGGGCAGGATCAATCACGCGATAACATATTATCCCACACAGCGGTGGGCATGGACTCGTGCCACCGAAATATCGATCCCTCTCGCCCTCGCGCTTTGAACCAGCAAGCGAAGGAGCTTACACCGATATTATTGACAGCTCCGTAGCCGGAAAGCCGAGTGGAATCGGATATACACCAGCTTAGCTGCGAACGGACCATTGATGGGCGGTGTACCACGGATACGCGGATCTTGCCGCATATAAGGGAACTACTCGAAACGGTCGTGCCGCCACATTTATTATGACTACCAGGACGATGTCAGCAACGCGTGGAATTGCTAGCACATGCCCGACGGATTCGCCTGCTGAAGGGAGAACCATGAGGATGGTGGAGGAACCAGTTTTGTCAACAGGGGACACTGCAGAAGAAACAAGTTTTTCAACAGGGGGTACTTCAGAATAACCCTGATTGTCGGCAGAGGACACTACACAATATTCAGGTCTGCGACAGAATCCCTTCTTATCTTAAACCAAGCCGGGATTCCATGCAAGTGTATTGTTGATGATGTTATTTTATGTTTCAAGATCGAAATGGATTCCTGATACGGAGTCGGTATGAAGAAGTTGTTGAGGGAACATGTTAGGATATTTGTCGTGCATGAACGACTCAATAGGATACTCGGTTTTTATACTACATGGATAGGCGGTTTAGGAGGATAAAAAACCGTCAGTGCAGGCGGTGCAATAGTCAATATGATCGTCTTATTGGGGGAAACCGCCTTATTCATTGCCGGGTTGTGAATGCAACCCCCCAGTCGGGCCAAGCGTTTCAGACCACCTTATACTGGGATACCGCCTTACTCAGACCGCCTTATTGAGGAACCCTCTGTTGGCGCAGCGTACGAAACCTTTTGATGACGGTGCATATCGTGAAACCGAAAAGTGCAGAGAAAAATCAGGATAATACCTAGCCTCTCTTGCCCAATCGCGTGGTGCGGTAGAGGAGGCATTTTTTTATTTTTGGCGCGAAATCCATGTTTTGACAAATGACGGGGCACCTCAACCCAAAGGCACCATCGGAATAATGTCAGTCTTGGTTCGCAATGCGAAGAATCGTGTTTCTTATACCCCATAATCGGCGAGGGGTTTGATCATCGGGTTCAACTGCCAGCTTTAGGGAAAATTAGTTATTTCAGGTGACATGCATGGAGCTGCCCATGTCAGATACAAACCTCGAAAACAACGGTTGGTTGCATCCTCTTCACCGCAACATGTATCCTGGACCAGAGACCGGCTTTGACCCGCTCAAAAACCAACAGCCCCCGTGGTCAAAGTGACCCCCCTACCGAACGTAGCCTTGATCTGCAGGCGATTTGTCGGGGTCGACTACGTCTTGGCTAGAACTTGTCCCCAGACACATGGATGCAATTCTTTAAGGGGGGTTTCATTTATGCGCTGCCTGTCTTTTGCTGCTGACGGCTTTTCCAACACCCGAACCACCTTTCGGACGTAATCGCCCCGAGTTCGAGGGGTATTTTTCTGTGTAGCATAAAATACCGCGTTGTGTAATTCTGTAAGGTAAAGTGATCAAGGCGCTTCTCGACACATCTCGTGTTTTTGTCGGAAACCTTCAGGGCCATGCTCACCCCCTCTAGCCCTCCCCCTCCCCCCCCTCTCCATCCCCCCTCGCCCCTCCTTCAGTCTCCGCCTACGTCTCCGTCTCCCCTCCCCACCCCCCCCCCACCCTGTGTCTCCGTCTCCGTCTTCCCCCTCTGCCGCCCCCCTCGTTTTTCCCTCTCCCGTCGTCCTCTCGGAGCCATCGACATTGTTTTCGCCGCCATGGGTAGACTTGCTGCGTTGCGAGGACCTTTCAGAAGGGTGCTAGTGCTCGTGTATGTCGCATGATCATGGTCTACGGTAAAGCGACTTTCTTTGTTCGTTGTATCTTTTCCGCTTGCGCAAAAAGGACGAAAAATGTAATGTGAGACAGAGAAATGTCACTGCCGTGAGACCACCGGTCTGACGTTACATTTTTCGTCATTTTCCTGCAAACAGCAAATGTACAACGAGCGAAGAAGCTCAATCTACCGTACACCATCACCATGCAACACATATGAACACGAGAACCCTTAGGCAAGGTTCGCATAAATCAGCAAGTACAACCGACGCGGCAAACACTGGGTCAATGGCCTGGCCGACGGGTGGGGACACGTGGTAAAGGAATACGGCAACGTGGCTAGTGCTTGGTTGGGGGGACGCGTTCGCCGACTGTAGGACGGCGTAGAAACCGCGGTGATTGTGGCGATGAAAATAACATAGTGTGGAGCAACGCGAAAAGAGCGGACGGGCCGTAACCGAGAATGACTGGAAGGTGCTAGAGGCCCGCCCTCGCACCGGGAAGCGAGGGAAGCGTGTGACGTTTAAGGGCGTTGCAGATGCTGAGGTAAGTTTATTTTTCATGACCTCTCGCGCTAGACATATGTGCATGTGCTGTGCAAAGCCTACTGTGCGACTCATGATTCAAGATGTTGATACTTTCTTCGCCTGAAGACAAGGTTAACCCGATACTGTACAGATGGCTGTACAGATGCACAGTGCAGATAGCCCATTCCGATATTGAGAAGCCTCCCACGATACTAGGGTACTATTTGTTGTGGTCTATAAATCGCGGTCGTGGTTCTTATACTCCATCAGCCGTGGGCTTTGGTCGTTGGGTTGCACTGTCAGTTTTAGTGAAAATGTGTTTTGATTTTAGATGAGATGCATTGAGCTCCCCATGCCAGCAGACTCAGCAAAAACCAAACATTGCACCTCCTCTACCGCAGCATGTATCCTGCACCAGAGGGTGGTTTTATTCCGCTCAAAACACAACAGCCCCCCTGCTCGAAGTGGCCCCCCGACCGAACGTAGCCTTGATCTGCAGGCGCTTTGTCGGGGTCGACGTTTACGTCTTAGCTAGAGGTCGTTCGGCTGGTAACGTGGACGCAATTCTCTAAAGGGGGTTAATGAATGCACTACGTCTTCCGTGTACTGTTGATTGCTTTTCCAACACCCCAACCGCGTTTCGGAAGTAATCGCTTCGAGTTTGAAGGGAATATTGTTGTTTAGCATGACAATACCGGGTTGACTAATTCTGTAGAGTAAATTGAAAAAAGCCCTTCTCGAAAAACCTCGTGTTTTCGTCCGATAACATCAAGGCCATGCCCCCCTCCACCTCCGGCTCACCCCTCTAGTCCTCCGTCTGCCCCCCCCCCGTCCTGCCCCCTCCCCTCTTCCTCTCTGCGCCAGCGGCTTGGTTTTGGCCGCCGCGGTTTGACTTGATGCGTTGCGATAACCTTGCCGGAGGGTGCTCGTGTTCGTATTCATCGCGTGATGATGGTATATACTGTAGAGCAATTTTCTTTGCTCGTTGCACCTTTCCTCCTTGCAAAAACAAGACAGGCGAGGTAACGTGAGACCGGGTCATAGTATCAATATATTGGAATCATGAGTCCGACAGCAGTAGCTTTTTCACAACATATAGACACCTGGTGTAGCGAGGGAGGTCAAAAAATGAAAACTCACATCACGATCTTCTACCACCTTAAACGACACTCGCTTCCCCCGCTTCCCGGTACGAGGGCGGGCCTCTAGCGCCTCCCAGTCACCCTCGGTAACGGCTCGTCCGCACTTTACCCTGTGCTTTACTCCCCCCGCGATGACATGCTCGTACTTGTCGTCAGCGTCATTCTCATCACCATTCTCAACGGGGTATATTTACGCCCCCCCTCCACCCCACACACATTCTTCGAACGCCTCTCCCCAAGCAGTGGCCGCGTTGCCGCATTCATTTACCATGTGTCTCCATTCGTCGGCCAGGCCATCGGCCCAGTTTGCTCCACCGTGCTTGGACTTGTTAGGTTGCACAAACCTTGCCGATGGTGCTTGTGGTCATATGTGTCGGATGATTATGGTATGCTGTAAATCGATTTTCTCTGCTCGTTGTACCTTTCCTGCTTGCAAAAACAGGACGAAAATTGTAACGTGAAACCGGGGCCCCCGTCTCACGTTCCATTTTTCGTCATTTAGTTGCAAGACGGAAAGGTGCAACGAGCAGGAAAAATCAATTTACCCCATACCATCGTCATCCGAGACATATGAACACGAGCACCTTCGGCAAGGTTTGTGCAACGCAACAAATCCAACCACGGTGGAACAAACTGAGCCGATGGCCTGGCCGACGAGTGAGGAAACGTGGTAAAGGAATGCTGCAACGCGGCTACTGCATGGGGGGAGGCTTTCGTCGACTGGGGGGGGGCGGGAGGGGGGGGCGTAAATATACCCCGTTGAGAATGGGAATGAGTATGACGCTGACTGCAAGTACCAGCTTGTCATCGCGTGGGCGGTGAAGCACCGGGTAAAGTGCGGACGGGCCGTTACTGAAGATGACTGGGCGGCGCTCGAGGTCCTTCCTCGTACCGGTAGACGGATGAAGCGTGTGGCGTCTAAGGTGGTCGAAGATGCTCCTGATGTTTTTCTTTTGTTTTGAACCCTCTCGTTATACCAGGTGTATGTATACATATATACAGTGCACAAGCTAATGCTGTCCCACTTATGATTCCAAGGCATTGATATTTGTTTCGCCTTAAGACATGGTTACCCATACACTGTACACAAGCCCACAGTGCATAACTCGTTCCAATATGGAGACACAGGTCTGGCAGCATTTGTTGCCTAGAAGCTAAACACGTGCGGAAACGGCGAGGAGTCTTCACCAGAGATCGTTGCTTGGTGGTCATCTTTTGTATTTTTTTGCAATATGATCTATCTGTACGCCTACGAGGTAGGCCATAGGTGCATAGGATTTGATAATCGAGTTTTCTCTTTTTTCCTGACAAAATCGGCGTTTTGGGTGTGGTGTGGAGGTCCTTGGACAAGTTGGTGTCCTAGCAAGCAAAACCAATTTGAGCACCTCCACCGCAGATTGTGTCATAATTCAATAGATTTACCATATACTACACCACGACAGAGGTACTGATACTAATGGAATATTTTGGCAGCAACACATACTTTTTCTGATACACGGGGGCTCGTTAGCCCCAAAACGTCGGAAAGTGTCATTAAATTACTCTAAATGTTGCAATATTACATTGACACACCTGCTGGAGGGCACCGTGGGTCGGTTTCATGAGGTTCCGCTTTCTGCACATACATGCTAAAAAAACGTTTTGCGTGTGAGGTATAGAGCTCCTAGAGCGAGCAAGAAGCCCTGAACAACAATACGATAATGGCGCGCATGCACCTAGTCCTGTACACCGGTCCGTAGTAGTGCTCACGTGTTCATGATAATCTTGTCACACATACATGTGCTCAATCGATGTTCTAAACTTTTCCGTCGTCCATCACACTTGTCAAGTGCCGTCAATTTGATTCACTTTTTTTCTTTCAGAAGGTGCACATGGAACTGACAGACGGGCGGATTGCCCCCCACGTACAGAATAGACTCACTTCGAGTAAGAATTTACCTGCCTGGTGCTATAAATACGGTAAAGGTTGACCGTTTCGTCTGAGGCTCCTGCTTACTCGAGGAAACTTTATGCCTCAACAAAACACTTATTACTGATATTGACTAACCGAAGGTTCACCCCAATGCACTCGTCTCCCTCATCAATACATGATCACAGCACATGCTCAATACACGATGATGGTGCTTGACTCGGTGCCGCCCCCCGGCCCCCGCTCTCTTCCCGCCCAACGATCCTACCTCTCCCGCCACCTAACCTACCTCTTCATTCTAACGCCCAATAAATCACGGTCACTTCGTTCCGACGAAAGTTGAGTTGCAGGTCACCGTCGTCCCGCGAGGCAGCCATCCGACCGGGGCTGTTCTCCGCCAATTGGCTCAAGATGGCATCCAAGCAGGCGACCTAGTTAGCGCAGTGTTAAGGAATAAGACGTTTGACCACTTTCAAAAGGCTAGCCAACTGCCTACTCAAACTAAGCTTCGTAACACTCTCCCCCCCTGAAACGGCAGTATACCAGATAGGCCGAATCTACGAGCGGACGTGTCAACATCCAAGCGGTGTCATTTCCTGGGTATTCCGGGGAGAGAATTTTTCAAGTTCGACATCGAGAAAGTCTTAGAGTTTATAGTTGGTGGATGGTGGGATTCAAACCCACGGCCCTAAAACTCGTGTTCTGTCTGTCAACAACGCCATTTGTGAAGGAATTCGAGGATATTAGTCGGTCCGACCACTTGAGGTTAACCGATTGCCTACCTAAACTACTGTAGGCACCTTTTAGCAGCAGACTGTCGCCATCTGGCGCGCGGACAAAACGACTTCAGACATAGCTGCCAACCTGCGAATCGACACTCCAACTGACCCGAAATCCTCCCGCCTAAACTTTTCCAGCCCACTTGGCAAGGTCAGTAGAGGTCAGCGCCGCATCCTCTGCTCGGGCATCGGCGCCGGCGGCACGAGCCGCGGCACCCGGCGAATCATCCATCGTGAAGTAGGCGGCACGCAGAACTCAAACCAGCAGTAACAGCGAACCACAGCAACAGTAACGAACGCAGACAGAGCGAAGCTTTACGAAACCAAGAATCGTCAATCCGAACGACCAGGAGTCATCAATTGACGAGCAACTCAACCGTTTTTTATCACACCTCGAACCTGTGTCTCGTTGGCCCCGAACGCTTCCGTGCTTGCTTCGCTTGGATGTCAGCGACCAAGTAGACCGATCCAAGGTGGCTTTATAGCTCTACCGGTACGAGCACCGGTAACAACCCGCGCGTAAATCCTATTAGTTTACCAACAGGCTGCAGTGTCTTCAAAACCGGTGCCTTCTCAATAATTATACCACGCATGCTGCAATACCATGGAGAGGTGCACCCAATTTTTTTGTTACTCTCGACGAGTGCTACGATAAATAAAGGTGCACTGCTTGTTTTTGGCTATTTGTTTTTTCAACTGACGGGGCTCCTTAATGTCATTTTTGTTTAGCAAAGCATTTCATGATTTCATACCTACAGTAGTAGGCCACAAGTGAGTCTGTGCATCGAGTTGGTTGCACGTTCGGGTTTACTCGGAACACAATTTTTGGGTGAAGTATAGAGCTCTCCAAGACAGCAGAGACATAACAAAAAACCTGGTCTAGTTTGTACCCACTCGCGACCGCGGGCACGGTGGTGTCAGCTCCGAGGACCTCCCCTCGTAGTTTCGAAGTGCGCTTGTCCCCGTGAAAACCTATTTTATGTTAGATGGCACGTGGCGTGTATCAACTCGAACCTGATGTACGCTCGTAGGCTCCTCTTCGGACGACCTGATGAAGACACGGTCTATCTATATGATTTGATCGGTAAACGCAGGCCACGAAAAGGTGAGCCTTTAGAAGGAGAGCTTCAAATAAGGAAAACGGTGATGGTAGGCGCCCCAAAAAGCCGGTGTTGGTTGATTGATTGTCTTTGCCCGGCAGATGTAGAGTGATCACAGTAGAGCAGGCGCGATGCGCTGCTCGTAGCTCAAAAACAAAAAACAAGCTATGACCCTAAGAAAGCAAGACCCCAATGCGAGAACCTACAGGCTTATTGTTTAAAGAACCAGTATATCAGGGTATGTAATCATGGCCTTATTAGCCTACTTGTTTTTCTTTATAAAAAAATCGTATTTCAAATATCTTGCTACTGGCTTCGGGGGGCATATGAAGGCTGTCCCTGTCACTGTGTACGAGTACGTACTACATGTACCAGATATTGGATATGATTGAGCCTGTGAACTACTGTGTATCATATATCCAAAATTCTACTGCTGAGACTTGTGCTTGCTAAATACTTCATGGACAAACTACAACGACTAGACTGCACTTAAATCTGCCTGTCGTGCGAACAACTCGCAATGTATACCAGATGACTGTTAGTGTTTTGCCGGTCGCCAAGGTGGCGTATGCGATTATCCTCGAGCTTGGTATAGGTCAGTTTCGTGAGTTCGAATCCCCCCGAGTGCATACTTGTATCAATTCATGGGACTTTATCTTGTACACAAATTGACTTGCGGAATGCGCGAGAGCGTCAGTTAGCAACACTCGATGAAAAACCGACGAGCAGTGGGATTGCTGAACCCTGTGCGCGATGAAAATCGAAGGCAAGAACCGGGGAGTGTTGGTGATAGCGGCAGTGTGTATCGGCCGAGCTGCTGTTGATCATCTGATTGGATAGTTTGAATATCGAATTGTCAATTATAGTAAGTTGATTCTGGATATTCTGGGAATACTCTTTGTGGTACTTCGGTAGGTTGTACACAAGTACGAGCTATACAATGGACCGTAGGTGTGTGTGTCGGTACATTGGTATGTGGTACATTGGACACTTATCCAGTAGGAAGGTTCAGGCATTGTTGCTGTAGGTCTGACTATCGGGTAGTTGCATAGCGTGATCCTGAGGGTGAGGTTGTGCGCGCCCACGAGCGCCCCCACCCTGCTCACTCCACCTTGCCTACCTGTCTCAGAAGGGCAATTGCTCAATAATATAACATATTTTCCCCAGAAGCCACGAGTTTACCAACACGCTATAGCGTCAAAGGTGTCTAATGCTCCGTCGTCCCCTTGGACTACACTAGACTGCTGTACGAGAGAGGCCTGATCAACCTGTCTCATCATGGCTGAACCGGGGACACCTGCGGGTGGCCGAGTTCAGAGTAATCCACAGGATGTTGGTGAGAGGATGGTTTCCCTAGAGACGCAGTTGTCCCAACTTACGACTCTAGTCACGTCGCTTGTTGATCAACAGAAGGAGCAAGTGGAGTCCTCTGTGTCTGCTGTCGCGCCGGGAGGCGGCGGAACAGAGTATGCTGGTGGTACGCATTCTATCGATGATGCTACTGGCAGGACCGCGGGAGGTACGGGCGGCGATGCCCAAGGCCTTGGCGTGTCCAGCATGGGGGTTGGGAGTAGTAGCCTTGCTGGCTCAGGCTTGAACCCTAATGTATTTGCTGTTAATCGTTCCTCTGCTGGTGCTGCAAGCTTTGGTTCGATTGGGATTGGAAGTGGGGCTGTAGGTAGCCAGTCTTTCGTTCCCGGGACTGTAGGTAGGGCTCTCGGAAGCCAGTCCTCTGTTCCTCCCGAACCTACTCCGTCGAGCAAGTGGTGGGAAAGTGTCGCCAGTGGAAACAATCTGATTCCTGGGGCCGGCATTACTGATACAGGAGAGAAGTTGGGTGGGGGTCCTTTCAAAGTTCCCAAGGCTCCTGTTTTCGATGGGACAGACGTGTCTTATCCCTCATGGTCGCAGAATTTTTTGCTAAGTGCCCGGCACAACAATCTGTATGAAGCGTTTGTTTCCGAGACTGAGATTCCGATTGCTGACATTGGTTTCGACTTGACCCCCTGGGTAGAGAAAGGATTCAGTGTGGGTGTGCTGCGTCAGGCTGAGATGGCATGGTGGTTTCTGTTCGACTGCTTGAAGAAGGATAGTCTGAAAACTATGGTTCGCCACGCTGGTTCTTCCAGCAAGGGTTTTCGAGTGCTGAAAGATCATTTTCTGCCGTTGAGCCAGAGTCAGATTCGTGTGCAGGAGGAGAAACTCAAATCACTGCGCATGCGTTCGAATGAGAATCCCTCGATCTTCTTTGCACCTGTGAGAGAGACGCTTGGTGTGCTTCAAATGCTGGAAGTCAAGAAAGATGACAGAGAGGTGTGCAACCTGATGCTCGAGGGGCTGTCGCATGAATATAAGACTCTGCGTGAAACTCTGGTGGTGTTCTGCCCGAATGACCCGTCGTTCATAGAGACTAAAGTGTGTGAACGGTACCTCGACTTGCAGACTCAAGGTGGTCCGAAGAAACACAGTGTTGCTCTGATGTCTAGGCCTGAGAAGAAGAGTGCGAAGAGGCAGAACTGCAAGTCAAGGTCTAACTCCGAGTCTGATTCATCTAACAAAACGGCGTTTCAAGGGAAGTGTTTCAAGTGTGGGGAGGTCGGTCACGTGAAGAAGGACTGCCTGGCTCGTGTGATCGCTCATCCCTCCCAGACCGGATCATCCAAGGACGCCAAGGATGAAAACGGT
Organism: Undaria pinnatifida; assembly: GCA_012845835.1. Taxonomy (NCBI): domain Eukaryota; class Phaeophyceae; order Laminariales; family Alariaceae; genus Undaria; species Undaria pinnatifida. The sequence goes on from JABAKD010000022.1 coordinate 8,750,870, forward strand.
GAGATATCTGAGTTGTTAGTGCTTCTGTCCCAAACTGACTCGGACCTGAGGGATACCTGGAATGATACCATGGTGTTTCTGTCCCAAAATCCCTCAAACGATTGGAATGATGACACGTATCTTGAATCGTGGTATGACTCTGTACTGGTGAATTGGGTGAATTCTCATGGTGCTGATATTCCAACGCTGTATAGTGAAGTGGCGGACAGGATAAGGAACTATGTCGGTAGTGATCGTGTTATTCGTGATTCTATTCGTGAATATGCCACTCTTACCAAGAAGAGGTGTTTCGAAGATTGGTATGCAGACACAGGTACCGCTTTCCACATGACAGATTCTCTCTCGTGTATGAAGGATGTGAAGCCTTGCCACAAGAATGTAAAGGGAATTGATGGCGTGACTTGTGAGGTAGCTCTTTCAGGAACTCTGGATATGGTGTTCGTGTCTGCTGACAACGAGTTTTTAGTAGAGTTGAAGAATGTGCCGTACTGTCCCAAATTGGGGTACAACCTTTTTTCCCCCAGCGCAGAATTTGATGGCGAGTCATGGAATGGTCTTGGTGGTCCTCGTGGTGTGATGACTGCTTTCCACGGACATGTGACTTTTGAGAATTTCGATGGCACGCTTGTTGCGACTGCGTATCGTGTGGGTGATGACTCTATTGGATCCGTGTTGGCTGCCCTCACTCCTTTAAACCCCAAGCACGAAACGAGTATGGATGTGAATGACTTTCATAACATTTATGCTCACTCACATGAAGGATTGCTTCGTACTACTGCAAAGCGACTGGGTATCAAGTTGACTGGTAGCCTAGATGCTTGTACGGGATGTTCGATGTCGAAGGCAATTAAAAAAGGGATTGCTCGTGAAACTAAATGTAGATCAGATAAAAAGTTAGGGAGAGTTTATGTTGACCTGGGAGGGAAGAAGGCCGTTGTGTCCAAAGGGGGGAAACTATTACCCCATGATTGTGAAGGACGATTTCACAAGGCGTGCATAGATCTATTTCCTGAGAAGTAAATCAGACGCTGCGAGTGCTTTCAGGAGTTTTCTTGCTAGTGTGCGTGCTGATGGAATCCCATCATTGGTTGAGATTGTTAGATCTGACAATGGAGGGGAGTTTTTCGGTGGAGAATTTGCATCTGTGTGCAATGAGCTCTTGATTAAGCAAGAGTTCACCCCAGCTTACAGCCCTCAATGCAACGGTGTTGCAGAGCGTGGCTTGGGATTGACAGAGGAGGCCGCAATCGCGGCTCGTGTTCAGGCGAAAGTTCGTTTTGGGCATGTACAGTTACCTAAGACTGACAGACTCTGGGCTGAGGCAATGCACTGGGCTTGCGAGGCACTTAATCACACGGCTTGTTCTGCTACCCCCGATTCCAAGTCGCCGTATGAAATGTGGTATGGGGAAGCTCGTCCTGCTAAACCTCATCAATTTTTGAAACCGGCGTACTGCAAGTGGCAGCGACCGTCGAAGCTGTTTCCGAAGGGTGAGAGTTGCTTTTGTGTCTCGGTCCTTCGAGAGACCACCCGCGTGATTGTCGTAGAGTACTTACGAGGGTTGGGACTATTCAGGAAACGAGGGATGTAACGTGGGAGGCGTTGCCGTCACAACTCCCTTTCACCGCAACCTCCATTGCCGATAGAGATCGCGGAGGAGGGAGGGAAGGGAAGTGACAACGATGTAGAAGCCGAGGTATGGCCGCTTGTAGGGAGGGGAGTTGCCCACACACTGTTGTGAAATAACGCGGCAGTGGTCCCCTCTGGTGCAGCAACGAACGAGGTAGTGGTCCCCCCTGGTGAAGCAGTCGATGTGGTTGAAAGTGTTGACGCAGAGATTGTAGGTCGATCGCCGTTTGCCCCCTCTGTGCCATCTTCGCCCGTTCCCTCTGTGTCGTCTCCAGCACCTGAGTTCACCGATGGTGAGGGGCAGGGAGGGAAAGATGTGGGGGAACTAGAGTCGGTGGGTCCTGAAGAGCAGGATGCAGAGTCTGTAGGGCCGGGAGGGCAGGAGGCAGAGGCAGAGGCAGAGGCATCTCCTCCAGTTGCTCGTCGTCCGCGGCATGTAGCTGAGCTAGCTGATTTCAACAACCCTGCGCGTGAGAATGATGAAGTAAGAGAAGGTAGAACTCGCGCGCAAACCCGTGCAGTTAACCAGCAGAATGTATCTGGCCTTGTGGCCACTCTAGGGCCCGTCTGCGCAACAGAGATAATATATGCGCTGTTGGCGGAGCAGAGAGCAGGTGACGCAGTGGAATTGCCGAAAGAACTAGTGCAGGACGTAGAGTCTGAGCCTGATAGCTATCAAGAAGCCCGGCAATCGAAGTACGCCACGATTTGGGATATGTCTGCAGAAGTTGAAGGCTTGATAAGGGCAGGAACGTTCACGTTAGCGGTAAAGATCCCAATAGGCTGTAACGTGATAGATGCTAGATGGGTTTTCAAATGGAAAGCAGACGAAACAGGAAAGATCGTAGTGAAGGCCAAGGCTAGGCTTGTCGCGACGGGCTTCAGGCAGAAGTATGGTGTAGACTATCTTGAGACTTTCTCGCCTACTGCAAATCCTGCATCAATTCGATTGTTGGTAGCATTGGCGTGCAAGTATGATTTGGAATTACTCCACTGGGACATTGAGCAGGCGTTTGTTCAGTCGAAGTTGGATCACGAGGTGTTCATGAAGTTGCCTCCTAGCTGTGGTTCGATGTCAGGAAACGTTGTCCGTCTGAACAAGAGTTTGTACGGATTGAAGCAGGCATCTAGAACATTTTACAAGAGGACAGTATCGGATCTAAAGAGGATTGGTTTCGAGCAGTCTCTGTGTGACCCCTGTGTGCTGCGTTTCATGATGGGAGACGAAGTGATAGGGATGGTCGCGATTCACGTGGATGACATTCTGTATGCAGGAACTAAGAGTCTTGCCAAGGTGGTTGTAGAAGCTCTAGGCGATTCTCTTCCTACGAAGAATTTGGGTGAGGTCAAGTTCTTTCTTGGTTGCGCATTTATTCGCGACCGCGAGGCTGGCACGATTAAGATTTCTCAGGAGAGTTACATCAGGAGTGTGCTTGAGAGATTCAAAATTTGTCGCACCAGCCCGATCCCTGCTTCCCCTGCTAACGATAACAGGTCCGTGATGGAGGATGAGGAGGCAGGAGATGTGCCGTTCCGAGAGGTGGTGGGGTGCCCGATGTGGGTCGCCAATGGGACGAGGCCCAACATCTCGAATGCTGTGCGGGCGGTGGCGAGGCACTCTCATGAGCCAAAGAAGAGAGACTGGAAGGCAGCTCAGAAGATTATGAACTATTTTCTGGAAACGGCACATCTAACTCTGAAGTACAAGAGAGACAGTACGGTTGATGACCTAGGCACGTTGGTGTACGTAGATGCAGAGTTTGCCAGCAAGGCCACTGACCGTAGATCAGTTTTGGGAGCACTAGTTATTGTGGCTGCCTGTCTTGTAGCTTGGCTTTCTTGGACGCAGAAATGCGTTTCGCAGTCAACTTCTGAGGCAGAGTATCTTGCGACGGGCGATGATGTGAAGGAGTCTCTGTTTGTGAACGGAATGCTTCAGTTCTTGAGGCCTAGTGTAGAGCCTCGTAAAATTGACGTCCTTGAGGACAACGAGAGAGCGATTGCACTTGCAGAGAATCCGCTTAGCTCGAGCAGGAGTAAGAATATCGACGTGAGACACCACTTTCTTAGAAATCTGACCGAGGAGGGTGTGATCGAGATCACGCATGTTCCCAGCGAAAAACAACATGCGAACATTCTCACGAAGGCTCTGCCGGGAAGTATTTTTGAAGTTCACCGTGACTTTGCATTGGGCCCCAGGAAGTAGGAGTCTGAATTATTTTTGTTTGTCATACTGCATGTTGTGGGTCTGGTAGATACAACAGCCCCTAGGGAGGGTGTTGGTGATAGCGGCAGTGTGTATCGGCCGAGCTGCTGTTGATCATCTGATTGGATAGTTTGAATATCGAATTGTCAATTATAGTAAGTTGATGCTGGATATTTTAGGAATACTCTTTGTGGTACTTCGGTAGGTTGTACACAAGTACGAGCTATACAATGGACCGTAGGTGTGTGTGTCGGTACATTGGTATGTGGTACATTGGACACTTATCCAGTAGGAAGGTTCAGGCATTGTTGCTGTAGGTCTGACTATCGGGTAGTTGCATAGCGTGATCCTGAGGGTGAGGTTGTGCGCGCCCACGAGCGCCCCCACCCTGCTCACTCCACCTCGCCTACCTGTCTCAGAAGGGCAATTGCTCAATAATACAACATCTTTTCCCCAGAAGCCACGAGTTTACCAACAGGGAGAAGAAGAGACGAGACCTGTGACCACGGCTTGTTCAGAAGCTGGAAAGTAAATGAGTGTGAAAAAAAAGTGTGATCATGTAATGCCAATGACGGTTACCGACAGGTATCATATTTTATACCTGCTCCCGTTACGTCAACACATTCTAACTGTGTTACATGCCAAGAACTCCAAAAATGAAACGCAGACGCGTGCAGGTACACTGATAACTGTTGAGGGGAAACGTTTTGCGTGGAGGAAACTCCTCTTGCTAAAACACCAAAATTGTGAACACAAAAATTAGCGGACATGAATAAATCCTGCTGTGTCACTATACGTCTTCCGGCATGTTTGCGCACGTTAACTTACTAGTTCACAATACTAGAATCATCAGACGTGAATCATACTCCGGTCGGTTAACTACCCAAGGAAGATATGATATTTGCAGTAGTCCAAAACCGTAAATCCGTTCATCGTTCCGCAACAATCATACGAGTGAATAGTCTACCAGTGTTCCTGCCGTCCTTAAACAAAGGAACCAAGGGGCACTGCCAGCGATTTACAGCTGGATAATGACCACGTATTCTGAGAGACATCATCTCTGAGATCTCGTGTCTTAATCTTCCGTGTGTACTTGTCCAGGTGGCGTATTTTCCGGCCGTGCATTCTGAACTACCGGAGAAGACGTAGTCAAATATAAACTTCAACTACCCAGTCGAAGTTACGTATTCGATTTGTACCCTTACTTGGTACTAACTGCGATATTTCGCAATCTCCAGACCATGAACAACACCGGTCGTGGTCTCTGCTCGCCCCGTGCAGATAGAGCATGCGACACTCTACGTACAGCTGTGGTAAAGAGATAACGCATTTCACATTTCCAGTGGCTCGACGTTGCTGGTATAGACGTTGTTGATGTAGACGTCGTCAGATGTGATCGGTCCGTTGTCCGTCGCTTATGACTAGAGGTTTGCCTTCATCTTAAAGTTAGAGAGGTGGGTATAATCCTTTCCCTCAGAACGTATTGGCATCATCAGCCCCGCCTCTGCTGTAAATTAGGCAGCCAATCTCTGCGTCTTGGCCTCGGTGTTTATGGGCTCTCTATGCAGGAAAGAGCGGAAGCCTGAGGGTGGCTTGCGGGTGTACACGACAGCAGGAGAAGTCGCCAATGGCCCTTAGCCATTCTGTGCTGATGCCGCAGATCCTGTCTCGAGGTTTGCCCGCGGCTAAACATTTTGCTGCCTTGAGCGTGTGAACCTCCTCCTGTCCGTCGGTCTTGTCGTTGGGCTTGCCTCCAAGGCGTGGCTCAAAAGTAGCTGGTGCAATCCCGGGTGAAGCAGATGTTGTAGATCGTCGACCCTTGGCGGAGCTGATGGTCCGGTGGTCCCAGATGGCGATGATCCGGCAACTCCAATGATCTCATATGATGCTTATGATCCAGCTGGTGCTCCGGTGATCCAAGATTAATTGAATCTAGCGATGCCGGATGCAGTTGATCCAATGTGGGATGGTGATCCAGATGACGTTGATCCGGAGATCCCGTGCGATAATGCTTCATCGATCGCAGCTCCAGTGGTGATTCTCGTGATTCCAGCCGATGCTGATCCGTGCAAGTGGATGTCCTCTTGGTGTGTCGTGAGGGATTACAATCAATCGATTCTCCTCCTCCGAGATCCGAAACGGGCCTCTATTGGTTGTAGGTGAAATTCACACATGTAGCCGGTGGCTTTGTCCCCAAAGCTTCTGTGGCGTGCGTGTTGTCGAAGAAGATATCCCCGACTCTGGATTCGGTATCGTACTGGCGGTCTCGTGGTGCGGCACATCCGGTGCGGCCCCAGCCGTAGTAGAATATGCTCCCCCGGGCGAGATAGCAGGTGAAGCTCCTGACAAGGACACTCCAATTTCTTGCGGTAGTGCTTCAGACCTTGATGAAGATTCTCTAATATCTGGTGATGATGGCGCTTCTTCTGCTGATGGGGATGCTCCAGCTTCCGTCGATGACGCTCCGGCTGTTGTCGATGACTTTTCCCCTGTTCTCGTAGCAGTGTAGTATGACCTGGACTAGCGCACAAGAGCACTCCGTCTCAGTGACAGTGGCTTTCTTGGGCGTAATGTCCGGGATTTGAGCACGCTGGCGCTCAGTCCCCGTGCCAGTAGCCTCTTCAGGCATGTTGTTTCCGCCCGTTGGTGTGCACTCCTTTTGGATCGCAAGATTGTGTCCATACCGCGCAGATACCCGCTTCCGTTGGGGCGTTACCGTCGTGGTGTGCTTCATGGTGATGTCGGAGTTGGCGCAGAATTCTTGAAACTCTTTTAGGGTGCAATCGCCTCGATTGGCGTCGTTGGTTGCCTGTGCTGCAGGAACTACAGCAGGCGCCGATGACCTATCAGCCAGGCCGCCCAGGGCGCGAAGAAGTACTTCGTAAGAGCAGACGCCCTTGTCCTCCGGGTGTTGGGTGAGCGGAGCGGCGAAGTGTTGCTGTGGAACTGCAAGTGGGGGCTTCCCGTCTCGGGGATAGTGCTTACCCTCTCTGATCGATTTGGTTTGACGGAGGAGAAGACGTTGCGTCTCAGTTTAGGTCCGAACATGGCCGAGATGCGAACGGGAACACGATGGCCGACTTGGTCGATGATATGTCCTCAGATGGTGCCAGTTGCTGTTGCGAATACCTTCTTGTTTCCGTTTGTCACGATGGTCTTCAGCTCCTTTAGCTTCTTGTAATATCCCATGTTTTTCCGACGTCTTGGAATCAACTCCTCGTCTGTCAAGTGGTTCGACGCGCCACTGTCCACCATCATCGTGAGTCCGCCTCTGTTGAGATGAAAACCCCTGTTGCCACTACCGGCCAGCAGCCCTGTGGACACGAATCCCTCTTCGAAATCATCATTGAAGTTGAGGGACTGTTTTTTGTCGTTGTTGGGGGGGCGTGTGCTCACGCCCTGTACAGCAGAGGCAGTGTGAGCGCGTCCACTCTGCGATGGGCCTGGCGATCCTTGCTTGTAGCATGCCTAATCGCTACGAGAGGTGGTCGTGTGAACAGAACACCATTTCCGATCATCTGTATCCTTTAATCTTTCCTTGCCTTTGGAATAATCACTGCTATTCTGCTTGTCATGGGATCCAGGAAATTTGCTGTCTCTTCCTTTTCCAGCAGTCGCGGGCGTAGTGCCCTTGCTTCCGCAATGACTGCAAGTCGATGCCGTAGTCACGGCTACGCCACGACCAGCGCTCTTGGTGTCGCTGTTGCGTGAAAGACCATCCCAATGAAGATGCCGCATCGTGCTTTGCATCTTGTCGATGTCAAACGTCCGGTCTTGGTACATCATCATTTTTATGTCCTTGTACTCTGCCGTGAATCCTTGAACACGTAGTCTATGTCCTTAAATCTGCGGTCGGAGACAGGCTAGCCCATCTTCTCCAGCTCAGAGCGCACGAGCGCGCATTCCCATAAAGTCAGACTCCGGGTCATCTCCATGCTTCATGTTGGAGTTGACGAGCTTGCTCATTTTCTCCAGGACAACTTCGTCAGTGACCTTGTTGTGCTCGGAAACAAGCTCTTGCATTGATTTATGTCCGTCACCAGTTATCCTAGTATCATCCTTGTACTTGAGTACTATTAATAATAGAGATGCCGGTTTCCTTGCTAGTAATAAAAGCATGCTTCCGCAAGCTGAGGTTTCTTGTGCAAGTGCTATCTGCGTCGCCTGCGTCCCAGATGGTTCTGGTGAAGATCCCGTACCGGCCGTTGCTTTGGTCGGTCGAGGATGCCCTTTGATGAGGTTAGCGATATCACGCCTGGATACACCTACCGCAACAGCTAATATCTTATGCCAATGTCGAAAATCGCCTGGGCTGCGTCCATCGAATGGCCTCAGTCCTTTGATCGCGTGGGCAAGTGAAATGGTGCTGTTGGCTTTGCCCATGATGATGATGAGTAGTACGTACCAGGTACCAGTTCACTCAGATGTCTTGTGTGATGACAGCACTGCTGTACAACAGTGTACTACTCCGGTAGTTGCGCCGCACGTTAAGACACATACCAAAGTAAAAATGACTGCAGGTTTCACGCAGACGCAGTAGTGTTGCTGCTGTTGATTTCGGAGGCGGTTTCGTAGATTTCCTAAATTTCACTTTTTTGCTGGTACAGATCAGTACTGCTGGGTGCTCGCTAGCACCAGTCGCCTTGATGATAAGAGTCTCCATTAACAGACAGCTACTCTACTGCCTGGAGGTGATCTTAGCACAGCGGTCGCTCGGAGTTGACCAATCCATTCTGGGGGAGTTACGTCTTTGGCTCGCACAACAAGGTGTGTTGGGCTCGCCCTTGGTGACTGACGTACAGCTGCTAAACTCGAACGTTTGATCCGAGTTGCTGATTCGTCCAGGATTTTGATGATGATCACACACGAAGTTCCCTTTAACTATAAGGCAGAGCTCTAGTAGCAAGCAGTAGCTAGTACCAACGAGAGTTGCCTCTATACCGCTGTTGCACAGAGGGACCGAGGCGGTTTATGCACGGTAAAGATTACACTGCAGCAGAGCTCCGTAACCTCAGCTTGAGTTGTGAACAAAGTTGATGCAATGTACGGCAGGTATTTACTCGAGTATACGTTTACGTTGGGGTCCCCGCAAGACAAGGGTTCCGTTCAGTGTAGAGGTTCGAATGATACGACCTGCAAGTCGATGGCGTGGCTATTTCTGGGTACCTCAATAACAGCCACATCAACAATTGCTCTGAGTGGCTGTGTAGCATCCTCTAGATACGCTCACTCACCACGCGTTTCCAACGAAGTACTGTAATCCTCCGTGCGATGCAAATTTCTTCTCGTCGTATTCGTGAAAAAGCCCCCGTAAGCTGCAACAGGTTGCTTGATCTCGCCTGTCCTCAGTGGTGATGATCGTGAAATGTACGGTGCCGCTCCTCGCGTTTACGCGATACGAGACTCATAACCTATTCAAACGTATTATATATTAGATGGCACGTGGCGTGTATCAGCTCGTACCTGGTGTACGCTCGAAGGATCGCTTTCGGATGAGCCGATGAAGACACGGGCTATATGATGCAGGGGGCTAACGCCGGCCACGATATGGTGAGCCTGCAGAAGAAGAGCTTCAAAGAAAAGAGAGAAGGTGATGATCGGTGATGCCGATATTGATCAAGTACGTTTTTTTGATCAGCCGACGAAAGCTGATGGTGACCAAAGGTGCAGGTGTGCAGTCATCACATGAGGGCAAGCGCGCGATGCGCTGCTCGTAGCTCAAAAAACGAAAACAAGCTATAACCCAAAGAAAACAAGACCCCAATGCGAGACCTTACAGCCTTGTTGTTTAAACAACTAGTCTAGTATCTCAGGGTACCCTATGTAGCTTATGTTTTTACTTCAGCAACAACTCGTATCTTAAATACCTTGCTGCTGGTTCCCGTCGGGATGCTGAAGACTGCCCTTCTCACTGTGTACGAGGACATACTACATGTACCAGGTGTTGGATATGATTTTGTTTTAGCCTGTGAATTGCTGTGTATCATATCCAAGCGACTATTGCTGAGACTTCTGCTTGCTAATTACTGCATAGATGAACGACTACTAACAGACTGGAAACTGTCCGTCGTACGAACAACTCGCAATGTATACCAGATGAGTTTTAGGCCCATCAAGTGACGACAACGATGGTGACTGTCGAGTAGTATATCTAACAGTCCACAATGTAATACTTCGTTCGTTATCACACGGCGAAGTGCCATGCCATCGGCCATTAACCTTCCCCTCCATCTCTTAAGGTCAACAAGAAACGCCAACAGGGACAGCGAAATTGCCTGAAAAATCGGATCCAAGCACTATATTTGATGTAGAAGGCCCCAATGATACCACCACAGCGGTGCAGCACCCTCCAAAAGCCCATCTCGGGCTACCAACCACACGTTAACTCAGACTGAGTAGCTTTGATGAGCATGGCTGTCCGTACATTGGGCAATGATTAAGTCCAACAAATCGGGGTTCGTCTTACCATGACCTAAGTTCTATCACGTTTACTGACCGTGAACAATGATTGTTCAGCAGACGCGTCATCCATAACGCATCTTCAAGCAAATACCACGCACCGCGCGTCACACCTCCGATTGCGTATGCATGTTGCCGAAACCCAGACCACACGAAATATGTGTATTTTCGTACAATATCCGCCTGTAAAACGGAACCATCAACCCCGGACATGATCTATCCACACACAGCCTTGGCCATGAACCGCCACCTGTGGCTGCATCAGAAACTATCAGCGACCTACGCAAAAACTCCAAGCAAAACAAAATGGACTTCAAAACTCGGATAAAACCGAAAATCAACAACTCAGAATCGGGGAACCGCCTCAAACCACAACATATCACGAAACGCCGCCCATACCAATATACGAGTCCCCGCTTCTGATCCGGTTTCAGCCGCAGCGCCTTGAGATATATGTTTCGCAGCACGACCGGGGCGTAATGGAACACGCGCGACACTGGCTCTCACATGCTCGCCGCCTCCTCCAACCCTTCCGAGGCCAACTCGATGCCGATCGTCGTCATCACCGAGCGGCAGTCGCCGCAAGACTGCCGCATACCACGGTAGGCGACTACGCTCCGGTGGCGGCTCCGCCCACACCGTCCGCGAACCTGGCTGAAGCCGCATCGTCATGGGCTCCACGCATGCAGGTGGGTTACCCATCACGGCCCGACGGATTCCGTCAAGGTGAGTGCCAAAAATGATATCGCGCGGCATCTTGGCACATTACGGCGGTAAGCCAAGGTCCACAACGTCATCGACCACAGTCTCCAACGCACCCACATGATCCTTCATCTCCACCTCGGAATCCTGGAATGTCACGGATCGTCGAGACCGCAGCGTCAGTGTGACCTCATCGTCTACGTCATCTGGCGCGTCGACGACCGGCCCGAACGCCGTAACAGCCATCGCCACCCGCAGCACAGCACCACGTCGGGCTCGCTCATAGCAAGAGCTGTAAACTCCACCCCAGCGCCGGCCGTCTTGACGCCCGTGTGCGTTCAGTACATATGCCTTAAGCTGCACCATGACATCGATGCCGAGTTTCTCTCTCAGCGTCTTCTGCCCTATGATAACTACACCGCCTCCCCCAGGGAGCACGAAAACCGGCATGGTAACAGGGCTGGTCCCCATCGAGTTTCGATCGTCAGGTGGAGTGGACACGATTCCGTCTCAATGTCACACTCTTGGCCCAACGACGTCACCACACTCGTATGCCCAACAAACGCCTGCGTTATCGTGGTATTGGTAATTCCCGGCGGCACCATCTCGGTGAGCCCGGTATCCGCTTGCGCCTGCTTATCCCGCGACACGCGAATGCACACATAGTTATCATAATTTTGCGTAAACGCTTCAAGCGCTGCGGGTCCGGTCTCCGTAACCGCTGCTTTTGAGGCGGTATTGTATCCACTAGCTCGAGGGGTAGCAGACGCACGGGCCACCCCGGTGGACTTGCTCCGAGTATGCTGAGCGGGACCGCTTGTAGACTTTTGCTGCTGTGTGGTGGTCTGGCCGTGGCGCTGGCCATGGAGGCCTTCCCCTGCGTTGCCCTGCCGGCTTAGGGAGCAGTCCCGCTGCTCGCGGCCTTGCTCGCCACACACGCAACACTCGTTGTTGTCGTACCGACAGTTACGCTCTGCTTTCACAACCAGCAGCTTTGGCACTCTCGCGTGAATCGTGCCCGTCAGCAACACTTCCCTGCGGCTTGGTCCCCGCAGCAGCCACTGACCTAGCGTCATGCCGCTTTGCCGTTTGCCGCCGTGCGGCATCGTTGGCCTCAATTACAGCGTGGTCCCATTTCTGCTTGGCAATTATGCTGAGCAGCGCGTCAGGATCATGCCTTGCGAGATCGAATCGCATCTTCTTTTCCATCTTGCGGCGGAACTTGAGTGGCTAGATTCTCGTCGCATTGTCTCAACCAGCACCTTGCTATTCTTCAGCGTGTACTGCCGACCGTCGAGCTTCACCATCTCCGTGAGTCCGCACTCAGCAAGGTGTTTCCGCGGGGCACGTTTTTGCATGAACACCCTGCTATCCACCGGCACGCTCGAATCAATCTTCAGCACACGGAATATCTGGCGGCAAAGTGCTCATCATTCGTCTGCTGCTCATCAACACCGGCAAACGTTTTGAGCCCTTGTTATAGCTCCTCCTCGAAGAGCTCGACCAAGACTTGCCGTCGTAGAACTCGTAGGCCACCATCCTTTGGGTCGCCAAAGCCACCAGCTCTCGCCTCCTCACGAACACCCGGTCTCCTCCATCTTGGTTTGTGATACGCATTAGCTGCTCGTACTCTGAGTAGGCAACACGAAATCGGCGTACATCTTCAAAAGGTAACACCATCACTACCCAAAATAGGTGGACAGTCTCCGCGTACGGTCACCTTGACTTCCAGCTTCAGCCCGCCACCGGCTCGGCCTCCACCTCTGTGGCTACCCAAACACGCCGAAAGAACTCCGCCAGCGCCTTGCGCTCGCGCTCCTCCCGCTGTTGTTGGGTCTCCCACTTCTTTCGTCTGGTGTCCCACACCAACACGCAAAGCAGTGGTTATTTCCAACCTACGAAACGCATACAACAAAAATGTTTCTGAAACGACAAAATTCTCAAGTGGTACTCCAACAGTATGTCATTATGTTAGTTTGAGGAGACACGTACCGCGGTAGCAGTGCACAACATTTGTCCAGTGAGACCCTCACTTTGGTTGCAGAGCTCTCCGTTCATTCACCCGAAAAACGTCAAGTTTTGGCAAACAAACTGAAAGTTTAGTGCGAGCCGATGTACAAGTCCGCGGCTCAGGTACTATGTACAATACAATAGACTAGTCTATAGTCTAGTCTACTATTAATAGATCATTTTTTTCAAGAAAAAACAAGAATGTGGGCATTCGTGAACGATTTTGGGTTAATTAAGCTGCCTCGTCATACAGTGTTCAGAAACTAGTTTTGCCTAGAGTGCGTGCTACCTACCCTCTATCAAAGCACGCGTCCGATATCGGGTAAAACATACGTACTCAAAATTTCAAAGATCACAAGCGCTTTATAGAGAGCCATCAAGAAATAAATGTTTTTTACACGGTGAAGACATTGCAGTTTATTTTAACTAGTTTTATTTTTACTGGTACTAAAGCGAATTATACATTTATTTTCTGTGTCTTTTCGGGCGCACGAACAATGAATTGCAAACACCATGTATGTGCAGCTCGCCATCGGTAAGGATCGTGCAGTGGGTGGGGAGGGTTGCGAGGTTACGTCGATCAGTGCAAACAACAATAACGCGGGCATGGTATACCATGATACTGTAGCAAGGGAAAGGGGTAGCTCTTTTTTTATTTTAACACTTTGATTAATCGTCTAGTCTATCTAGTCTACTGGTATAATTTACAGTAAAAAAGCAAGTACGTCGTCAGTGTTCAACTTCGAGTTCGACAAATTGACGAACGATACTCATATCTGCAAGCTGCATGCGCTCGTTTGACACATGTCATGTACGAATATTATATTTTGCGAGTGTACATGTATGTCTCCTTTGTTCGTTTCAATTTCGGTCCAGACTCACGTGTTGTTCCCGAGAACATTTTTTGACCGACCGCACAGCTGGGTTTACACCCTTGCTCTCTGGCGTAGATAGATGCTGGCGACGTGCCATCGCGCGCAGCCCAACGGCAGCATTGCTGGGCTCATCGCCAGGAAGCAGAGAGCCCCGGCCCGCCGACAGCCCCCGATCAAAACCCCGACACCCGGCGCCCAAAACACCTTGTAAAATGCGGTCGAACCATTGTACACTACACCAAAAGGCACAAAAAATGCGGGGTAACAGCTTTTCAACGACGCTATTTGTCAAAACAACGGGACCATCCCATGCAACGAATGGGCGTTTCGCCGTGTTCCGGCCGCACAAGTCGTACTTCACCAGGTTCTTACGTCGGGTTGGTTTGCTACCCCATTCATTCCTCGCCCCACGTCTACGGACTCGCTTACCTCCGACACCGCTGCTACTGCTACGTGGCCGAGACAACATCACCCCCACCACGAACGAAAGCGCTTGACTACCCGCCCCTCCCGCGATCACGAGAGACAGCCACGAAGGAAATCACCTGACGAGCAGAGGCGCTGTTGTCTCACTTCGGTTTCAGCAAACTCAACGGACGGCAAAGTGGCACACAATCAACTCGACATCTTATAATCTCTGGCCGATAATCGATATCCCAAGTGTTGGTTAGCAGCAGCAGCAGCAGCAGCAGCGATAGAGTGGCACCATCGCCCGAGCTCGGACAAACCTGGTGGTGGTGTCTACGACAAGCAGCGTCGGTCGGCTCGGCCGTTTACGCCTTCATCGATCGACATGTCTTCGGTAGCTCAGATGCGGGTAAGCTGCGTTTTTCCCGCTGGTCTATCTCGGCAATCGTCGTCTTCCATAGCTTGTATTTCTCTCTCTGCTCCCACAAAGCCTCCATTCATCGTCCGAAAGTACTGCGGTACACCAAAGATAGGCTACGAGTAGTCTAGTCTAGACTATATCCATAGATTTACCGCTGGTATATAGTAAGTCTACTGTTGCTTGTTTTTGTTCATTCCCAATGGTGTGGGTAGAGGCGCGCGCGATGGGCTGGGGTACACGCGGGAAAGGAGGGGGGAAGGGGTTCTTGGGCGATGGTGATGGTACTCGGTATGTAGACCCTATAGACTATGCTGTCTGTCTAAAAGACCTTTCGCGTTACATAGCACATTTATTATTAGTAGGCGGCGTGAATTGTAAAATAAAGAACACGACGGGTGAAGTGCGCACTGAGCTATCATATGATATGCCTCTGTGTACTTCGAAGTATCAAAACCTTCTTACTGTTTTCGCTTTGTCTCGACGCGCGCGCTACGGTAGCAGGTACTAATCTGACCGCAAATATAAGCACCGTGTTTCACTAATATTAGTATCATTAAGGTTGTTATGTTTACGGACATAACTTAAGGTAGCAGTTTTTAGCTCAAATAATTTCTCAGTATTGAGTGGGTCCGACCCCTTAAATAACCTAAGTTCGTCTCCTTTTCATTCATTCTGCGTTTTGATTACAGGATATGTTTTCGTGTTGTCCACCTGCGTGAGGCATGGCATTTTCATCGGGCTGCCAGCCCTTTCAGTTATTTAGTAAAAAATCAGTTGTTGTGTTAGGTATATGATAGAGCTGCCTCATCATGCAAGGACCCCCCCCCCCAAAAAAATGTGGTACACCTCTCGCTATGATACAGTAGCATTCTTTTCGTACGATATATCTCGTATTAACAAATCTTTTGCCACCATCGAGCTGGTATATCGACTCTAGTTAGTACGGATAATCGGCACTGGCACTGCTGCTGTGGATGTGCGGGGATTTCGATGGGTAGCGAGGAAGATTTGATGTGTGGAGAGCCCACCCTTTTGCCGTACACATGGATGGCTTTGGCTCACTGTTTAGCGTGTGGGAAGAATTGGGCATTTTCTTCCCTCGTCGACTCGCGTCAAATTGTGTATTGTGTATACACGCTAAAAACAAGGACTACTAAGAAGACCTTGTTGGGGGACCCTGTGTTGGCGCAGCGGACGAAAACATTCATGGCGGTGGGTATCGTGAAGCTGGATAGCACAGAGAAAGAAGGGTATTTGTAGCCACTGTTGCCAGGTCGCGAGGTACGATAGAGAAAGGTAGTCACATTTATGGTTGGCGCAAAAATGTTTTCTGAAGCTATGACTGGGCTCCTTAACCTATTACTATTATTAATGAAATCGTCAAGAATATCATTATCGGTTCCTAATGCGAGTAAGGTTTTTTATACGTATAGCCCAGTATAGATAGGCCGTGGGGTTTGGTAATCGGGTTGTGCACTTTTTTTTTTCTTCGAAAAAATGGTTATTGGGGTAAGATACGTAGAGCTCGTTATGTCGGAAGACTTGGCAAAAAAGAGCTTTGCACCTCCTTGACCGCAACGTGTGTCCCAGAGGGTGGCGTTGGCCCGCTCAAAGCAAAACAGCCCCCCTGCTCAAAGTAACCCCTCTACCGCACCTAGCCTCGATCTGCAGGCGCTTTGGCGAGGTCGACGTAACGTTTACACTTTAGCAAGAAAGCTTGTTCTCCAGGAGGCGTGTCAGCAATTCTCTGAAGGGGGCTAATTAACGCACCGCCTCTGCATTAGACTATTAACTGCATTTCCAACACCCCATCCCCGTCTCGGAGATAATAATCGGTTTGAGCGTGAGGGGTGATTTATTGTGTAGCAGCCTAAACACTCCGGGTTGCGTAATTTTGTAGAGTAAAATGATCAAATAACTTTTCGAAAAACCTCGCGTTTTGGTCGGAAAACATCACGACCATGCCCCCCCTCTCCCACCCTTCCCCTCTCCCCCGTCACCCCCTCCCCACGGTTTGACGCTACGATTTTCGTCCTTGTCTTGCAAGCAGCAAAGATACCACGACCAGAGGCAGTCCATTCACCGCATACCATCAGCATGCGATACACCAGTATACGATACCCAGGACCCTTCGGTATTTTTCGCGCCACGCAACGGTACCCACCCGGGTTTTAAATCGGGCATCAATTCCAACCGCTGCGGCAACAACTGGGCCGATGGCCTGGCCGACGCGTGGGGCAACGTAATGAAGGAATGCGGCAAGGTAGCTGCCGCTTGGGAACAGGCGTTCGAACAATGTGGGGGAGCGGGGGGGCGTAGAAACCCCAGCGATGGGGACGATGAAGGTGACGCTGATGAAAAATACGAGCATGTTATCGCGGGGGGAGTAAAGCACCGCGTGAAGTGCGGAAGGGCCGTGACGGAGGAAGATTGGGCGGCGTTGGAGGCCCGCCCTCGCGCCGGAAACAAGGCGAAACGCGTGGGGTTCAAGGTGGTAGGAGCTGATGATGTGAGTTTTCAGTATTTTTTACCTCTCTCGCTATGTATATACAAGTCTACATGTTTTGCCAGAGCTAATACTGTCCGACGCATGACTTGAAGAGATTGTTAGTCTTTTCGCGCGTTAACACATGGCTACGCCGACAATGTATAGATGCACAGCGCACAACTCTTGCCCATGTAGCAGAGACACAGGGTCTGCTATAAGATGGACAGCACTTTCGGCTAGAAGCTGAAAAAATAATTGGCGGGGGACCTTAAGCCCAAATCGTCCGAACTTTGCCGTTCTCCTTTTTTTGCATGATGATTTCCTAGTACGGCTAGGCCACATGAAGGAGGAGTTTTTCATCTGGTGTTGTATGTTGTATTTTTCTGACAAAATCGTGTGGCATGGAGTTCCTTGAGCAAGATAGGAGTCTCAGCAAAAACAGTCAGTGTAGCCTCCACCGCAGCTTTTACCAGACAGAGGACATTATTAGCCGCATTCAGCATATTCAACATATTCAACACTTAGACTAATCAACACGTTTTTCACCGTAAACAGTTCACATCTCGGACAGATGAGCGATCGATCTCGACTTGATGATCTAGATATTTCTTAAGAAGATCTGCATGGTTAAGCTGGTGTTAACATGTATGTTACAGGGTGGTCAGATCCGTACGATCCAAGTATTTCATGGGAGGACCTGCATGGTTACCATGGCTATTAAGGGCGTGTTACCCAGTGGTCGGAGTCGTATGATCTGCATGATTTACTACCGTAGCACAATATTTATTTCCTCAACTGGACTATCCCTCTACCATAGATAGATGCAGATCCAGCACAACACTATATTGTCACGGCAGATACGGGGGCGGATGTACCACCGTTAACTGTTGTTGTAGATGATGTATGAATAGATTATCTACCCGAGGTGTGATGGAACATTATATCTCAGTGATTCGTGACCGGTATAGAGGAGATGTGCCTGCACCTGTGCAAGAATCCTCACACCAACTAGGCGGTGACCTCTATACCTCACCCGAAACGTGACTCTCATAAAATATGATAATACAAAATACAATATCTCATATATATAGCCATCCATGACGTCGCTTTCATTCATCCCCCCCTCCCCCCCAAACGCCCCCTCCTTCCCCACCACCCGCACCATCGCCTAGACCTCGTACCACGTGTATAGCAAACCCCTACAAACCCCTACATCTATGCGACCTACAGATGTTGGTTTAAAAAACCCTTTCTGCCCGCCCATCCCCCCACCCCCTCGAACGCTCCGCCCTCTCCTCACTGGTTGTACGACTTACAGCGTAGTATTTATAGCTTCCACGCACAGATTGAGCTGCCCCCCCCCCCGCTCCCTTTCGATCAAACCCAGGCCCCCACGCCCTTAAAACCTCCGCCCTCCCCTCACCGGTTATATTCGACTTACAGGATTCACTTGATAAACTGATGCATTTCCTTCCACAGCTGTCAGATTTCGTCTCTCTCTAAAACGGGTTTTATAGTTTCCGCGCACAGACTGACGAACATCACCCTGTTGACCCTGATAGCTACACTGTACTTGCAAGGGGAGTCGCCGACCTATGTATATAAATGTGAGAAAACAACAACAACAATATATTATAAAAATTAAAATACACTCCAGCTGTGAGATCGAAGATTTCGTCGAAACTCATCTTTGCAAGCTGTGTGTGATACTCCGATCGCGCGCATTACGAGTTGTGTGTCCTCATTAAGGATATAGGTCGGCGACTCCCCTTACAGCTACAGTGTAGCTATCAGGGTCAACAGGATGATTTTAGTCAGTCTGTGCGCGGAAACTATAAAACCCGTTTCTGAGGGGGACAAAATCTGACAGCTGTGAAGGCAAAGGGGGGGCCTGGTTTTGATCAAAAGCGAGCGGGTTTGGAGGGGGGCGGGGGGGGGGGGGGGGGAAGGGGCAATTTGTGCATGTAAGCTATAAATCCTTTCGAGGGGATAAATCTGACGGTTTTGGCACCAGTATATTATTGGGGGCGGGGGGGGGGGGGGGGGGGGGGGGGGGGGGGGGGCAACTCGATATGTGCCTGGAAACTATACATTATTTCGAGGGGACAAATGTGACATTTTTGGAAATAATACATCAGTTTATCGTGTATATTCTGGGGTAAGTCGTACAATCAGTTATATCCTCAATGAGGACACACCACCCGTAATACGCGCGATCGGAGTATCACACGCAGCTTGCAAATAAATAATATGATTTTCGACAAAATTTTCGATCTCACAGCTGGCGTCATTTTCAATTTTTTAGTATATATATACCTGGTATACTACACCACCATAGAGGTACTGATTTCAATGGCACTTTTGGGCAATAACACGTACCGGTATATACAATATTATGTTGTTTTTTTTGCAGGGTGGGGAAATAAGTGCCATTCTTATTATTCTTGCCAATATTTGGTCGCTTGTATACCTTCTGTAGGGCCTGTGGGTCTGATTCAACGGGTTCCGTTTTCAGTACCTGCTCGAAAAAAAACATTTTGTGTGTGAGGCAAAGAGCTCGCAAAGAAAGCGAGTAAGGAGCCTTAAAAGAAGAAAAGACAAAATAAATGGTGAACATGCACCCGTACGTACACCTTAGTACGTATTGATAGTGCTCACGTGTCCATGACGATCCTGTCACACGTGTGTTCAATCGACATGTTCTAAAATATCTCCGATGAATCTTTTATTTCTTTCTATTTTTTCGTGGTCCAGTCAGTGCACCCGTCAAGTGCCGTCAATTCACTTTTGTTCTTTTGTTATTTCATATACTCCGGAGTATATGGAACTGACAGACCGGCGGACTGCCCCCCACCTACAGAATAGCCCCCCTTTGAGTAAGAATTCACCTGCCTGGTGCTAAAGTACCGTACGGCAATAATAAAGGTTCTTCACCGCTTTGGTTTCTGGGGCTTGTCTCTCAGCACTGGAGGAAACTTTATGCCTCACCAAAAGAAATACCAAACTGTTTTTGAGTAAACCGAAGGAACCACCCGATGCAGTGGCCTCCCTCATCAACATATCATCACAGCAACTAACTGCTCAATACAAGATGGTCCTTGACTCGACGCCCCCCGCCCCTCCTCACCCATCTACCGCTTTCGCCACCCCGCTTCCCTCCCCCTACGCCCCCCCCGTCCAACGCCCGATGCATCAGGTTCGCTTCATTCCGACGATCTTTGAACTGTACAAAACAGAGGAGCACTGGAAACAGTGCTTTTTCACTAAACAGGACGCTCGGGAGGCCCGCCAGGATATCTCTCAGGGATTCGCAGGGATAGAGTGGAAAATTATCCACTCCGAAGTACGGGCCGAGACGGAAAACCGCCGAAAAGAAATTCTGCGACAGCAAAACCACCCTTTCAGGCGGTTTTGTAGGTTCCTCGGGTTCCGCGGCTAAGGGATCTACCGGTACCTCCGACATTCAGCAGATCACTGTTCCCGATGTAGTATGTATTTTCAGATCAGATGCATCCTGGAATCTATCCCATCTGCGTGATTTGTCATATCTGCTTCGCCCATGAGTCGCGTTGTCGGGTGAGAGTCTCGTGATCTACACGATCTAGCTCGTGATTCCATGGGTTAGATGTACCTATCTATGTCTTTCAGATCATCAGATAGATCATTGGTCTGTATGACCTGGGTGCCTCTTGCACCATGTTGTCGGGTAAGGGCCGGATGGTCCGCACGATCTATCAATGGATAAATAGCACCTACCTGTTTCCTCCAACGGTTGGATCTGTTTTGCGCATATCATGTACCAGGTATATGCAACATATCTCAGCCGGGGAACCTTCGAGGAAACAAGAAATCTGGATGGTACTGCTAGACAGTAAATTTAGAGCGCGGAAAAAGAATCGTAAATCAATAGTAGAGCATACGCCTTCTTGATCAAAATACAGCAGTACCAGGCAAGAAGTTTTGCCCTCCAGGGGCCAGTGCCTCAGCTTAATGCTCAAAGGGCATGCACAGCCGTTCCACTCGGGTATACGTTGTTGATTTCGTGGAAGTCGCTTAATAATGCGTTTGGAGTGAGTGGATGACGCATACATGCATGCGTGCTTGCAGCTCGTTTTCGAGGGCTTTGTCTTGGATCAAACTAGGTACTTGTAACACCATGGTGTATATCAGCCCTTCTAGCACTGCATTTCCGACATGGATGGGGACAAAACGCTTGGAATTAATATAGGAATATTATAGGAGTTGGACAATGGGTTAGTGTTGTGTTGTTCTGCAGATAGATTGTGCTGTGCATATCTTGCGATTTTGGTAAAATACTGTTCAGGACATCTGTACACAGATGTACGGGATGTAGTGTAATGTGTTTGGAACCTGGAAAAAAGGATCTGAATTATGTACCGTAGATAGATCTTGCAGGTATTTTAGTATCCCTGCAACTTTAGTGCCCCTTTCTGGCTTTCTTTGTTTTAACCTGATATTTTCGTAGCTACCACGTACGTACAACAGATGAAATGTACATATTAATAGCGTGTCTTGAGCTTACTTTTAGCGCCGATTTTGCGGAAATAAATAACAGGATATTGCAATGATTTTATCCGCCATCTTTACATACATATTGATCCGATGACGTCGGTATTAATTGAAGTCATTTCAAGCTTTGTGCCCCAGCAACGTGTATACGCGCCCTCTTGGCTTCTCTTTGTCCTGCTTGATAATTTTAAAGCCGGACTATGGATAGCGTGTCTTAAGCTTTGATGCTGTCGATTTTACGACGAGAACGTACAAGATGTACAGGGTGTATTT
This sequence comes from Undaria pinnatifida, assembly GCA_012845835.1. Taxonomy (NCBI): domain Eukaryota; class Phaeophyceae; order Laminariales; family Alariaceae; genus Undaria; species Undaria pinnatifida. Next base: position 8,772,871 of record JABAKD010000022.1, read on the forward strand.
GAAACATGTATGTATGTACTTAAAAACTTATTGGTCCGATGAAATATGAAGGCGGTGTAGGTACCAATTTAGCATGTAATTCATTTAACAATGCGGTCACTCTCTCCAACAACCTGTCCGCATATTATATTTTCATTGACTGCGTGACCTGACGAAACGTGGCGTGCGCCTCACTCTTTTTTTCTGCCCACCTCGGCTTTTTTTGCAGAAACTGGCATGCCCTACATCAGCGTTAGTTATCGGTATGTGAGATGTGTATCGCGTCGTACGCCGAAGAAAATGCCAGCATAGCGCTACTCTAAGGGGGTGTATTCATTTGTTGATTTTTTTCCCTTCCTTACGTCACATATGTCACGCCAATCAATGCGTGCTATGCTAGAGGTATGGTATACCACGTTTTTGGGCGTTTAGGACAAAAAAAACAGATTTCTGAATGGGACGGGGATTCTTAAGACAAAATCGTCCGGCGAAATAAATACGATTTTTGCTTCGCACCATGGTGATGAACATTTTTTCACGCCTTCCTAGCTCAGGCAATGGACGTTCGTTCGTCGGAGTTGCACTTCTCAGCATACAAGAAAAAAAAAAGAAGTCCAAAAGCCATCAACCTTGCAGGGCGCAAAAAAAAAAACGTGTGCATCCCCGCTACCACCGCTTGTGCATATATATAACTATATTAAAGTATCCTGAATAATCCCAGCAGCGCGCCACCCTCCTCGCAACACCGCCCCCCCAGTCAAACGACTGTGGCAAGCAATAAATGAGTACGCCCCCCCCCTTCCCCCCCCCCCCCCGCTCTCTCCCCCTTCCTCCCTCCCTCTCTTTCCCCCTCCTTCCCTCCACCCCTCCCCACCTACCTGTACCCTGGACCTCGACTCGCGCTCCTTCTACCGCCCCCCTCACCCCCGCGCCTTGCTCCCCCATCCCGCCCCCCCACCCCGGTCATATGACTAGGGCAAGCAACACGTGAATACACCCCCCCGCCCGCCTCCGCGCCTACAAAGAAATGGCTTCAAAACCTGCAATGCACCAATAATAAAGATAGCATAGACAGCTAGATCGTGGAAAAAAATACACACCCCGGTCGCGAGGACAGATGAGACTATTACATACTATCCGTATTGAGAATCGACTTGAAATGAAACGAGTGGATGATATATGTCTTTGAGGGAAGATAAGCCCCTGGCGTCTAGCACGCGACCCGCATGGCCAAGCTATTAATACTACGATGATAGATCATGTTGTTGCCAGGGGGTGAGGGCCGGATGGATGATCTGAATGATCCACGACGAATCACATTTTTCTTCTCGGCTTGGATGTTTGGTACACCACAGACCCTCCACAAAAAAAGCATACCGTAAAGTCAGGTAGGATAGATACACGTGACTGTGAGGGATAAAATAAAATACAAGGGCTCCGCATGGGCGCCGGCGAACTCGGCGGCGCCCACGCTTCGGGTAGGTAGGGCAGGGCAGCACTTCGACGAGAAAAAAAGTTTTGGTTGTCCGACTCTCAACATTGAAATTTAAAGTAAGGCCAAGATTTTAATACGAACATACATGAGATTCTGTTGATCATAATTTGGCATTCATTCATTCGTTCGACGGCGCCCATTCTTTGGGTAAGGCAGAGTAGCACTCATTGAATGTTGTCCAAATAACTTGTAGTTATATATGTATCCAATTCGACATTGAAGTTTAAGGTGGTATGACAAGATTTTAATGAGAGCATGAGATTCTGAAGATATTATTTGACAGAAGAAGCACACTTAAACAAAGAAAGCAAGCGTAAAGAATGACGAAACACACTCCCTATAGTCTATGTTATTAAGAGCGCCGCAAAGTAAAAGTTTGTCTACATAAAACAAAAATTAGTGCGGAAGTACCGAAAAGAGGTTCGAGAACCTGCTTTGCCTCTATCTAGGCGAAACGAAAGAGGACATGACATCATCAATGAAAAAGGCATTGGACGGAATGGTTGAAAATACCTCATTTATGGAAGGGAAAAAGGAAGGCGTCGTTGATGATGCCTTGGAAAACGCCTCCGTGTTTACTTCCCCAGTAGACGAAGAACTTACTTTACAGAGAGTCACTAAAAGGAAAAATGAGGCATACTGAATGTTGCCCTCAATCCACGATAGTATGTACTTTCAGTGTACGCAGAGCTTGCACTTGGGACATTATTATTATTCACAACTCCTATCGTTTGTTTTCCTTTTCATTTTCTTCTAATAGAATTCATGCCCGCATTATCACCTCTTTCTTGGTCATTTATGCGACCCCGAAAGCAAGGCTGAAAATCCGATCATATTGGCCCATTAGATCAACGCCTACCCAAAAGCTCGCACTTAGCTCGTAATTATGTTTCGCCGTTTTTGGCATGCATCTAGGGCAACAGTCCAATTCGGAATACTTGCCCGCACAATCCCCCCTTTATCGCTTGTGCGACCCTGAAAAACGCCGCTGAAAATCCCGATTTCATTCGCCTATTGGGCCAAAGCCTAACTAAGCTCTCGCAATTATTTACGCGGTCGAAATTTGGCTAGTTATTTGCATAATGGGCCGCGCAGAAAAACGATTGAGCCTATATCGAGTTGGCGTGCAGAGGAAGCACACTCAAAATGAGGAACACTTGAATCGTACCAAGCGCTGAACATACAGATGGACTAATTAGAGCGACGTGCAGTGTTGCTTATTGTTCGTGCCTTGGTGAGAAGTTTGCAAATGATGTAAATAGGAAAATTATGCCTTTTAAAATATTGTTTTCCCGTGTTTTGTTCGTCCAAGCCCTGCAGACGTCAAGCAAAACAAATGCTTGAGAGTATACCACCCCAAAAATTCAAAACTTTAGCAACTACCTTTTGGAAATGATGTCAACTTTGGAAGTCATCACGCTCTGCAGACGTCAAGATACAACCGAAGGCTCGAGAGTACATCTTCAAAATCCAAATTTTGGCAACTTCTCGCTTGTCTCGCTCAGCCCCCATCCGCGTTCACGTCGAGGTGCGGAACGGATAAGGCAGGGTGAGGGGCGTTGGAGCCGCCCCCCGAAGACGGCCCTCGAACGTAGCGAGATGACCGAGAAATTATAGTTTCGATAATCCCATGCTGAAGCCGTGACGACCAAAACTCCTGACCAAATGCCTGCCCTCTCAAACAAATGAATCATTATATATATCCCCTCGAAAGAATTTATAGCTTACATGCACAAATTGCCCCCTTTCCCCCCCCCCCCCCCCCCTCCAAACCCGCTCGCTTTTGATCAAAACCAGGCCCCCACGTCCTTCAAAACTCCGCCCCACCCCCCTCACCGGTTATTCGACTTACAAGATTCACTTGATAAAAGGATACATTTCCCTTCACAGCTGTCAGACTTTGTCCCCCTCAGAAACGGGTTTTATAGTTTCCGCGCACAGACTGACTAACATCACCCTGTTGACCCTGATAGCTATACTGTAGTTGTAAGGGGAGTCGCCGACCTATATCCTTAATGAGGACACACTACCCCGCAATACGCGCGATCGGAGTATCACACACAGCTTGCAAAGATGAGTTTCGACGAAATCTTCGATCTCACAGCTGGAGTGTATTTTCATTTTTTATACGGAGTAATATATATGATCATCCATATGATGATCTGGATGCGAGTCGTTCCACGGTAGCCCCCCCAGCTTTTCTTTAACGAAATGACCGGTTTCAAAACCAGCCCCCGGTGGTATCTCCTGAAATACGTTGTCGATCAATAGGCCTTTCTTTGCACTCAACAAAATATGTGGATACTTTCGTTTTCAATTGTATCCTTCCTTGTGTCGAGCAGCCATGATGAAACGTTCGTTCTGAAAAAAAAAAAAGTAAATCGCTGGTTCCGGGGGGGCCGCTATCGTAGAATAAGTCATGATGATAGTGATCTGTCCAATGCCTGTGTGTGCGTTTTCTTTTTTTGCTCCGAATGATTTCACGGCAGAGATTTCGGTTGAAGGCACTCTTGACGCTTGACGGACAGCCGTCAAGGACCGCTTCATACTATGGATAAAACCAGTATACTACGTCGAACGAGGCCTTTTGACGGGAGACACCTTCTGCGTTAGAGAGCTATTATATACCACTTTTTGATGAAAATGACTTCTGCATGACACACAGACAGGCAAAAATAAAAAAAACGTCGGAATGCCCTCAATCTCGTTTGGCAAAATGATTGCTTTGCATGTACCCGGCCACCGGTTTGTTCATCGCATTGCAGTTTCAGTTTGCTCTACACTATTAATGAACAAATTTTTGGGTGGGGTATAGAAGCTCCTTACGCCGTTTATTTTGCTGCAGATTGCAGAAACCTACACCTGATATTTATTTTGAAGCGATTTGTCCCCTAATTGGGACCGCAGTGCGAAAAAGGGAAAATAACCTGATATTTATTTTGAAGCGATTTGTCCCCTAATTGGGACCGCTGTGCTAAAAAAGGAAAATAAAGCCATAACCTTGCAGGGCAAAAAGGCCAGTGCACCTCTACCGTGTAGTACGTGTCCGCTTCATACTATAACTGGTATACTACGTCTGTGACAAGGCATTGACGGGGGGACAAAACTAGACCGTCAACCCCTAACGTAGCACGTGTCCGCTCCATAATAAGACTAGTATGTTACGTCTAAAACGAGGTCTTGACGGGCGACAAAACAACTAGACCGTCAACCTCTATATAGCGTATAGCATGTATCCGCACCATACTAAAACCAGGTATACTACGTATCCTATGACGAGGCGTTGATGGGGAGCAAAACTACTGTAGACCGTCAACCGGCGTCTTGTTTCAAGGTGCTGTGAGAAGCGGCTGCCCGCTTGATGGTTCCGGTGCTATAATGAATGCTGGCGTATCATATCATATATTTTGCGACCTATCCCCCCTTGCTACCTGCCTCCCTCCCCTCCCATCACCGGTCATACGACTACAGAACGTATACACATCGTATACACATTAAAACTGTGGTACACTCCACACCCGTCAGATCTTGACCCCCTCAAAAAACGGGTTACATGGTGTCCATGCACAGATTGATAAACACCACCCTGTGGACCCTGGTACAAGCTGTTGATACTTCTACGTACGGGGAGTTGCCACCTTGGATCGTTAACAAGGATGCACACCCAGTAACACGCGCGATCGGGGTGTCACACACACAGCAGGCAAAGACGATGCTCGACGAAAAACCTTCGATCTCACAGTTGGACGGAGTGTATCTTAGTTTTTCGTTACAACATGCTTGCGTAACAGAGCACGCCTAGGTATGTATGACAGAAACCGGGCACATGAGATAGAGGTGCACACCTAATTTTTTTCTGAGGCGGCGGTCCTCAGTTGAAGAGCTCTACAATCTATACAGCTGTGAGGCGGCACGACTGAAGTCACCAACCAGCCGCCCGCGGAATGGAGCCCTTGTAGTACAATACGAAATGCGAGTATAGTCGTACTACTAGTTATTGTAGTGCTTTCCCGGAGGTGCCGACTGTCCGGCCTGATGGGTTTCCATACTCGTACGGTAGGAAGGATTATTCGATTCGGAATGCGGTTTTCCTTTTTCTTGGTGGGTCCGATTGGTCGGGGGGGGGGGGGGGGGGGGGGGGGGGACTTTGGCTCGCCTCGCTCTCTTGACGTAGTGAGTCGGCAAGTCGGCTGACCACCAGCTGGTTTCGCCAGCCGGCTTGCCAAACTACAGGCAGTTAGTTGGCTAACGGCTCCTGCCAACTAATTTATTGAAAAAAACTTGCCAACTCACTCTATATATAAGTATCCCACCCAAAAAGTGATACTTTGACTAGCCTGAACGTGCGACTTGATGATGAACAGTCTCACTCCTTTCGCGTAAGAAACATTAATACTTGAAAAGAAGAGAAAAAAAAACTGACATTTTCGTACAAACTCACGGTAGGGGGGAGGGTCCCCTTTTTAGGGACCTTATTTTTGCAGTGGCTCTGGGTCACTCGCGCGAGTGAACCCACCCCCCTGTTCCATGCGGCCATGGGGTTTCTTTCGCTCTGTCTGCTGTTTTACGTAGGGGGGAGGGTCCCCTTTTTAGGGACCTTTTTTTGCGATGGCTCGGAGTCAGCCGCGCGAGAGACCCAACCCCTTGTTCCATGCGGTCATAGGCTTTCTTTCGCTCTGCTGCATTTCAATTTTTTCGATAGGAATCCTCAATCGGGATAGATAGTTAGCTACCCATAGGTTGCGCCGAACTAACCACCTAACGTGCTTTGGTCGGTGAGATACAGGATCACTCGTGCTAGTACGATAGTATGATAGTATGATGGTATGATAGTATGATAGTATGATAGTATGATAGTATGATAGTATGATAGTATGATAGTATGATAGTATGATAGTATGATAGTATGATAGTATGATAGTATGATAGTATGATAGTATGATGGTATGATAGTATGTGTGATATGATAGTACGATAGTATGATAGTATGATAGTATGATAGTACGATAGTATGATAGCTCAGGCCCGGTAGTCGAAAAAGGAGGGGGGGGCACCCTCTGCCGCAGCCTTGCCCTTAATCCGAACAATTTTATTCTCCCTCTGCCGTAGCCTTGCCCTTAATCCGAACAATTTGCTTTTGGGGTTAGGTGGCCCCGTTTTTGTGTGCGACTTGGTGAGCAGATTCGGGTCCCTGTGTATAAAGAAACATTAACATTTTGATAAATTTAAGAGGCTACGGTACCCCCCCCCCCCCCCCCCCCCGTCCCCCCCCGGTTTCACCGCCGAATGTTCACCACTCGCGCGAGTGATTCCCTACCTCGCTGCCAGAAAAAGCAATACGTAGGAGATTTATTTGGAGAACCGTACGTTGCCAACCATTCAACTGGGGGTCCACATCGCAAAAAAAAAAAAAAAAAAACAGCACATAATGAACGCGTAAGAGACCGAAAAGAAAGACGGAGGGGGGGGGGGGGGGGGGGGGGGGGGGGGCACTCACGCGAGTGACTCCGAGTCACTGCAATACAAAACAGGTCCCTAAAAGTGACCCCGCTGCCGTAAGTTGAGGTGAAAAAAGTGACATTTCCGACGCTTTTGGGATAAGGTGCGAAAAAAATGGCGCGAAAAAAATGGCGCGAAAAAAATAACCCCCCGTCCCGCGGGTCGAGCCAGGTGATTTTAAAATTACCGCGGGTCGAGTCGGGTCGGGTCGGGAGGAATTACGAAATGTCACGGGCCGGGTCAAGTCGTGTCAGGAGCTTTTTTTGCTACCACGCGTCGGGTCGGTCGGGTCACCCTGTGACCAGACCCGACCGGCGATAAGTGACTTGACCCGCGAAAAAGCCTGACAAAAAGTTGCTAGCGCTACACTCTCGTATCATAGCTCGCGTCAAGGGCAAGCTTTTCTGGTCACAATATACAGCAATAATTCGAGAAACCTGGAGGGTGCCCTTGCTTCACTAAGGAGTCGTTCCACGGTAGTAGCCGAACTTTTCATCAACGAAATCTCCCGTTTTGAAATACGGCGGTGCCCCTCGCCACCCCGACGTCATCGTTCGATCGTACTATACTAGTAGTAGTACTATACTAGTACTATACTAGTATTAGTACTAGTACTTATACTAGTAGTAGTCCTTTTTGCAAGAACGAAAGTATGTGTGGAGATATTTTATTTTTTCTTCATAGCCATCCTTCCTCGTGTCGAGCAGCGCCCTTGAAACCTTCGTTCAAGAAAATCGCAAGTTTGGGGGGGGGGACGGGGGACGGAAGGGGGGGGGGGGGTTATCGTAGCATCATACCAAGGATATATAGTGAAGAACGTTCGCACCCATCTGAACGCACCATCTCCCCCTCCCAAAGATGCACGCGCGATACGTGCTACTCTTGTAGCTGAGGCGAGGCAAGCGTTTTTTGGCTACAAGATCTTCTGAGCTTCCGGTGCCTCCTAAACCCATTTCCAACTCCTGAAACGTTCCTACTCTAAATCCAAGTGTTTGTTCCGCCCACGTCGGGAGTGCAGTGCAAAAAGGGGTAACGCCTTTCAAAGCTGAAACCCCGTTTTTTTTTGGTAAAACCGCTTGGAAATAGTGTAGGGAGGGGTTTGGGGGGTTATGAAAAAAATAACCCTTGCAGCACCGCGCTCTCGACATGGGGACAAAACAGTTAAGAGTTAGACTATTAATAGGAACGTTTTGGGAGTTGGAAATGGGTTAACCCCCCCCACCCCCCACAAAAAAAAAAGTTTTCGGATTTCGTTCTTGTTTATTTTTGCGTGAATACGATGTTTTTTTATACCTGTACTAAACGCAGGCCATCGGAGTTCGGGGATCATCGGGTTTGACTTATCATTTTCGAGGCGTGTTTTGGCAGCGTGGGTACACCCTGTTTAGGCACTGCCTGGGCTTGAGCCACTTCGCGCGAGTAGCTCTCTGTGTACCTCATGATTTGCTTGGCTCATCGCATGGTTTCAGGCCGCTCAAAAAATCCGGCACGGAACCTTAAGACAGAGTGTGCAACCTTAAGACGCGCGCTACGATAGAGGAAAGCCCCCCTTTTTTTGCTGAGGTTGTCCCTCGATTTGGGAGTTGTATTACAAAACCTGAACTCCACAAAAAACTGATTCGGAAAAGAAAGTAAAACTGCTACGCCGGGTGAGAAATGCCATGTCGCCCTCTCGGTACACAACGAAAAAACCACGCGAAAAAAAAAGGGGGGGGGGCTAATTTCCGACGATTTTTCGTGGTTAAGATGAGAAGCCCCGTCGTTCAGAAAAAAAATCAGAAAAGACAAAAAAAGGTATACCTTGATACTTATATCGTCTGTGGTAGCATATTTCTAGAAAGGAGCGGCGGGGGGGGGGAGGTCACTCGCGCGAAGTGACCCCGAGCCATTGCAAACTGAGGCCACAAAACGGGAGCCATCTTTTTTGTGAAGTATTATTTACCTCGTCTCAGGTGGGGAAGGAGGGGCCTCAGAAGCAAGTTCTTCGAGGTACACTCGTAGCCTTCGAACGAGGCATCTGACGTTTGTTCGTATGTATGTATCGAGAGGACGGAAAAATGAGTAAATAATATGGAAATCGGGGAGGAGTTATTATTTTGATAGGATGACTCTAACAGCGTTTCTCTCAGCCAGAGCTCTGTGAGTTAGAAAAGAAGAATAGGGTCGATGTTCAAATTTTGCGAGCGGCGTGAAAGGTCGCCCGTCTTTTAGTTTTCGGTAGGTTTTCATGGGAAGGTAACAAAAAATTGTTATTGTACGGATCATGCGTTTTATTACAAAAATAAAAATACACTCCAGCTGTGAGATCGAAGATTTCGTCGAAACTCATATTTGCAAGCTGTGTGTGATACTCCGATCGCGCGTATCACGGGTTGTGTGTCCTCATTAAGGATATTGGTCGGCGACTCCCCTTGCAACTACAGTGTAGCTATCAGGGTCGACAGGGTGATGTTAGGCAGTCTGTGCGCGGAAACTATAAAACCCGTTTTTGAGGGGGATAAAATCTGACAGCTGTGGAAGGAAATGCATCAGTTTATCAAGTAAATCCTGTAAGTCGAACAACCGGTGAGGGGAGGGCGGAATTTTTAAGGACGTGGGGGGTTGGTTTTGATCAAAAGGGAGCGGGGGGGGGGAGTAGGGGGCGGGGGCGGGTGGGGCAGCTCAATCTCTGCGTGGAAACTATAAATGCTCCAAGGGGATAAATCTGACGGTTTTGCAAAGAGTGCACCAGTTTATCATGGGGGGTGGAGGGCGGGACGGGCGGGGCAGCTCAATCTGTGCGTGGAAACTATAAATCATTCAAGGGGATAAATGTGACGGTTTTGGAAAGAATGCACCAGTATATTATGTATATCCTGTAAGTCGTACAACCAGTGAGGAGAGGGCGGAGTGTTCGAGGGGGTGGGGGAGGGGGGGAGGAGGTTGGGGGGGGGGGGGCGAAAGGGCTTTGGGTTGCATAGATGTAGGGGTTTGCTATACGCGTTGTGCTAGGTCTAGGCGATGGTGGGGGTGGTGGGGAAGAAGGGGGCGGGGGGGGGGAGGATTGCAGCAGCGTCATGGATGGCTCTAGAAAGATAATGAGGTGATATCCAGTGCGTGGAAGTCTTTTTTACTCCGGCAGATTTCGATATTATTAGTACTAGTAGGTGGTGGCGTTTGAGCAAGAGAGAGCGGGTAAAAAAAAAAACAGGGGGAGGAGGGGGGGAAGGGTTTTCCAGAGGTTTAGGTCACATATAAAATATTGAAATACACTCTAGCTGTGAGATCAAAGATTTGGTCGAAACTCGTCCTTGCAAGATTGTGTGTGATACTCCGATCGCGCGTGCTAATAGTCATATATCTAGGGGCTTGCTATACGCGTGGTGCTAGGTCTAGGCAATTGTGTGGGTGGTGGGGAAGGAGGGGGCGTTGGAGGGGGGGCGGGCGGGGGGGGAGGGGGGGATGAATAAACTCTACGTCATGGATGGCTAGAAAGATAATGACGTGATATCAATTGCGTAGAAGTGTTTATTACTCTGGCGGATTTCGATTGTAAGTGGGGCGTTTAAACGAACTGGGCGGGGGAAAAAAAAAGGGGCGGGGGGGGGGGGGAGGAGGGCGGAAATGAGTTGGAACTACGGCATGGATGGCTAGAAAGATCATGAGATGATATCAGCTGGCTGGTAGTGTTTATTACTCTGGCAGATTTTGATTTTCGGTGTGGCGTTTGAACAAGGGGGATCGGGGGGGAAGAGGGCGGGTGGGCGGGACACTTCAATATGTGCGCGGAAACTATAAGTCCTTAAAGGGGACAAATCTGACGATTGTAGCAAGACATCATATTATATCACCTGTCTGGTAATGTTTATTGATCTAGAGGGTTTGATGTTAGATGTGGTGTGCAACCTAGTCTTTAGGTGTAGTAAACAACGTGTTAAGAGCTTCATAATTTGTTATTGTACATGGATCGAAAGATAGAACATTTCAATCGATAGGTACAATCATGTAGTCACCATTATTTTCTGACATCGCTAATCATAAGAAAGAGATAAACATTGCCAAATACAACAGGCGAAGTGATGTGGTCATGCAACGTCACCGCCATTGAGCGCGAGGGGGAGAAATGCAAATCGTCAGTGTTTTGAAAGGAACGCTTGGTGTACAGGCGCTCAATTACGTTACTCCGTTAGTCATACTTCGCTTGGCATAGGTTATGAGCTTTATTGTGGTCGATCAATTTGTCAACCAGCATGAAAAAGTCGGATTCTTTCTAATTCGGCCAGAGTTTTACGGGTATTTTATAGGCGTCGGGGGCATAGGGCTAGGGAGGTCTAAAGTTTGTTGGGTTTTGGGCAGAGCTAGGTTTAGCTTTTTTTCCAAGGGTTCTCATGAGGATACAGGAAGCGCACGCGGGCCAAACCAACGTCCCCGACTTCCATTTTTTATCCTAGACAACAGTTCAGAATTGCGGTAAAGGCGGCTCAATGTGAAGAGCGGATGTCCGAGGGGGGTGCAGGGTTTCGTCGTCGTTGGGAAGCGTTCTCCTCGTGGTTCCGGTGCCTTTTATTCGTCTCTCCATAGGCTAGCTGCCTAGACGCAAGGCTTACATCGTTACTCCGAAAAATACGCCAAAACGACTAAACAGAGCAGAGTTGGGCGATAATGTAAGTGGCGATGAGGGGAGGGTGCGCGTGCTGCTTGATCCCCCACCGACGCTTACATTGTCGCCCATATCTCTGATGGCCTTGACGAGACCGTGGCATACAATTTCATCTATGATCCGGTTTCACCCGAATCATGATATGGTTTCACGTCGAGACTCCCATCTGCGGGGGACACTCCATGACATCAACAAGTCACTGCACCTCTGCCCCCCGTAGCATAATCATTGACATGTCACGTGTAGCAGGATGAGCATTGACATGTGCGTGCAAATCAGAAATAGACCCCCCTGCATTAGAATTTTGTATGTTTCTGTATAGGTGTGCAAATCAGAAACCCAGCCACACCTGCGTTAGCATTTTGTGAGTTTCTGTTTAGGTGTCCTGTATCGCACTCGCGCGCCCTTACCTGTATTGAGGCCAATGCTCCAACAACAACTTGAGCTACATTTATTTGCCCCAAGAAGCAATCCCCCCTTTCCCCCCCGCCTTCTCAAGATAACGAAGGACGGAGCGATGCCAAACAAACAGAAAAAAAGCAACAACCACGGCGGCGACAAACTACGAAAAAAAAACACACACACACGCACACACGCCATAGGCTACACGGTCAGTGAAAAATATCGAAAAAAAAAGACCACGAAGAGGGCCGGCCGTTTTTTTTTGCCGATTTTGCCCCATGGTCCCTAATGATGCTAATTTTCACGATTAATCGTCGTCAGAAAGCGAGGTCGGACGGGTTGCATCTTCACCCCCCCCCCCCCCACAAGACATATAACGGGCGGAAATGTTAGTATCATTTCGTGTTTATAATGAAACCCAAACGTTCCCTATATTTTCGTCTTCCACCTCCCAGAGACAAATCATCCTTCTGGGCGTAAATGTAAGGAACGTTTTGTATTCATATGAACAACACAAATGGTCCCTACTTTTCCGTCCAAAGACACGCCACGCTTCGTCTGTGTTCAAGAAACCTAAAATATACGTTGTGAGTGCTCCCGACAAAGCCCACATAATTCAGTGTCACAAGCGTCCGGCAACAAAACATAAAAATATGGGGGGAAAATAATCCTGTCTCAAGGCTACGTGGCAGTACTAATAGTAACAATGTACACATAAAAATGCCGGAGGACTCACAATTTCCAACGCTCCCCCCGCCCCCCCGCCCCCCCCACCCCCGCCCCTCCCAACCTCACCCTTACCATCATTTCATCATAGTCGCGCACTGTGCGCGACGCGTATATCGCGTTTTTGTACCATCTATCCGCTTCTGGTCAGGCGCCCCCCACCACACCGCACGCCACCCGAACCCCCGTGACCGCGCCACACCACCCACACAGCAGCAGCAGCCCTCGGCGCGACCCCGGCGCGGGGCGCCCCGAAACCCAACTCCGCGAGCGGGAGGCGTCGTGGCAATTCGCCGTTTTCGGGGACGCGCCGCTCGCTCCCCGGGGACGGAGCGGGTCAGATCTCTTTGCGCGGAAGCCAAGGGTGGGGATCCTGACGTTTTCGGAGGATTTTCCCGCCTGGGGTCATTCTGACACTAACTTGGAAGGTTAAAAAAATCACGACGGATGCTATCTATTGCGGACTTTTCATTCATTCACATGTTTGCGGCTGGCTGCGTGGCGGGGTGTGGTTGATCCCTGTCTGCTGGTTCTTTCTTGGGACTTTTTTTTTCTTGTTTTCCATCTGTTTTTGTTTTTTGGCGGGGGGGGGGGGGGGGGGGGTATTTTTTCTTTTGCGTTTTGATATTTTCCCAAAAAAGTATCGGCTTGCACATCATGGCATAGTACACTTCTTGTGCACATTCTTATTATTTTACCTAAAGTTTCTTCTTGCACACACATCATGACATAATACATGGTCATCCGGACCGGGTGAGCTAACAATACGTGAGCAAAACATTGGCTTCGTGAACAGCAATATCTACTTGATGAGCCAATTGAGAACGAAAGCTCGCGGGAGCAAGCAATAAACTTTTAATCGCGTTCATTCGTGCATACCGCTTTGTGTAAACGCGCTGTATAAATGCGTATTTTTCGCGCTGATTGCCGGAGAAACCATCACCGAGCTCGACCATATCTGCCGCGATCCCCCCCCCCCCTCCTCCCCGAACTCTACGCCTCGGGGAACATTTTGCGATATACGGTACACAGTGAGCGGTCATCACGCCAGAGTGCCGGTATGTGCCAGCCGGCAACATCGGCAATATACCGGGCACCGGCACTATAGAGTATAGCACGTATATTCGTACTAGTACAGCGGGTTCCAATAGTGTCAATTTCACCAGCACTATGCCGGAAACAGGCACTATTCGACCAGCACTATACCGGCAACAGGCACTGTTCATATAGCACCGATATTCGTATTACTACAGCGGGTTCCAGTAGTGCCAATTTCACCAGCACTATACTGGCAATAGGCACCATTCGACCAGCACTATACCAGCAAAAGGCACTATTCAACCAGCACTATACCGGCAACAGGCACTGTTCATACAGCACCGATATTAGTATTAGTACAGCGGGTTCCAGTGGTGCTAATTTCACCGGCACTATACTGGCAATAGGCACTATTCGACCAGCACTATACCGTCAAAAGGCACTATTCAACCAGCACTATATCGACAATAGGTACTATTAGACCAACACTGTACCGGCAATAGGCACTATTCAACCAGCAATATACTGGCAATAAGCACTATTCGACCAGCACTACACAGGCAATAGGCAGTATTCGACCAGCACTATACCAGCAATGGGCACTATTTTCAACCAGCACTAAAGGGAGACCCACGACCTCCTGTGGCGAGGCGAGAACAGCGACGGACAAAACAGCAAAATAGGCGCCTTGGCCTTGCGTTGTGCTGCCTATTACCAAGATATCAATAGGTATCATAATGCAGCGACTTGACAAAACAAAAAACATGTGTGCTATCTTTTGTCTTGAATTTAGGCTGCCTGATGCCAGACACAGCGACGTGCACCAAGAAAAACAAAAACAGCTTGTTGGTCTTGCGTTATACCTTGCGTTGCGCTGTCCAATATCACAACCGACAACCAAAAATACAAACGAACAAAAAAACGAACCCCATATCACGGCCACCCCCATACGATTTGGTAAACTTATAGCAAGCGTCCCCAGCCTGCGAGGCGCTTTGCTTCATTTCAACCAATGTTACAGTCATTTCGATTATCGCGATACGTAGCCATTTGCTTTTTGCGCCCCCACCCACCACCAACACCACCAATACAACCCTGCCACTTCACGCCTGTACAAAAACTAAAACCAGGCCCTAAGAATCTCGAGAAAGGTATCACCAATGACAATAAAAGGCTCTGCCCCCCCCTTCCCCCCCGCGCATTCCCTCAGTCGATCTGATCCCCCCATCCGATATTTATCAGGTTTCCTCATCCGATATACGATATGTCGGGTCCCCTCGTCCGATATAAAATGTCGGGTCCCTTCATTCGATATATATCGGGAAACACGTAAAACGCCAGCAAAAAAAAAAAAAGCACACCGACCCCCAAAAGCACGCCGACCAACAAAAAGAAACACACGCGACCAACATCAACAAACGAAACGGTACAAATCAAAAAAGAGAAGAAAAAAACAAAGGGCCACTTTTTGCTTCGGTCCGGGTTTTCTCGCTTAAAAATATCTAGTTGTATTTCGGACGGCATTATACTTGTCTTTGAATATCTCGGCGGTGCAGTTGCTTGCTGCGTCGCCAAGACTGATGTGTTGTTGATTGACTTTTTCCTTGTACATGAAAAATCTCTCTTCGCCCCCCCCCCCCTCCCTAAAAACAAATGCCTCCCTACACAGTATCCCATTTTTCGGGCGCACCGGTTGGCCAAGGGGAAGGTCGTGCTACGCTTGGCTCGGATGGGTTCGGCGTTGCCATATGCCATACGCCGCCTCTGCTGACTAACCATGGGAAACCCTGCCCCCCCCTTACCCCCCGCCCCCCCGACCGCAATCCCGCGCCCCACCAGCCCCTTCCTATCAAAAATCAAACCACCTCCCGCCGCGTCAACTCCCTAGTCGGGGGGTTCACAAGGAAGTACAACAACTTGGACGCTCCAGCCTGTGTAGGGCTTTCGTGCGTAACGCACGAACGTGATTTGACAACGCATGTGGATCCCAAAAAATTGAGCACAATGGTTGTGGCTTGGGCGGGTCGGGAGGATGGGGGGGCGTATGTAGCCTCCTACGCGAAGAGTCTTGGTGCTGCTCGTTGCCATTGGGACGCCTGCAGAAGACCCGGTAAGGAGGAGAGAAAAGGGGGGGGGGGGGGGATCGTAAATGACAAGAACGTTCGATGGGTGCCGTGGTTTGGGAGCTGATGCCCAGCCCACGAATATGAAACACATACGGAAAAAATTACCGGGTAGACACGGGACATACACACAGACATGCAAACAGGCAAACAGACACGCGAACAGACACGCGAACAGACAAGCAGACATGCACGCAGAGAAACACTCCCAGCGCTCCCAGCCTAACCCCACGTAAGAAAACAAAACAAGACAACATTTTTTTCATATTTTGTGTCGTCGACTTTCTGTAGTTACTGCCGCAAGTCTAGCCGCACGCACCTCGGCTTGGGCCGCCGCCGCCGAACTATAATCTAATCTCGGAACGGGGGGGTATGCCGATGCACTCTTCTCGTCGTCTCCCGACGACGAGTCGCCGTCCCCCCCTCCTCCCGTCCCAACGCTGACATTTCCGCTGATGCTTGGAATAGCTCCACCCCCACCGCCCAGAGCAGACGGGGACAACTTTACACCATTAAGGCTGCCCGCGGTTGCGTCCGCGCCGCTGTCCTCCCACGATAGGCCAGCCAAACGGCCACCGATAACGGAGACACCGTCCGAATAGCAGCTGTCTGATCGATCGCCGTCAAGTCTTGACCCCGAAGGGTACAAGGAGCACTTTCTTTCGGGGCGCGCGACGGCGGCGGTGGGGGAGGCGGCCGGAGCGGAGGACACCCTTCCATCGAAAAGCGACGAGCCAACAACAAAGCTAGGGCTTCCTTGGGCGCTGCCGCTTCCGTTGGCGTTGCCGCTGCTGCCGGCGCTGCTAGCGCTGCCTCGTTTTACGTTTTCTCGGTCGTTTTCGAAGAACGATTGGTGCTGGAGGTTCCGCCGCGTCGCTGCTGTTGCTGATGACGTCGCCGCTGTCTCTTGGTCTGCGTTACCGTTGCCCCACCGCGCCCGCGGCTGCCGCTCCTGGTACTGATCGAGGCCGAGGTCAAGGCTGAGGGTTCGGTCCAGTAACTCGGACTGCGGATACTCCGCCCCGGATAATCGATCGCCGTTGCCTCCAAAACTCTGTTGTTGCTGCTGCTGACCAAGCGAGGCCTGCCGCCCCCCTTCCCCCACCCCAATAAATGGCGACGCCTGGCGCCGCTGAGGATGTCGGTGCTGCGCATACATCCCACCACCACCACCACTACCGACATACCCTGGTCGACCAGACGCAACCTCGGTATCGCGAGGTGCCTCCGAACCGTTCCCAGAACCGTTCCCGGCACCGGTCCCGTCACCAAAACCGTGGATGCTCCACTCCTCCTTAAAACTAAGAACGCCGAATCCAGGAAAGGAGGACGGCATGGGGGAGCCGCTAGGCGTCGAAAACTCCCGAGGGGGGGTGTTCGCGAGGGTTTCGGGGGTAGCCAAACCGTGCCCGGCTCCCCAGTAGCTCCTGCTGCCGCCGCCGCTGCCGCCGTAGGTGCTACCGCCTCCGGTGCTGCGGCCGCTGCTGACGCTGCTGCGGTCGCTCTCTCCCCAAGCTTGCGCGACCAACTTTGGCGCACCGTTATCACCCCCCCGCGCCCCCCCCTTCCCTCTTCCTCTGGCGACCAAAGCGCGGTCTGTCGAGAGGAAGCGATTTGCCACCCGCGGGCCTACCGCCAAACCTTGCCCGTACCCGCCACCACCACCACCGCCGCCGCATTCACCATGCCCCATGAGGGAAGAAACTAACGGCAGTGACAGGGTCCGCTCTATCCCGCTGCTGCCACCGCCCCCGCCGCCAGCGCCCACGTCGCCGAGGCAAGCGCCCATAGACGACGACGCAAGCCGCCGCCCCCCTACCCCCAGCAAGAACCGCTCGTCAACAACATCGCGAGGTTGGTGGGGAGGATGACCACCGACAAACGCGTCCATGCACCCCGCGCCACCGTTGCCCGCCGAGCCACCGCCGCCGATCACCGCCCGATTTCCGACACAAGGCGTACCTGCGCCCGCACCCACGCCAACACCGCCACTGCTATTCGCGCCCGCTCCGTTACCCCCGCCTCCTCCCCTGCGGCCTCTTTGACCGCGGCGCCTACGGGGTCGGGGTCGGCCTTCAGCCCCGGGTGTTAACGGGGAGCACGGCTGCGCCCCGACGCACCCTTCCCCCCCGGGGTGGGCTCTGGCGGCTCCCGCGCAAGCACCCCTGGGAGCGGGGCGGGAGGGTGTTGCCGTGGGAGCACCGCGGTTCATGCTAACCCCAACCCCGGGGATAACGCCTCCGCTTACATTAGTGCCTACATTAGTGTTGAGGCTGGCGTTAGAGTCCGTCTGGCACCCGTTAGGAGTTGGAGACATGGGGCAGGGGGGTGGAAATACCGGGTTGGTCGGCTGGAGTACGCCTCCACCGCTATTGCCACCGCTGCCGGCGCCGTCCGTACCAGTGGGGTGATGGGAAGGGCCGCCGGCACGGTCTCCAAGCACCTCCTCCTTGAACGCGAAGCTAGACCCGTGCCGGGCGAGCCCCAGCTGCACCTCGTCCTTCGTAAACCTGTCGCCCTCGTCCCCAAGCTCGTGGAGGTACAGACAGTCCGGATTGTTGCACGGCAGGTTCCGAAGGAAGCTGTTGCAGTACTTGCTGGTGCCGAAGCTCGCGCGGATTGTGCGGCCCATGAGGCGGAACCCGTCCACGGAGCAGATCGCCGCCCATGCATCTTCTTGTCGTCGGAACGTGATGTATGCGCTGGCGCTTCCGTAGCGAGGGTCGTCGGCGGAGACGCCCTGGTGGTGGTTGATCACGAGCTTTGCGATTTCGCCGTACTGCCCGAAATACTCAGGCTGAAAATGCGGTGAGGGTTTCAAGGCGGAGGTAGCGGAAGGAGGAGGACGGGGGGGGGTTCTCAGTTGGGGGAGGGGGGGGTGGAGGAGGGGCGGGGGGGTTACGTTTAAACCGCAGATCGAGCTGACGAAAGGTGGGGGGCACAGAGGGCCCGAAGCACTCCGGCTCGTAATATGTGGTGGGTTTTCGGAGCATTGAGGGAGGCGGTACCGGTGGGGCGGGGGGCGATAGTTTGCGGTTGGGGTTTCAGAATATTGGGCGACGAGAGCGAGGAGGCACCGGCGGGGGAGTAGTAGACCGCAGATCTAGCTGACGCAGGGGTCGTGGGCACGAGAATACAGCGGGAATCGAACGTTTTTTAGCAGGGGGAAAAAAAACTGTCAACACCTGCGCGCGTGAGCGCAATGGTACGCACAATCGAATGCCGCCCAAGAAATGAATGAACCGACCACTAGGTATATAAGTCTCGCCTGTACACCAGCAGGGGCTGAGAGACCCCTCCCCCCTCCGTACCGTCCCGTCCCGCAACCCGAGGAGACGATTGCTTCTAGAGGGAAAGTTATTTTTCAAGGAATGCACCGCTCATGCTATTTCTGTGTTGGGGATGGCGGTTTAACCACTCTCTACCCGCCTAATGCACATACAGTAGTATTCGTACCGTGCTAAAGATGTTACCTTATCAGGTATGATGCCATTTTCTACAATGAATATGGTATCTGGTATGCACTCGGCACAACCTACTAGCGTTCTCTCGGCAGAAATGCATGTAGGGGGCGTTGGGGTAGTAGTGCATAATATGAACACCAAACGACCAAACGGACATTTTTACGCTTCCGTCTAGAGAAGAGAGTTATAAAAAACCCGGTACGTTGGTGCCGATATACGAGAGCAGTATATAATTACCATTCACACAGCCTCTTTAGCTTTTGACTACGCACGAGACTACACAGCAGTACAGCAGTAGCAGTCTGATCTCTGATCTGATCTCCAATTCGAGCTCGCGGTTCCGTGCTGCCTGCGCGCATCGCCCCGAGCCCTCCCTGATTTTCCGTGCATTTTAAGCTCCATGAGAACTGGTAAACTCCACGTTGCCGCGTTTTGCAAGATAAGCCACTTGGAACTAGTACGCGTGTTCATTTTTTCACTATTAATAGTAACAAAACTAATGGATATACACTGTACGTTGGGGGGGGGGGTCATTTTTTTTCCAGCAGTTAGTTTTTATTTCACACTGCTACAACAACGATTCGACACTAAAATTTCTTCTTTTTTCTTCACCCAAAAATCGTCCGTGCAGTTTTCTGTAGCGATTTTTTAACCCGTATCCAAATCCTAAAGTTATCCTAGTCTAACTCCAAGTGTTTTTTTCCCATGGAGGGACTGCGGTGCTAAATGGGTCAAGTCAAATTAATCCAATGCCGCCGCCACCCCTCCGTTATTTCGCCTTCCGCGACACGTACCAATACCAGTACTTCCCGAAACAAAAGTACACAGTTTCACGTATATGTGATACGAGTGTTTTATATATTGAAATTGAGCGTTCCATATAAATCCGGACTGCGTGGTACACTACACGGCTACACGTGTAGCTCATACTGTATATACAGTAGTCATTGCATAGGATATAGCCAAACCCGCACAAGGGCTCGTCTTTGCAATAAATCACTGTTAATAGTGCTAGACTACAAGTCTTATGCAGAAGAAGCGGTACAATACAATAATGCGCTTTCTTCGCGTTCACATCAAGCTGCTATGAACAATGTAAAGTATGTATTAAACAGTAAACAAAGGCAGAATGTGCGATTTTCGCGTTAACCCCTTCGCAACTGGAAATCCGTTTTTGGGGACAAAATTACTTGGATGTAGTATAGGGAGGGGTTCGGGGGCTGTAAAGGCTTTAAACCGATACGATATACCAGGTACTATGCTAAACGCCTTCACCACTTGAACCCCTTTTGAGGGACAAATTTGCTTGAACTTAGTGTATAGGGAGGGATTTTGAGGCTCTAAAGGGGTTAATAAAAGCGTCATGTCATGTCCAAAACGTGCAATGCAATGTCTTGTCTAGAGGCGTTATTCCGCTGTAGTCCAGTCTGTGAAAACGAAAATGCACGGCGTGTACCTGGTATGATATATAAGCGTATCTTAGCGGCAACTTACTTAGTATCGCCATGGGTTGTTGATCAATGTATTTAAACAACGTCAGCTGTGAGTTCGACAAATTCAGGGGCGATACTCATCTTTGCAAGCTGCGATTTGTACACATCAAAACGTAATTAAAATGATGTTGATGTTGTCGTCGTCGTTTCGTTGAGGATGATGGATGGGGTACTGCGTACTTTCAGTTGTACTTGTACGTTTTTTTTTTTTTTTATTCGCTCGGTCGCGCCGTCGCCCTTGGCCTGGACACGTGGCTTATACCATGACAGTGGACAAGATGCAGCAACAACAACAACAATGTAACACGTACTGGTAATCGGACTACATAGATGCCAAAACAAGAAAATCGACGAGATATCATAGCACGTCATGTAGAAGCCTGCGCACCTGCTTGAGCGTGTTGACTTGGGCGAAATTCGGCGACAGCCCAATCGCGTACACTAAGGTGCGCCGGATAACGCGCAAGTTCTGAAACGCACGTCGATCCGCCCCCCTTATAAACACCCCCTGACTCTGCTGCTGCTGCTGCTGCTGCTGTTGCTGCTGATGATCTTGCGCAGATCCCTGCTGAACCAACCCATGAGAGTGTCGCTCCCCAATGTGCGGGAGGTCTTGCTGATCGTGGTGGCTCCCTGAGGTTGTGCGTTGACCTTCTTGGGGGGGGGTGCGGCTGCGGGTGCTGCTGCGGGTGCTGCTGCTGCTGCTTCCGCTGCTAGAGGAGCTGCGGGATCCCCTGCTGCTGGCCGGTCGGCTGTTTGTTTTTGCCGCAACGTTTTTTCAGGGCGCGTGGGATACAATGGGCTGAGTTGGGTTGGGTTGGGTTGGGTTGGGTGAGGTTGCGGATGGGACGGGTGGGTTCAGGTGGGGTTAGGTTTGAGACGTTGGCGTGGGTGGGGTTAATGTAATACGTTGGGTTAAGTGGGGTGGTGGGTCCAGAGCTCGGACAAGGCTAAGGAGTAGGCTAAGGAGTGGAGTTTACTTAGATTGAGTGGGGTGGGTGGGGGTGGGCTGGGGTGTCGAACAAACATCATCGGTCGGGAAGTAAAGGAGCGGTTATGTTACTTCTACGACAGTAAGTAAAAGGCGTGAAGTCAATCGGAGGCGGACGGACTACCGTCACAGAATCTGTTGAACAGCAGTAGCAGTATGATTGTGGTGACAATAATATAGCGCAGTACAAGCAGTATTATGATAATACAAGCACCGTTTACAGTTTTGTATTGGTGGCGGCAGCACAATACATGCCAGGAAGTAGAGAGGCTCTACTACTGCTGTGCATCACATAAAAGGATTATGATCATAAACCAACCATTCAACCGGAACAACAAGCCAAAGCAAAAATATTTGGCTCGCATTTTTTATTCTCTATACGTACCAGTATACCCTGGTATTCTTTCGTTGTACCGCGTTAGTGCCGTACCCTTTTAGTGCGGGGTCCCTACTTCGTGCGGTGCTCTTTAGTGCGGCGTCCTTGTTTAGAGTGGTTCCCTTTAGTGCGGGGTCCCTGTTTAGTGCGGTTATGATCGGTTGTCACCACCTCGTTTTACAGAGTACCTGGTAGTGCACTATCACGCGATAGTGCGGGGGTCCTACTTCAGTGCCTTCATTGCCATCCATGAGGGACCACAAATTTGTTGTGTGTATTATAGGCGTGGGGCGCGGGGCGTGGCCAAAGTGCGCACGGCGTGTGAGCGGTGGATGGGACCGGTGCCCACCGCGAATGCTACTGCTGCTGGAACAACGGAATGATTGGAAATCGTCAAACCTATTACATCATAACATTCGAATCCGTCCTGACTTTTTTTTTGTATGATATTATTCCACGCTCTATATGCATAGGGATGCGTGCGTGCGGTGCGTGTGCTGCTTTTGTGGGAGCACGTGGCGAGCAGCGCGTGGCCGCAGCTTTCGCAGATCTGTACAATCAATTCCAGTCATAAAAATGCAGCAAACTGCTGTCGCACGTACGTACGAATACGCACTTGATTGAAGTCGTACAGCAGTCTTACAGCAGTACACGGTGGGCAACCCGATTCAAACATTCAAATCCTCGGGTAAGCCCAGTGTTACCGCTCGTATCCAAGACTGGTGTCACACACATATGGGTTTCGACAAAATATTCGATCTCACAGCTGGAGTGTATTCTTATGTTTATAATATAAGTTTCAGCATAGGTATCACCAGGGGTAACTAGCCGATCCGACCCCTCCAAGACCCATTCCCCATTTTGGGGGACAAACTACTTATAAATTAAAATTCAGGACTTTATTATGATTTTTTTTCCAGTAGTAGCGAAATCGGCATCACGATACGTCCGTTTTCTCTTGTTGCTGGCGCTTGGCAATTGCAAGCCAATTGTTGGGGACAAGAATACTTGGTATCAGTATCGGGGGGATTTTTAGGCTCCAGATGGGTTACACCGGGCACCCCTCTCTACTGCTGACGCTGTCACTATTTACAATATATATATGCTAACTACTACCTAGTACACCACGCATGAAAAAAAAACGGTGATGGTGCGCTGGATATCCTTGTAGAACTAAACTAAAAAACGGTAAAAATTGAGGCCAGCACCACGCGGACATACGTCTTGATGCGGTCATGAACCCCGGCACGTGCAGCAGTTTTGCAGACGACTTCAAGATGAACTGGTGGGGTAATGCATACCGGGTGCCAGGTATCATGTACACCAGTCGAGTCTACATATTATAAAAAATGAAAATACACTCCAGCTGTGAGATCGATGATTTCGTCGAAACTCATCTTTGCAAGCTGTGTGTGATACTCCGATCGCGCGTATTACGGGATGTGTGTCCTCATTAAGGATATAGGTCGGCGACTCCCCTTGCAACTACAGTGTAGCTATCAGGGTCAACAAGGTGATGTTAGTCAGTCTGTGCGCGGAAACTATAAAACCCGTTTCTGAGGGGGACCAAATCTGACAGCTGTGGAGGGAAATGTATCCGTTTATCAAGTGAATCCTGTAAGTCGAATAACCGGTGAGGGGGGGGCGGAGTTTTGAAGGACGTGGGGGCCTGGTTTTGATCAAAAGCGAGCGGGGTTGGAGGGGGGAGGGAAGGGGGGGGGGAGGGGGGCGGACGGGCGGGCGATTTGTGCGTGGAAGCTATAAATACTTGTAAGGGGATAAATCTGACGGTTTGGGGAAGAAAAAAAAGGAAAAAAAATGCACCAGTTTATCATAGGGGGGGGGTTGGGGCGGGGGGGGGGCGTGTTTGTACGTATACAACAGCAGTGTATTTGTCGTTATAACCAATGGGATGTTGACGATTGACCGACCGATATACCACCAGCAGTACGAACGCAGACAGCAACTGCAGTACTGCATAAAGCAGCCGACAGCTGTGCTGCTCGCACTGAACAAAAATAAAAGGACCTCGAGGAACACTATGAAAGGATCACATTCCAGAGGGTATTCGTACGGCGGTATTGCAGCAGTATCATATACATGTCACGAATCGTGTCCTAGGCAGTGAGGTCTGGAGTCAGGGTGAGACAAGCGAGGATATTCACGGCGAAGCAGCGCCTCTGTCATAGTAACTCTTGAAATTGTCGCAGAACCGTAACATACATGCAAGATAGGGCACTACCACATCGGAGGACGGCGATAAATTGAGCGCCACCAAACTCTGAGTCCCAAGTCTCTCGCGAGCTTTAAATCAGCCCCAAGACGATGCGAGGCACGGACACGAGGCACGAACAAGAAGACTTGGCGAAACTACAAGTGGGTTTTGGATTTTGGATTCTCAACGGTACCGGCCACTGGCCGAATTTTCGAACCCCCAAAATAAAAAAGCAAAAACACGCCAATCTAAAAGCACCTGCTGAAAAACGAAAGAGACGAAACCAATTATTAAAAAGCGACGAAAAAAACAAAAAAAGTTTGCTATTAATAGTTATACCTCGTACGACAGGAGCAGACGGTTTCATGTAAATACAGCACGCAAACACACACGCGTACTCACATTTTTTTTTTTTTTCTATACTGCAAATTGTAGGGGGTGCTGGAGCTTGCGTCTGTTTTTGTGTTTTATGAAAAAAAATAATGGACGTCAGCCGTGAGTTCTGTTTTTGTGTTTTGCCCGCGTGCTCATTGCGGTTGGCATTTCGTCGCCAAATACATTACCTAGCTTGCGAGATAGAGTATTGCAAAGATGAGCATCGACCCTAAATTTGTCGAACGCACAGCTGACGTTGTTAGAACAAAGCTACCAGGTGTAAACAAAACACCTTTTGCTGTATTTGCAATGTGTATCTCTCCCGTGTCATAGTTTGTCACCACGGAGCTCGGTCTCCACAATAAGGCATCAGCACCAGGACGGACACACGGCTTGTGCTGATGTGGATGGGTGAACCACTATTTTTATGTCATTTTGATGTGAACACACACGGCAAGACGAATCTACAACCTGTCAACTGTCAACGCGTCGATATTTCCTGGCTATGTTATCACGATTTCTTGTTGCACAGAGAGGGGAACGCAATTATGTAATTGAAATACGGCTTCCACGTGTGGAACGTAGAACGCAGGACCTGTGTGGGCCTTATTTGACAACAGTGTTATAAGGCTTAGTTTGGGTAAGCTATTGGTTAGCCAGTTGCAAGTGGTCAAACGGACTAATACCTCACTAATTCCTTAACAAATGGCGTCGTCGACAGACCATGGGTTTTTGGGTCGTGGGTTCGATCCCCACATCCACCATAATAAACTTTTTCAGATTTCCCCATGGCGAACTTGAAAAATACTCTTCCTGGTATCCCCAGGGAATGAAACGGCTTGGATAATTGACAGGTCCGCCCGTATGTCCGGCCGACCTGCTATCCCACCGTTTCAGGGGGGGAGAGTGTTATAAGGCTTAGTTTGGGTAAGCTATTGGTTAGCCAGTTGCAAGTGGTCAAACGGACTAATACCCCACTAAGTTACCTTAAAAACAGTCATTTTGCGTACGTTTTCACAATCAAGTCTGGAGGTACGTAAGCAAAAAAACAGAGCAATGGGAGCAAACGCTCCAGCTGCGCCAGCTTCGCCTTGACAGGCGGTGCGCAACAACTGACCAAGCGGTGACGCTATTAATATCGGGGATGCTTTCAACAGCAGTACCAGGGGAACAAGCAGGCGAAATGTTTGCATCAGCCCGGACTCGGTATGATGCCTTGTCATATTCCGCACTACCTGGTACACAGAAGGGACGTGTCAGAACATTCGAAAACCCCAACCTGCGTTCAATGACACAACCGCCTTTGAGATCTATTAATACCTACAATAGGAGTATCACCATGTATCATACCGAGCGATGCTCTCACAGGCCGTCATCGTGCGTGAGTAGCTGCTTGAGAGGTATATGGCACACCAGGGCACACGCGAGCTACCAAGGTATATGTACTGTTAAAATTTAAGCGGTACCAGTGAGCTGAACGGGGGAGATAAGCTGTGCAGGAGCGGTGAGAGCGGGAGCTGAGCTGTTGATACTTGGCGTGAGAGTGTGACGGTATGTACGCTACCGTACATTTCGTGTAAACATGTGAAAAGACTCACCAGATCACACGCTGTGCGACCGCTGCAGCATCAGGGGGCATACTGCAAGACGGGCATGCACCACCAAAATTCGCTGCTATCTGCCAGCACATTTGACATACCTGGTTTCAATTCAAACGAAAACGTGCGGAGAGCAGAGGAGGAGAGGAGCGCATCAAACAAGCACAGACAGCGCCAGCCATTAGTCTAGTGGTACAATAGCACGCCGTTGACATACATACAGCAGTCCATGTATACAGACATACACGACAGGACGGTCTCCCTAGGAAGCTGTTGAAGCGATGACTGTCCTAACTGTTCGTATAGCACCAGCAGCTCTTCGTATATTTTGCATCACTTTTACAGCAGTAGTGCTCTCCAGGTCAAACCTCGTTCAACTTGCCTCGACGTGAGAGGTTTTGCCCTGGGCGACCATCTGCGGAGAAGAAGTCGTCGTCACAGGCGGTGTTTTTCCTTTTCGCCCCCGCCGTTACGTGCCTTCATTTTCATCGCACATAGAGTTCAACATTCATTCCCACTTTTCAGCATTTACCGCTCGTCCATTTGCATCGAATTCCGCCAACTCGAGCTCTTCTCGCACTCTCCTGTCTCGTAGGGCTGTCAATGTGTAAGAATGGGTCCCATGCGGGGCTCGAACCCGCCGTATCTACTGCAGCAGTTACTGCTGCTGCAGATGTAGTCTACCTGGTATGTATTACTCCGTATTAATAGTATGTACCAGGTATATAGCGGTTGTCAATGGTCATATTATATGATATGGACGGATGAGAAATGTGTAAGTACACTCGCAGTGCGGGAGCACGCGACACCAAAAAAGAAAACCTGGAACGAAACAGATCAATCAATCAACCAACCTCCGAAGCTCTCACCCTGTAGCCGCAGTCGCACGCGAGTTGCTGGGTGGGGTCGACCTCATCATGACAGGAGGGACACTGCCAGTTGTCGCTGTCGGAGCTGCTGCTGTCCTCGTGGCCACTCTGTCTGGATTCATCGCTGTGTCCGCTATCAAGCAGTTGGGATGCCGCTGCCATCACGAGCGCTCGAAGTATAGCAGCCCGCTGGGCAGACCTCACGGAAAAACTCCGAGTTCTAGCCCTACGCGAGCCCAACCACTTTTAAAGCACGGCTATGTCTTGGGAAGAGCACTTGCTATCCTGTGCTGTGGCTCGATGGGGCACTACGGAGCTGGTTCAAGCAGACGTAGTGGGTGCGTGAGTTGTTTGTTTTATCGATCGAGGCGTAGGATACAAAAAAAAACTAGCAAAATCTTGCCAAGTGGAGTTCCAACTTCCATATTAAGATTTTTTTCCGGGGCTCCGACAATTGCACACTAACAACGAGATGGTTTTCAAATCTTGCGCAGGATCTCCTGACTTTTTTTTTCTTGGCACGCCGTTGTGGCGGACTTACCTGATATAGGCACGCACTGAAAGATAGTACAGAACGAGTAGGGGTCCGCCGCTGGAACTTTTAGTCATGGCCGCCGCCGGAAATCATTTTTGGACAAATCGCCACAACAATATCTCGCACAGAAGCAGCAGGCAGACTCACAGGCACGCGCGCGTACACATCACGCCACGGGGAGAACGGCGAAGGAAAGGTTCAGCACAGGCAATGGCCCAGCTGTGCTGGATAGAAAAACATTCGCAACATGCCAGAAGAGCGTTTTACTCAAGAGTACACGTAACAAGAATGCCGTATGATATAATACGTACGTACGTACGTGAAACATGAGACGGCACAAGAGTATTTTTTCTCTGCACATACGTACTTTATTCAATATAAAAAGAAAAATGTTTTTTGGTTATTTTTTCCGACCGAACGTGCCTAACATACTGAGACTAGGGGCACGCGCCTCCGTGCCTCCCAAGTGGGATGGGCGCGTGCCTCGCAAAAAGACTGACCGAATGTAAAAAGAAAGGGCTGCTCGCGCTGCTATAATACTACAACTACAACCGATCGTCCCCGTGGCATATCAGGTTATTATCCTCGAGCCTGGTGGAGGTCGGTTTTGTGAGTTCGAGCCCCGCCGAGTGCATACTCGTATAAATTCGTGGGCAGTGGGGACTTTTTTTTGTACAAACTGGCTTGCGGAAAGCGCGAGAAGAGCGTGAGTTAGCAACACTCCATGAAAAATCGACGAGCAGTGGGATTGCTGAACCCTATGCGCGATAAAAATTGAAGGCAAGAACCGGGGGAAGGGGACGACACCTGTGACCACGTCTTTTGTCCAGAAGAAGCTGGAGAGTAGAAGGGTGCAAAAACAAGAAGAAAAAAAACACTACTACGGCACACACTTGTATACGTACACCACGTGCGTGTTCCTACAGGCTGGACTGCTGCTGTGTGTGCTCGACTAACTGTGCATATAGACTATATACTACTAAGGAAGGGGAGTCGCCGACCTATATCAGGACACACAATGTTGTCAACCCGTAATACGCGCGATCGGAGTATCACACACAGCTTGCAAAGATGAGTTTCGACAATATATTCGATCTCACAGCTGGATGGAGTGTATTTTAATTTTTATAATATTCTAGACTTAATACAAATATTATTACACTGCTGCTGCTGCTGCTGTTTTACCCACACACTGGTATTACCAGGTACAAAAAGCGCGGGGGGCTATATAAGGCGATATACGAGTGCACCGACATTTTGACCGCCCTATCTCGAAAGACCGCCCCATTATTATTTTGAGTTAAGGCGGTTGACCGCCCTGTTTATTGGGCTTTTTTTGTTTTTTTCCCAATAAGGCGGTAACCGCCCTATTGAGTGCATACAGCCTTTAAAAAGGCACAGCACATCAGAGTGCCTCTGACGCAAAATATGACCCAGAGGGCGTCACGAAGAGGGACATCATACATACATGTGCTCGCAGAAGGAAGGCGTGGCGTTGCAGCAGTACCAGACAGTGCTGAACACTCAATAAATAAATACGTGTGGTGCCAAAAAGACAGACCATAGCACAGCAGAGCAGACTGGTGCACAAACACTTCGCGCGTTGAGAAGTATAATATATTACAAGGTTCCCCTCCGGGAAGTGCTATCGTAGGGGGGTGGCGCAAGGACACATGATAATTTTATCACTACCTACCGGGCACAATATAACCATTTGTTTGTACACACAAAAAAAAATGCCCTGAAAAATAATGAATTCGCGTTTTCCCCGCAGTAGTACTTACTTGGGTGTACTTCCTTAGTAGCAGCAGTACTTTTAGCACTTTTGCGGTACTCGAGATAGACGTGCCCACGACCGATCTGTTGTTTGTTGAGAAAATACACACAACACACGAAACTTTTTACACCGTACGATATTGTAAAAATAAAAATACACTCCAGCTGTGAGATCTAAGATTTTGTCGAAACTCATCTTAGCAAGCTGTGTGTGATACTCCCATCGCGCGTAATATACGGGTTGTGTGTCCTCATTAAGGATATAGGTCGGCGACTCCCCTTGCAACTACAGTGTAAGTAGCTATCGGGGTCAACAGGGTGATCACGTTATTACTGGTTGTGTGTCCTCATTAAGGATGATATAGGGCGGCGACTCCCCTTACAACTACAGTGTTGCTATCAGGGTCAACAGGGTGACGTTAGTCAATCTGTGCGCGGAAACTATAAAACCCGTTTTTGAGGGGGACGAAATATGATAGCTGTGGAAGGACATGCATCCGTTTAACAAGTGAATCTTGTGAGTCGAATAACCGGTGAGGGGAGGGCGGCGTTTTGAAGGACGTGGGGGCCCGGTCTTGATCAAAAAGGGAGGTGGGTGGGGGGGGGGGGAGGAAGGGGGAGGGTGGGGGGGTGGGTGGGGGGGGAGGGCGGGGGGAAGGGGGGGGGGGGACGGGCGGGGCAGCTCAATTTGTGCGTGGAACTATAAATCCTTCAAGGGGATAAATCTGACGGTTTTGGAAAGAATGCACCAGTTTATCATGGGGGGGGCGGGGGCGGGGGGGGGGGGCAGCCCAATCTGTGCGTGGAAACTATACATTCTTCTAAGGGGATAAATGTGACGGTTTTGGATAGAATGCACCAATTTTTCATGTATATCCTGTAAGTCGTACAACCAGTGAGTTGAGGGCGGAGTGTTCGAGGGGGTGGTGGTGGGATGGGGGGGTGGGGAGGTGGGGAGTGGGGGAGGGGGGGCAGGTGGGGGGGGAGGGATGGGGGGGCGGGGGGCGGGGGGGGGGGGGGCGAGGGCTTTAGGTCACATAGATGTAGGGGTTTCCTATACGCGTGGTGGTAGGTCTAGGCGATGGTGCGGGTGGTGGGGAAGGAGGGGGTGTTGGGGGCGGGGGGGGGTTGTGGGAATTGCAGCAGCGGCATGGATGGCTCTAGGAAGATAATGACGGTGCGTGGAAGCGTTTATTTCTCTAGCGGATTTCGATATTAGGTGGGGTGTGTAAGCAAGAGAGAACGGGGGGGGGGGGCGAATGGTGGGGGGGGGGGGGGGGAGGTGTTCAAGAGGTTTAGGTCACATATAATACTAAAATACACTCCAGCTGTGAGATCAAAGATTTGGTCGAAACTCATCGTTGCAAGATTGTGTGTGATACTCCGATCGCGCGTATTAATCATATATGTAGGGGCTTGTATACGCGTAGCGCTAGGTCTAGGCGATCGTGCGGGTGGTGGGGAAGGAGGGGGCGTTGGAGGGGGGGGGGGGGGGGTTAATGAAAGCTTCGTCATGGATGACCAGAAAGATAATGACGTGATATCAATTAATTGCGTAGAAGTGTTTATTACTCTGGCCGATTTCGATTGTAAGTGGGGCGCTTGGACAAACTAGGCGGGGGGGGAAAAAAAGGGGGGGGGGAGGGGGGGGGGTGGAGGAGGGCGGATGTGAGTTGGAGGTACAGCATGGATGGCTAGAAAAACAATGAGATGATATCAGCTGGCTGGTAGTGTTTACTACCCTGTTAGATTTTGATTTCAGGTGGGGCGTTTGAACAAGAGTGATCGGGGGGGGGGGGGGGGGACATTTCAATATGTGCGCGGAAACTATAAATCATTAAAGGGGAGAAATCTGACGGTTGTAGTAAGAGGACATCCCTACCTGCCTGGTAATGTTTACTATTATTATAGAAGGTTTGATGTTAGATGTAGTATGCAACCCAGTCTTTATTTAGGTGTAGTAAACAACGTGTTAAAACATCATAATTTGTTATTGTACATGGATCGAAAGATAGAAGATTTCAGTCGATAGGTACAGTCATGTAGTTACCATTTTTTTCGGACATCGCTAACTATACGAAAGAGATTTCGAGAAGAGCGTCACACTTCGACCTCCAGGTTAGGGACCGCCAGGAAGCGAGAAGGGGCACGTGTGGCGTGGGATGCGGCTTACTGTAGAATACTACGTAAATAGCACCTATTGAGAACGAGGGAGCAAGAGAACAACACGTGACAGGCTATGGCAAAAGCAACTCGCCGTCGTAAGGAGAGGATGCGGCACGCGCACATGGTCCTACCAAGGTAGTAGCGGTTTGCTCTCCATGTCCGCTGCTGCTGTCTGTCATCTGCGATCTACGTAAAAAAAGCGTATTATTATCGAGGCACGAGAAAAGAAGGGTTTTGTATATACGGAAGAAGTTTGGGGTTATTGCACGTTGACCAATGAAATCAACGCGGGTGGTTACTTGTACTTGTCCTGAAATGTTTTTCTAAATAAATTTGTTTTTTTCGGTATAGCAAAGGGAACCTTGGATCAGTCTGTCTGGTTGCTGACTATTAATAGCAAGCGAAGCACGCAGAGAAGAGAGAAGCATCGTCAGCGAGACAGGTTCAAGGTGTGATAGACTGGCTGATTTAAAAAACAGAAAAATACTCGTTAAAAAATTGCCTCTGTGGACGTAAATGTGTAAGGATGGGTTGGTTGGTCTATCTAAAGTATTACTACTTTTGAAGGTTCCTATGTACGGCAGAAACGTGTGGTGTGGTGGGGTGACAAATGACAGGCTCCGACCCAAGCAACTCGCCGCGCATAGATAGCGAGGACACGCCACGCGCACATAAATGGTGTTGCCTACCGCTCGCTGCTGCTGTGCGGCAGGGTTGTAGCGTTGTGCTCTCCGCATGTTGTCTGCTGTCTGTCATCTGCGATCTTACGTAAACGGTGTTGCTACCGCTGCTGCAGTGCGGCAGAGCTGTAGCGTTGTGCTCTCTTGGTATGGTACGAAATCATACACGCAACCTGAACATAAATATATGGACCGTTTGATTACTAATATGATATTCAAACGATCCTTAACCTTTACGCCGGCATGTCACTTGGCACTGGACAGGAGCAACAGCAGCAGCAGCTGCGAGAGGTAGCGCGTTTAGGCGGGTAGAGCATCGCAGGCTCCGATCAAAGCAATCAGCTACTGCAACAGCAGCCACACGCCCAGAGAATTGCAGGCTGCAGCAGCTAGGGGGCTGGACTGCTGCTGGGCGGCAGGATCGAAGCGCGGTGCCCTGTGCAAAAATAGGGAAATGCGCCTACGCGTACCCTCTACGAGCAGACAAACGCGGTTTGAATCAAAATCTTACGTGCGTACACGGGGATAGAGGATGCAGAAACCCAAACCCCGGAGATGTTGCGGAAACCCGGGGATTTGCCTCAAGTGTGCCCAAGGCGAAAAAAGTTTAAAGGGCTTGCCACGCGCGACACGCTGCACGGATCGCGCCCAAACCTCCGGCAACGTGAGTCCGACAGTCGAATTGTGCCCATCCCATCCAACGTTTCGGAAAAAGGTGCCAGCACGAAAGAGATGTGTCCGAAGAAAAACAAAAAAATCACAATTATACATGTACATGATTGAGCTGCGGGCGACAGAGCCCGCTGAAGACGCACTCCACCCAGAGAAGATACACACTGTCGCACTGTTGTACGGAGAGAAACTCTTTGCTTTTTGTGATACACATTCACAACAGAGCTCCAACCTATTCTACGGCACTGTACTACTGTACTGACTACTGTACTGCACTACAGTCCTCCGCTGTGCCCCCCCCCCTTGGCCTTGTAGAGGCTCACAAAATTGCCTCATGTCTGCCTGCTGCACAGGCGTAGAGGCAAGCGCTTTGATTAACGACATCCTGGCCTTTTGCAGATAGAAGGTAGGAGGCATCGCCACTGCCGCACGCCTCCGCTGCGCTCTCCAGAGAAACGAAGTGCGACAAAAGTTCCACGTAGGCCGGGGGGGCACCGCCCCCGTGCCCTGTCGTATCATCAACACCGCCCGTGTCTGACGCCTTGCGCTTTCCCGCCTGGGGCTTGACCGCCTTGCCCTTGCCCTTCGAAGATCGCTTGGCGGCAGGGTAATCATGGCAGACGCGCTGCATTGGGTTGTCGCAGTCTGGATCGGCTTCACACCACAGGCCGTCAGGGCGCTCGGGGGTGCGGGCTGGAACCAAACACAGTTCGCCTGCTGCACAGGGCATCGTGCGTATCCCCTCTGTTCGTTGTGTGCTAGGCGTGTATTCTCGCAGCAGCAACAACAGCAGTAGGGATGTGATCAAGCTGCCTATACCTCGCTCAAAAGCAGCACCAGAGCGAGTTTTTGTACAGATGTGGAGGTGAAAGTGTGGGCCAGGATAGGGCGGTAGCCGCCCTGAATAGGGCGGTAGCCGCCCTGAATCGGGCGGTAAAAGCCCTGAATAGGCGGCTACCGCCTTATATAGAGCTCGTTGCCACATAGGGCGGTAGCCGCCCTATTCGCATCTTCTGTCGTGTCAAGCAGTTTTCGACCGCCCTATCTCGAACGACCGCCTTATTCAGACCGCCTTACGATATATAGCCCCCCCTCCTGTATTCATTATTGTTTTGTTGTTGTTTTGTTTATTTATTTATTTTTTGTTCTTTTTTGTTTGTTTGTTTGTTTTTCTTCACAATTCTACTTTCCAGCTATACCAGACAGGTGATATAAAAAGATGTCTTCTTACTACAACCGTCAGATTTCTCCCCTGTAAGGATGTATAAGTTTCCGCGCACATATCGAGATGTCCCGCCCGCCCCCCCCCCCCCCCCCGATCCCCCTTGTTCAAACGCCCCACCTAAAATCAAAACCTGCCAGAGTAGTAAACACTACCAGCTAGCTGATATCACCTCGTTGTATTTCTAGTCATCCATGCCGTAGCTCTAATTCACCCCCCCCCCCCCCCCCCCCCCCCCCTCCCCCTTCCTTTTGTTTCCCTTTTAATTCAAACGCCCACCTACAATCGAAATCCGCCAGATGAATAAACACTTCTACGCGACTGATATCACGCCATTATCTTTCTAGCCATCCATGACGTAGCTTTCATTCAACTCTCCCCCCCCCAACGCCCCCTCCTTCCTCACCACCCGCACGATCGCCTAGACCTAGCACCTCGCGTATAGCAAGCCCCTACATATATGCGTAATACGGGCGATCGGAGTATCACACACAAGCTGGCAAATATTATTAGAGATGCTACTTGTCAGTAACCATCATATCGTTACTTGATAACACTTCAAGAGTCATCTGCCATACATTGCGACTTATTCGCACAACAGAAAGTTACGATAAGTCTGTTAGATGTCGTTTATCGATGCGGTATTTAGCATGTAGAAGTCTCAGCAATAACAACTTGGATATATGATGCACAGCAGCTTAATGGTTAGTCATATCCAAAAGCTGGCGCATGCAGTACGTACGAGCAATGCGGTGTTATTGAATAAATGCGGCGGGATGACGTACCTGGTACGAATAGCAACATTCATGGAATATGATTTTAGGTTGACTGTCGGTACGTTGACGTAGATAAGCTCCAAGAAGCAATCCTCAGGGAACGTCGCCATAGGTACGGTAGACCACGAGCAAGCCTCAGGAAACGTTGATGTAGGTAGATCAGACAACCACCCGTAGAGTACATCTGTCCGAAGATTAAGGCATTGTGCCGTCTCGATCAGGTGATGATCAGGCCCACCTCGATCACTCCTCTTTGCTCACCATCAGCTCTCATCTGCTGAGCAAATAAATCATCAATCAACATGTCGGGTTGGCGTCGCCGACCAACGAACTTCTTCTCTGTTCTTCTTTGAAGCTCTCCTACAGGCACACACCTACCCGTGAGTCTGCGTGAGCCTCTACGAATTATATAGGCTGTGTCTTGATCGGGTCATCCGCAAGCGAGCCTACGTAAGCGTATACCAGCTACGGGCTGACACACGCTACGAACCGCCACCTGAGGATGAAGAGGTTATGAGCCTCGTCTCGCGTCAACGCGTCAAGCAGCTGGCACATCGGTTCACGACCATGGTCACCACTACTGGAGGAGAGGGTCAAGAAATCTGCTGCTTCTGCTGCTTACTGGGGAGCTTCTCCATCAACTTGACGAGAAGCATCAGACGGAGGACTACGAGTACTTGGTTGGAAACGCGCGGTGAGTGAGTGAGCATATCAAGAGGACCCTACGCACTCAATCAGAGCAATTGATGCCAGAGCTGTGATCGAGGTACCCAAAGGTATAGAACGCCACTGCATCACAGGTTGTACTAAATCAACCATCCACGCGCACGGGACCCTTCTTTGCATCGTCAAGGACCCCACAACAAAACCTCGATATACTCGAGTAAACAACTGCCGAACGTTGCCTCGACTCCAAATATGCGGGTTGTTCTGAGCAAGCGCGTTACAGAGGCAACTCTCGACAGTACAAGCTACTGTCTGTTAATAGAGCTCTGACCTCTAGTTCAAGGACTTCACGTGCGATCATCGTGATAGGCCGAACAAAATTCGAGCCCAACGCACCTCTCGTTGAGTGCGGGCATTCTTCACGTGTGATCATCGTGATAGACCGACCAAAACTCGAGCCCAACGCACCTCTCGTTGAGAGTGCGGGCCATAGGCGTGACTTCTCAGAAAGGATTCGCCCCACTCCAAGCGACAAGCTTTATCTAGAGCAATCCCGGCAGTAGAGTAGCTGTCTGTTAAAGGAGACTCTTATGATCAAGGCGACTAGTGCAAGCCAGCACCCAGCAGCATCAGGTACTACTGCTGCTGCAGTTTTTAGAATTTCGAAAAAATCCAAAATCTCCATAACTCCTTCGATTTCTACACAAGCACCACTACTGCACTTGAAGCGGCTGTTTGATACAGCAGCTCGCATCATACGTGCGGCGGGATTACTGGTACTACTACACTGCTGTACAAGTACCGATATAATACAAGACATCTGAGTGAACTGCTATCTGGTACCTACTCATCATTACCATGGAGAATCCAACAGCAGCACTTCATTCGCCAACGCCATTAAAGGACTAAGGATGTTCGATGGGCCAAGCCCAGCCGATTTTCGAGATTTGGTATAAACGATTGGCGGTTGCAATTGGAGTATCCAGACGCGATATCGCTAACCTCATTAAAGGGCATGCTCGACCAACCAAAGCGACGGCCGGTACGGGATCTTCACCAGCACTCGTTCAAGAAATCGCAGCTCATGAAAGGACAAATCAAGATCTGTGCGCCATGCTTTTCTTACTAACGGAGAGACCAGCATCTCTACTTGTACGCAAGCACAAGGATGAAACTGGGACGACCGATGACGGACAAAATACCCTACAAGAACTTGTCTCGAAGTACAACAAGGTCACTGACGAAGTGATCCGGGCGAAAATGGACAAGCTCGTCAACTCTAACATGGACCAAGGAGAAGATCCGGACTCCTACTCCATGGAAAAGACGCTCGCGCGCTCCGAGCTCGAGAAAATGGGCGAGCCGATTACCGACCGCAGATTTAAGGACATCTGTGTACAAGGGTTTACCTCGGAGTACAAGGACATCAAGATGATGATGTATCGAGACCCGACTTTCGACATCGATCAGATGCAAAGCACGACGCGCCATCTTTTTTTGGATGATCTTTCGCGCAACAGCGACACCAGGATCGCTGGTCGTGGCGTAGCCATGACTGCGGCATCGACTTGCAGTCATTGCGGAAAGCAAGGGCACTACGCCCGCAACTGCTGGAAAGGAAGCACGACAACGACAGCAAGTCTATTGGCGCCTACAACAAGCAGAAGAACAAGCAATCTTCAAACGACAAGGCAGCATCCAACGTTGGAGCTGAGCACATGTGGTGTTCTGCACACAAAACTGCCTCGCACGACGACACGGAATGCTTCAAGCAATGAGCGCCACGCCCACCGCGGAGTGGACGCGCTCACACTGCCTCTGCTGTACAAGGCGCGAGCACAAGGCGCGAGCACACGCCCCACCGACGACGAATAGCAGTCCCTTAACTTCAACGATGGTTTCGAAGAGAGATTCACGTTTACAGGGGTGCTAGCTGGTAGCGGCAAAAGGGGTTTTCACCCCAATAGCGACAGGTTCACGATGATTGTGGACGGCGGCGCGTCGTACCACTTGGTAGACGAGGAGCTGATGCCAAGACTGCGGAAAAGCATGAAATATTACAAGAAGCTAAAGGACCCGAAGACCATCATGGCCAACGGGAACAAGACGGTTTTCGCAGCAGCAACAGGCACCATCTGGGGATACACCATCGACCAGGCTGGCAAGCGTGTTCCTGTTCGCATCTCGGCCACGTTCGAACCTGGACTGGGACGCCACGTCTTCTCCTCCTTCAAAGCAATGCAATCAGGGGTGAGCAGTATCCTCGAGACGGGAAACCCCGACTTGCAGTTCGACAGCAGCACTTCGCTTCCGCTCACCCAACACCCAGAGAACAAGGGCGTATGCTCTTATGACGTACTTCTTCGCACCCTGGGCGACACGGCTGATAAGTCATCAACGCCTGCTGTAGTTCCTGCAGCACAGGCAAGCAACGACACCAATCGAGGCGATTACACCTTCAAAGAGACCCAAGTATTATGCACCAACCAGAGCATAGCCATGGAGCACACCACGACGGTAACGCCCCAACGAAAGACGGTATCGGCACGGTATGGGCAGAAGCATGTGACCCAAAAGGAGTGCACACCAACAGGCGGAAACAACTCGCCTGAAGAGGCTACTGTCATGAAGACTGAGCGCCAACAAGCGCAAATCCCGGACATCACGCCCGAGAAAGCCACTGTCCCTGAGACGGAGCGCTTTTGTGCGCTAGTCGAGGTCATGCTACACTACTACGACAACAATCTTCTGGAAGAGGAACAGTCATCGACAACAGCCGAAGCGTCATCGTCACCAGAGATTGGAGAATCGTCATCAAGGACTGGAGCACTACCACGAGAAGTTGGAGTGTCCTTGACAGGAACTACACCTGCTATTACGCCCAGGGACGCACGTTCTACTACAACTGGGGCCGCACCGGATGTACCGCATCACGAGACCGCCAGTGCAAGACCCAATCCAAGAGTCGAGGATACCTTCGACAACACGCACGCAACAGGAGCATCGGGGACAACCCCACCGACCACGTGTGCAAACTTCACCTGCACCGAGAGAGACCCGTTTCGGATCTTGGAGGAGAAAAACCGGGTGATTAAAATCCCCAACGACATACTAAGATGCCATCCAATTCACGGATCAGCATCGCCTGGAATCGCTGGAACCGGAATTACCGGAGCTGGGATCTCCAAAGCATCTTCGCATGGGATCTTCGGAGCAACGTCATCTGGATCACCGTCGCACATCGAAGCAACTGCATCTGGGATCACTGGATCAACTTCATCGTGGATCACTGGAGCATCAGCTGGATCAACAGCATCACATGGGACCATTGGAATCGCTGGATCGTCGCCATCTCGGAGCACCGGATCATCAGACGAGCCAAGGAGCACCGGACCATCAGACGAGCCAAGGGTCGACGGATCGACAATGGCCGCTACACCCGAGATCACACCAGCTACTTTTAAGCCAAGCCTTGGAGCCAAGCTCAACAACGAAACAGACCGACCGGAGGAGGTTCGCACCTTCATGACAGCAAAAGGACAGCCACGGGCAAAACCCGAGACAGGATCTGCGGAATCAACACAGGACGATCCAAAGCCACTGACGACATCTCCGGCCTTCGTGTACACCGCAAGCCAACCTCAAGCTTCCTCTCCATCCTGAACGACGAGCCCATAAACATCGAGGCCAAGGCGCAGAGACTGGCTGCATAATTAACAGTCGAGGCGGAGCCGATGGCGGCAATAAGTTTTGAGGGAAAAAAAAAGTCTACCTACCTCTCCAACTTCAAGATTAAGTATAGCCTCTAAGTCCTAGCGACGGACAACAGACCAAACACATCTAAAAACGTCTACACCAACAACGCCTTCACCAACAAGGTCAAGCCACTGGAAGTGTGAAATGCGTTATCTCTTTACCAAAGCTGTACGTAGAGTGTCGCATGTTTTCTCTGTACGAGGCGAGCAGAGACAACGACCGGTGTTGTGCATGGTTTGGAGATTGCGAAATATCGCAATTAATGCCGAGTAAGAGTGCAAGTCGAATAGGTACTTCGACTGGACAAGTACACACGGAAGGTTAAGATACACGAGAGGTGATGTCTCTCTAGAATACGTGGTCTTATCCAGCTGTAAATCGCTGGCAGTGCCCCTTTGTTCCTTTGTTTGAGGGCGGCAGGAACACTGGTAGGTTGTTCACTCCTATGATTGTTGCGGAATGATGAACACATTCACTGTTTTAGACTACTGCAAACATCTTCTATTCCTTGGTTGATTAGCCGATTGGAACATAGTTCACGTCTCTGATGATTCTAGTATTGTGGGCTAGTAATTCAACTTGCATAAATATGCAGTAGCACATATAGTGTCAGAGCAGGATTTTTCGTGACTGCTTATTTTGTGTTCACCCCTCGGGTATTTTAGAAAATGAGTTAGCTCTACGCAAAACATCTTTCCCAAAATTCATCATTGTTGCTGCATGTATTTCCGTTATGGAGTTTTTTTTTGGAATGTAACGCAGAGTGAGAAAGTGTTAACTTAACGGGAGGAGGTATAAGAGATGCTACTTGTCAGTAACCATCATATCGTTACTTGATAACACTTCAAGAGTCATCTGCCATACATTGCGACTTGTTCGCACAACAGAAAGTTACG
Organism: Undaria pinnatifida; assembly: GCA_012845835.1. Lineage (NCBI taxonomy): Eukaryota > Phaeophyceae > Laminariales > Alariaceae > Undaria > Undaria pinnatifida. The sequence continues at coordinate 8,813,298 of JABAKD010000022.1, forward strand.
ATAAGTCTGTTAGATGTCGTTTATCGATGCGGTATTTAGCATGCAGAAGTCTCAGCAATAACAACTTGGATATATGATGCACAGCAGCTTAATGGTTAGTCATATCCAAAAGCTGGCGTATGTAGTACGTACGAGCAATGCGGTGTTATTGAATAAATGCGGCGGGATAACGTACCTGGTACGAATAGCAACATTCATGGAATATGATTTTAGGTTGACTGTCGGTACGTTGACGTAGATAAGCTCCCAGAAGCAATCCTCAGGGAACGTCGCCATAGGTACGGTAGACCACGAGCAAGCCTCAGGAAACGTTGATGTAGGTAGATCAGACAACTACCCGTAGAGTACACCTGTCTGTAGATTAAGGCATTGTGCCGTCTCGATCAGGTGATGATCAGGCCCACCTCGATCACTCCTCTTTGCTCACCATCAGCTCTCATCTGCTGATAAAATAAATCATCAACCAACATGTCGGGTTGGCGTCGCCGACCAACGAACTTCTTCTCTATACTTCTTTGAAGAGCTCTCCTACAGGCACACCTACCCGTGAGTCTGCGTTAGCCTCTACGAATAGGCTGTGTCTTGATCGGGTCATCCGCAAGCGAGCCTACGTAAGCGTATACAAGCTACGGGCTGACACACGCTACGCACCGCCACCTAAGGATTATTAAAGATGAGTTTCGACCACAGCTTGATTATATCTTTGTGTTTTATGTGGCATAAACTTCTTAAAACCCTTCCCTCTCCCCTCTCCCTTTTTTTTTCTATTTTTGTTTTTTCTCCCGCTCCCTCTTGCTCAAACGCCCCACCTAGCATCGAAATCTGCCAGAGTATTAAACACTTCCACGCACTTGATATCACCTCACTGTCTTTCTAGAGCCATCCATGCCGTTGCTGAAATCCCCCCCCCCCCCCCGACGCCCCCTCCTTCCCCACCACCCGCACCATCGCCTAGACCTAGAACCACGCGTATAGCAAACCACTACATCTATGCAAACATACCTGATATTTAAAAAAAAAAACTTCCCCCTCCCCCCCCCCCCCCCCACCCCCTCGAACGCTCCGCCCTCTCCTCACTGGTTGTACGACTTACAGGATGGGATATTTTGTTTCCACGCACAGATTGAGCTACCCCCCCCCCCCCCCGCCCCCTCTTGATCAAACCCAGCCCCCCACCTTGTAAACTCCGCCCTCCCCTCACCGGCTATTCGAGTTACAGGATTCACTTGATAAACCGATGCATTTCCTTCCACAGCTGTCAGATTTTGTCCCCCTCAAACTCAAAAACGGGTTTTATAGTTTCCGCGCACAGCCTGACTAACATCACCCTGTTGACCCTGATAGCTACACTATAGTTGCAAGGGGAGTTGCCGACCTGTATCATTAATGAGGACACACATCCCGTAATAATATGCGCGATCGGAGTATCGCACACAGCTTGCAAATATGAGCTTCGACAAAATCTTCGATCTCACAGCTGGAGTGTATTTTTTTTTTTATAATATTACGAGCTCCCTGTTGAGATTATCACCGGAACGCCCGTGTGTTATAAACAGCATTTATTTCCATTTCAACAAACACCATATCCAACACCGCGAGTACTACAACCAGTGACCTCTCTGCTACTTCCTATACTCTACGTAGACGGATACCCATTAATGTAACGAACGCGCGACGCCATCTTGGTTCCAAAGTACGTTTATTTGTTCGTTCTTGGTTGGTCAAGCGTAATACTATGTTCGTCCAGCTAAACGGGCAAATTTTGACAGAAGAAGACGATACAGAAGAGGGAGAGACCCACTTGTTTGTGTGCTGGGCGCTGTCGATAAGGACTATCGGTAGACGATTATTTGGCAGAGAAAAGACACAACTCACGCCAGTTTAGTTGGTTACCCCAACCTCGACTCGGAGCAAGCACCATGCCCCATGCACGCTCATTATGTCCTGCATGTCGCACGATTTCTCAAACGCACGGTGCCGGATATCTACTTGGACCCGTCGGGATATGCCACTCGAACGTGCTTGGAGATAGAGACCCGGACTCAATTGAGGGGGGCTACTCGTACCACAGTAATAGTCGATAGATCGCTTCTTCGCAGCAACAAGTTCAATCGGTGGCCACTCCGACCTTGAAGCTGAGTGTATACATGCCTCATGCGTGCTCATCATGTGTATACTAATACGCTTATGATGTACAGAATGCAAAGATGAGTATTGACCCGAAATTCGTCGAACTCACGGCTGACGTCCTTAAAATACTTCGTATTTTTTATTTGATCAAATGCACGTTGCTAGATGCATCTACAACTTTGTACCACAGGTATTTGGATTGTTTTGGATCCCGTCGGGATATACCATGTCACGTAGAAAAACAGGGTGAGACCCACATTTGCATGCTGGACAAAATTGATACGGACTACCGAGAACCGACAGAGTACTTGTTTGCAGCAACACCACTCACGTTAGTCAACCCGACCGCGATTGGGAGAGTGCATGCCTCGTGCACGCTCATGCCGACCTGCATTCTGCATGGTATCCAACTGCCCCATGTGCGACAAGGCTCCGGTGCCAAAATGTATGCGCGTATGCGCTGGATACTCATGTTTTATTCCCGTAGAAATATGCCACTCGACAGCTTGTGGAACTCCACCCCAGGCCCGTTTTTAATACCCCCGTTCAAGAAAAGCCTTCGATTAGGAGTTTCAGAGCAAAGCCCGCGTTGCCGCGTGGTGTAGACATCCGAGACCGAGAGCGCAGCACACAGACTGTAAGTGATCGCGTGCAGTTGGACCATGTACGCTTGTACGCTTGTAGTTTAGTTGTTTGTGAGTTTCTAGTTCATAATGCGCCGTCCCTGCTGGTGTAGGCTTGTCTGCAGAATCGACCCTCTCTCTGCGGTGCCCGACCAATGTTTGGTACTGGTATCATCATCACTCATGCTCTTCAGCAGCAGCGTGTCAATATCGCACACACACTGACCCTCCAGCATTCCCCACCCTGACCGAGTGACCCTGACCGAGTGCACCCACCACTGTACGGTGCAGCTTCTCCTTGGCGTAAGGTCTCGGTGCCATTTCATCCCTGGAAGCTTCCAATCAACGTGCTTTCCCCTCCTCTCTGCCTCAAATAGTCACTTTAAACATGATCCCCCCTCACTGCTGCTGTTGTGACTCCCTTCATTGCCACCTCACACTGCCCACAGACCCTCTCTTGCGCGCAACAGCAGTGTGCACCCTCCTCCTCCTCCTCCTCCTCCTCTACTGCTGCTGCTGGCAAATACTGATCCTCTGTTGTTGACAAGTATTCAAAGGAGACATGTCAAGCCACGCAAAACCGCGCTGTCAACGGTGTGAGGTGGGGTGTTTAACACCGAAACCTAGTAATAATTGTTTGATGTCAGCCGAGACAACCCCTTTAGATAAGACCCCACCCCAGTTTAGGAACAAAGTGCTTGAAGTTAGATTAGTCCGTCAAGGGTCAAGGGATGATTCTCCTGCGTTCCTGCCACCTTTGGTTGCCCTTCTCTCGCCTCGCTCCCCTTCATCAGCAGCACCATGGTGCGTTCGTTCTACGCGGTTGTGGGGGCGCTGCTAGTGGGGCAGGCGGCCGCTTTCTTCGGCTCCACATCCGCTTTCCTCACGGGAACGATGTCGGCGGGTCTGCGCACGCCGGGCGCGACATCGGCTTTGGGGAGGGAGGCGAGGACGTACCGGCGAGCGAAGTCGGGAGCGGCATCGACGGTGATGATGCCTATCGGGGTGCCCAAGGTAAGATATCGGTGAGATGCGGTGGTGGTGGTGGTGGTGATGGAGGTGGCGGCGGCGGCGGCGGCGGTGGTGGTGGTGGTGGTGGTGGTGGTGGTGGTGGTGGTGGTGGTGGTGGTGGTGATGGTGGTGGTGATGGTGGTGGTGAAGGTGGTGATGATGGTGGTGGTGGTGGTGGTGGTGGTGGTGGTGGTGGTAATGCTGGCGGTGGTGGTAGTGGCAGCGGTAGTATTGCTGTGGTTGGTGTGGAGGTGGTGATGGCTTTTGATTGTATAGTGCACGAAGCATATCACACAGCGCCCAGCACACAACACACAGCATACATCACACAGCAACGACGTTAGCTAGCTGGCACACAGCCAAACAGCGCACAGCACAGCGCACACAACAGAAGTGCGCTCGCTCACTAAGGTGGGAGCTTGCCTGTGGGACTACGGTTGGAATGCGTCGGTTTCATAGATGACTGTGGCTCTTGTCGCCCCCATCAGTACAAACACGATCTATTACGGTGTTGTCGCAGTGGTTCCGTTGGCAGCCTTGGGCTTAGCATTGACGTCTTGATGTCTTGATATGATAGCCTGAAGCACCGCAAGTGGTCTGCGCAGCTCGAATCTCGGAGGGGGCCACTGCCACGTTGCCGCATTGCTGCTGCTGTATCTGACGTACGGTTATGAAAAAGCATAGCATCAGCCGTCGACGCACAGTCAGACGAACGTATGATATGACAATCGTATTTTACCACGTAGTGTACCGGCCTGGTACGCACCTGGATGTTCTGACTTCCTGATGTAGCGTGCCCGTACGAGCACGAGTTTGATATCGGTTACGCTCGTGCAGCTAGGGTAGCGGAAAGTGTTGTGCTTTTGTGCGTCGTACTTGGCGCCAGGTGGCTATCATAGGTTAGGGTTTCGGTTAGAGTAAGATATACGGGCCGTACTGATCTACTGCGCCGATACAGCACACCTGGACCTCCCTACCGGTATTGACAGTATCTAGTACAGCAGTACCCGGTGCGTTTCTGAACCTTCAACGTGCCCTCCAATGGGCCGCTCGGTTGGTGTCCTCCGAGCACCGACTTTTTTTTCACCGCCGACATGATCGTGCAAACTGCGGTCGCTAGAAACCCGGGCAGCTGGATATGCGTTTCTGTGGTCAATTTGTCAGCGTTAGCTGATCATTTTGGAGAATCGTATAGATTAATCTTGTAAGGCGGATTCCCTATTTTTGGGAGGGGGCGGTGAAAATTTGAAAGTCGCATTCGCTAAGATGTTGTAAAAGTCGCCATTTTGATAGGACAAGTGTACCTTGCCGTCAACTCGTGCACGGTGGTGCTCGGCGGGCGCTTTAGGCCGTTGAAAGTGAGTCCCTCTCTTTTGGCGTCGTCTAAATGCACGGTCAAAGTTAGAACGCCGCTTTTGTTCGTAACGTTTCAAACACGCCAGCTGTGAGTTTGATCAATTTAAGCGTCAATACTCATATTTTCAAGCTGCGGGATACTCCGGCCGCATGTTTATACTCTTTTGAAGATATGTGAATCGCCAGGATTTTGTCAAGGGCCATTTCGGTCCATGATCATCCTGCGCAGTGATACTCTGTAAACTAGTATGGAGAGGTACAGAAATTGCTCGTCAGTTTTATTCCTGATACAGAATATGCAAGTTGCCCTTCGAGATGCGGTTTTGCATGAATCCCGGGGGGCGTGTCGCAAGTTGAGACGGGGGGACACGGGCGTTTTCCTAAGCTATATGATACTTCGAAGTATGAGCTGTAACTAGGGTCTTGAAAACGACAGAAGAACGAATTAGCCGCCGCGCACAATAGCTGGGTGAGTGCCACAGACCAGCCAGCCCAAACGGTTTTATCGTTTCGTTTGTAAGCTTCCCCTTTGGGGTGTAGTTTGAACTGATGTCCCGGGGTGGGACGCATGTTTCAAAACGGGGAACACAGGCGTTCGTATGAACTACGGGTCAGGTATAAGAATAAGGAAAGCTCTTGAAAAATTCCAGGGCTTTTTCACGGATCATGATCCGACCTGCCGATCAGGCCAGGAGGTTATCTAGTTATCGCGAGTCGAGTGGGGTCGGGGCAGGAGGTGTTTGAAATCTCACGGGACAGGACGGATTGGGTCGGGTCGGGTCAGAAGGTTTTCAAATGTCGCGGGTCGGGACGGGCTACCCTGGCTCGACCTGGCCCGCGAAAAGCCCCGAAAAATGCCGAGACAAGAATTACTCGTAGCCTAGCCCAAACGAGTGCACGGTTAGTTTCAAGGTACCCAGAGTAAGCGCGGCCGTGCGACGACGTCCACCCTGTTTGCGTGGGAATATACCACCAGACCTTTGGCCCTGGCGCCTTACTGTTGTGTATCGTGCTGTTTAATTTCTCACGCAAGTCCTCCATCGCGTATAACTTTTCGACGGGATAGTCCCCCTTCTTGATCGTGAAGTTGTACAACTCTCGCATACAGGTTCTCTTTTGCGCGTTCGTCTTGGCGTCGTACCAATCTACTATTGATTCCCAACACGCCCTGGAAGACTTATTCGGGCGAAAAGTTGCTTGGTCGACGTTAGTCTGCAAAGCTCGAGAGAGAAACACCCAGGCTGTCAATTGCCGCTCGTACGTCGAGGCCGTTACTCCGTGGGCCATCAGAGAAGCACGGTCGCCCCCATCCTTCGGCCCAACCTCGACGTATGGGTCGCTATCGAAGATTTACTCGACTCCATGCAGCGATTCAATCTTCGATAGCGACCATACGTTGAGGTTGGGGCGAAGGGAGCGACCGTGCTTCTCTGATGGCGCAGGGAGTATCGGCCTCGGTGTACGAGCGGCAATCGATGGCCTAGGTGTTTCTCTCTCAAACTTTGCAGACTAATTTAGACTAATCAAATTTTCACCGGGGTAAAATTCTCGGGGAGTGTTGGGGATCAATAGTAGATTGGTACCACACCAAGACGACCTCCGTTCCCCTTGCCGCCTCGGCAAGGCATTCTGCAAGGCATGCCCTATCAGGCTTGTGGCGAGTTGGAGTGGGGTCTTTTGGCGGGTGTAAGGCCGGACTTACCCTCAAGGAGTGATATCTTCTTGGCTGCTGCGTGTGGCTATCATTGATATTTGTATGGTGGGTTTTGGTTCGGCGGGTCTTTTTTCACTGCATGCCCGCGGGTCGTCACTCTGACAGCACTCCAGACAGCAGGCGTGTTCGTCTGTGTGCACGATTGCCGGGCGGTTCGTACGGTGCACGCAGCACTCCAGACAGCGACGGTTGTAGTCAGTAGCCGCGAGTTGGGCAATTGTGGGGACGGGGGAACTCTATGCGGTTCGTAAAAAAACCTGCTGGGGTAGGTTGGTGTTCCTCGGTCGTTTCTAGTCCAGCAAAAGCCTCCTGGTGCTTGAGAGGGGAATATTTTGGATACAAGATGACGATATTGCTAGAGCTGTGATGCCGGCGGGTTTTCACGACTAATGTCAATCGGTAGGTGCCGGCGGTAGCTAACTAAGCGGCTTTAGTCGGCAAGTCGATGGGATCCTGCCCAACAAATGGGAAACTGCATCCCGCCATTCAGTATCCCTACAAGTATGGAAACCCTATAAGTCGGATAGTCGGCACCTTCGGGAAACGACTGTTAAACGACTATTAATATTAGTCCAACTTGTAACTAGTTGGTGACTGAGTTCGTGCCGACTCACAGGTGTAGAAATTCCGCATCGGCCACGTGAAGCAGGTCGGGCTGCAACGAAGGGTAGGGGTAGCGTCCTGAGTGCACAGCAAGGAGCTGAAAAGCCACGCGCACGCTAGCATGGTAGTAATCGTGGTGCTTGCGCGCTCCTCTTACGAGATGGTGGATAAAAAATCGTACACTTAGTCGTGTTTTTGGGCGGTATACATGAATCCCCAAGAGAGTTGCAGAGTTTACCCCGATTTAAGATCGCTCCGTGCCAAGCCGGAACAAGCGCTCCTAACGCCTTTATAACTGGAAACCCGATTTTGGGGACGAATTACTTGGAATCAGTATAGATAGGGATCTGGGGGCTCTAAAGGGTTTAACTACACATTGCTCTTATCTGTAGTTGGAAATATACTCGGTGTAGCTTTTATTATGGGCGGGGCATGCGCCGATTTGGCCGCTCTTGAGTCCCGAGCGCTCTTATCCCTGGCGCTCTTAAATCGGGATCGAAATTACGGAGGGACGGGTGCCCGATGGACGATTTTTTTTCTTTTTACATGTCTGGACACCAGTTTCTCAAACATACGGCGGAAAATTGAGATGGCTGGTTTCAGTTTTGTCCCGGAACGCCGCCCTCCCTCTATTTGTGCTAGGGCGCTCCATTTCCCATCGGAAGCTAGCCAGTTTCGCGCGTGGGGCGTACCGCGCTAGGATGCTCACTGATGGGGTGACCACGCGACGCCAACCATTGGTATTTTGAGGATGATAGTGAGTCGCCCTAGGGTAGCTATTTACGCACTCTGCTTGACTAAAGGGTGTATCTGGTATCTTATAAGCGGCTCAATTAACCTAGAGATGTTTCCAACCCGACCCGGCCCAACCAACCTAGGCTCTTCCCACGCACAGCATCCAAGCCGGCGGAGTCAACCCATAGCCTTTACATATATCCAAACATAGGTCGCCGCATAGCGTGAGGTTTAAGGCTAGGGTTAGGGTTGGGGTCGAGTGGTCGGCGTTAGGCGGCACGGTAAAAAACCCGGTAAAGATTCACTGCCAGACTGCACATACGGCTCACGCCAACATATATTTCGGGGGTTTCCAATTAGCGTAGTGGGCGTGTTGCTCACCGCGGGTTTCTATGTACCGTGCATAGACCGCGTTTTTTGTTGCGTATGCTCATGCTGAACAACTCATACGAAATGGCCTGGTATACTTATGGCCCAGGAGAAGTGTACCAGTGATCCTACTGCTACCAGGGTGTACGTTATTCCTTCTCTTGAGAGGCCGCGCTGGCGGCGTGTCCTTTAAGAGAGTTTCGCGTTATCCCGGGAGGTAAACGTATTTACCCTTGACGTGTACCGCTATGTGCCTTTGCTCTCTGGCGTTACTTTGTAAGGTGGCGTACCGAGTGCCGGGGGCGTCGACCGCGGACTGGGTCGACATCTACAACCGACTTTACCGCGAACGCATCATCTTCTTGGGGCAGGAGATCGACGACGAGCTGGCCAACCAGATCATCGGGGTGATGTTGGTAAGTTTTAAGTCGCATGCAACACGGTGGAGGCGCAACAAACTTGTCAGAGGTTCCTAGCTTGACGTGTTATCTTCCTCGCCCCCTCGCTTGACGAATGCCTGTTACCCTTGATGCGCGCTTTCGTGGCCTTCTTTCTCTTCCGCGCCTGCCTGACACCCTCTCCCCGCATGCAAAACGCCTAGTTGTTGTTGTTGTTGTTGTTGTTGTTGTTGTTGTTGTTGTTATGTTGTTCTGTCGTTGTTGTTGTTGTTGTTGTTGCTGCTGTTGCTGTTGCTGTTGTTGTTGTTGTTGTTGTTGTTGTTGTTGTTGTTGTTGTTATTGTTGTCGTTGTCGTTGTTTTTATTTCTAGTACCTTGACTCGGAGGACGGGACGAACCGCATCTACCTCACCCCTTGTCGAACCCAGCTTCACTCACCACCACCGCCACCGTCTGCCCCCCTAAACTCGCGCTTTCGCGGCCTCTTTCTCCTACTCGCCCCCCCCCCCCCCCTCTTGCCTAACGGCTATTGCTATTACCGTTACTGTAGTACCTTGACTCGGAAGACAGCACGAAGCCCATCTACCTGTACGTGAACTGCCCCGGAGGCTCCGTTATCGCCGGGCTGGCGATGTTCGACACGATCCAGCACATACGCTCGGAGGTGGTAACGATCAACGTTGGGCTCGCAGCGTCGATGGCCTCGTTTATCCTTGCTGCGGGAGCGAAGGTGACCCCCCCCCCCACGCGCGTCCCCACTTTCCACGGAGCACTTGGAAATCGCTGCAATGGCCTTTTCTTGTTGCGGCGGTGTAATATGGATTCAAGTTTTGGATTCTCTGTTATCCTTGCGGAGAAAGTTAGGAGTTTGGTATTCATGTCGACAAGCGCGGAGGCGGATATTTTTTTCCGCGCATTTGTGTATGGGTATGCCCACGGGAGCGAACACTCGGATCGGAATCCTAGATGTCACACTCCTAGAGAGGCCGAAACGAAAAAAACAAATCGGGGCGTTGAGATTCTGCACGAATCAATCTAAAAAATGTTTCTTTTTTTTTCCAACTTTTTTCTTTTTCTTGGTTTGGTTTGGTATACCCCCCCGTCTGGGCTCTCGAAAAGGGGAGTGCGGCGTTCCAACGCAAAGAGATGTGCTCCCCTGGTATGCCTTACATTGGTGGCACTGAAACCTCGCCCACTCCCCTCGCATGCATGTCCTTGTGTGGGTGTTGTGCATCCAGTTATGCGTGTTTTGTTAGTTTTGTGAGCCCTTGTGCCCTTTACTTTTGTTTCCGAACGTCTTGTGTGTGTGCCGACGTTGCTGTGGGTATTCCTCGCGGACGTCTTGTGTGTCCCGCACATTTTCTTGTTCCGTCGTTTTGGACTGATTGTGGTGTGGGTGTTCGTTCCTTTTTGTACTGCGGGTTTTTCGCGTGGTGTTGACCGGTACGTCAAGGGTAAAAGCGCATGGCGTTGCCTCACTGGTACGCCAACCCCTGCCTCCGCATGCGCGTGTATTTCGTGGGTATTCGCTTGGATGGGCCCAAGGCGAGAAAGGCTTTGTCTCTTTTGCTGCAACCAGCTCGTACTTACTTTTGTACCTCCCGTGTTTGTGTTGCTTGTTGTCGACCGACTCCGCAGGGGGAGTGGGGTGTATGGCTTTACCGCGCGCTTTTTTTTGGGTTTTTTTTTCTTTGCTTTGTTACCCATCCTCCGGAAGATAGCTGTACGTAGCTATTTTTTTTTTCGTATTGCCAAAAAAAATACTGACGTTTGTCCCCATCCCGTCGAAGATGCTGCATCTATTCTTTTTTCCTTCGTATTGCAAAAAAAAGAACTGACGTCTGTCCCCATCCCGTCGCACGCGCATCTCTTTCTTACGGGTATTCCCTACTTTTTATGCATCCTTTGGCTTTGTTTTTTTCTTTCTTACGGGTATTCCCTTCTTTTTATTCGTCCTGTGGCTTCGTTTTTTTGTTGTTGTGGTCTTGGCCGGTCCGTTAGGGGAAACGCATGGCCCTGCCGCACTCCCGGGTAATGATTCACCAGCCTATGGGCGGGGCACAGGGTCAGGCGGAAGACATCAAGGTAAGACAGGGGCGCGCAGGGAGTGGGGGGTGTGGTTTTACAACCATTTATCTTCTGAAAGAATCAACGTGCACAGATTCCAAGCACGTTTGTCCTCGAAAAAAAAACCGGGTGCGAGGGTTGTTTCATGTTTCACGTGGTTTCATTTTTGCGGTCGAAATTTGGGTAGTGTGTAGGCTTGAACGGAGGGGGAGGAGTTTTGGAGTTGTACGATATGTAGGCTTTGGGGTTATAGGGGGGGGGTGGTAGAGCGTGTTGATTTTTGGACGGTCGGCGCCCAGGGCGGTGTGTGTGGCGTTGAACGGAAGCGGCGGGTATTGTGGGAGTTTGTGTCGACGTTGAGGCGGGAAAGCCGGTGGGGAGCGGGTGGAAGAGTTTTTTTGGGTAGGGTTGGGTAACGGCTTGTGTTCGTTTTCGTAATGTAGAATCGTGGTATTGTACGCGGTCTATCGTTGCGTTTTCACGATGTGGAGATAAACGCGATTTATCGTTGCGCTTCCATGGTGTAGCTATTTCCGTTCGCTGGTGAAATTACGAAGGGCGCAACGGAAATAGAGGCAGGACGCTTAACACCTGGTACCGGCAGGCGGGCTTTTGTTTATCATCGGGTGGGCGATATTGACCTGATTTCCATTTTTGCTTTGTGGAACCTCTTGCGCAGTTTTTTTTTCCTTTTTTGGTTGCCGGTCGGCAATGTGAGCGTCCACACTTTTGACCGCCTCCAGTATTTTCGTAGTATCGTATTCTCCGAGATTAACCGTATGCATTGCATGCCCTCGAGAGTAAAGAAATGTGTTTACAGTGCTGGTTCCATGCGGTGGCCGACTCAGTTAGGCAAGCCGCTGTTTGCCACCTCCACCTCCACCAAGGAAGCCCCCCCCCCCCCCCGGCCTTCTGTTCACCGCTTGTGCCCCTCGCTTAACTTTTCGCTTTTTTTGCCTCGTTTTTCCTGACGTTTCAAGCTTTTTCTTGTTTATTGGGGCAAAATTCGAGCTGAACCTCACCGCACTTCCCACGCATGCGTTGTGTGATGAGTGAGCCGCACTTTCGCCTCACCCCCCCCCCCCCTCCTGCTCCCGCTTGTGCTCGTCGCTTCTTTTTTTGTTTGTTTTGTTTGTTCTTTTTTTTTTGCTGCGCTGCGTGTTCTCTTGGGGTTGGGTTGCATCCTCGCCGGAACAGATTGAGGCTGCGCAGATCATGCGTATCCGTGACAACATCGTCCGCATGTACGCCATGATGACGGGCCAAACCCAGGAGCAGATCACCATTGTGAGTGTTGCGCGGTTCAGACCCCGGGCGACCAATAGGCGCGCACGGCTTGGTTTTGGGAAGAATGTGATTGGCCCGATCTGTACAACGCGCGAGCGACCCTTAGCACTAACCAAATGCGTCGGTTGGTGGCACTCCTGCCGCTTGACGGATGGGCAGCCCACGCTAATACTAATATACTATGTCAAAAGAGGCGTTGATGGGGACACAAACTCCTTTGACGGGGGCAGCCGTCAAGGTTTTGCCCGCACTTACACTAGAATATTAACCTCGAAAGTGATCGTGGTGGAACGCAAATCCCCGTTGACGGACAGCCGTCGACGATTTTCCCACGCTAACACTAGTATTTTGGGTCAACTGAGGGCTTGACGGGACGAAAATCCCTCTTGACGGGGGACAGCCGTCAATTGATTCCCCACACTATTAAGAAAACTACTGCTGTAGTATATTCTGTAAACAAATCAGATGGCCTTGACGGGCGCTTTAAAGGGGTTAAGGGGCGGGGCCCGTTCGGGCAGAAGATATATAAGAGCATTGCAGTCTTTTGAAAAAACGATTTACGGTTCTTTGTACAACTGTGGTAGTACTTTGTGTGGTGTACTTCGATCTTTCGCCACTCTCCACCGAAAACGTCATTTCTCCAGTGCTAGTGCCCAAACCATCTGCCTCACGGCAGTTTACGAGAGCGTAGGTCACAGGCGATATTTTCATGTCGCGCACCGGATCGATCCGGTGCCCTTTTCATGGCGAAAAGGGCCTCTATTCAAAGTCAACTCCCGATACCTCTGCTACCCGTGGACGAACTTGAAAAATGGAAGTTTCTCTGGTGCTGGTTTAACTCAGGTGTCGGCGACAACGCCGAGCACGAGTAGGCGAAGGTACCTACGGCTCTAGCTCGAACGTCCATAGCGTCCTATGCGGCGACAACAGAGAGTAGATACCCAATGGGAGATCTGGAAGAATCAAGTTTGTTGCTTGTGATCAGTTTCGTTGCAGATGCAAACACGGCGAAAATGACCGAGGGGGACATCTGACGGCTGTGGAATCGTTTTTTGAGTGAGATACTGAACCAGAACTACCCGCGCGAGTGACTTGAAAAGACGGGAATGTGGGAGCCGTTAGTGTAGAACGCGCCCTTCTGCAAGAAGAAATCCAGCCTGAGCTAGCGTTCCCGTTTCGTGTTATTTATAGGTTCCCTTTTTGTGTTTTTTTTTCTTTCGTTTTTGGTGTTTTTTCAGGACCTCTCAGCGTGCCCCCCCCCGCGCCCCCGCTTGTGCTTATTTGAATTTTTTCGAAAGCTCTCACAGCGAACGTCCCCGCCGCCCCTTGTCCCTAGGTATTTTCCTTTTTGACGTTTTTTTCAGGACGTATCCACTCGACCCCCCCCCCCCCCCCCCCCGTCCCCCCTCCATCCTACCTCCCCCCATTTGTGCCTTTTTGCTGTTTTTGCGGAACCTCTCAACGCGACCCCGTCCCCCGTTTTTGGCTTTTCGGTGTGTTTTCAAGGCCTCTCATCGCGACCCCCGTTCCCCGTTTTCGATGCTTTTGATGTTTTTTCAGGACCTTTAAACGTGAACCCCGCCGTCCCCATGTCCCCCGTTTTTGTTTTTTTTCGTTTTTTTTTTTCAGGACCTGGACCGCGATAACTTCATGTCGGCACAGGCGGCGAAGGAGTACGGTCTCGTGGACAACGTAATAAAGCTGTCCAAGAAATCCAACCCGAAATGAATTCCCCCCCCCCCCTCCCCCCCCCTCCCCCCCCACCTTTTTTGCTTCCATTAGGTCCTTAAAGTTTTGCGTATTTCTTCCATTAGGTTATTTACCGGTCGGTAGAGAGGCACCGCTGCCAAGTTGATTTCCCTGGGGATGAAACAGCAGCAGCAGCATCAGCAGCAGCAGCAACGACAGCGACCGCAGGAATGGCTCGCGCAAAGTCCAAGTAGCCCCGTTAGGATTGCACCCAATACTTGGATTTGTGCGGGCTAGTTGTTGCAGCCGTACTTGGAGTTCCTTGGACACGCTACTTACGGCCACGGCTACGGCGGGGGGGGGGGGGGGGGTACCCCCATTTTTCGCTCTACGAGTATCATCCCAGCGCGGATTCGTATCGCCAAATACTGACAGCAATGCTGTTTTTTTCAATAACAGCAATACTACTAGCAATAGTATTAATAACAGCACGAAATATTCATACCGCAAAGGAACAGGAGGGTCACTCGCGCGTGACCCAGAGCCCCCCCCACCTTAGCCTTACCTTAGCCTTACCCTAGCCTTGGTGGATGAGTATCGAAAATATTTCTCGCACGAGTGGCGCTTCATCAGTTTTTTTCCACGGGTCAAAATCGGGCGAGCGGGTCGGGTCGGGTCGAGTCAGGAAAAGGCTTTCAAGTTGTGGCAGGTGGAGTCGGGATCGGGTCAGGAGATGTTGTGGTGTTGGAAACGTCAAGGGTCGGGTCAGTATTTTTTTTGGCTTTCATGGGTCGGGTCGGGTCACGCTGACTAGATCCGGCAGGCGGTAAGTGACCTGATCGAATGGAAGGAAGTGGGTGCTTCTCTGCTGTTTTGTTGTTTTCGCGCGAGCGATGATGCCCTCGCGGACGTGGGCCATCACTTGACGCTTTTGCCTTTGGGAGAGACGCAAAACCGACGATCTCCATGAAATGAATCTTTGAAAGGTTTTGAGCCTTGAGAGGGGAAAACCTTTTGCCAAAAAAATGCTACGCACAGCAGATAGTAGCGGCCACTACTGCTTACTTGGTATGTTGCTGGATGATACGAGATACGTTTCGATGATAAATTGATGGTTCTCGTATAGACTACACATTTTGATAATGCGTTTGAAGGGTGCATTTCGAGGGTACATTTGGACGGTACATTTAGATGATACATGTGGGACATACTACTTTGCTCTGAGTCGTTCGACACGGTAGAAGGCAGCCTTCTTGGTCCAACTTGTCCCGCTACACGCTCGGGACACGCCCACACTAGTTGCTCGTAGACAGGCGCGGTTGCTAACATCGAGTTCACGTATCGCCTTTGAACGCTCTGTCACCTGTGTTCCTTTTGGAACTGGAAAAAAGGATGAACGAAGCCAGCATCGGCCACTGCTTGTTACCGCCTACCAGTATATACTAGCGCGTATTGTGAGATCGATACATTTCGTACCCGAGAGCTACTACGTATCAAGGGGCAGGTAAGTACCTCAAGGGCGCACCGTGACCGACCCTAGTTGTACTGCCTCGCGGTCACTCGGCTCTTACGCGGACGACAAGAACAAACTTTTGTAATTTGTTTTTTGGTGCTGGCCCCATCTCTCCGAAAGGGGTGCATACATATAGACTAATATGGCGTCTCTAGCCCGAAAAGAATGTTTGCACAAGACCCATTTTGTATCAGCTTTGGTGTTTAGCGAAAACTACCTTGTTCTCTTACGATGAACAGTTCGCCACACTGACTGGCGTTGTTCGCGCATCGCGCAAAGAAAGGCATTTTGACCGTTACATTCCACAAACCCCAAACACCCCAGACACGTGCCTGCGTTTCGATCTCCACAGCGTCGGGGCATGACGAGATTGCGCATGTACGGAGCCGTCTCCGAAGGTGTTTCGTGGGGGTGGTATCATTGAGCGATCGATTCACCGCCGCAGATTTGGCGATTAGGGTTCTGGTGTATATCTATCACAAAGAGCTCAGAATTCCGAACCCGAGCATCTGACAACCTCTGGTTGGTAACCCTTCCACAATTACTGCCAAATTTTTCCCCACTCCACCATTCCTTGGGGTTAATGCAGGGTTGTGGTCTATATCTAATACATCAACTCGGGGTTCCAAACACACCGAAAGCTCACAAGCTCTGTTCGGTAACCCGCTCACCACTACCTACCGAAAATGTTACTAACTCTAACTCCAAGTAGCTTGTCATCCGCAAAGCCCGCGGGTGCAGCGCCAAAAACGGGGTGCATTTTTTACAAAAAAAAATATATGTGCTTCTATCACAGGCATTTCAAGTAGGACGGTTGCCATCCTGCCCCCCCCCCCATCCCTCTCCCACAAAAACTGCTAGCTTCCCCGCCCACGCACCAAATGCTACACGCGTACGATACATGCGCGATAGCGTCTTGGGAGTAACCACTGGAGACCAAGTGTCCGGTAGGATAGTGTCGCCAGTATGTAGTATATAACCAGTGTAATACTCTCATTTTCTCTATTATACCGAGTAGCAGGTATAGGTCACTCGCGCTTGTATCACTTTTATCCTCAGCAATCTCCTCGACAGACCGTGGACACAGAAGATGCCCCCCCTCTCCCCCCCCCCCCCCCTGGGGCGTGCCTTCATTTTTATCGCGCAAAACAGAGGGGTTCAGCACTCCCAACGCTCGTCGATTCTTATCGAATTTTGCTAACTCACGCTCTCGCGCTTAACTCCGCGAGTCGCTTTTTGGCACAATAAACGGTCCCTACGACTCGTACAACTACTGTATTCACTCGGGGGGGGGGCTCAAACCAGGGAAATCAACATTCTTACAACTGGAAACCCGTTTTTTTTGGAAAACTGCTTGAACATCGTATAGGGAGGGGTTTCGGGGCTCTATAGGGGTTGATCCACTAGACCGTCGGGGACTCCGGCGTTCTTCAGCACGTCGCCCAAGAACGGACTCAAAATGTCTCCGCCGGCCCAGCGTCGCGAACAACTCCGCGGCCGCCCGCCCATACCGCCAAGAAACCGAAAAGCACCGAAAACCTTAGCACCGAAAAGCTTCAGAGGTGCAAAATAGTGGGTAACGCAATATGTAACCGACAGCATTTTTCATGCCAAAAAAGGGTACACTCCTATAGTATCATAGCGCGCGTCCACGTCACGATGCCTTGACCTTTCCTCCACCCGCCTGCAGCTGCTTCTTGCGCTGTTGGATCATGTGCAAGTACAGCTTGGGAGCTCCGATGGCAAACGCAAACACGATGTAGGCGTAGAGGATGTACATTGTGGACCCCTTGGGAAGGCATGGTATGTCGGGCAGCCCCACGGCCTGTGCGAACAGGAGAACCACCAAAATAAGCAGCACGAGAGCAGGACACGAAGGGGTAGGGCGCACGAAACGGCGTGGACTCTTTGTAAGTCCTCCAAATTTGCAGCCTGCGTTGTTGGAGACGGTGTACCATACTTCTATTAATAGATCTATCGACATAATATACCTTTTGCAGCAGCAAAAAGATCTTGGGCAACCAACCCCACGGCCTGCGCGAAAAAACAGCAACTCCAAACTGAAGCAGCAAGAGCGAACAAACGCGCAAAAAATAATGGAGCGCGACGCACGCGAAACCGGGGCGGGACTGTTTCAACAACAGATTTAGAACTACAGCTCATGCTTTTTTATTTTTTACGCGCAAACGCAGCAAATTCTGCAGCAGTATATATGGGTCAAACGGGGTGATTTTGGTTAACCAAAAAAAGGCATACCATCAGCCGTCGATATTTTTTTTTTCCAACAGGATGGCAGAGGCGCAACATTGTTTTTCTGACAGTGCCTCACGTGAGGAGTTCCACAGACAACCCCCTTCCCCACAAAAAAAAACTGATTTGGATACAATAAAAAGTGCTCCCCGATAAGCAATCCTATGGTCTAGGCATGCAAACGAAACATGCATGTTGCGAAACGATGACACACTTTCGGACGATTTTAGGTTAATTAACCCTTTTAGCGCCGCACTCCCGATACGCGAGCACAACACTAGGAATTAGACTGCGAAAATTTTATGAATTGGAAAAGAGTTTAAACCCCGTCGCGCGGAAACCGTTTCAGCTACCTCTATCGAAGCAAAAACATCTTCACAACCTGCTTCTTTCGTCTTACACGTATGAATACGATAGGGTACTTATCGCAGTAGTACATGGACTGTCATGCCCCACGGCCTGTGCTAAAAGGAGCAGTACGCGAAAAGGAGCCGCACGGACAAACGAACCCACAAAGCATGGAGCGTCATGCACAAACGAACCCACAAAACATGGCGCGTCATGCACAAATGAACCCACACAAAACATGCGCGCAACGGAGTGGACTCCTTCAACTGCAAAACTTGCCAGCGCGCCGCACAGGCCGGATTATCCTGCGTCGCGCATCTAATAACATACAGCAGTAGTCGCCCCAGTAAGGCGGTCTGAGTAAGGCGGTATCCCGATATAAGGCGGTCCGAGTAAGGCGGTATCCCTATATGAGACGGTCTGAGCAAGGCGGTATCCCGATATAACGCGGTCCGAGTAAGGCTGTATCCAGATATAAGGCGGTCCGAGTAAGGCGGTATCCCGATATAAGGCGGTCCGAGGAAGGCGGTATCCCGATACAAGGCGGTCAAAACCGCTTGGCGCGACCGGGGAATTGCACTCATAATCCGGAATGAATACGGCGGCTTCCCCCTATAATGCGGTTACATTGCGTCTCGCACACCACCGACACCGTACTGGGGGACCCCTCTATAGTGCACAAGCGTCAATATCCCTCCTGTGAGCACACAGAGCGGAGAGATAACGTCGACCCACCTTGATGTGCGGCAGCCCCACGATCCAGGTCCCTAACTCCCCGGCGAAGCCGAGGGGATAGAGGAGGATAAACGCCGTGTAGCGAAGCCAGTGCAACACCGCCGGGCATTTGCCCGCGATGCTCAGGGCATAAAACGGGTACCTGCGACAAGCGGAAGCAGTGCTCGGAGCGGTCACTTTACCGGCCGTGGGACACACAAAACCATACCAGACAACGCACCAAGACAAATTTGTCCCCCACGGTTGTTTGAGGGTTTTTCGTGTTGTTGTAATTTATTTTCTCTTCGTTTTTTACAAACGTCACCAGATGGCGTCGACTTATCTATCTCCCAACCTTGATCCAGGCTGAGGAGTCATTCCACGGTAGCCCCCCCAACTTTCTTTCACGAAATCACCGGTTTTCAGACCAGCCCCCGACCGTATCCCCTGCAATACGGTGCCCCTTGCCGCCCCGACGTCGTCGTTCGATGGTCCTTTGCAAACACGAAAACACATGGAGATTTTGCTTTCATGGCATCCGTATGGCCCTTTGCGAACAAGAAAACGCATGACGATATTGCTTTCATAGCATCCTGCCTCGGGTCGAGCGGCCATGAAACGTGCCTGAAAGAAAATCGCTGGTTGTGTGTGTAGGGGGTATTGTAGAATCAGTCTGAGGCTAACCCCCCAAGCGCCGCATCGCCGTGCGTTTTGGATTTAAAGCAAAATATATGTGCGGACCAGCGTAAAAATCGTAACGTTGTTCGTGCTTATCTGGTATGATCTGTTTTGAGGTTGGAAAACACGGCACAGCATGCGAAAGCCGAACCAAGTTAAGGAGGATAGGACAGGAGACGCGCGAGGGGGATCCGGCCGTAAAGAGAAACGGGGGGTCTCCCCCACCTTTTTTTTCTTCTCATTTTCAGGCATTATTGTCCGTCATACCGCATCGGCATGTATGGAAGTACGTGGACGTGTGGTGATCTTGAGCTATTTTTTTATCCACCTGCCGGAGTGTCTATACATGAAAGAAGACGGCCCGGGCCGAGCGACCCTGCATCAAATCAGCCCAATCCAACCCACCCCAACCCAACACAGTCCGACCCAACTCCGACCACACCAAACCAACCCAGACCTACAGCAGTGGCGTCATACAGCGGGCCGAATGCGATAATTTGTCAGCAGCAACCAATGACGCCCAAACGGCGCATCTAGGTGCGCAGACTACTGCATAGTTCCCAGCGGCACAGCAAACATACGCTGTGATAGCCGCCGGCCCCTGCCACCGCCTCCTCGCGCGCGGCAAGAGGCGCAAGACGCCGATCCCCTATATGTTTGTTACGACTGGGGCCACATTTTTGGGCGTACGACCATGTCCAAGGTAGGGGAGGTGTCTAGTAGGTTGGATACTAGGTTGGAGCCACTCGCCCGAGTGACTCTGTATCTCAATGAAAGAAAAAAAAAAAAGACTTCGGGAAATTTCGCAGTTTGGCGCTGCGTAGCTAGCCATTTCATGGCGGGTTCGTGAGGCAAAACAAAAAAAAAACAGCACGAAGGCTCAAGATAGAAAAATGATACGAGGGGGTGTCAGTCACTCGCGCGAGTGACCCGGCGCCGCCGCAAAAAAAAGGCCCCACAGAATGACCCCCCCCCCGCCTGCCGCAGGGCTTAAAGCTTGGACATACTTCTACTACGGAGATCCATTGTAAACACGATTAAATCACATACAAAAAAGGGGAAGCATCGCCACCTTTCAGGCGAGCTCTCCTACGCTACGCCCGTGTTCGATCGAGGCTCTGTATACTTGGCAAGACCAGTCAGTACAATAAACTTGAGTCTAACGCTATTACACAAAAGCGGGTTGCTTTTTTTACCCCTTTTTTTTTTTTTTTTCAACTGCTACGAGTAACAGTGGGCAAATTTCGAACGCACTGAGCTTCTCAAACGAGGAACTACATGTTAATGATTTCGTTAGATATTGATAATGTCGTTGGAAAACGTTATACCATCTGTGATTTTTACTCTTTTTCGTTGTATGCTCTAGCAGTACCTAGCCCATGATAGAATTTGCCCACCGGTTGGCACTTGCCTTCTTTTTCTCAACTAGGTTTTTAGGTGAGGTATACAAGGGCTACTTACGCGGCGAGCCTGGCATACAAAAACTATGTGCACCCTTACCATCGCGGCATGCGTCCCCGCCCTCACCTAATAACCTCGGATGCTGCCCATGCCAAAAACATCATAAGCACCCAGGGGCTGTCCCATACTGGCGGAAACGCTGTTACCACCGAGAAGAGGGCTAGATCTCGGCCGACAACCTTTACGAGGGCAGGAGCATGCGACGTTCGGCGAGAGGACAACACCGTGGTGGTATTCATAGTCATGACGGTAGCATATCAGGGGTTGATTCCTTTACAACTGCGATCGCGTGTTGTGGGGACAAACTACTTGGAATTAGAGTGGAATATTTTGTGCAGACTAGCCAAATAAAAGGGCTTTACACCCATGTTAACAGTATAGCACCTTTCACGCACGTTCGGCAGATCACCGATCCCCACTGGGTGATCTAGATCTTTTCAGGGGACGATCTGTACGGCGGTCTAGCTCATCATGTTGCCGGCTGGAAGCCGCTGTGATCTGCATGATATGGCAAACGCTTCCACGGTTGGATCCGTACTCTCCGTATACACAGACCCTACAGATCCCGCAGAACACATAACGGCAGGTGCAGGATCTACTTAGGTGAGCTATATGAGATATATGATCTGTATGTTCTACAACATGATCTATATGATATACATGACATTTATCGTGATCTGTCCGAGGTGTGCATCTTTAGAAACACCCACGTTTTTGGGGACGAACTACTTGGAATGGATGTGGAAGATTTTGTGCAGCATTTCAAAAGGGTTCAAGGCTCTCGGCTTATCCATCTGTCCATACCGTACAGCATCGAACACGTGGAAGGCATTAAGAACGCGCGAAAACTAACGACTCTGCCGGCGTCTTATCTGAAAACTCTTGACGCGACGCTCACAACACAACACTGTTCGTTGAACCATGTCAGCACGTAGTTAATAATTGTGGACATGTCTGCCCATTTGGTGATCCCGTTCAACGCTGTCCTGCAAGAGAGAGGGGGGCGGGCGCTCCTGGCCAAGTTGAAGCAAAGGCACAGCTGCACTTCGTAGCGGTTCCCTCGTCGGCTTCACGGCCAGTGAGCGACGAAAGCCTTAGCAGTGCCACTGGCGGCACTCGTGGACTTTTCCATATGAGGTGGCCTCCGTGACCTCCGTGGAGGCGTCAGGCACAATCCCACTGCGTTTTTTGGGCTGCCGTGGTCATTCGGGTCAACGGGGGTCGCAGCTGCACTTTCGTAGCGGTTCTCTCCCCGGCTAGCATTAACATTGCCGGTGGCAGCCGTAGCGAACTATCCCATGTAGGAGGTGGCCTCCGCGACCTTCGTGGAGGCGTCCATGCAGACATAACTCCTCCGGGTATTGTCGCTGCCGCGGTCAATCGAATCAACGGGGGCCACAGCTGCACGAAGTAGAGGTTGTCCGATTGGATTTACGCCCAGCACGCGAAGAAGATTGCCAGCGGCGGCCCTCGTGGACTAGGAAGCGGCCTCCGAGACGTCACGGCGGTCACCTTCGTGGAGGCGTCAATGAAGACGCCATTCCGCCGTTTTTGGTGGCTGCTATGGTCAAGTCACACGAGGGCCGCAGTTGCTATTACGATACAAGCGGTTGCCTCCCCGCCGACCAGCAAAGTACGCGAAGCAGCACTGCCAGCGGGTGAGGGATCGCCTCCCCTTGGAGACTATTCCGCCGTATTTTTTGGCTGACGCGCTCAACCCACGTGAGGGTCGGAGGCCCACAGTTGTACTACTGTGTATACGAGCGGCCGCCTCCCTGCCTTCACGCCCAGTAAAATACCCGAAGAAGCACTGCCAGCGGGGGATGGGAAGCCGCGTCTCCTTGGAACCGTCGATGCAGACATAATTCCGCCGCATTTTGGGCTGACGCGGTCAAGTCCACGAGGGCCGAACCAGCACTTTAAGTATCAATAGAAATTGCCTACCTTCCACCTTCCACCTCGGCTTCACGCCCAGTAAGCGAACAAGAAGCCCCAGCGGCAGAAGATGGCTGAACAAACAGCACAAAAATACGTATCTAGCCGACGTGAGCCTCTGTTCAGAGCGGCCATACTGCTGTACCGGTGTCCGCAAAATGTTCCCACACAACTTTGAAGTAGTTTTGTCCTCAAAAACGTGGGTGTGGTTCTAAAGGACGGCCATGTCGCGCTCTCACCTGCAAAAATATGTTGACCGGGTTGCTCCTGACCTGGAGCATGCCGAGGGCCAAAGGAGGACCGGGACACGGAGAAGGGACGCGCGAAATGAGCGCTAGTAGACGAGAGCACCGTTCGTTCAATCTTCGTTCAACGTTAAACATGGGGGCTTGCACGGGCTTGAGCGCAGTTGCCGGTTGAACCTTGTTTTTTTTTTTTTTTTTTTTTTTTTTTTTTACACACATCTACTTTCCAGCTTCTGGACAAGCCGTGGACACAGGTGTCGTCCCTTCTTTCTCCCGGTGCTTGCCTTCAATTTCTATGGCGCATAGGGTTCAGCAGTCCCACTGCTCGTCGATTTTTCATCGGGTGTTGCTAACTCACGCTCTCGCGCTTTCCGCGAGTCAATCCGTGCATAAGAAAAAATCCCCACGAATTTTTACGAGTATGCACTCCGTGGGATTCGAACTCACGAAACTGACCTAGACCAGGCTCGAAGATAACTTGATACGCCACCAGGGCGACCGGTGCGACATACGAGGTACTTTCGCCGCATAGTCTAATGGATTTGGTTTGCCCACTTCAGCGAAACTGGTCGCTTGCGGCACAAGGGCGTGGTCTTTCGCCCCACTACGCACACGCGCATCTACCATCAAGAAGTCTACAGCAGTAGCTTCAGTGTAGCCTGTCTTGCGCCTATCTGGCCTTCGGCTGTGCAGGAAGCCACACCCAGCTGCATGCAGCACTACGATTAATACCACATGTATACAACTGCTGTACCAGGTACGAGCAAAACACCGACACCCAGCACGAGTACCGGTAGTACCATACGAGGCACGTTTTCTGCTGCTGCTTGCTGTTGCTGAATGCACAGTGCTGTCTTGCCACCGGGCGAGGTCCAGTCCGCACTATACACTCTACCGTGCAATATCAGGTTGCAGCAGGCTACTCACCAAGCCAACGCAGCCGTGCACGATCTCGAGCGTAGATAGGAGCTGCAGGAAGACGATCGCATCATGAGAAGCCTCGACGGCATCCCTGACACAACCTCCGATGTCCAATAATCCGCCGCAAATCTCGAATAGGGCGTAGTACCACCCGCACGCGCAGACCAAGTTATACAGCAGGAGGTATGCATCTGTGGAAGAGAAGCCACCCATTCTACCCTGCCTATCCACGCAGCAGTTGCAGTACCTTATTGACGTCGCAGCAGTTGCTGGCGCACGGTTGAATAGCAGCAGCAGTGCGGAGCCCACAGCAGCACCGAAAACCATCAAGACGCACGGGCGGACTAACGTGCTGGCGGAACGTCGGGATAATGCTAACCAATAAAAACGACGTATATCAAGAACGATAACCCAACCTATAATCATAGCTATAAATAAACACCCCCGGGTTTGTAAAGATATTGCCTCAGAAGCTCGTTTTTCGTGGTGTGTGCGTCTCTCAGACCCCGGGCCCAGCGGGAGCAGTACGGCAACTTTTTCCAGCCATGGTGAGAATGGGGAGGGCGTTGAGGTGACGGTCGCATGCGTCTTTGACGTGGTAGCAGATTGTTTGCCTGGAAATTGCGTTTGAGAGAGGGGGAAAAACTTTTCCAGGTTCAAAAGCGACGAAGCAAAACACGGTGGATGGGCTATGATTGCGTAGAGGCATCCTTCTTTCGTGGTGCGCTGCCTCTAGCTTTTGCAGGGCCTCTGTGCTCAAGACCTAGTCCCACGATGCGGTCGCAACGAGTGCTAAAACTCGGTTACAGCAGGGTGCTTACTCGACCGTCTGTTTGCTTGATCTCCTTTGTTGCCGCCGAGAACCAGGCGTCTCCAGCGGTATCCATGACTAGCGAGCGTGCGGCCTGTGTTTGCTCGAAATAGACAGGGTGGCTGGCTGGCTGGCGGTCCATCTGCTCCGCAAGTCGCTCCCTAGTAGCCGTAGAGTACGAAGAACGCTTGCCACACCCCAGTAGCATGCACCAACAGACATAGCACACCACGCTAACTTTCAATCCCTGTTGTTGCTGTGTCCCTGACGACCATTTTCTCTCGTATTTTTCCCTCTTCTTCTGTTTTCTTTGCTCTCCCACAAAAACATACCTGAAAACACATCGCTACCACGATGGCTGTGGTGCTCCACCCGGAACTGACCACGAACACACTGCTGCTTGCTTGCGTGCGGTCTTGCGAAATGGCAGCCGTCTCGTTACTCTAAGAACCGCAAGAAGCGGGGGCACGTCTCGGCGGGACACGGGCGTGTCGGGAAGCACAGGAAGCATCCCGGTGGGCGCGGTAACGCCGGTGGCCAGCACCACCACCGCATCCTTTTCGACAAGTTCCACCCTGGATACTTCGGAAAGGTGCGAGCAACATTATATCCAAGTAGTTTCTTTTGTCATAGCAAAATAGCTGAGGGTTCAGTGTTACAAGGGGGGGCGTAGGCGATGCAGAGCATCGGCCTTTCCAAAGGATCACAGCCGTTCGCGTGTGTGCGGCATGCTACCAATTGGTGTGTTTGGTGGTGTGGTCGTGTGTGTGTTCGTGTGTGTGGAAGCGTAGAAGGCTTCGGTGGCATAGGCATGGCGGCTGGCGCTCATGCTGTGCTTATATTTGATACCCCCTGTATTAAACTTACCAGGCCTGGTACGTATTTATAGCAGGTACCGCTGTACCGTGTGTTCATCTAAATTGACTGCTCTGTCCATCCACATCACAAGCAGTATCCGTGCGATGCGCCCCCCCCCCTCTAAAGACGAGCGCTGTACCTGGTAGGATACCGTACTCGATCTACAGGTACTGCTGCCCGTATCAATCAGTAGCAGGGTTCTACCCTCTCCGTACCAAAACTGGTACCAGGTAGCATGTAAGGTACTTGCCCTGTGCACAACAGACCGCCCACCGCTATGGTACTGCAGCGGCACAATGTATTGATAGTGCTGTTGACACCGTCAACTAGACTCCAAGCTTTGTGTACGATGGGTGCAATCGTGGTTTTATCAGCACAAACGACGGTTGCAACGGGCACTTGCTGTATTACGAAGTACTCGTGCGATGACGTAGCTTGCTATCGATAACCGATAACAGCACGGACGCTGCTCGCGAACAGCACTTAAGGCGGCCTGTCTGCATGGTACGGGACGTGGGTTGGTCCTCTACTATTTGCAGCAGGTTGTGGCTAACGCTTTTGAACTGTTAGTATTTATGTCGACGGAAGGACTGCCGGGGAGTCAACCTATTGAGCACCGCTGTTTTGGGAGTAGTACAGCAGCAGAGTGCTCGTGCAGCACCAGCAGTTTCCACGGTTTGCTTATTCGCAGTGGGCCATAAGCTGACATTGACTGACTATCGTAACAGGCGCAGAAGTGAAAACGACGGAGCAGAACATAGAACATGGCAGCGGTGCCGTCTTTTCCTTGCCCCCCCCCCTTTTTTTGTCACGTTTGAGATGACGTATCGGAGACCTACTCCGAATTTACAGGGCTTGATATATCACTTCTGGAGCAACATGCATCAATAGCAGCGATGGCACGAAGTAGCAACGCAGCTTGCGCCATGGACCATGAAGCAGGCACCGCTATTGTTGACCCACAGCGTATACGAGTACGAGTACTACGTGTACGTTCATAGCTCTGGGTCGCATGCTAAAACTAAAGCCCCTCTATCGTCTTGATTTTGTGTCATAAAATTCCTACATTATTACCGATGGCATTAATGTGAAGGCTTCGTTCCGGACAGACGTGCTGAGAAGCGTACACGTTTGTTTTCCCTACCGTTCACGGTCGCGGCAACACCAACACCAACCGCCCCTGTCCGACCTGAACCTGCTGTGCACGGGTTGTTTACCTGCAGTACGATTACTCGTAGGGCGAAACTCTTTCAGGCTTGGTCGGCGCCCAGTGCGTTTCAAGTGGTGTAAGGGTGTTGGGTTTGCGAATGCTAGGCTAAGGCTTTGGGAAACTACGAAGGGCGTGTTTGGTAGGGTACAGTATCTACGTTGGGTACCCGGTACCAAAACTAGACGTTGGATACCGTGGTACCATACCTGCACGCTGGGTACCCGTCTATCAAAATTATACGTTGGGTACCCGGTTATCCAGCGTATAGTTGTATAGTTGTTGTTGTTGTTGTTGTTGTTGTTGTTGTTGTTGTCGGAGAGGTATGTATTGGTACCCGGGTTTCCGGGTTACTCCAGAGGTTTCCGGGTTACTCCAGAGGTTTCCGGGTTACTCCAGAGGTTTCCGGTTTACTCCAGAGCCTATACCTATTTTCCTATTACCCATATTCTTGAATGCCGCCAATCCTGTGATGCTCGTATCGTCGACTAAAGTTCATTATTTACGATGATGCACGATGTTGGAGTGTTACGCTGTGAGATCACGCCATCGAAAGGCGGAAGTTCCCCGAAGCCGCGGCAGCCCGGCGTCGCGCTTCTGCTGCCGCAACTGCCGCATGTGCTTGCTGCCTGCCTCTTGCGTTTTGCATTCTGTGCCGGTGATCTTTTCCTGCGATGTGTGTCTACCTGCTTCGCGCCACCTCGCGTCAGATGCACCGATACCGATCTCGCAACGCGGAAACCTTTGTATCACAAAGCGTTTTTCTCATTTTGTGCTCGACGTTGAGTGTGCGCACACAACAGTACTGTACCAAGTAAAACCCGCCCTCCTTAGGTAATGCCCCCCCCAGCCTGATCAGGAAGCATCGCCCACGTCATGCGCTATTGCGCTGCGACCGCGGAATTTACGCCTGGTAAGCTGCTGCTCCCACCGCTTCTTTTGGTACGCGAGAGATGACGCAAACTATCAACAGCACACAACAGCACAGCAGCAGGTGTTGGTCATGTCGCAATCCAGCAGCACCGACAACGCGCCCAGCGCCGATCGAACCACCGAAGACCACTCAGACTCTTGAGCAAGCTTGCGCCATCCTGGTGCAGCGCTGCCCACGAGGAAGGGCATGCCGGCACCCGCTCCCGCGCCTGCTGCGCAGGTTGAGAGGTGTCAACGACCTACTCTGACAACATTGTCCAAACTTTAACACTCATACTACCGACAATAGAACCTACTGTACACAATAGAACCTACTGTACACAGTAGTGGTGTCGGCCCGTAAGAGAACAAACTCTGAAGTAAGGTATATATGTAGCCTAGAAGCTACAAAAATACAGTGTGTGGCTAGCCTACGAGCAGCCCAGGATGTAAGACATTGACCCCGTCCTCTTCGTGGCCTGTCTCGACGACACTGCCTGCGTCCACGAGGGTGCTGGTTTTCTCATCGACGAACGTAAGAAATGAAAGAAAATGTGAAATTGCGCTCTCTCGCTCGGCCAGAATAAGGATGTTAGCCTGGTGCCGGATTCAGGGTTTTCTTAGGAGAGACGATACTGTTTTGTAGTGTTCGTTTTATGTATGCACAATGTGATGCGATTCAGTACACAAGGAAGAAGTCTTAGTATCTTGTCGCGATGAAAAGGAAGGCATGCATCGCAGTGGGAGGAAGAAGTTTCTCTTATTACAGTCGTCCCCAGATATAAGGTTCGAAAAGGAAGGGAGCTGGAGAAATATGCGTGAAGATGATGAAGGGGATCGAAAAAATAAAGCTAGTAACGAATTTGTTTGTCTATGCTTTTTGTTGTCGTATGTGGCGATGGGGACATGTCAACATGCTGCGCTGGCGAGCTCCTGCAGTCGCTCATTAACTGCTGTGGATTGCTGTTGCGCTTCACCGTCGAATGCTCTCGCGTGCTTCTTATGTGTAACCTTGGCCTGCATCTCGCGTCGGCGTCGTGGTCCTTCATCGTAACATGGCCTCTCGTGCTTCTCGCAGCCTTGATTTGCATCTCGCGTCGCATGTCTCAAGACCTAGCGGGATTGGGAGCTGACGTTGTTTGCTGGACTGGAAGCTGACGTTGTTTGCGTCCTTTACATTGCCCCCTCTATGCGCTTGCCTTCCTCTATTTTAGGTCGGTATGCGCCGGTTCCATTTGCTGAAGAACAGGGAGCACTGCCCCATCGTCAACCTTGACAAGCTCTGGTCCATGCTGCCCGAGGGAACTTTGGAGCAGGCCAAGGCGGCGGGCGGAAAGGCGCCGGTCATCGACGTCACCGACCAGGTACAATGGGGTTTCCATCTAGTTTTTTTTATGGGTAGGGCGATGGAGACAACGTTGGGTTTGTATAGATTTCGCCTTGATCGTTACATTAATGGTCTTGCTTCGCGAACAAGCTAGTTTGGAATTGAAGCAGGTAGTGTCTCTACAGCGGGAACTTGGTTAAAGGTTGCACGTGAAAGGTCCAATGTAACCGTTACACAACTGCACACCTATCATACCCCACTCTCATTCCAAAATAGTTTGTACCAATACAAGTAAGTGCAGGTGTGACGGGGTGAACGTGTTTGTGTGATTCGGATATGGACGCGGAGGGTCATGCTATATGCTCGACGGGGAAAATCAAGTGATTCCTGTACTTGAACGCGTTCTTGTTTTTGCTTGAGGATAACACGAATTCTAGCGCATGTAGTTGAATCATTCGGGCGTAACTAGGTTACGCTGTGGTACGTATCTTCGAGATGTGGTGCAGCGTTGAACAGTTTTCGAACCTGACGAGGTTAACAAAGGCCAGTCACGCGTAAGATGCACGTCCGTACAGGCCCCTATGTATCGTCCATGCGCACCCGGTGTACGGGTTGTAGTGCTGGTCTTGACCGTCGTTTGCTATTTCTGTCATTTAGGTAGCTGTTCCAAACGAAACATGTGCCGTGCAGAGGGAGGCACGGCGTTCACTGATAACCCTGTGTGCGTACTTGTTTCTTGACCCTTCTATTTGTAATAGTGTTGTTCCCTGTCGCTGTTGGGTGGGAGGGATGCGGATCAACAACCAATCTTCCTTTCGACGTGTCGGGTTTCGGTTGTAAAACCCCTTTACCCCTTTAGAACTGCAGTGTACAGAAACCTATATCTGACTCCATTTTCAAATGATTTGTTCCCAAATTGGGACTGCAATGCGAAAGGGATTTAGAACTGTACACATCTTGTTGAAGTCAAACCACTTGAAGTGTAATTTTTGGTTGCATCGGTTTCAGGTCGAAACATGTTGGATGCAAATGATTCGTGGTTCCTGTTCGAAAAATCCCACGTGTAAGCAAGCGGTCGAACAAGTCGTACTCCATCCGCTACGCGGCCGTGGCGCAAGTCTGTTTTTGTGCTTCATGCCGTTGTCTTCTTTTCGCGTGTTTTTTACAACAGCAGTACGTGTTTGATGTCCGACCCGTTATGTAGACGCACACCTTGATTTGCACAGACACGGTTCGTGTTTGTGCATGTTGCTTTTGGTGTGAAAACGAGAGACATAAGCAGAAACTAAACAAGAGAGACCATCGGAGAGCGTACACGCAAGCTGTGATCAAGATGGTGCGCGCGACATGTAGGAACAGAGTGCGCACGAGACATGACTGAAAAGCACGACGGAGACATACTCGGCGAAAACGCAGGTATACTTGATGTTGATCAATCTCTTTCAACCTACACACACCTTTTTTTGGGACGAAGTTTTTGTCGTCCGAGTGGAATGGTTTTAGGCAGCGGCAAAAGCGCCAGTAGGGCCCGAAGTATTTATGATACCAGGGTATGTGTTTCAATTCAACCCTTGGGTCATTTGCGTGCTGACGTTGATTTTCGCTTCGCTCGTCCTTTTCCCATCTCCTGCAGGGCTTCTTCAAGGTGCTGGGCAAGGGACACCTGCCCAAGGTGCCCATCATCGTCCGCGCGAAAATCTTCAGCAAGCTCGCAGAGCACAGGATTCGGGCAGCAGGCGGCGCGTGCCTCGTTTCGGCCTAAACCGCTTCTGTCTCGGAGACAAGACAATTCTGTCTCGGAGGCAATGCGGACAGACCATGGCATGGCAACAAGAAAATCTGATGGATTAGTTTCCGGATGTTTTTTTTGTTGAAACGTACTGGCGGTAGCGGGGCTTATTGGGGTTGAATTTTGGCCGGCGTCTTGTTGTAGACGGTTCTGGAATCGTTCTTGGTCGTGAGCTTTCCTCTTTTATCGTCGTGGGGGTTTCATAATTTTTGTCACGGCGTTTTTGCTGTGAGAATTTGATGGCAGCTCTCTTTGCGTGGAGGGAATGGGGCGGAACTACGGAGGATGTGAATCGAAAACAACTTGACCGCAACAGGAGACATTTTTTTTTGTGTATGAGCCGACACGCGTTTTTCTCATGGGAACCCTTTAGCTGCTGACTCGTATGGGGTGTGGGCATTCCCGTATCTCTTCACTTGATGCAGCCATATGTTGTCTGGTGTGATGCGAAATATGTTTCTGGTAATAACCCTTTATCTGTGTAAAACTTATCCTTCACTAATTCCAAGTATTTCGTACCATCAAACGTGCGTGCAGACAGCTCTGAAAAAAGCTAACCGAAGGAGCCTTCTGTCCCGACTCCGACAAGACGTTAGCTGAAGACGACTCTGGAGCTATGGTACCGGTGTAAATGGAACTCTGGAGGTCCGTTGAGGAACTCTGCACTTGCGTTTATTTTCAAAGAAATCAACTCTTGGTTTAAAATCAAGTGTATAAAATTGCCGTGTTTTTTTTCGATATCGAATTTCGTGCGCCACAACCCTGCCCTAACCTTGACCCCCTTACAACTGGAAAACCGATTTTGGGGACAAAATTACTTGGATTTAGTATAGGGAGGGGTTCGGGGGCTCTAAAGGGGTTAACCCTTTGACCTATTTATAAGAACTCATGAACATTATTGTCCTCAATAACTGTTGTCCTCAACAACTATCATTAGCTATTAATAATAACAATCTCCTACTATTAATATTATTAGCAATTGTCTCACCTAGTTTCACCCCATGTGTGGAGATTTTATACGAATGAAAAAGACGGAAAAAAATGCCATTTCTATTTACTCGTAGATAAAAATTCGAATTTGATGTTGAACTACGTAAAACGACTGGTGCTCGAGAAGGAAAACGCCTCCATTATTGAGCTAGTATACTACTAGATTTTTCCAGTCGCAGATTACAGGCACGCGCCACTGCACTGTTTGAATCATGCCATGTCGAGTGCTTCCCAGGGTTGTACCTGATTGGGATTTCCACCAAGTTGGAGTCCCCATGTGTGCTTGACTAATTTGTTTTGCGTCTATTGACCTGGCAGCAGCTTGGGCCCTCATGTCGGACTACAAGAAAAAATGCAGTCCCTACACGTGCGTGTGTGACTTGTTGTAACGTCTGAAGTACTTCAACCACCGCGACTATCGGTGGTGGTGATGTCCCCTCCATTTTCGTCATTTCGTGCTATCTCTACGATCCCTACCCCCCTCTCTAATCTTACAGCCTGGCTTGTCTCCTTTTGGTTTTTTGAGGTATTATACCGTGGGGAATGCGGTGAAATCGGATTGCTGTGTATGTGGGTCCTATGCTAAAAACTGCATCATACCTCATCTGTGTTTAAATAGGAAACACTGGCCTGTTCCGTTGGGCTCTCAACGCCTTTGCATCTGGAACCCCGTTTTCAGGGACACGTTACTTGAAACTAGTATTGGGAAGGGTTTGGGGGTTATAAAGGGGTTAAAACCGGTACCTCGTTGTATGTATATGACCCACAACACTGGAGCTATAGGTAGCCTACCTGATATGTTGGTGTTATTCACGAACTGAAAGGGAGTTCTCCTCGGAATTGCTGAAAGTCCTCTGTTCGTTCGATTACTTCCTCGGATATACCAACTCTCGAAACCATTTACTTATGAAACGAAATCACGACTTGAGCAAGCTACTGCCAAGGATCAATCAATCAACACTCACAAGAATTCAGGATATACTTTTGTATCGTAGAAAGAAACCTCAGCAGCCATTGTACCACCCCAATCAAGCAACAATGTTTAGACCGAGTCGCCAGTCGCGCCACCTCGAACGACACTGTCAGCGGGAGTAGCCGCGCACGGTAGAAACCCCATTTTAAGCGAGCAGAGCGATAAGGCAAAACGGCCAAGATGATGGAGGATCATGCCATTTTTTCTTGGGAACCGGTCCTCTTACCGGTGATGGTGCATATTTCCCTGATCACGTCAGCTACTCATACTGCGCCCCCAGCCCCGCCCGCTGGTACCGGTACCGGTACCGGTTGTACTTTTATGACGAATGCCGGAAGTAGGAGTTCGTATACCGTATGTATATCAATGATACAGTTATGTCGATAGCAACCCAGCAGCGCGCAATGCTACGATATTAACCGTGTTTTATCATATCAAGATGGCAGCAGTAAGTGCTTCACTGAGACAAGGCCTCGCTGCAAGGTGCAGTCCTCATGGGAATTATCAAGAAACATGGCATTATAACGGTAAGCGTTTTCAGATATCGCAGCAATTTATTATTGGAGTATATTGTTTCATTTATCCTCCGGCGGATGGGGTCGAAAAATAAAGCTTAAGCTCACCACACTTCCACGTATTTTCATACACGTCGTGTGTCGATTTAACTCAGTTGCCTTCGCAATCCAGCGCCAGACCGCAGTAACGCGTGTTTTTTCGCTGCCAACCCCGGGTTTCAAGCATGGGCCTATACACGATCACCGGCATTACGTGGAAAAAAACAGTCCAAAATCTGATTCCAGAACAAAGAAAGCCTCTCACGTGTTAGCAAACCTGTTCCTACCACACGCCCCTTCTTGATGGTGTAATATCTTGTTATCCCACCCACAGCACCCTCTGCAACACCTCGCCGGAGTCAGTCCACACACCAAGCAATGAACACATATGCTACTGATAGTACGGTAAAACGTTTTCGCCCTTTCTTTTCTGAGTTTTCTTGGACATGGTGACTACGCTATACCTCACCCAAGAACTACTGTATGTAGTTTTCGAGTAAACCTTAATGGACAATCCGACTCACAAACTCATGGGCCACACAGTTGGCAATAAAAGTAACATCTTAATATTGCATAAAACAAGAATGACATTTTTCAACGGTTTGGGGATAAGGAGGTCCGTTATTCAGAAAACATTTCAGCCATGAAAGAGATACTGCCCCTCTATCGTAGCAGGCATCAATAGTCAAAAACAATATCGTTCATACGGACATTAGACCCCCTATCGCAATCCTTCATTATCACACCCCTTAGCTATTTCGGAGCTTCCGCGCATGGTGCGTATCACCCGGGGTACGTTGGAAACCACACGTCTCCACACAACGGCACACCCGGTGAGATCAATATAATACGAAATGTCATTATTGTCCCGGGGTGTGCTATCATGCGAGTCGTTCTACGGTAGCCCCCCCAACTTTTCTTCGACCAAATCGCCGGTTTCAAAACCAGCTCCCGGTCGTATCTCCTTAAATACGGTGTCCCTCGACACCCTGCCCGACGTCATCGATCGATAGACCTTTGCACACAAGAAAAAATATGGATGTTATTTTTCTCAATAGTATCCTTCCCTGTGTGGAGCAGCCATGAAAATTGTTGGAAACGTTCGTTAAAGAAAATCGCTGGTTTTGGGGGCGGCTATCGTAGAATAAGTCATGCGTGTTGTAGGTTGGCTGGCGCCGAGTTTAGCTTAAGGTAAAAAATGACGTTGGGATGTGTGGGATGGGGGGGTGGGTGGGGGGTGGCGGGGGGTGGGATGGCGCGGGGTGGGATGGGGGCGGGTGGGTGGGTGGGTGGGTGGGCTGCCGGGGAACGAGAGGCTACCGTCGGTGAGTGGGTCCCTTGTGGGGCCTTATTTGGCCGTGGGCCGGGATCACTTGCCCTAGTGACGCCCCCGTTGCCAGCCGAAGTCAATCCCAGAGTGCAGCAGCAGCAGCAGCGGCGGCGGCAGCGCGGAGGGTGCAAAAAAGGGGGAGTGGGTGGGTTAGGGGGGGAGTGGGGTGCGGGTGGGTGGGGCGAGGGAGGAGGTGCGATGGCCGGGGGGGGGGGTGATACAGGGATGGGGGGGGGGTGTGGGGTAGAGGGGGGTGCGTTGGCAGGAGGATGGGAAGGGGCGGGCTGGCATGGGGGAGATCGGGATGGGGCGTGGGGGAATGGAGCCCAGTGGGATGGAGTGGGGTCGGATGGGGCGGGGGGTGGTATAGGGGGATGGGGGTGGGTGGGGGGGATGGGGTGGAATTAGAGTGGGTGGGATAGAAGGCGGTTCAACCGGGACAGAGGTGGGGTGTGGGGGGGTGAGGATGGAGGGGGGGTGAGGATGGAGGGCGTTGGGATAGGGTGGGGCGTGATGAGGCGGGGTGGAATGGGGGCGGCAGGAGGGGGCTGGCGGGATGAAGGGGAGTGGGATGGCGGGGAGCGAGATGGGGGTGTGCAATAGTGGGATGAGGGGGCGCGAGGTGAGGGTCGGTGGGATGCATGGGGTCAGGTGTGTGTGGGAATATTGTGTGTGCAGTGGGTGTCTGTGGGATCAGAGACTTTAGGACGGGGCGGGTGGGATGGGGCGTGGAAATACAATGGGTGCGTATGAAGGCGATGAGGCGGAGTGGAAGGGTGGGATGGACGGGGTGTGGTGGGGGTGAGTTGAGCGAGGTGGGTGTGAAACGGGGGGGGGGAGGGGTTGGGGGAGGGGCGAGATGCAGGTTGGTGGGATGGAGGGGGTGTGGGGTAGAGGTGGGTGCAACGGGAGGGTAGTGGGGGGGGGGCGTACTCCCTTATGCTATTGCATACCAGGTGTATTATAGCCTTGATCCTCATTCTGTTGGCACTCTGTGGCACCCGGAGCCGCGCTCCCCTGCTCAAGCCACCCCCGTGTTGTCGGGGCGTTCCGGCGCACCAATCCCATTCCGTCCCACCGCAGGGCCGCTACCTCGTTCGCAAAAAGAAGCATCACATCACCGCTTAGCAATTAGCGTTTTAAGCCCCCAGCGTACATCTAGTCAGACGCTCCTTCCACGGCGTCTAGGCCTGCCAGGAAATGCTGAACGCGAGGCCCGATGTAGAGCCTCTAATAGACGGCAGTTCGAGCAAGGTATTTCTGAGGTTGGACTCCGAACTCAGCGAACAGCGCACGATAGCCGCTGACTGCCGAGCTTCGCACCGCCTCGGACGGGAGAGGTTGATATCAACCTCCCCCGAGACAGACCCAGATCGTCGCTGAATAGTGAACACTAGAGGAACCAAGAGGTTGAGGGCTCGTTCCAATTGCCCGAATCCCGAATCATAAGCTCGAACGTGCTGTAATCTCCAGCTGTCGAGTACCCGTCCGGGCTAGCCCTCAGATGTGCCGTAGAAGGAGGATGGCGAGCTGCACGGCGTCCCCCACCACCTCCCATCTCCCCCTTGGTATGGGCAGCCTTCTAGCCAGCTCCGTCAGGCGGGGAGGTCGCCCTCCCCTCCAACTTCGATTTATACGAGACGCAGGACACCGGGTCGCACTGCACGTTCGCTAGGCGCTCCGCACGCTCCAACATGATTCAGGCGTATACACGCCTTCCGTGAGTGCACGGGATGGGCACCGGTATTTGGCCGCTCTCAAAACCCCCTGCAGAGTAATTTAAAGGCCGGAGCACGATGCTTCGGTCTGCCATACCCCTTCTCTTTCTCCTCGGCTCGCGGCCTTCTCCTCCTCCGAAGTCACTGATCGGCAGGATGCCCGCAGCTGTTGCTGACGATGAGCACCCAACTCCGTAGAGCCGTGACAACGCGGGATGAGCCTCGGAAGTTTTGCCGTGAGGTCGAACGTTCTCCAACGCGGCCGTTCAGTCCCTTTTTCTCATGGCCACCTCTACCTAATCGCCGCTCCTCTGTTGTGGGCGCTCTGTACGCTTGCCATATGGCGCACTCTCGCATGATCAAGCCAGCCTAAGACAGCGAAGATATCGGCGTCATGCTGCGCACGTGCTCCCCACATACCTTGAGCGGCGTTTGAAGTTGCTTGCGACCTGCTGAAGATATTCGTGCCTGCCGCCCTTAGCCGAAAATACCCTCCTCTCTTCGCTCTGTTGCCCTCCACTCTAAGGTGGGAAATGCGATGTGACGCGTGCTACGATAGAGATGCACCCCCTTTTTTCTAATACTACCCCTCAATTTGAGCGAGCTTAAGACATCTATACCAAAACCTGATGGGGAGGAAAAACAACTCTACTACCGGAATTGAAAATCCCATGGCCTCGGTACACAACGAGAACCCCGACAAAAAAATGGGCTAAGGTTACGACGATTTTGGGTTAAGGTTGAGCCCCGTAATTCAGAAAACATTCCGGACGAAAAGTTCTACCTCTAACGTGGCGTCGGTCATTGTGTTCGCACTTTTTCTCCAAATAAATACTAGTTGTGACTTGCGGGGCTCCTCAAACACTGACAGACCAACAACATAGTCAAAATATACCAACATCTCGTTTCGGCATAATTTTGAGTTTTACGATGCCATTTTTTTTTTTTGTATACCTAGGACATGGGATGGATTGTTCTTCGGGGAAACCTTACTTGTTCTCTCAATTGTTGTTTTTGGGGAGAGATACACACTAAAGCCTCATCGTCAATACCGGGTAGGTGCTATCATACACACCTACCTACAGCCTCCTGACGTAGAACGCGTGACAACGAAGTCTCGAGACTGTCCACCATTCATTCGAGTTGTATACATAGATTCATTCACCGTGGAGGCGAACCTCCGCTGTGGCGACCTCGTCCCGTACATCTCACTTGTTCCGCCGTGTCCATCGCTCTACTGAGACCACGAATGAAAGAACATGTTCAAGAAAAGGCGTGGTAAATCCCTCTCTTGTTTCACCGGTCTGAGCTCGAGGGTTTTTCGTCGGAAGTCATCTTCGCACCCAGTTGTGTGTGATCATTCGACATATTTGTGATCAAATATAATAACAACTTGTTTGTCGTATCTCTCTACGTACAATTATTATTCGGCACAGACTCGGGATGCGTTAGATATTGATGGGTAGAAGTTAGAAGTACCTGGGAAGAGCGGTTCGATAATATGCAGGACATGCACACAGCACAGTTCTCTACAGACAGGTAAAATCATACCAACACCACCAGGTATCTCGTCGCATGAATTTTATGTTTTACCGCGGACGGGTTTCGCAGCTGGAGGGCCCTACGGTATCATAGTATTACTATTGATTCGAGGTTGAGGGTCGAACGACAAAATTTCGACCCTAAATTCGTTGAACTCACAGCTGAGGTCTTTAGAATGACATTAAAAACTCTTACTGGGGGTGTCGTTTCTTCAAGTGTCACCTGTAGCATGTAATAATAGTACGTCCACAACCAAGATCCGCGAAAAAAAAAAACGGTCTTCGTCGCGGAAGGTCGGTTTTTCAGTGAATTTTAATGATTTCTGAAAGAAAAAACAAGGAAGCGATGGAGCGAGGGGATACCGGCTTATCATCCCCGGTGACAAAATCTCCTACTACTGTAAAAATATGTCAATTCAGAATAGAAAAAAATGGAGGTGAACTTTAGGGAGTATCACCTCATACATACAGCCCTATATATAGATAGGTAAATAAAGCGGTCAAGTTTCGAAATCACTCGGTTCGCGCAATTTTTGGCAATATTCTGGCGTTAAGCCGCTATTATTACCGCGGAATTACTAGCTTCAAAAGTTACCTTCCCCATCATGGAAAACCAAAGCAACAACAACGACAACAACAACGGAATCGCCACCGCCTACCCATAGGGCACGAAACTAAAATATCTTTATTTATACATTTTTTGTCCGAATACAATTTTTTGTTGTTCAACTCACAGCCCCGAAATCACGCTCCGACCGCCCAAAACGTACCAGGAATGAGTTAAATGTAGGTGGGGCCGTGCTTGTCTGCTCTTAACCTGCTGAGTTTTCTCGTTTTTTTCTTGTTTTTAGTAGCTCTAACTCCACTAACTCGACGTAGCTATAGGTCGATTGGAGCCTTGATCACTCAATGTTGGACACCCCGGAAATCCGTCTTTTTCTTGTTCCATCTTCTTTTTAGCATTTCCACATGGAAGGGTCAACTTTTATTCATCAACTGTTTGTCAAGGAATTAGTGGGGTATTAGTCCGTTTGACCACTTGCAAAAGGTTAACCAATAGCTTACCCAAACCAACCCTTATAACACTTTCCCCCGCTGAAACGGCGGGATAGCAGGTCGGCCGGATATGCGGGCGGACCTGTCAATACCCAAGCGGTTTCATTTCCTGGAGATTCCGGGGAGAGCGTATTTATAAGTTCGACATGGAGAAGGTCTGAAAAAGTTTATGATGGTGGATGTGGGACTCGAACTTCCACAGGGCGGTGTCGATCGTGACACCGCGCTTGCGCTCGGCCTTAAGGTTGTCTAGCACCCATGCGTACTTGGACGAAGACTTGCCAAGCTCGGCGTCTCGATGGTACGCTTGTCGATACCGCCGCACTTGCAAATCAGGTGACCGGTCGTCGTCGACGTCCCGGCATGTACGTGCCCGATCACCACCAGGTTGGCGTGCGTCCTCTCCTTGACCATTTTTGCTAGTGGATTCTCAGGCGAACGGTCCTTGGAGGATGGGATGGATTGGGTTTCCCGTGCATAGCAGAGTGTTTTGGACCTTGACAGGCCCGCCTGTATATCCGGCCGACCTGCTATCCTGCGGTTTCAGGGGGAGAGAAATTATTATAAGGCTTAGTTTGGAGCGGGGAGGGGGGGAGGGGAGGAGGGGGAGACTAGACCTCACAGCTGAAGGCCGCGGTTCGTCAACATAAACACGTGAAGTTCCAAAAACGACACCAGGCGCATACAACGTACTTGGTTTCGACCACGAATCCTTAGCACCCACGCTGTTACGGGTCTGCATCACTACGGCGCACGCAATTCGGCAAGGGATCCTTGGCGCTGTATTATTTTGCTACCCCATCATATCAGCCTGCAGACTGCCCCTCTTGAGCCGGTGCTACCCGCGACTCGTTCATTTTTTCTGTGTGTGTTTATGAGTGGTCGGCGTTGACCCTCGTGCTGCACACACACCGTCGGATATAAACCAAACAGGACAATATCATGATTGATGCAGTACGTGTGCATTTCGTCCTCGACCACAGGCGGTGCAGTGCGCATCGATGCTCTCCACTGCCAGCGACGAGGTTGTCCTCTTCGTCGACGAGATGGTTCGACTACCAACCGCTGATCCAAGACGATCTCGACGACGATGTGGCGCGACTCGAGTTTCGCGGAACCTCGGCCAAGTGGGCCGACGTGGCCGCGGGCGACATTGCCGAGGATCGATTTCTAATGCGAGGATACGGTATAACAAGCAACTGGTCGTCTCGGTAAAGACTGGTGGGAGGCAATGTGGGTGAACCGGCGACACATGCTACGATCGTGATATCACTTTTTTTTTTTTAATTTTGTTTCTGAGCGACGAGCCTCCCTAACCGGAAATAGTCGCGGTGATATTCTTCTTGTTCTGTTCTATTTAATAGGTAAACTTGTTGTTTCGTTTACCTGGAACACGGACTTTCGGTTTGTTGTGCAAAAGTCGGGATATATATGTGTGAGGTAGTTTCGAATAGGAGCTCCTAATGTGTGGAGAGCTCCAAAAACAAAAGCGTGCACCTGTGCAGTCGCATGCGTCCGGCGAGAAAACTGCATCGGTAGTCTATACCAACGGGTTTGCATATATAAAACAAAACGGGTGGAGCTTCGTCCTCATCATGATCCGCATACCATAAGACGGACGAAGTTCCGAGGGAAAAGGCTACGGCCGGGCACCGTGTCACCGTGAAGTACCGAGGGGCTAAAATTGCAACCTTACACCCCGTGTCGAGATCGACACCTTATTTTTCTACAAATCGAATTCGATGACGACGAGACGCCATACCTATTTTACTGCGCTACGGTAACGGTTATTATCGAGGTACTGCCCGTTTTGCACCCGTCCTCACACGTACTTGGCATGCCCCCGTTGGCAACCTCCCCCCTCAAAAAGATTTCTGATTGGTCAGCGAAAACCCGGGGTGTTTCGTTCCGACCGGACGCTAGGGTCTATGGTCTAAAGACCACGACCATGCACGACAACGTGTACACCCCACCAACCCTCCTCTTTTGCCCCCCTCCCCCCTCTACCATTTATTCTATGATGCACCGAATAGTTTAATGAACGATCTTGCGATTGATCATCTCGCGAAGGACGAGGCCAGAGCTGCCACGTGGCTCGGAGTAGACACAACTCCGACCGCACTTTTAAACGGCAAGGTCAAGGTGCACCTCGTTGGAGCCAAGCAGTTAAACAATTTCAGACGGTATATTGCTACTGGGGCGGAAATCTTGCCCCCCTACAACGACGACGGGGTCAGGAATTCGGACATAGTGGAAGGCGTGTATCTTTCTGGGGAAGGCGATGGCGCGATCTACACTACAGCCTTGAATACTCAAGCGAGTTTGACGAAGAGGACCGCCAGACGAGCGATGTAAGGAGAGGTCATGATGCGACCAGGCACCGTGGCAACGGTTTAGGCACACGGGATAGTGGTGAGGACGATGCTCTCTTCTACAGCGATGAAAATTTGAGTGGTTTTGAACGGGGGGGGCGGCATTCAAGCACACGGGTTACTGATGAGGAAGACAGTATCTATTACAGCGTTGAAGGCTCAAGCGATCTTGATGTGGGTCGAGAGGACTTGGAGAACGATGCAAGGCTCGCCATTTTGTAGTTAAGGATGACCAAGGGTAAGACATCATTGTATTACACATAGTATTCTATGGTATTATACAGTATTGTGCCCCTACTGTAACCACCGAGTTTGGGACAGTAGAATAGCCCTAACCCGAACATTCGAACATGGAAGTATTGTTGGCGCGGCGGGTAACAAAGAATATTACGGCGGTGCATGCCGCGAAACCGTAAAGAAACAGGGTAGCTACTCACGGGAACGGCTCCGAGTCGATAAAAAAAAAACTTTAAAAGTTACCTCCTAATAGGAGTGTGATATTGAGACGCAACCGTGTCCGCTCCACTTAAAACGATCGAAAATCAGTGAGGACCAGTCAGGTTGCCATGCCGTTTATCGTGTTCCCTGGGGGAGGCGATGTGGGTATCATCGGGCAGAAGATGTTGAGAGAGAAACTCGTCATGGGTGTCATGGCGCAGCTTAAGGCATATGTACTGAAGGCACACGAGCGTCAAGATGGCGCTGGGATACAGTTTACAGCTCTTACTGTGGACGAGCCCGACGCTAGTGCTGTGCTGCGGGCGGCGATGGCTGTTATGGCGTTCGGGACGGGCGGCGACGCCCCAGGTGACGCGGACGATGAGGTCACACTGACGCTTCTGTCTCAACGACCCATGATGTTCCAGGATTCCGAGGAGATTCCGGATCATGTGGGTACGTTGGAGACTGCGGTTGATGATGCTGGTGACCTTAGCTTGCCACTGGAAGGTGCCAAGATACCACTGCGTGATACCGAGTTTAGTTCTCACCTTGGCGTATTCCGCCGGGCCGTGATGAGCGGCCCACCTGCACGCGTGGAGCCCATGATGATGCGCCTTCAGCCAGGTGCAACGGGACGGTGCGTGCGAACCCCAGACTGGAACATAATCACCTATTGTAAAATGCGGCAGTCTTGCCGTGACAGCCCCTCGGTGGTGATGACGATCGGCGTCGGTGTGGCCTGGTAAGGGTTGGAGGAGGCTGCGAGCACGTGGGGGCCGATGTCGCGCGTGTTCAATTAGCGCCGGCCGTGTTGCGAAAAGGGCTCATGGTGCTGCTGCTGAAGACGGATCAGAAGCAGGAACTCGTACAGCGGTATGGGCTGCGTTTGTGATCTGTTGTGGGTTTGGTGGGAGGGGTTCTGATTCTGAGTTATTATATCTTCGTTTTTTTCTGAGTTTGAATCGTTAGTTTCTCCGGCTTGTAGTTTCTGCGTACGGCGCTGATTTTACCTGACGCAGCCACAGCTGGCGGTCTATCGCCAAGGTGGTGTGTGGACAGATAAAATGTACGGGGTTTATGGTTCCGTTTTACGTGTGGCTGTTGTACTGCAACACACATTTTTCGTGTGCTCTGGGTAAGTTGCATACGCAATCGGAGGTGTGACGCGTGGTGCGTGGTTTGCTTGAAGATGCACTGATGACGAGACCAAGGCTACGGTAGGGGGGGTACCCCCATTTTCAGTGGTGTGTTTGAGCCACTGGCACGAGTGGCTCTGTACCTCACGGATGAAAATGGTTTAGGCAATTGTTTTGGCGCAGCTCAGATGACTATTGCATTGCGGATTGATTTCGTCGATATAAAACATGAAGAAAACCTAACATCGCAAAGGAGCAAAGGGGTTACTCGCACGAGTGGCCCCTAGCCACTGAAATTTTAGGCCTCAAAAGGGACCCCCCTACCGTAGCCTGGGTCACGACGCGGCTGCTGAACAATCATTGTTAACGGCCAGTAAACGTAGTAGATCTCACATCGTGGTGAAACTGGCCATGATTTGATGAACTTGATCACTGCCCAACGTACGGGCAGCCATGTTTACCAAAGCTATCCGGTCTGAGCCAACTTGTGGTTGGTAGCCCGAGATGGGCTTTTGGAGGATGCTGTACCACTGTGATCTTATCATTGAACATTTTGCCGCATATAAAATGGATCCAGTTTGCCAAGGAGTTTCACTTTCTCTGTTGACGTTTTTAGTGACTCCTGAAGGATGGACGCGAAGTGCCATGGCCGATGGCGTGGCACTCCTTCGTATGGTGCGTTTCTAGTGACTCTTGAAGAAGGTCCATGACCAATGGCATGACACTCCCCCGTATACGCAGGAAATGAGACCGCTTGGATATTGACACGCCCGCCCTAATATCCGGCCGACATGCTATCCCGCCGTTTCAGAATGGGGGGGGTGTAAGGCTTAGTTTGAGTGAGCAATTGGTTAACCTTTTGCAAGTGGTCAAATAGACTAATGCCCCACTAATGCCTTATCAAAAGGCGTCGTCGACAGGGAACTCACCCTCTACAGAGCTAGCGGGCGTGCTATCAACAATGACAAACCGTCCGCCCCACCGTCATCGATGACATTTTCGGCCAGGTCTCGCGAGCAATCAACCGAAGAGGTTCCGGTCCGGCGCATTTTGACCTTCTTCTCCAAGTGCTGAGCCGGCAGTTCAACCACGGAGACGCGGCGTCTGCTCTTACCGAACTGCATACCTTTGACGTACCCAACGGCGGCTTGCTACCGCCCTTTTCGGAGGGCAGTTTCGGGGGTTACGGGCAGCAAGCGCGCGTTGGCGCCAGGGTTGAAGCTGGTACTGGAGATTGCGCGTCTTAGCGTAAACGAGCAATTTCCGCAGCTCATGCCGAGTTTGTGCCCTGGAGAGCTGGCAACTCG
This sequence comes from Undaria pinnatifida, assembly GCA_012845835.1. Lineage (NCBI taxonomy): Eukaryota > Phaeophyceae > Laminariales > Alariaceae > Undaria > Undaria pinnatifida. The sequence continues at coordinate 8,857,666 of JABAKD010000022.1, forward strand.
TCCTCAGCCTTTTGATTCAATGGATGCCATGTGACTAGCTTTGGGCACCCTTCCGAATAGTATGACACCTGCCATAAATGGCGAAACATTATTTTCACTACCAGCATTGCCAGGGGAACAACTGTATATTGCACAAAGGATGTTCGTATCCCACGCTCGTCAAGCGCGCAGCGCCGATCAGCCTCGACTATTGACCCCAAGACTCGGATGTTGACCGTGGGTACCGGCAGCCTTCCTAGGCTTTGTGACATAGCACATCCTGCTACCGTGACGAACTCTCGCGCTCCTGCACTGCCAACTACCACCGAAAAACGCCGCGCACCTGGTATTTTTCCTACAGCGCGGATATTAACACCATGTACTGGCCGCCGCTCGGGATTAAGTCAGACTGCGCCTAAACCCCGCGTCTCACCCACGCGTGATGCAACGTCTGCTGAAAATTCTTTTAATGGAGCCACTGCGGCGCCGGGATCTCTTGCCTCGAGCAACACTCCCCATCGCGCAGCGCGCGCGCCGGGCTTAGAGCCACCGCGCCACATTGACCCTTCGCGAGAGCGTCGCCCCCGGCCTCACTCCTACATACCCCGGCCTCCTGGTCCCGACCTTACGGCGACGGTTGGTTTGAGGTGTGGAAGGCCGGCACCGAAACCCTGAGCCCCTCGTTTTTGCGCTCGATTCGGCGTTCCCCCGCATGAACGGCGGGCATTCTGGTCTGTACCCGGTCGCAGAGGATTCAACGAGCTTAGCTATCCCGCCCACATCCTCAGGCGTGGGCACAGGCCAGAAACCCCCTCCGGCGGACGATCAAGTGCCCCCCGCCCGAGACTCGTTTTTAACTTCGTCTGGAGTGTCTGCAGGCTCTCCTTCGTCCTTGCGTGCCCACGAGCACCCCATCCGGACTTCCACGGCATCAATGGGACAGGCGATCCCGACACTGCCCGTCAAACCCGCGGTGACTCCACAACCTCCGATCAACGCAACCGGGGTATATGCCCAATGTCGCCCGGATGACTCGCTCCTCTCGTCAAGCAGAACTGGCTCCGAGCCTCGTGCCCCCGTTGACCTCCAATCGAAAGACGCTGAAAGGGCCATTTCTGGCGACGTTTCGCCTACGCCCGACAAGCCCCCAACGCCGGTGACCGTCAGACCAGCCCCGCGGTCCGCGTCGGCGACCCAGTGCCCCCAAAGGGCTACACTGCGCGCCTCGACCATACCCTTCGAGGTCTCGGCCCCCTCGATTTTTAACCCTACACGCAAGTATTCCACGAGGGAAACGTCGTGTTGTTTTTTCACCCCCCCCCAAATTTATCACAATGGACAGAATGGATAATTCCCGTCGACGATGTTTCGTATTCTTGTGCAGGTAAATTTATGATGGTCGCAAAGGCGCACCTCTTCGACAACCACCGTGCGCTGGAGCTCATGCTGAGCAGGTCGGAACCCCAATCGCAAACGTTCATCGGACGGGGCGTTCGGGGTTTCGACAAGGTCACTTGGGAGCGGGAATGCAAAAACGCCATCGCGCTGGGGGCTTTGACAAGTTTTCGCACAACCCGGAGATGAAACACCACCTTTTCGGCACTGGTAATGCTCTTTGCTGAAGCCAGCCCTTTTGACCAGGTATGGGGCATTAGCCCCCGGGCAGACGACCCCGACGCCCATGACCCCCACTTGTGGCGAGGGAATAACTTGCTCGGGCACGCGCTTTCTACCGTCCGCGACCTTCTTCGCCACAATACGGACGGGTTGGCACACCCCTCCTCCTTTCCTCAATTCTGCACTCTAATTTTGTCCTAGGGAACTAATGAGATTAACCCCGCACCGCTGGCACGCCTTCGGGCGTCAGCACGGTATTGCCCGGTCCTCCTTCCGAGTTTTCGAACCATTTTTTTGACCCGCCAATAGACCACAGCCCCGATGTGCTGGCTATCGTCTGTTGCGCCGCCCCCCTACCTCGCGGATACGCCCTCGCTCCCCGAGCACGGCCCGGGCCTCGTCAGAGGCACGATTAAGCCCGACGACGCCTCTTCTACCATCAAAATTTCCGTGCACAGTGAGACCACCGCCCCTGCAGTTTTTGGTTGCGTCGCGCGCCTAGACACTGGCTCTCCTCAGACTTTCATCCGCCATGACGTCTTGGAGCAGATTCTTGCGGATGGCGCGGCCGCCGTTAAATGCGAGCAGAACTCTGCCCCTCGTTCCTGGGGGGGCTTCGGCAAGTCCGCCTCCCTACGAACTTCGACGAGCGTCCGCTTGAGCGTCCAATTCGTGCGGGCTGACCAGCCGACGAGCTCTCTCACCGTGTGGGCTTACGCCGGTCCGCCCTCAGTCATGCAACACGCGGTGCTCCTGGGAATCGATAGCTGGATGCGTTTTGACACGCGGTTCTCCCACTTTTTCCCTCTCCGTTCCTCTGACCAGAGAGTATTCGGGGAGTTGACGCTATCTCACCATGCCCCTACGAGTGCATCGGCTTTTGTATCCGACCTCCTCGCCTCTGGCGGAGGGTATCCCCTCCGTTACGATGGCCTCGAGAGCGTCACTTTGTCAGACGAGCGTCAGCTTCTCACCGTCAACTTGGCCTTCAGTAACGGCCTGCCAGCTCTTACGGGCCACTATCTCATCGAAGTGCTGCCCCAGCCGGACCTTATTCTTGCCGAAGAACATTTTGACGCTTCAGGGCGGTAAGTTTCCCCATCAGTGGCGCGACTGACCTTGAGCCCGGCGACTTTCTGGGAGTCACCTACGCCCAACTGATGCGCGTACCTATTGCCATTTCCCAGGGTACGAACAGTGCACCAGCCGTCTCCCCGCCCGCAAACGCGCCTGAGAGCGAGCGGCCATCTCGGAACCCTCTCTCGCAGCAGCTGCAGTCATGGCCTCGCCCTCGCCTTCCCTGCTCGAGAGTTTGACTCCCGCACAACGGGTTTCGTTCTTGCGCGTTTGGCACTACCTGCCGAGGCATCTGCGCGACGCAAATTTCGATTTACATAGCCCAGAGTGGACCCCTGCGGCCATCGAGGAGCTAGGTGACGTTCTCTGCGAATTTCCGATTTTTTCTCCAACTCCAAAACGGATTTTGGTTCCTGCTGTCTGATGCTCTTCTAAATGTCGGTACCGGAGGGCAGCGTTCCTGTCATCTCCAGGCCACATCGAATAAACCCGATTTCAGCTAACGAGGTGGACGCCACCCTCAATCAGTACCTCGCTGCCAGTCTGATGGCGCGTGCTACGATAGAGGTGCACCACCATTTTTGGGGGGTTCCTCAATTTCGGAGCTTAAGACTTCTTCCAAAAAAACGATTTGGAGAAAAATTGAGCTGCTACCGGATGAAAGATCCCATGGCCTAGGTATACAACGATAATCACGCAAAACAAATGACGAATTTCCGGCGATTTTGAGTTAAGGAGCCCCGTCATTCAGAAACCATTTCAGACGAAAAGTGATACCTCTATCGTAGCATGCGTCTGATCCAACACTCGACTTCGCCATGCTCGAGCCCCCTGGTGGTCGTCCCAAAAACATCTGGCGGTGTTCGGATCACCGTTAACTACAAGAAGCTCAACGACATTAGCAGACTTAGCTAGCTGCCCATCCCGCACGCGGATCAGGTCCTCGACTCTTTGGGCAAAGGACCCGTTTTCTTCCTCTTCAACCTATTGTCGTCGTTTCACGAGATAACCGCCCACAAGGACACAGTTCCACTCACGGCCTTATTAACTCCCACGAGCCTCTACAAGAGGCTGGTTATGCCTCAGGGCAGCAGCGCATCACCTGGTTGGTTGGTGAAAGTGATCGACGAGGTTACCAAGGGTTTGGAACAGGTTGCGGCATACCTGGTCGATGTCATCTTGTTTGATTTAGACCCATCGGCCCACGCCAAGACCATCCGTGCCCTCTTCGAGCGACTGCGCAAGCACAACCTCAAGCCCTCCCCCTCGAAAGCTAGACTCGGCGCGACGAACACCGATTTCCTAGGTCACTCTATCTCGCTCATGGGCGTGCGCCCAAACGCCGAGAAAGTCTCTGCTTTGACTCTCATGCCCATTCCTCGCAATCTGAAACAGCTGCGCTCTCTCCTGGGTGGCCTTTCGTACTACCGAAGGTTTCTGCCACAGATATACCCCAACCAATTCGACCAGTCACGGCCCTCCTCAAGAAGGACGTCAAATTTGGTTCACACCAAGCATGGAAGCCATCGTGCGTGACATGCTCGCGGAGGTCGCCGCTCCACCGGTCCTGGTCTTCCCCGATTGGGGCGCCGTGGAGGACGTCTCCCACCCTTTTCGGGTATACTGCGACGCCAGCATTGACGGCTTTAACGCTACGCTCAAGCAAGAACAGCCTGATGGCTCCGTGAGGCCCACTGCTTATGTTAGCCACGCTGACCTCGTCTCGGAAAGGCATGCGCTCGATTTGAAAGCAGGCAGCATCGTATGGGCGATCGAGCGCCTTCGAGGCTACCTTTCAAGTACGAAATTTTGCATTTTCTCGGATCACAAGGCTCTGGAAAATATCGGCAACGTTCGGGACCACAACGCGCGAGTCCAGAGGTGGCTCGAGTACCTCACCGCGTTTAACTACACACTCGAGTACCGAAAGGGAATCGCAAATGGTAATGCTGACTTCCTCTTGCGGTTGCTACAGCCGGCGACTGAGCACGACCTTAGCGTCTTCCCCTATCGACGATGAGGCCACATACATCGTCAGGGATTGCGGCCTGCTCACCCCCTCCACAGTTCCCCGGCATTGGTTTGGGTGGGCTGGTGCCCCAACCCGATAGCGCCGTCTTGGATGAGCTCCCCCTTTCCTCCACTGTTTTTCGCGACTTTCGCGCACACGAGCCACACATGAGGATTGACGACCTTTTTGCTGCCACCGGGAGATTCTTCGCCCCGTGTTTCTGCTCTCGTCGGTACCGGCGATGATCGCCTCGGCCGCACGCCATGTTGGCCTGCCACCGACGTCACTTTCACTCCGGTTTTCGTGGTGTCCTCCGAGTTACTCCGTCAGAATTACCCCTGCGGGCCCCTACGCCCCCATCGGAGGCTTCAGTGGCACTGCCACCTACGGGCTGCATCTCCACTATGACGCGCCGAAGATCAGCCGCTGCGCCGGTGCCGCGCAGCCTGCCGTTCATTACGGTTTCGGACCCGGCAGGGTTCCCCGGACGTCTCCTTGTCGGGTCGACCCTCCGCCGCGCGTTCGGCGCCCTCGGCTACCTTTGACTGCCGCCCCAACAACATCTCGGACCCCAACGCCTGTCCCGATCGTACCCATCCCGCCTGACCGCGACCGAGCGGAGTCTTTAGGTGCCCCACTTTTAGGGCTCTCGACCCCTTCGGAGCCTCCCTCCGCCCCTACGGCCGATCTGGACGCCCTCGGCGCTGCTGCTGAATTGCACTTTGGCGATTCCGCTGCGCGTTATTCGCACGCCGGCTGGGAGAGAGAGCAACTTTTGCAGAGCCTACGTGCTATGCCGCCAGCCAATACATTCTTCTCGGCCGGCCAATGGCCTTGCCCACCGAAGTCGTAGCACGTTTCCCCTCATACCAGAGCGTCCCCTTTTCGGAAATCCAGGAGCTCGCTGGCAAAAGTCGCCTCCATACTACCGACGAGAACATCGTTCTTCTCTAACCCCGGCCCATTACTCCCTACAGCCCGCGGGACGCGCGGCTTACCTTCGGGAGACGAAGCAATCCGTATCTACGTGCCGCTACTCATGCGCTCTTGGATCATGCAAGCCTGCCATTCGACTGCTTCTGCCATCTAGGCACGGCACGCACACTTCGCATGCTCGAGCGCTTCTATTGGTGGATAGAAATTAGCATACACGCCCGCTGGGTGTTGCGTCATCTCTTGAAGTTTCGAGGGCGGGACACACCGCGATTGACGGTGTGATGGCCCGCCATTCGATTCCCCTCCTTCCGGGACCCGGCATAAGCGTTGATTATTTTGGGCCATTGCCAGTCACGCCCCGGGTAACACCTACATTTTGCGTTACATCGACCGCTTCAGCCGTCTTGCGGACATGCTCGCCATCACCGCTGCTGTATGTACAGCTGAAGGCACGATCAACGTTCTCATCAACCGGTACATCCCCCTTTGGGGGTGTCTACGTAGCATTCTCTCGGACAACGACCTCTAGTTCTGCTCCAAGTCTCCCACGTCGTATATGAGCTTCTTGGTGTTCGAAAAATCGCCACCAGCTCCTACCATCCAACCGGTAACGGTGGTATGGAGCGCGTTAACCACACAATGGTCCAAATGCTGGCTATGATCGTCAACGAACGCCAAAACGGTTGATACGCAGTTGCCGCACGTGGAGTTTGCCTACAACTATTCGGTCAGCGCCTCTGGCCCGGCCCCCAACGAGGTTCATACGGGCGGGTTCTCGCGCCTCCTTCTCACTAGGTTTGACCACTCCGGGGTCACCGACCATCACAGTCTGGCCCGCGACCACCTTGGATACTGCGACCTGGCGTCAGAAGGCCACTAGCGCGCCAACGATATTGTTCGCGAGATGCATGCCTTAATAGTTCCCCGTGTGGAACGGCGAAACTCAGCCTTTTCGGATCCTTTGCGCCAGATGCCCAACTTCGTTGTGTTGGGTAATAGAGGTTTGGCTCTATGATAAGGCCTCCACGATTCGCCAAAGCCTTGACGGATGCAAAGGTGCTCAAGACCAAATTCGCGCTAAATTGGACGGGGCCCTACAAGATCATTGCCGTCGGTCCCTGCCCCTCTCGCAACACACCGGACGGTTCCCCGCTGAGAGGTACACTCCTCTATTTGGACATTTCCGCAGACATGCCCGGCGCGGATGTGCACCGCCGCGTCTCCGTCGAGCGCTGCAAGCCCTGCACCAACCCTACGACCGCGGCGACATGCCCAAGTATCTTCCGGATGGTCTGACGCAGTACGTGCTCAACACCTTTCCGGAAAAATCCTCCCCTTGTCACGTGGCCCAAGACGACGTGTCGACGCTCCTCCAGCGGCTAGAGGTGGAAAGAATCACCTGCCATCAATCGGTCCGTGGTATAGGTGGGGTCATCGCCGTGATGTACGAGACGGATTGGACTGGGCTCTCCCGTCCGTCGTGAGAACGGGAGATGAACTTCAAGCTCTCACGCCAGCATATCTTGCTCTACTGGGCTGGCACTCCAAACCAACACCGCCAAACCAACCACGTGAATCGTCGGATGCGCGTTGGGGCTGCACAACGGGAGCTTTCTCGTGCTAACGGCGAACGACGTATTTGCACCTGGCTCCGGCTGCGTGTCACGCGCTGACTGGTTAGGCCACTACAACACTACAGCACTACAGCACTACAGCACCACGGTGCTCCCCAATGGGGTCCATTTTTATTACAAAGCCGATGACGTCTTGTGGTGGCTAGGGAAAATCAGCGCTCGCACAACCACCGATATCGATCTGGGGAATATCTGGCACGTTGTCTAGACGACCCCGGAACCGATCAAGCTTTCGCTCTCTCCGGCTCATTGCACGACACCAACAGGAGGTGTTCAAAGTTCCTGGCTCCTTCAACTCCGTCGGGGTAGATCAGTTGCACGCGGGATTCAAAGTATCGTAGACGAATCTCGAGGCGCGGACGTGGCTAGTTGACGTTCAGGCCACTACTGCTCTCGAGTATTTGATCCGGTTTTCCTGGTATTGGATTTTGTTTCTTTGGGAGATATTCGGTTTTGTTCTGGGTTTTTATTCAGTTTTCCGGGGGGATTTTCCTGGTGATTCTCCGCCCGGTTTCGACGTCGCTCCCGCAGGGTGGGGCACGATGTCCATTCCGCGCGCGCGAGTTGGGTTTTGCACGTAGCGCGTTCAGATATTTTTTCTGTCATATTTTTGCGACCGCTTGGGAATTTGCTCGCAAGGTCTTTGAGTCTTCCGCGTTTGACCCCAGAGCTTTCGCATTTTGTTTTTGTTTATATTTTTCTGCGTAAATTTCCCGTTTTCCCTTTTCTCGGGTCCCTTCCCCTGCGCTAATCTGCGGAACTGATAGCACTCGCGCCTATCGATCCCGCCATTCGCTGGAGTGTTCTGTACCCCTTTTCCCGTCTTCCGTTCTTTGTTTTTGGCTTTCTGCTGTAGCATTTTTCCTGGGGCTTAGTCTCCTTGCAGGGGAAAAGTGTTGGAGAAGGTTGTGAAGAGCCGCATCTTCGAGTCACGTTCTAGACCGTGGAACCGGTGCTTCCCCGAATCTTCCATATATGTGCATATACGGCTGCTCGGGGTGGGCTAGTGTTATGGTATTGCCATGGCAACCAAACAATGCGTAAAATTTATTATACGTTTGGATATAAAAGGGTTTGACATGCCTTCGAAGGCATGTGCGTATAGGAAGAAGGGGATTGTGCTTTTGCCTCGTGGAATTGCACGCGTTCAGTTCGTCCGTGGCCTGTGTGGACTCACACAGGAGTTTATCTAGTACAAGTGAGTGACCATCGTGGAACCTGCCTAGTAGACAAACCTACAAAGCGTGGCCTATGTCTGTAACAGCCCCTAGTTATATTACATTGACCTGTTAATAGATCGTATACTACAGTGCATCCAATACCCGTATCTGCCGTTACGAGATGTTGTTGTGCTGGGTTTTCATCTACGATAAAGCACAGATTCAGCCGAGGAAACCTTGTGCTGATAGATCATAATAACGCAGATCGCACGGCTCCGACCACCGGGTAACAGGTAACATGACCTTGGCCACGTGCAGATCTTCCCATGAACTACAATGGTTGGCAGATGGTCAAAAGGGAGATACTACCGCTGCTTAATGGAAGGGCATTCGATTTGCATCAGGACTGCATCAGCTATCTGTACTCGACACTGTCGCAGGGCGATATTAATAATAACAATTATGTTGAGATAGTCATCTGGCCGACAAGTGAAATGCCTATGGTGGACCCCCGCCCCTCCCCAGGTGTACGATACATCTACAAAATTATCACACATGCAACAACAAACAGTTGCAAAACTAATGTCGATTTTCCGACGATTTTGTGTCACGGAGCTAGCCCCCACCCTACAGAAAAAAGATATATGTACTATTGCCGAAAGGTTTTATTAATGTCAGTACCTCTATGGCGGAATAGTATATGTATGAGAGTCACGTTTCGGGTGATATATAAAGGTAATCAGATGTGAGGTATAGTATACATAGTATATATTCGGTATAGAGGTCATTTGGTGTGAGGAATCTTGGACATGCACAGGCACGCCCCTGTACCGGCCACGCATCACTGGGATATAATGTTTCATCACACCTCGGATAGGTCATGATCCGCTAATATATCATCTACTACAGCAGTGCATCCATGCCCGTATCTGCCGTTACGAGGTATTGTGCAGGACCTGCATCTACGATAGGGTACAGATCCAGCCGGAAGAAACAGTGTGTGCTGGTAGACCATGCAGATCGTACGACTCCCACCACCGGGTAGCAGGTAACATGACCGTGGCCATGTATAGATCTTCCCGTGAAATATTTTGATCAAGAAATGGTCGGCAGATGGCCATAAGGGAGATACTACTGCCGCTTTAGGGAAGGATACTCGATTCATATCGGAACGACATTGATTGACGGTCTGTACTCGATACTGTCGCGGAGGGCAATATTATTAATAATAACCAATTCGAGATATTATATATGTCATCTGGCCGACACGTGAAATGCCTACCGTATACGGTGGAACCCCCCCCCCTCCCCAGGTGTATGGTAAATCTATTGAATTATGACACATTCTGCGGTGGAGGTGCCCCAATTTGTTGTACTTGCTGATTCTCCCCACTTGCCCAAGGAACTCCACACCACACCACACCACACCACACCACACCACACCACATCACACCACACCACACTACATGGTCTTGTCAGGAACATTAATAAGGAAATCCGATGGATAAATACCATGCATGCCTACGTCGTAGGCGTACAAAAAAATCATATTGACAAAAAAAAGAATGACAATTGACGATTTCTTGCCAAGACCTCGCACCATTTACAAATTATGTATTTAGCTTCTAGGCAACAAATGCTGCCCGTGTCGTGGCAGATCTGTGTTTATATGTCGGAACGAGTCATAAGCTGTGCACATCTGTACAGTGTCGGGTAACCATGTCTTAAGACGAAAGAAATAACGACATATTGGAATCATGAGTCGGACAGCATTAGCTTGTGCACCATATATATATATATATGTGTATATACACCTGGAATAGCGAGAAACGCCAAAAAGAAAACTCACATCCGAATCTTCTACCACCGTAAACATCACACGCTTTCCCTGCTCTCTGGTACGAGGGCGGGCCTCTAGCGCCGCCCAGTCATCCTCGATAACGGCCCGTCCGCACTATACCGGGTCCTTCACACCCCCCGCGACGACAAGCTCGTACTTGCAGTCAGCGTCATTCTCATCACCATCACCGGGGTTTTTGCGCGCCCCCACTCCTCGCCACAGTCGGCGAACGCCCCCCCCCAAGCAGTCGTCGCGTTGCCGCATTTCTTCACTACGTTTCCTTACTCGTCGACCAAGGCCATCGGTCCAGTTTGATCCACCGTGGTCGGATTTGTGGCATTGCACAAACCTTGCCGAAGATGCTCGTGTTCATATGTATCGCATGATGATGGTATGCGGTAAACAATGAACACGAGCACGCTTCGGCAACGTTCGCGCAACGCAGCGAGTCCAACCGCGGCGGCAAAAACTGTGCCGATGGCCTGGCCGACTAGTGGGGACACGGGGTGAAGGAATACGGCAACGTGGCCACTGCTCGGGGGGGGGCGTTTGTCGACTGTAGCGCGGGGGGGGGGCGTAAAGAAACCCTGGCGATGGTCAGGATGACGAGGAAAATGACTTCAAGTGCGAACATGTCATCGCGGGGGGAGTAAAGCACCGGGTACGGTGCGGACGGACCATGGCGGAGGATGACTGGGCGGCGCTAGAGGCCCGTCCTCTTACAGGAAAGCGGGGGAACCGTGTGGATTTCAAGGTGGTAGAAGCTTTGGAGGTGAGTTTTCTTTTTGACGTCTCTCGCTCTACCAGGGACATATATGTTGCGAAGAAACTGCTGCTGGTAGACTCATGATCCCAATATATTGTTATTATGACCCGGTCTCACCATACGTTTGTCGTCTCTGTTTGGCAAGCAAGAAAAGTGAGTGCAACGAGTCATAGAAAATTGCTTTACAGTATACTATCATCATGCGATACGTATGAACACGAGTACCCTTCTGCAAGGTTCCTGCAACGCATCAAGTTAAACCGCGGCGGAAGAAACTAGACCGATGGCTCTGGGAGGAAGAGGAGAGACGGCAGGACAGGGGGAAAGGGAGGGGACGGAGACGGGGGGAGAGACGGACGGAGAGGGAGACGGAGACGGAGACAGAGACGGAGGGGAACCGGGGGGAGAGGGAAGAGGCGCGGGTAGGAGGGGGCGGAGAGGCGGAAGGGATGAGGCGGAGGACTATTGGGGTGAGGCGGAGGGGGGGGGGGGGGGGCATGGTTGTGGAGTTATCGAACAAAAACACGAGGCTGTTTTAGAAGAGCCTTGATCGTTATACTCTACAGAATTAAGCAACACCCGGAATTTATACACAAATATGTACCCCTCAAACTCGAAGGGATTACTTCCGAAACGCGGTTGGGGCGTTGGAACAGCAATGAACAGTAAAAGGAAGACGTAGCGCATTCATATCCCGCCTTAGAGAATTGCGTCCACGTTTCCTGCCGAACGATATCTGGCTAAGACGTAAGCGTCGACCCCGACACAGCGCCCGCAGATCAAGGCTACGTGCGGTAGAGGGTTCACTTTGAGCAGGGGGGCTGATGGGGTTTGAGCGGGTCAAAGCCGCCCTCTGGTCTAGGATACATGTTTCGGTGAAGGAGATGTAACCGTTGTTTCTGAGGTTCCTGTCTGACACGGGGAGCTCCATGTATCTCACCCAAAAATATTCATTTTCACTAAAACTGACAGTGCAACTCGATGACCAAACCCCACGGCCTGTGGGGTATAAAAAACATGCCTCACATTGCGAACCAAGACTGGCATTTGCGACGGTGACGTTGGGTTAAGGAGTCCCGTATTTTGTCAGAAAAAATTCGCTCCAAAAAAAATAAAATGCCTCCTGTACTGCACCACGCGACTTGGCAAGAGAGGCTAGATATTATCCTGATTTCTTTGTGTGCGTTTCGGTGTTACGATATGCAACGACATCAAATGGTTTAGTGCGCTGCGCCAACACGGGGTTCCCCAATAAGGCGGTCTGGGTAAGGCGGTATCCCTGTATAAGGCGGTCAAATCCGCTCGACCCGCCTGGGGGGAATGGCACTCACAGCCCGGCAAGGAATAAGGCGGCTTCTCCTCAAAAGGCGGTCATATTGACTCTAGGCACCACCTGAACGTTCGGTTTCGTATCCTCGTAAACCGCCTATCCATGTAGTACAAAACCCAAACATAATATCGAGCCGTTCTTGCACTACAAATATCCTGAAATATGTCCTCTCAAGAACTACTTTATACCAACCCCGTATTTACGTTAGTCATCCATTTTGATAGTAAAACACAAAATAACATCACATCAACAATATGCACATGGAATATTGAGCTGTTAAGATAAGAAAGAGATTCTGTCGCTGACCTGAATATCGTAGTGTCCTCTGTTGACAAACTGGGTACTTCTGCAGTGTCGTCTGTTGACAAACTTGTTTCTTCTGCAGTGTCCTCTGCTGGAAAAATTGGTGCCTCCACTATCCGCACGGCTCTCCCTTCAGCAGGGGAAATATGCCGACCTGCTATTCCGTACGATTCTGGCATCGCAATATCAGTCATATAAAATTTACCTGCATGGCCGTTTTGATTAAATTTCCTTATTGGCAACGAGCTCCGCGCTTTCATGGTCCGCCGCCTCGCCCGTTCGCAGCTTGGGTGGCGTCTATCCGATTTCCCTCGGTTTTCCAGCTCCAGAGCTGTCCGTAATATAATTCACACCTGGTGTATGCTCCCCGCTGGCTGGTTCACAGCGCGAGGGCGACAGGGATCCATCCTTCGGTGGCACGAGTCAGTGTCCATCACAGTGTGGGGGATAATATGTCATCGCGTGCTTTATCTTGCCCATTCAGTAACATACGTTGCACAAATATCCGTGGATACAATGCGAGAGTACTTGTTGTCCTGGCTGTAGTTAGGCCGCGAGATCCTCAGACACGCATACAGCAGTCGATATTGTTCACCGCATGTTGGCCAAGCTTAGATTCGACGGGCACCAATTGATGCGATGCTGCCGTGTGGGTTACGATGGCGTCACTGTTGAGCTTGTCACCTCCAATCTCCAGCATTGCTGGGAAGGCGGGCGCGGTCTCTATATATTTCTGCACTACCTGCTGTTTGCCTAGACTACAGCAGCAGCGAGCTCATCTTGCTTCGCTATCGCAGGTAGGTGCCTCCTGCACCGGCACCTGGCCGGAAGCTAGTCGATCGACCACTCTTGCCGTCGTGAACCGATCCAAAGCTCTCTATATCGTCTGTTCGCGTATTCGTCTGAGCTTGGGTGCACCACGCAAGTTAAATAGATTCCTCTTGGGAACTGACTCGTGTGCAGCATCAACATAACATGGTACGTGTCTCGCCACTTTCTCGGTGCGACAGGCGAAGCAGGCAGTTATGCCAGCCGTGCTCAGTGGAGTGCCGACTGTAATTGCATTTGCCGTGGTGGCTCTTTCCGTCGTTGCGATCACGCCGTCGTCCTCCTCGGCTTGCAGGGTTGCCGTGCCCACGTTCGCGTGCTTCTTCCGGCCTACATGCATTGCTATCCTCTGACAAGTTGCCGTTCGTGTTCCACGATGTGTAACCGCCGAAATTGTTGTCACCTCTCGCGGGGCTATTGGTAGTACTCGTACCATTTTCGCGATGTTTTCTTCTATCTCGACCGTTGTTTCTACGGAAGGCATCATTGGGAGATCCCTCGTACGCTGCCGTATTCAGCGAACGCTCGCGACTGCCCTCCTGCAGCATGTTCGTCTCGTCCCGCCCTTTCTTCTGTAGCGGTAATATTGTACAAGCAGCCAATTTGCATTGCATGTGAAGAGGCTGCGCGAGGTGCTATTAATATGTATTGAAAGGTCAAGGCAGTGCCATCACGCTCCCTGTTACAAAGCGGCACTATTATTTAGACTAGTCTATACTATTTTCAATGATTCATATCCGCTATCAGGGAGGGCCCTGAAAAATGCACGAGCTTTTCATGCTGGAAATAGTATGTCACCGAAAGCTCTCAGCTCGACACGAGTACGGCGTAACTCCTGGATTACTCGGGCAGCGTCCTATTCTTCGGCCTCGGTGACCTGCGAGTTTACTAGCTGATCGTGCAGCTGTTGCATTCGCGACTCACAATCGAGCCGGTGTTTTGCCTCAAGTGCCATAACAGCACTACGACCGTCGCCGAACACTCCGTTCCTGCCGGGGCGTACGCTTGTATGACTTGGGCCGCAACAACTACCATATCCGTCACGGCAATCAGCCATAGCTACTGTAGAAGAGGTATCCGAGTGAACAGCTTACCGTTCTTCTCTCCAAAGCTGTGACACACCTTGGTCTACTGCGCCCTTTGCACCTGGGTGGCATCCTCCTCTCTCTGGTGCTGCTGGGGTGGATCCTAGGCCGGACATAACGTTGCCAAGGCCGTCCTCGTGCATAGGCGATCGCTGTAATGCCATCCAACCATGGTACTGAGAGCGTTCGTTCCCCGTTGAACGGAGAGAGTCCTTTGCGGAAAGGGGAGGATATGTTTGAATCTGAATCAGCACTACCACGTTGGCTCATCATGACCTGTCGGGAAACTTGTGAGCGCAGCAGCAGCAGCAGATCATGTACGGCAGAGCAAAGGTTTGGGTAGATAGTGCAAAAACAGAATAAATTCATCTCTCACAGCACAGGCATCGTGACGGTTTCGTATCCTCGAAAACCGCTTCCCATGAAGTACAAAACCCAAATATCCTATTGAGTCGTTCTTGGACTAAAATAATCCTAACAGAGGCTTCCTTAGCACAAAATATTTTAACAGGAATGTCCCCATTATTGCGTTTTTGCAAACTTAGTGTTTCGCACCTGGTATACCTATTATATAACTGAAACAATACGATAACGAAGCCTAAAACATCAACTAAAACAACCACGCGGGCACAAAATAATACGTATTCGAAAACACCACTCTAAAACAAAACGATAACGAAGTCTACAACGTCAACCAAGAATGCCCACACACTAAAACCACATACACGTCTACATACGAAACACAGTCAAAAGATAGAACAAATGTACCCTGGGTTCCAAATTGAGGTCCCCACGACTCGGAAACATCGCATAGTCGACATATATATATATATATAGTCTTTGCACACACCGTCAAAACTGTTCGTTGCCAAATAACAGGTTCATCAAGAACGCAAGAACAAACAGAACAAGAGACGAGGTAATCGTAGCAGCGCCCATAATTATAGCATTCGCCCACCACATCACCTCCTTTGCAATTGGTTTTGGGCATCAGCGAGCTGGGTCCAACGCATGCCCGTAGTGTTTTAGGTGGAGTGAGGAGCGGTAGTAAAAATGAAGTGCGCTGCTCGATAACCTGTTCCTGACCGTCGGTATACTGAACAATCTTCGGGCCGCGTCTCCTCTGTATCAGGGGTGTGCGGAATTTTATTCGTCGTTTTCAAGCAAGCGGTTGCGTTGACATACTACCTGGTTTGACGTAAAGGAAAGAAACACCACTCAGCGATCATCTACTACACGCTAAGGCATATTTTCATGAGCACCACTAACAAGAGCACCAGACATGGACGAGACATTCACAGGACCACAACATCTTCGACGACAGCGGGGAGAAAACAGGGCGTATAATCGTACACTAGATAATAACAATGTGAAAAAGAAGTACAGACAGTTATGTTAACACTGTTGTAGACCACACTACCAACCTATTACGCAGGGTATTTCGTGCCTCCGGCCGTTTGCATGATCGCCTGACAACCTCTACCAAACGCAGTAGCACATGCCTAACAAAGTAAAGTCACCCTCGTGTGTAATAGTGGTGACATCGCATGCCCACGTCACCTCGCTTGGTGTATTAGTAAGATGTATCTCTGTCTTAGAGTTGGCGACCTCAGAGCCCCACATCGGCACAGCAAAAAGCATAGGCGTAAAATCGTATATGTGAGACAATAACAATGTGAAAAGGAGGTGAAGACAGATAAATATGTTAAAATTGCGGTAAACCGCACTACCAACTTATTACGTAAGGTATTCCGTACATACCGTCTGCATGATCGCCTCCCAACCTATGCCAAGCGAAGTATGACTAACGAAGTAACGTAATTGAGCGCGTGTACACTATTAATAAGCGTTCCTTTCAAAACAATACAAGTAACGATTCGTATTTCTCCGTTTCGTTCTCGATGAATGGCGGTGACATTGCATGACCACATCACGTCGCCTGTTGTTGTATTTGGAAATATGCATCTCTTTCTTATAATTAGCGATGTCAGAAAAAATAGTGGTATCTACATGATTGTACCTATCGATTGAAATATTCTATCTTTCGATCCATGTACAATAACAAATTATGAAGCTTTTAACACGTTCTCTACTACACGTAAGAACTGGGTTGCATACTACATGTAACATTAAACCTTCTAGAATAATAAACATAAACCAGGCGGGTGATATAAAGGGGTGTCTTCTTGCTGCAACCGTCACATTCGTCCCCTCTAAGGGTTTATAGTTTCCGCGCATATATTGAAATGCTCGCCCCCCCCCCCCCCCTCCCCGATCCCTCTTGTTCAAACGCCCAACCTGAAATCAAAATCTACCAGAGTAGTAAACACTACCAGCCAGCTGATGATATTATCTCGATATCCATCTAGCCATCCATGCCGTAGCTCCAACTCATCTCCGCCCTCCGCCCCCCCCCCCCCTTTTGTTCCCCGCCCAGTTCGTTCAAATGCCCCACTTAAAATAGAAATCGGCCAGAGTTATAAACACTCACAAGCAATTGATATCACGTCATTATCTTTCTAGCCATTAATGACGTGGCTTTCATTCATCCCCCCTCCCCCCCTCCAACGCCCCCTCCTTACCCACACGCGCACGGTCGCCTAGAAGACCCAGCACCGCGCGTATAGCAAGCCCCAACATATACGATTAATACGCGCGATCGGAGGGTCACACACAATGTTGCGCAGATCAGTGTAGACCAAATCCTTGATCTCATAGCTGGAGTGTTTTTTAATATTATACGACTCGTATGTGACCTAAACCTCTTGAAAACCCTCCCCCCCCCCCCCCCCCCCCCCGGCTTTTTTCTTTTTTTTCCCTCGCTTCCTCTTGCTTAAACGCCCCACCTACTATCGAAATCCGCCAGAGTAATAAACACTTCCACTCCCTGGATATCGCCTCGTTATCGTTTCAGAGCCGTCGATGCCGCTGCTGCAATTCCCACCCACCCCCGTCCCCAACGCCCCCTCTTTCACCAACCACCCGCACCATCGCCTAGACCTAGCACGACGCGTATAGCCAACCCCTACATCTATGCGACCTAAAGCCCTCCCCCCCCGCCCCCGCCCCCCCCCCGCGCCACATTCCTCCTCCTCCCCCACAATAAATATTTATAGTTTCCACGCACAAATTGACCTGCCCCACCCGTCCCCTCCCCCCCCTTCCCCCCTCCCGCCCCCCTTTTGATCGAAATCAGGCCCCCACGTCCTTAAAAACTCCGCCCTCCCCTCACCGGATATTCGACTCACAGGATTCACTTGATAAACTGATGCATTTCCCTCCACAGCTGTCAGATTTTGTCCCCCTCAGGAACGGGCTTTATAGTTTCCGCGCACAGACTGCCTAACATCACCCTGTTGACCCTGATAGCTACACTGTAGTTGCAAGGGGACTCGCCGACCTATATCCTTAATGAGGACACACAACCCGTGATACGCGCGATCGGAGTATCACACGCAGCTTGCAAAGATGAGTTTCGACAAAATATTCGATCTCACAGCTGGAGTGTATTTTAATTTTTCTAATGACTGGGCCCCTTGTTGATCGGATCGTACTTGACTTCACTTTTTCTCAAAAACTGGTGTGGGGAGTTTGGAGCTTCCCAGGTAGGTGAGGTCCCTCAGAAGAAGGAAAATGTCACACCTCCATCGTACACCATGTATGTACCAGGGTATCTCTTAAACTTTTTCCACAATGATACGGCTGGTGGAATATAAATAGTACCACGTTTGAAATGTCTTGTTTCAAAGGAACTAAGGTATACCGCTTTTTGGCCAAAACGTTTTCTGAATGACGAGGCTCTTCAACAAAAAAATCGCTGGAAAATGCCCCGCCATCCTGATTTCGCCAAAATGACTGTTTTGTACATAACTAGGACACGAGTTCGTTCATCGGATTGCACTTAACTTCCGGTTTGCTCGAGATCATTTTGCAGGTGGGGTATGCCGGTCACGTTTAGAAGGTAAAAAGGAGCCGGTGCAAGTGTACCCTTGTGTCAAACATGATGTTAAATGCCTAGCCTATCTATGGTGGTTTTCATCCATCCAACCGATTTTCGTTTGTTCTTATGGTAAGTTTTTGACGAGATGCAAAACCCGGTAAGGTTGGAGTCGCGACACATACATACATGCGCTTCGGTGTAGAGGTGAACCACCTTTTAGTTTATGGTCATCTGCTCGCTTGGAGAGCTCTATACCTAGGAAAAAACAATGTTCGAGCAAAACTGAGAAAGCGCAACTCGAGTACCTGCTTGTTGTTTTGTGCCTCCTGGTCGTCCGGATTGACCTTTCTTTGTTTCGGGGGGCTTGGTTCTGTCTGCGTTCGTTACTGGCGCTGTAGCTCGCTGTGACTGCTGCTGTGAGTTCTGAGTGCCGCCTACTTGACGATGGATGACTCGCCGGGTACCGCGCGGCTTGAGCCGCCGCCGGTGCTGAGGGCCGCCGCCGGCGCTGAGGCTCAGCTGGATGCAGCTCTGCACGGGCGGGCACGACGCAGCGCTCGCGGGCTTTGAGGCCTCTTCCGAGGAGCCAGCGGTGGGTGCGCCGCTGACATCGGCTGACCTTTCCAATTGGGCCGAGCAACTCGAGGTGGGGCTCTTGCGGGCCAGCTCTTGAGTGGGTCGACGAATTTTTAGGTTGGCAGCTAGCTATGTCTGAAGCTATTTCGTGTGTACGTAAGATGGTAAATGCTTGCGCTGACCAAGTCGCCTACTTCGATGCCGCCCTCCGCGAATTCGACGAGATAACACTCCGTGCGAGGGGTTTCCGCGCGAGAGAACGACGACGGACAGAAACGGCAGCAGCAGAAAGATCAGCTGAGCGACGACACACGACCACCGGGAAAGGGGTCAATGCATCTCGAGAATTGTATGTAGGTTATGTGAAGTAGAATCCCCCCGAACCTCGACGACTCCCCTGCAGAATTGAGGTCTTTCGCGGGCGAGGCCACCCACGTCACGGCGAAAATGGGCTCCAGCTACGCGCGCCCAGCGAAATGTATCGTTACCTGTGTCCGTGTGAGGTTTTATCATTGTACGCACATGTATCCGTCAGCGAGCCTGTTGACTACTACACATCCCCTTTCGACTTCAATCTTTACTGCAACACGTACAATCAGCAGTTTTCAGTATGTATGTGTGTAATATCTCAAAACGGATGCATGCGCGTGGTGGTCAAATATATGACAATGGCAAGCAACAAATCAATATGCCCCCATCCCCACGTCCACTTAGACGAGCCTGGGTTTTGTCGGCATTTCCTTCAGCGCACGATGCGATACATCATGCGATACACATCACACCTACGTCAACGCCGATAGGGCGTGCCACTTTCTGCCAGAGAGACCGGCAAAAAAAAGGAGCGGGGCACGCAACAGTTCATCGGATCATGCACCAATAAAAATGTATCAAGTAGGCAGTTAATTAAGGAAATCGCGCAAAACACATTATTACAGGAATGCCATTATAAACTAGTACCGTCACCGCCTACATAATCAAATCAATACGTACAGGTTTCGAATACACCCTGTACATCTTGTACATTCTCGTCGCAAAATCAACAGCATCAAAGCTTAAGACACGCTATCCATAGTCCGGCTTTAAAATTATCAAGCAGGACTAAGAGAAGCCAAGAGGGCGCGTATACACGTTACTGGGGCGCAAAGCTTGAAATGACTTGAATCAATACCGACGTCATCGGATCAGTATGTAAATATGGCGGATAAAATCATTGCAATATCTTGTAATTTATTTCCTCACAATCGGCGCTAAAAGTAAGCTCAAGACACGCTATGTACATTTCATCTGTACGTGGTAGCTACGAAAATATCAGGTTAAAACAGACAAAGCCAAAAAGGGGCACTAAAGTTGCAGGGGTCTAAAATACCTGCAAGATCTACGGTACATAATTCAGATCGATATTTGCAGGTTCCGAACACATTACATCCCGTACATCTGTCTGTGTACAGATGTCCTGAACAACAGCATTTTACCAAAATCGCAAGAAATGCACAGCACAATCTATCTATCTGCAGAACAACACAACACTAACCCATTGTCCAACTCCTATAATATTCCTATATTCTAATTCTAAGCGTTTTGTCCCCATGTCGGAAATACTGTGCTAGAAGGGCTGATATTATTCACCATGGTGTTGCAGGTACCTAGTTTGATCCAAGACAAAGCCCTCGAAAACGAGCTGCAAGCACGCATGCATGTATGCGTCATCCACTCCAAACGCATTAAGCGACTTCCACGAAATCAACAACGTATACCCGAGTGGAACGGCTGTGCATGCCCTTTGAGCATTAAGCTGAGGCACTGGCCCCTGGAGGGCAAAACCTCTTGCCTGGTACTGCTGTATTTTGACCAAGAAGGCGTATGCTCTACTATTGATTTACGATTCTTTTTCCGCGCTCTAAATTTACTGTCTAGCAGTACCATCCAGATTTCTTGTTTCCTCGAAGGTTTCCCGGCTGAGATATGTTGTATATACCTGGCACAATGTACATGATATGCGCAAAACAGATCCAACCGTTGGAGGAAACAGGTGCTATTTATCACATGATCAATTAATTGATAGATCGTGCGGACCATCCGGCCCTTACCCGACAACATGGTGCAAGAGGCACCCAGGTCATACAGACCAATGATCTATCTGATGATCTGAAAGACATAGATGATAGGTACATCTAACCCATGGAATCACGAGCTAGATCGTGCAGATCACGATACTCTCACCCGACAACACGGCTCATGGGCGAAGCAGATATGACAAATCACGCAGATCGGATAGATTCCAGGATGCATCTGATCTGAAAATACATACTACATCGTGAACAGTGATCTGCTGAATGTCGGAGGTACCGGTAGATCCCTTAGCCGCGGAACCCGAGGAACCTACAAAACCGTCTGAAAGGGTGGTTTCGCTGTCGCAGAATTTCTTTTCGGCGGTTTTCCGTCTCGGCCTGTACTTCGGAGTGGATAATTTTCCACTCTATCCCGGCGAATCCCTGAGAGATGTCCTGGCGGGCCTCCCGAGCGTCCTGTTTAGTGAAAAAGCACTGTTTCCAGTGCTCCTCTGTTTTGTACAGTTCAAAGATCGTCGGAATGAAGCGAACCTGATGCATCGGGCGTTGGACGGGGGGGGCGTAGGGGGAGGGAAGCGGGGTGGCGAAAGCGGTAGATGGGTGAGGAGGGGCGGGGGGCGTCGAGTCAAGGACCATCTTGTAGTGAGCAGTTAGTTGCTGTGATGATATGTTGATGAGGGAGGCCACTGCATCGGGTTGTTCCTTCGGTTTACTCAAAAACAGTTTGGTATTTCTTTTGGTGAGGCATAAAGTTTCCTCCAGTGCTGAGAGACAAGCCCCAAAAACCAAAGCGGTGAAGAACCTTCACTACAACAGTAGCTGACCAAGGTAAGTTAATTCATAATTGAATAATCGGGTGGGTCTATGCTGTAGGGGGAGATAAATCTGCCTATCTGTTAGCTCCATAAATAATATGAGCACCTTCCAAACGAACAAAGATAATTCAATTAAAAAAAATGTTGTAGTCTAAGGACGTCAGCCGTGAGTTCGGATAATTGACGGGTAAAAAAAAAGAAACATGCAAAGATTCCTTGGAGAGATTTTAGAACATCGATTGAACACATGTGTGAAAGGGTCATCATGAACACGTAGGCACTACTACGTACGGTGTACGGGTGCATACGGTGTACGGGTGCATTTGTACACCATCTTGTTTGTTTTCTTCTGCAGACTCGCAAATCGCTTTATTTTAAGACCCCAGAACCTCATCATACAAAAATTTAAATGGAGGTTTTGGGCAGACTGAAAACGGAACCCCATGAATCAAACCCACAGGGCCCTACAGGCAGTAGGTAGCTGCTAGCAGCAGTAAAAACAACTAAATATTAGCCAGAATAATAAGAATAATCGATTTTTTTCTGACGAGTTTGGGTTAAAGAGCTAGCCCCCATCCTTCAGAAGAAATAAAATAAAATTTATATATATACAGACGAGACTACATATATTATTGTAAAAAATGAAAATACACTCCAGCTGTGAGATCGAAGATTTTGTCGAAACTTATCTTTGCAAGCTGTGTGTGATACTCCGATCGCGCGTATTACGGGTTGTTGTGTGTCCTCATTAAGGATATAGGTCGGCGACTCCCCTTGCAACTACAGTGTAGCCATCAGGGTCAACAGGGTGATGTTACGAGGTAGTCAGTCTGTGCGCGGAAACTATAAAAGCCGTTTCTGAGGGGGACAAAATCTGACAGCTGTGGAGGGAAATGTATCCGTTTATCAAGTGAATCCTGTAAGTCAAATAACCGGTGAGAGGAGGGCGGAGTTTTTAAGGACGTGGAGGCCTGGTTATGATCAAAAGCGAGTGGGATTGGAGGGGGGGGGGATTGCATTTATGGTAGAGGGGTAATCCAGTCGAGGAAATAAATATTGTGCTACAGAAGTAGATCATGCAGATCATACGGCTCCGACCACCGAGTAGCACGCCCTTAATGAACCATGTTAACCATCCATGCAGGTCCTCCCATGAAATATTTGGATCGTACGGATCTGACCACCCTGTAACATACATGTTAGCACCAGCTTAACCATGCAGATCTTCTTGAGAAATATCTAGATCATCAAGTCGAGATCGATCGCTCATCTGTCCGAGATGTGAACTGTTTATGGTGACAAAAATGTTGATTGTGTTGATTGTGTTCAATATGTTAAATACGTCTGTGATATCCTCTGGTACAAGCTGTGGTGAAGGCTACTTCAAGTGTTTTTGCTGAGACTCCTATCTTGCTCAAGGAACTCCATGCCACACGATTTTGTCAGAAAAATACAAGATACAGCACCAACCAGATGAAAAACTCCCCTTTCATGTGGCCTAGCCGTACTAGTTAATCATACTGCAAAAAAAGGAGAATGGCAAAGTTCGGACGATTTGGGCTGAAGGTCTCCCACAATTTTTTTTTTTCTTCAACTTTTAGCTGAAAGTGCTGTCCATCTTGTAGCAGACCCTGTGTCTCTGCCACATGGGCAAGAGTTGTGCGCTGTTCATCTATACATTGTCGGGATAACCATGTGTTAACACACGAAAAGACTAATAATCTCTTCAAGTCATGCGTCGGACAGTAACATCTTTTGCAAAACATGTAGACTTGTATATACACAGCGAGAGAGGTAAAAGAGACTGAAAACTCACATCATCATCTCCTACCACCTTGAACCCCACGCGTTTCCCCTTGTTTCCGGCGCGAGGGCGGGCCTCCAACGCCGCCCAATCATCCTCCGTCACGGCCCTTCCGCACTTCACGCGGTGCTTTACTCCCCCCGCGATTACATGCTCGTATTTGCCATCAGCGTCATCTTCATCGTCCCCATCGCTGGGGTTTCTACGCCCCCCCGCTCCCCCACATTGTTCGAACGCCTGTTCCCAAGCGGCAGCTACCTTGCCGCATTCCTTCATTACGTTGCCCCACACGTCCGCCAGGCCATCGGCCCAGTTGTTGCCGCAGCGGTTGGAATTGATGCCCGATTTAAAACCCGGGTGGGTACCGTTGCGTGGCGCGGACAATACCGAAGGGTCCTGGGTATCGTATACTGGTGTATCGCATGCTGATGGTAGGCGGTGAATGGACTGCCTCTGGTCGTAGTATCTTTGCTGCTTGCAAGACAAGGACGAAAATAGTAGCGTCAAACCGCGGGGAGGGGGTGACGGGGGAGAGGGGAAGGGTGGGAGAGGGGGGGCATGGTCGTGATGTTTTCCGACCAAAACGCGAGGTACTCTACAGAATTACGCTACCCGGAGTGTTTAGGCTGCTACACACTAAATTACCCCTCACGCTCAAACCGATTATTATTTCCGAGACGGGGATGGGGTGTTGGAAATGCAGTTAATAGTCTAATGCAGAGGCGGTGCGTTAATCAGTCCTCTTTAGAGAATTGCATACACGTTTTCCTGGAGAACAAGCTCTCTCGCTAAAGTGTAAACGTTACGTCGACCTCGACAAAGCGCCTGCAGATCAAGGCTAGGTGCGGTAGGGGGGTCACTTTGAGCAGGGGGGCTGTTGTTTTATGAGCGGGCCAACGCCACCCTCTGGGAAACACGTTGCGGTAAAGGAGGTGCAACGTGTTTTTTTCGCCAGGTCTTCCGACCCAACGAGCTCTACGTATATTACCCCAATAACCATTTTTTCGAAGAAAAAAAAAAGTGTAACCCGATCACCAAACCCCACGGTCTATACTCTAAGATTTAAAAAAACCTTACTCGCATTGCGAGCCATGAACGACATTTTCGACGATTTCATTAATAATAATAATAATAGGTTAAGGAGCCATGTCATAGCTTCAGAGAACATTTTTGCGCCAACAATAAAAAAAATGTGACTACCTCTCTCTATCGTACCTCGCGACCTGGCAACAGTGGCTACAAATACCCTTCTTTCTCTGTGCTATCCAGCTTCACGATACCCGCCGCCATGAATGTTTTCGTCCGCTGCGCCAACACAGGGTCCCCAAACAAGGTCTTCTTAGTAGTCCTTGTTTTCAGCGTGTATACACAATTTGACGGGGGTCGACGAGGGAAGAAAATGACCAATTCTTCCCACACGCTAAACAGTAAGCCATCCATGTGTACGGTGAAAGGGTGGGCTCTTCACACATCAAATCTTCCTCGCTACCCATCGGCATCTCAGCACGTCCACAGCAGCAGTGCCAGTGCCGATTATTAGTACTGGAGTCGACATACCAGCTCGATGGTCGCAAAGTATTTACTAATACCACGAGATATTTCGTACGAATATGCGAATGTAACATAGGGAGAGGTGCACCACATACATTCGTTTATTATGGGGCTCCTCACACACGGCAGCTCCATCGTATAACTCACACAAAAAAACTGATCTTCGACAAAAAACAGAAAGAAGACCTGGCAGCCCGGTGAAAACCCCATGCCTCACGTAGGTGTACAACACGAGAACATATCATTACACAACACAAGAATGAATGGAATGGCGACGATTGTGGGGTAATTAGACTAACTTATTAAGGCGTCGAACCCAGTCACTCAGAAAATATTTCAGCGAAAAAGTGCTACCTAAAGTAATGTCCGTAGATATAAGATCCTTATCCATACTAATATTAGTGAAACACGGTGCTTAGTTGTGCGGTCAGGTTAGTACCAACCCGCTGCTGCCGTAGCGCGCGCGTCGAGACAAAGCCAAAACAATAAGGAGATTTTAGTACCCTCGAAGTACACAAAGGCATATACTCCGTATATGATATGATAGCTCAGTGCGTACTTCACCCGTCGTGTCCTTCTATATTTTAGAATTCACGCCCCCGCCTACTATACGTGCTACGTAATGCGAAAGCTTTTTTAGACAGACAACACATAGACTACATACATACCGAGTACCATCACCCTCGCCCAACAACCCCTTCCCCCCTCCTTTCCCGCGTGTGCCCCAGCCCACCTCGCGCGCCTCTACCCACCAGTAGGAATTAGCAACAGCCAACTGCAGCATAGTCTACATCAGCTGTGAATCTATCTATGGATGATGTACTCGTAGCCTACCTGTGGTGTACAGCAGCAGTACTTTATTATGATGAACGGAGGTTTTGTGGGAGCGGAGAGCGAAGCACAAACTATAGAAGACAACTCATTGCCGTGATAGGCAAGAGGGGAATAACGCAGCTTACCCGCATTAGAGTTACCGAAGACATGACGATCGATGAAGCTGCACACGGATGAGCCGACCGACGCTGCTTGTCGTAAAGTCACCACCAGGATTGTTCGACCTCGGGTGATGGTGCCGCTCTATTTCTGCAGCTGCTGCTGCTGCTGACCAACGTATGAGATAAAGTTTATCGGCCAGAGATGATAGTATGTCGAGTTTATTGTGTGCCACTTTGCCGTTCGTTGAATTTGGTGAACCCGAAGGAGGAGGATAGTTCCTCTGCTCCTCGCAGGCTGATTTTCGCTTGATGATTTTTTTCGTGGCTGTCCTCGTGATCGCGAGATGGGGTGATAGGCAAGCGCTCTCGTTCGTGGTGAGGGTGATGTTGTCTAAGCTAGGCAGCAATAGCAGCAGTATCGGGGTGCTAAGCGAGCCGGTCGGCGTGGAGTGAGGAATGAACGAGGTAGCAAATCAACCCTGGTGAAGTACGAGATGTGCGGCCGAAACACTGCGTAACGCTCATTCGTTAAATAGGACGGTCCCGTAATTTTGACAAATAGCATCGTTGAAAAACTACCCCTCCGCATCTTCTTGTGCCTTTTGGTGTAGTCTAGACAAGTGTACTACACAAAAGTTTGACCGCACTTTGCAAGGTGTTTTGGCGTCGGGTGTCGGGGGTTGGGTTGCGGGCTGGCCGCGGGCTGGGGTTCTCTGCTCCTTAGCGTTGAGCCGAGCGATGCTGCAGCTGGGCTGGGCGCGATGGGACGTCGCCAGCATCTATCTACGCCAGAGGGCAGGGGTGTGTAAGCCCAGCTGTGCGGTCGGTCATGTTCTCGGGAAAACGCGTGATTCTGGATCGAAATTGAAATTCACACGAACAAAGAAGTCTGACGTCCTTGAAATGTTTTTTATAAAAGAAGTCATAGACTAAGCACCCAAAAGATAACGCGTGTGTAAAATCGAGCTGGCGGTGTATCATGCACCTTGCAAAGATGAGTATCGTTCCTAAATTTGTCCAACTCTAAGCTGCTGACTTGTTTTTTTTTTGTAAAATATAGGATATCAACAAAAGTTTCCATTTATTATAGTTAAAAAAGAAAGCTACCCCCTTCCCCTACTGCAGTGTAGTGGTGTAGCATGCATGCTTTCTTGTTGTATGCACCGATCGACGTAACCTCGCAATCTGGCACATACACACTGCACGATTCGTACAGATGAAGTGCTGCATATTTCGGTGTTGTGTTTGCAATTATTCATGTGCCCGAACAGAGACGCAATTCGCTCTATTATCAGCACGACACACAATAATTTAAGTAGCAAAATTAAGTTACATTTCGCCACAAAATCTCTTCTTCGGTAAAAGCATTCCCTGATGGCTCTGCCAAAGTGCTTGTGGTCTTTTAATCTTTGAATATGCTCTATCCGATATCGGACGCGTGCTTTGATAGAAGGTAGGTAGCACGCTTGCAAGGAAAAACTAGTTTCTGAATTATAATAGGTAGGACGAGGCTGCTTAGCCCAAAATCGTTCAGGAAATAAATGCCCACATTCTTGTTTCTTTTGGGCAAACTTATTTTGTATTGTAAACATAGTACCTGAGCCGCGGGCTTGTTCATCGGCTCGCACTTAAATTTCAGTTTGCTAAAGAGTAGCGTTTTTCGGGCGGAGTATATGGAGAGCTCCCCAAGCAAAGTGAGGAGCTCACTGAAAAAATGTGTCTCCTGCAACTAACCTATCATACTGTTGGAGATAAGGAGCTCCGCTAGTATCACAAATGTTTTGTCGAAAAGGTGCTACCCTTGACGTATCATGCGTGCTAATCACGTTATCACAGTCACCCCCTTATATCCTCAACCACCACGTCCTTCTTCCCCGGGGCTGCTTCCACCTCTCCTGGCTTCCTGTACACTCTCTTAGTAGTAGCACAGCCGGTTGAACGCCAGAACCCCCCCCCCCCCTACCTGGTCGACGAAAACCCGACATGCTCCGTTCCGGCATTGTAGGGATGCGCGGGTCTAATAGCTGTGGTCTTCAGACTACGACCATGCATGAACATCGAGCACGCCCCCCCCTCCCGTGCCCGCCCGATAACTTCCAGTTACAGCAGGTTTTAGCCTACAACTGCCACTAGTTTTGAAGCAGGATCTTTAGGTGGTAGGACCGGAAAACAGTTTAGTCTATACGTTGAAAACCGAATGATTCAGACGCCCTTGGACCATGACAGTTCGGTGATTTCGCTCTTACTCCCCGGCGTTGTTGCTCTTACTGCCTCATTTTGCTATTGTTTGCACATCCGGCCAAACGCAAGCCCCCCCCCCCCCCCCACAACGACACCCACAATCCGCTCGACGTCAACCGTCTACTGTAAGTTTTGGCCTACCGCTGCCGTACGTTTTGGGGCAGGATACTCAATTCATAGGACGGGGAAGCGATCTAATGCAGAAAATATCCTTGGAGTTGCGGACCTTGAAGTTGCTACCCCCCCCCCCCCCCCCGGTCCCCCGGCACTATTCATTGCACGTCCGGCCAAACGGCTGAACCATCCCGTCCCAACCCGCCCGATTTCTACCATCTGCAGCAGGTTAAACTTACCGCTGCCGTGCGTGTAACGGCAGGATAGTCAAGTTGTACACGCGACGGAGAAGCGCACATACATACTGTATTCTTTGCAAAGGTTGGAGTTTTGCCTATTGACCAGTGGCTTTCACTTTATCACTCTCGTCTCTACGCGGAAGAAGTCCGCGGCCCAAACTACGGTCAGGCGAGAGCGGAGTACCTTTAAGGGGCATTTTTTTCAGGTGCCATAAGAGCCTCTCACACAAAAATGGTTACCCGTTCAAGTTATCAGGAGTGTCGTGAAGCGCTTGGGCTCTTGCGCTTTTTTTCACGATATGCGCCACCACCAGACTGCTGGTTGAGCTCGGGTTATCAAGGAGAGTTACGGGACCTTTTGGCGCTACAATGGACACGCGATTATCGTATAGGTGCACCATTATTTATGAGAGTCGATGCGCGTGCTACGATAGAGGTACTAAGGTATACCACATTTTGGCGAAGACAGTTCTTGAACATTCGAAAGGGCCCGTTTAGCATTATATTCCTCGGAATGCCATCACTGTTTCGCTGCATGAGCTGCTTGTATACCTAGGCCCCATGGGATTGTTCATCGAGTTGCGTTTCGATTTTTCTCACATTTTGATTTTTCTCGAGTGAGGCAATCTTAGAGCTATTGTTCGTGTGCGAGGACAGCCACGGAAAGAAACCGGTGAACGCCCATCGCCGTGTAGCATGTATCGCTCGTCGACTGGAGAAGCTCTTTACCTCACGTAAAAATCCCCGAGTAGATTCGCCTGATGTCACCTGAGATATAACCCAACCCGGGGTGCTTTCGTCATGGTTCTTGTATTGATAGTTGGCGTTCGTTCCAGCGCAAAGTCATATAGATGCGCCTGATGTCACCTGCGGTATACCCTCTACCTGCAGTTAAGCCGGATAAAACCTTTAGAATCTCCTGTCACCGACGGATCTCCTCATTCGGCGTGCTGTGGCCTACGTGCATCAAGGTTTTCGAGTCAACCTCCAGGTTTTAGCTCCTATTTGTTGTGGCATTATTGCCAGTGATTTGCGAAAACCGAGGTGAATTGACTCCCCTCGAGATCGAATCGACATTTCCACAAGTACCTAGACTATGTGCCGACAGCTTGTGCCCCAGAAAATGCAAGGGGTTCGAGTTGCATGGAAATGACATGCAACAAGCTTGAAGCAAGTGAAGCAAGCGCGCGCCAGTTACATAAGAGCTTGCAGGCAGTTGCATGCCACTGTTATGGTACGACTCCAGGCAGGTGCCATATCTGCGAAAAAAATGTCAGGTAAGTGGTAAAAACACATGTATGTGCTATTAGCAATAACAATATGTACTGTACACAGGGGTTAGGGTTAGGGCGGAAAAATTAAGTACCAGGCGAAAAAACAAAATGTTAAGCATACAGAACAAGCACATCGTCGTCGTTTTAACCGGTGTAGGCTGCGGTTCAGGAGACACCGGGCTCCTCCGATACTAGATGGGCTGACGCTTTACCCTTGAATGCAATCTAGCCTGACGTGTCACCGTCTAATGCACAATATGGGAATAAAAAGGGTAAGGGTAAGGGTTACGAATAGGGAATCGGGTCCTCAGGGTTTGGCCGACGCTGGCGCACCATCTTCGAAGCCAGTGTACCCTGATGTGTCATCCACTAATGCAAGTTTTGGGAGACGTTTGGCGTTGTGGTCAGGGTTGGGGTTTACACACTCGGGCTAGGTCTACTGCAGGTCGTGATGCACCGCCCTCGAACCCGATCTAGCTTGATATCTCACCCTTCAAAGAAGTATCTGGCGCGTTTTTGGGGTGGGTTAGGGTTAGGACCAGTATTAAGGTTTTAGATACTCAGACGCTTGTCATTTTTATGTGATCGAACTTATTAGCGTGGCTGGCGTGTTCTGTACTGTTTTCGTATGTCGCGGGAACGATTCCGAATGGATTTACAATTTTTTGGCGTTTTTTCATCCCTCATGAAGTGGTTTCGACTTCTTTGTTTAATTCGTTTTTCATCCGTCAAAACGACCAAGATGTTCCCCCAAATTGCGAGAAACTTGCATAAGACTGGTGCCAACCTGAATGCAAGCTTGCACACAGGTGCACGCTGACATGAATTGCATGTACTTGACTTTGGATGAACTTGCATGCACTAGACTGAACATTTAACTTGCGCCATCTTGCATTGTAGCCGAATTCACCCGCATGCTACTTCCATGCTCTTTCGAGCCCTTGCATTACAGTTGGATGCCATTCGCATGCACTTCAAGACACTTTTGCATGCGATTGCGTGCAATCAATCACATCCAAGTGCCTGCAAGGTGTACGCAAGGGCCTGCACCCCTTCACCTGCAGCTGCCAGCATTGTGCCACTAGCGGCTCTGCGCATCCTTTGGGACTTTTTGAAAGGGGAAGACAACGAGTGCAATGCCGATCATCAGCCACACGAAGCAACGCACGGTATATAGGCTGCTAGTCTGGGGGAATAGATGGTTGTGTTTTGTTGTCGGACAAGACAGAGCCGTCCTACGGTAGAGGTCGCGTTGTGAACCTTGGGCATAGTTATCACTGCCGCAGCTCCTGAGCCCAAGAACTAGGCAGTCAATGTCTTGGGGTCCGATGTATAGTTTATGATACCACGCGTTCGATGCCTATGATATTCATAGTTTATACGATTGTCTATCGGTCTTACAGTAATAGCTGGGAAGTAATGATCAGAGTCGGCTGTTGCGTGATATATATTCTTCATCACCTACTCAGCGGATGAGCCGCAGACAATCATCTACTTTAGGTGCTACCCAAGGCATCGTCACGTGTCACCACTGGTGCAAGGTATTGTACGACACGCGCACGGTACGAATTGTCGAATTACTACAAGCTAACACATTTTGAAGATGACCAAGGGTATACGGTGGAGATTTACATCCTTTTGTCTGAGCTTCCTCTCTTTGAGGATCTCTATACCTCAAATCCGGGACATGAAATCGATAAACTTTTTCCCCTCTGCCCAATGAAGACGGAAAGTAGGTGCTGTACGACAAACGTGAATAGAAACAAGGGGGGTGTTCGAACACATTGGGCTGTTTGTCGAGTTGAGGAGCCAACCACTTAGACAAAATGTTGTCGCTACAAATGTGCCCCCTCTACCGTAGCACGCGTCGGGCAGATCATACCACCGTGGGCGCCTACTCTCTGGTTTATGGTTGTGTTTGGGCCTCGGTATGTTCGTGCTGTCAGGCAGCGCGCTTGACTCGTTTTGGCCACACTGCATGAAGATCGTCCCGGCTGGGAGCACGCAGATGTAGGCCTTTCCTGTCGACCTAACAGGCTGTTTTCTAGCCGCAAATTTTAAAGATATGATTGATGGGCGGCGGGTGGTCAAAGTGCTGTGGCGCCTGTTGCGGGTGTCGAGGAGACGACGAACGGCCTGCTAGCCAAGCGAGGAGGAACATCGGAGTCCACGTCGGATTTCTCGGAGTTGGCAAGCGACCCGGCGGTGTAGGTGTGGGGTTGAATAGGCCCGATGAAGCTGCTGGAAGCGGGTAAGGAGTCAGGGCGCTCTATGGATGGTCCCGGTTAGCGGGAGTTGCAGAAGTCGTCGTTGATCAAGGGGAGGGGTTGGACGGTGGAGATGGCGCAGAAAGCAAGGAAGTTAAGCCCACCGAAGACAAAAAATACCCATTACGGGAGACTTGCGCGGCGCGGACCAAAGGGGCCGATGAGGTAGACGCCGGTGAGTCGGGGACGGCGAGGTGGTTGGGTCTTGCGCGGTCGGTGTCGATAGCTGGCCGGGAAAGGCGGAGAAGGAAGTGGGCGTTGGCGTTGGCCGTACCTTTGTGGTTCCCCAGCATGTACGTGGAGGCGAAAAGTAAATCCAACCAACGCCGAATGCGGGCGTTGTGTTCGCCGGCCTTATT
This sequence comes from Undaria pinnatifida, assembly GCA_012845835.1. NCBI lineage: Eukaryota > Phaeophyceae > Laminariales > Alariaceae > Undaria > Undaria pinnatifida. Next base: position 8,890,416 of record JABAKD010000022.1, read on the forward strand.
GATGCTCTCAAGCACTTTATTTGTCAGAGTAGGTTCTGAATTTGGTCGACCAAAGGTGACCGCCTAGCCGTTTGATTGCCCAAATCATGCTATTGTCTACAAGGTTGAGGGGGGGTCCAGTTGCGTTTGAAGTCGAGGGTGACACGGCTGACGGAAAGGATGCTACGGACGGTGCATTCCGGTTGTTCCTTCTCGAGAGAGGAGCAAAAGGCAATGGGTGGGCACCTCCCTCAAATTCGAGCAAGAATATACATTGTTAGCATAGTGGGGTAACTAAACAATTCCATGGCGGCGGCGATTATCGCGAATCCCCAACCACCGAATGCACAAATATGATAATATCTCAAACATAGCGGGTAGGTATTCGCACGAGCCCCCCTAACCTTGGCTAGTACATAACCTTGGTCGACAACGCTGTACAATTGTCGCTGACGACGACAAACGACGGCTAGCACAGCTCGGTCTCAGAGTGCATTCAATAGGGCGTCATAAATTGCTGTTGTGCCTGGCGTGCCCGCGGCTGTTGCCACACGCTTTCGTAGATGACACATGCTCGTCTCAGGAAATCAAATTCGGTCCTAAGACACTTTGTGGAGCCCACGTTCACAGAATACATCCACCAAGAGCACCAAAAGCGAAGGAAATCCTGTATACTGATACGTATGACACTATCGCATTATTTTTGCCCCCCCGACAACATGCTGCATTTATCGTCAACCTCGATCACCCATCGATACGTCCGATGCGACCTTCTCATATAGTGCCTCTCTGAATAAACCCTCCTGTAGAACAACCGACGTATCTGGACAAAGAGGTTTTGACCGTACCACAGCGATCCTTACATGGCAGATGTACGTGCCTGTATTTTCGGATAACGACTGTTTTCAAGTACCACGTATTATTTCTTAACACTCATTCCTGTCAGAGCTATTGCGATGTTCCATACATGATAACGGGCTTTGACCAAGGCTACGGTAGGGGGGGTACCCCCATTTTCACTGGTGTGTTTGAGCCACTCGCACGAGTAGCTCTGTACCCTACGGATGAAGATGGTTTAGGCACTTGGTTTGCCGCAGCTTAGATCACCTTTGCATTGCGGATTGATTTCGTCAATGTAAAACATAAAGAAAACGTAAGATTGCATAGGAACAAAGGGGTTACTCGCGCGAGTGACCCCTAGCCACTGAAATAAAAGGCCCAAAATGGGACCCCCCTACCGTAGCCTGGGTCCTTTACATTATATTACAAGCCGTGTGGTATCTCTACAGTGCCAACAAATACCAGGCGGCACAATAGCGGCAACCGGGACTACTCCGCATACTGCCACTATTAACAGTAGTTGCTACGACTTATGCCGACCGATTTCACATGTATGCCAACGGATTTCACAGGCAATACTCAGCTGACTCTACAGAGGAAGGTCTACACCGTAATAACAAAACTTCAACAGCCCCCTCCTCGCCCATAGGGGTTATTCCTGTTCACCCTCCTCAAAAGCCCTTGCGCCGAGGCCGTTGTTCATGTCGCCGAACCCGGCAAACCACCTGTCTTCGACCATCTACGAGATGCTGCTCATACTCGCCCCGTCGATGTCATGTGGGGGGAAAGGCTCCACCCAACTCGCAAAAAATAGCCTGAAGTTATTCAACCGATGGGCCCCGACAAGGTGCACCATACAATCGCTGTTCAAAACCACGGTAGGCGTTGCGAACACTTCTAGCGAAGCGGCGATCCGCGCCTCGTGCTTCACGAGATCATCAAACTCGGGGTTTTCCATTGAACTTTGCGGAAGAAGGGTGAACGGGGCGGGGGGGGGAGGGGGGGGGGGGGGGGAGGGGGGGGGGGGTAAATGGGAACCATGTGCCTAGTTAATTTTATGGGTGCAATGGGTTAGGTTTTCAACGAGTGCTACGATAGTGGTAGAACGCCTTGGCTTAAGAGTCCTCCCACGGCAGGGGTGCAGCAGACTCTAAAACTTTTCTGAGACCCTAACACGAGGAACTAGCCTAATATCTCACCCGAACCGTGACCGCGAAGTCATTCGCTCGCGCAACCCGACCAACACGTTTCTATGAGCTACAGAAGTCCTAAAATCGACATGCTCGTAAGCTCATCATACCAACCGGCAGTTGCATTCCCTTGATGAGGAGCTGAGCCGGCCAGATCGGTCAGAAACGTTTTGTCCCCAAACGTGCAACCCCTACCGACGACGGGGCGCTCCTTAACCCATGAATGCAGTCGTCGGAATGCTATTCTTTTTTTTTTCGCACCAATCTGATTTTTCGTTTTTGTGCCTCGATCATGTCGTGACATTGTCCATCGGATCGCACTTTTATTTTCACCAAACTCATTTTTTGGGTCGACGCCTGCTACGGTAGAGATGCACCACTTTTTTTTCTGAGATTCCTTAATTTGGGCGCTTAAGGCCTCTCCCGAAAACTGGCTTGAAGAAAAATACAACTGCCACATACCGGACGAAAAATCCCATTGCCTGGGTACACAACGAGAACCAGGAAATTTTGTGTTGCCTTCTTCCGACAATTTTGAGTTAAGGAGCCCCGCCATTCAAAAACCGTTTCAAGCGAAAGTGCGGTCTCTTATCTTAGCATGCGTCGGCGGGGTATAGAGCTATCGTAGCATGCGTCGGTGGAGTATAGAGCTCCTCACATGTGACGAGCTTCCTCAGAAAGGGCACATCACCACTACCGTACGAGTTAGGATGCATCTTTGGGCCGTCTTAGGAGCTGATTATCGGGAACGGTACGATATGTTGCCTCAATACCAACCCCCCTGGGCTTCACGGCTTCACCGTACCTGGTCGAACCGTTGTCTCACGGTGCATAGGCCGTTCGGTGGCATGGCGAAGCTTCAACTAGGCCGTACTGATATCAATTGATAGTTGCGTTGTTGGAGGTTGGTTAAAAGCACCACCCCAAGCGTAGAAATGAAGCATCACGGTGCAACCATGTGACACTAAAACTGTAAATCACCTGCACTACTTCACCCTCTAATTCACTCTATCATAAGTGGCGTCAAATACGTTGTCTTGTGTAGGAGTCCAACCCCCTCCGGACAAACACATTACTCGTCAAGTCCAACCCCTCCTGATAACCGCCCTACAAGTCCATCAGCATACCAATGCAGTACTGGGCAAGGTAATGGTAACCAGGCGTAAATCTAAGGTACATAAAAAATCGATTATCGGTCTCTTCTAAATCCCATGCCAATCGAGATCTCATCCCCTCAAATAGTATACCAAATAGAGTGTAACGAGTGCATATTTAACACCAGCTAGCTCTACAACATCTCAGTATATAGATGGTGCCCGTGCAAAATGCTGAGGGAGGTGTGTTTATATGAAGGCTGGTTTCATTTTTTTTATCAGGGAAGTGCGATGCATCGGGAGGGTTGGTTGTTGTTGTGTGGAATTCCCCTGGGAAACATCGAGGATTCTGCAATTTTATGGTTGTCATATATTATTTGTAGAGCGCAGGTCCATGCTTGTACAGTATTACCACTTGCATAGTACTCGCTTGGACAGTGCAGGGAAAACATTATAAGTTACTGCTTGGCGGCGGGGCGCAGGAAGATTACGGCGACGGCTTTCTGGCAAGTACGAGAGCCTTACCACGGCGCGGTGTGTGTTTTTGTTGACGCCCGAACCAAGACTACGGTAGGGAGGCCACTTCAGACGTTAGGCCGCTCGCTTGAGTAGTTCTGATATTCATTTTTGTTTTGCGTTTTATTGGCCGATGGTATAACGACAACTCAATGGTCGGGCACTTTCACTAAACCGAAGAACCCTAACGGCTAAGACGGCAAATACCCAGAGCAGCTACTCGCACGAGGTTTCAGAAGACACTGAAAAACGAAACCCTTGAAAACGTGAGACCCCCTTACCGAAGCCTTGATCACCGGCCATCAAATAGATGGTGGGGCACATACTCTAAAGGAAAAACAACGCCAAAAGCACCGCCACCTCCGGCTGCAAGACGCATTCCACGATGGGGGTAGCACTGTTGTGCCAACTATTTGTTAATGACGGGGCTTATAACCTACTAATATCGATGGCAAGCTACCTAATGGATCATCCCACGGTAGGGGTTGCACGGTTTGAGCCAAAAGAAACATGCCTGGGCTTCTGATTGGTTGAGCTCCTCAAGTGAGGAACTACCGGTTATCCTGATATTTTTACGACAGCCCCCCCACAAAATACATTGATTTTCTTCAACGAACGTTCATGGCCGCTCGACGCGAGGAAGGACGCCATGATAATCATATATTCCCCATTTTTTCTTGTTTGCAAAGAACTCTCGAACGATGGCGTTAGCGTGGCAAGGGGCACCATATTTCAGGATATACGGCCGGTGAGCTGGTATCAAAACCGGCGATTTCGTTAAAGAAAAGTTGGGGGGGGGCTACCGTAGAACGACTCCTGTTATTCTGATATTGTTACGAGTTATATAGACTACGGTTTTAGGACTAGCGCATCAAAGTGTTGATCGTGCATGTATTTGAGCGGATGCCTTCGGAGTCGTATATCGGTTCAGGTACTGAGCTCCTCATGTTAGTTTGGAGCTCGGAAACTTCTGCTTCACCCCCACCGTGCGATCACTCCAGATGTCGTTGGTATGCCATTGCTGTCGTTGTGTACACGACATAATCATTTGATAGGTTACATACCTAGCCATTGGTTGTTCATCGGGATCAAAACCATACCCTTTCGTCAGGTCCACAGGACGCGTGCTAAAGTAGGGGGACGTGACATTTTTTCACTAAAGATTTATGTACGACAGACGGCGCTGAGGGACCCTCAGCTGAAGAGCTAGATCCAAAAATTCGGTTGGAATGGCGTAAACCCCAGTAGCTGAAAGGGGAGTACCTACCCAGCCCAGTAGTGAAGATAAGTGTGGGTGTGATACTAAAATACCATAGCGCTGCGTTCAGAACCGACGCAACCGTGGGAGGCATCAATATCGCTGGAGGGAACTCCCTGTTGAACTACCCTCTTCTAAGAAACAACATCGAACATGTGCTGTCAGTAGCTGGATTGCCGCACAGTCGACTGCGGGCCGCAAACAGCTACCAGGTATGTCGTAAAAATAAAAATACACTCCAGCTGTGAGATCCAACATTTTGTCGAAACTTATCATATATATAGTAGCAGGGTGTAGCAGCGAGCGGTAGTTTGCCCACCGGTTCGGCGATGATAGCATCTCCCTCGGGTGTGTGGAAGCAAAGCGACGACCAAGAGCTACGATGGTGAGGCATGCTACAATAGGAGTCTCAGTTCTTTCTGGTACAAAAACAACTTGCTGGCGAGGCGCCGTACTTGACAAGTTATCTGATATCGTTCAAATTCTATTTGTATGTTTTAACAACGGTCTTTATGGTACCTACATACCACGGGCGCCCAGGCAATGGCCTATTTTTGTCCGGTTAAGCGTGGCTTGAATGCACAAAAAAACGTTTTGAGGTGTTTCGAGGTGTATTGAGGTGTATTGGGGTATCAAGTTCATCAAGTGAGGGGCCCGGGAAAGGATTTATATATAGGTGCACCCCTAACGTAGTATGCATCTTGTCGACCAGCACTATTTGGGTAACATTTGATGCACCACGAATTGGTCCAGCTGATATCGAGTCTCTACTAAAACCAGCTTTTGTTGTGTGCACAACGTCAAGTTTTTTATGACTAGATGTGATCCTTACCTGTGGAACTGATCACCCGTGATGCTGCCCGCGGCCAGGGCCCATTTTTCCAAGATACCGCGGAACTCTTGTCGCGCGACGTGGTCGTCTACGTCTTCTTGGATCAGCGGTTGGTAGGCGAACATGGCATCGATGAAGAGGACCACCTCGTCGCTGTCGGAGGAGAACATCGATACGCACTGCACCGCCTGTCAGAAACATACAATATATAGTTCTGTGGTGACCTCCTTGATTATTCGTGCACAGTCGTGAGGAGTAAGGCGTTAGAGCGGTACGATTTAGTGCGGGTTTTCATTTTTGTGCGGTGAATGGTTGTTGGTCACGACCTCGGTCTACAGAGTGCCGCAACGACCCGTCATAGTGCGAGATCTCTCTTTAGTGCAGTTATTATAGAGCATCGCACTAATAAGGGATCATGACCGTAGCACCGGCGCGAGCGGTCAGTCAATCTAGGTGGACACGGGGGGAACCATCTGGTGCCGAGAAAGCTATGACTACCTTCACGCACTGCATGTTCTATCACACGTGCGTGGTTGTAGAGCATTCAGAATAAACCTATTTTTTAAATTAAGCATTGAAATTATATACCCGGTATCGTTTTGCAACTTCACATACTGGGTATAGACTATGCTTGCATGTCGAAGGACAAGCCATAATCTGCTAGATGCGTGTTTTGATAGAGCGAGTACTTTTCCCCTCAACATATGCAGTGAATGATGGGAATATCCTTAACCCATAAGTCGTCAGAATACCATCTTTGTTTTGCAACAAAAAATGTGAATATTTGTTTTACCTAGGCTATGGGTTTGGTCACCGGGTTTCACGTTCGGTTTACCCCAAATTATTATTGTCCTTAGAGGGCCTCAAGTGAGGAGCCTCATGAAGTAATTATGATCTTGGTGCACATATTACCCGTGTAGTAGCGTATGCGTCACTATACACCTGCGTCAAAGGCGATGATTTCTATGATCCATGCTGACGTGTGCTACAATAGGGGCGGGGCCCTTGAGAGGCACAATGTTTATGACGAAAGGCTCCTTAAAAGATACAACCCCCCTCGAGGTGATATATAAGTGATGATAGAAATCTCTGTAACATCAAAAATCAAATACCATCATTCATTGCAGTTGACCCTTTTGAGGCCCGTTGATACCGACCAACAACTACAAATATGCGACCCAAACAACCATCTAAAATAGGAAGAGCTTGCAGCGTTACTGTTAGTAGTATGATAATGCAAATTTGGGGCGCGTGACATACATCAGGGAGCTCCTACTGTTGCACTTTGGAGACACACTAGTGGCCATACTATCAACGGTGAACACATTGTGAACACACTGGTCGAACACACTATCAATAATGATTGCACAAGTGAAAACACAGGTGAACTAGTGTGAACACACTATGTTCGTTAGCTCCAACCGCGGTAGGTTCCAAGTCATTTTATTACGTTTCCCGAACACAGGGTAGAGGCAGCCGAGAAGAGCTAGTACGTCTCCCAACAGGGTAGAGGCAAGCCGAGAAGAGTGAGCTCGTCCGTGATAGCTCACAGCAGTCTATAGACTACCATCACGAACGCCAGCCAATTACTGGGACCCCCATAGTAGGCGAATGGCCCGACACGGCGCGAAACTGATCATTGAGTGACATACTGAGAATCCCCAATCAACTCCCTTCCAGATTCTTCACAAGACAGTGACGAATCAACAATAAACTCGATTTGGTCACCTGAAAACAACAAAAACGTCGAGAGGAACCTCGTCCTCATGAGCGAAAACCTCTTCCATACTCATACTTACAACACTTGCAATCACAAGAAGGAATTAAAACAGCCGCGCATTCAGAGAAAAATCTAATGCGACAGATAAAAAGCCAGACATCGCGAGGTCACTCAGACAAAGGTCTCCCGGTGTCCCGTAGTACCGCCATAGATACGCAGATCATACCGGTAAAGCAATATACAAGGTAGCATAAATTCTTGTCCGCAAACACAGAATTTATCCGACGTGAAAGTTACCCTACGTCTCTTCCCTGGTACAAAAAGTATCGGACCATCTACAATCCACCCCGTTTATCATTGCAAAACGAATGCAAAATAACTTGCTTGTGAATTAAATCAAATAAATCAAAATACCCCATCCTTGGAGTTCCCAACCAAGAATGCAACCACCCATCAGGTTTGGAAAAATAACATCGGTAATTTAATGACTAATCATGACTTTGCATCTCCTCTTTCATTTTGAGGCCAGTATGTCCTGCACTGTACGGTCACAAAGATGCCCCATCCCATCTCGTCAACATACGTAGGTAACCATAAACAAGAGATACCAACAAAAGCTATAAGCCAGTGTAGCCAATCCTCGCCAACAAGCTCAATTACCCTAACTGTTGGTCTCTTGCGAACCATCTTGAAACCGAAAATATTCCATTTTTGGCTTTTGTCTGCTACAGCTCCGAATAATCAAATAAAGAACACTACTATGCCGCCACTGTCGATGCGAGCAGCCCAAGCCCTCACAACTACAAAAATCAATCGATCATCGCGAAAACATTCCATGTTTCACTCCTCCATTGCGAACAGGCACTCGCAAAATGATACTGTTGGTAGAACAACCAACCAATCATGAACATGCTCACCCTCTTATATTTTGCAATCAATCAGAAGATCACCACCAAAAACAAAAAGTTACCCGCAAAGTTCAATAAATCAGTGCCACCATCAATACCACACATCTCCAGCACATGCATCTACGTACGTGTTTCCCCAAATCCTTTTTGTACGCATATCAGCTCCACCAGGCCCCTTCTGGTCCTGTCTACAACAGAAAAACACCACTAGTTTTCGGATTTACAAAGACTGTTTGATTTAAACATGAAAACATACTTCAAAACTACCAGGCAAAAAAGGCTACGTATACGGATCTTAGATGATACTAGCCTGAGGGTCTCCACCTTCACCGCAAAAAAATCACCAACCATTTACGGGTCTCCACCCTTACCGTAAATAAATAAACGTCATATTGGACCAAAAACAATATTTCCATCAAAAGGTGAATCCATCGCAAAACTAAATTCACCACTTTGACTAGACTTGTCCCTCCCCCCCCCGCCGCGCGAGGTTGTCGGACAATGAATCTCCGGCTGACGAAATAATGAACCGATCTTTTCCATGACCTCTCCCGCTGCTGCTGTTGCTGCTACGTATCATGCAGTGCGTGCGGCCATGCAGCTGGACTACTTGCCCGGACCAAACTCCATCGTTATTTGGTACTGCCGCAGACAGCCCACGATAATCCCACGTCCGTTCCTACCACTGTTACCAGCAGCAGGAAGCACGTGGTTATTATGCCGCGCGACTTTGTCCCATCAAACCATCCCCGTGGTAAGGTACACACGGCTGGCGGATGTGCGATTTCTCGCGAAATGTGCAGATAATCCCTTGTCTGCTGCCTCCACAACCCACCTTCTCAAGTGGAGTAAAACGGCAAACAAAAAACGAAAATATATGCCGTTTGACTTGAAATCCCCGCTCGCAACACACGACGAGGGTGCCGTCGGCTGGGGTTTAGTCACAGGGCTTTCAGCTGCTACTGTAACCCCCCCCTGTAAAGTTTGGGGTGTCCTAGGTTATGCTACCACCATGAACATTAGCTTCTGCTACTTCCTGCCTACGGTTCTGCCCCACCATAGAGCTCTAGCTACTACTGCTGTACGTCGTCTACAGCAATGGCTCTTCCCTGAAAACGACGTCTCCGCCATAACATCATCTCTGGGTTGGAAGAACACTCGCCTAACAAGCTGCCCTCCCTTTTCCACCATCGAAGGATCCCGACGATGTCGGTGCAGCATCTCTCCCTACCATGCCAGAGATGGCTCTCTCCTTCTCCCCACCGGACTCCTCCTTGCCCCTTGTTGCTGGTATCCGCGGGTCTCCAAAAAGGCTGGCTTCGAAAACACCGCCCTTCTTCCTTTCCAAGCTTCTTCGAGAGCATGACCCTTTTCTAAAACTGCTGATCTGTAGACCCCCCTGAGACTTGAAAGAAAAGGTTCCTCTGGAGTGTTTCTTAGCTCCAAGCGGAATAGTTTTCAAGTAATTGTGTAACGTCTCCCAAACACAGGGTAGAGGCAAGCCGGGAATAGATATTGCGTCTCCCGACAGGGTAGAGGCAAGCCGGGAAGCGAGCTCGTCCGTGATAGAGAAGAGTGAGCGCGTCCGTGATAGCTCACAGCAATCTACCATCAAAAACACCAGCCAACTACTAGGAAGCCCATAATAGGCCAATAGCCGGGAACGGCACGAAACCGATAAGAAACTGTCAAACTGAAGATCCCAACACACTATTGAACACACTAGTGAATCACACGAGTGAGCACACCCTCTACCCGGCGTCTCGGGCTGCTTCGACTGACGGATTTTAGAATTGTCTTTTTTTTGTCACATTTGTTCCTCTGAAGCGCCCAAAAGGCTTGAGGGTCGTTCATTGTCGTAACATCAGCTACGAAAAAGAGGCCACAAGGCTATATGCCCAAGATCATTGGGATACAATGTAGTGCTTCGGTTTTGAAATACTGTTCGTTTTGTGCCTAGGTCATGGCACTGCTGGTATTCGGGTGTTGCATTTTCGTATTATCTCACTCAAAGCCAGTGTTTGGATAAGGCGATAAGGCGATAAAGTATTATTCAAGGGTGTGTTTGGTTAGGTACCGGTATTGTCGGTACCGGTATGGATGTCGTACCGAACTTATCGAAGCGTCCGGTACCGGTATTGACGTCGTATCGAGCTTACCGAAGTGTCCGATACCGGTATTGGAGGTGTGTCGAACTTGCCGAAGTGCCCTGCACCATGCACCGGTACCGCCGATACCGGTATTGATGTCGTACCGAACTTACCCAAGTTTCCGGTGCCGGTAATGATGTCGTACCGAGCGTACCGAAGTTTCCGATACCCCGGTACGAAAGTCTGTACCGGTATCGGTACCGGCACACACTTAAATACATATACCGACAGTACCGGTGGCATATACCGCCGGCAAGGTACCGGCGCACACTTGCGCGTAGAAACATAAACTGGACATAAACCGGCGGTACATGTACAGAGCAAATCCGGTATTGGCAGGGGATACCCGCTGATGTATGTAGTTTATTTGAATTCCAACTGGTTCTATTATTTTCAATGTTTTCCTCATATTTTCTTGGGCTTGGTGTGCTGTTCAATAGGTAGCATACCCTTTGGATTATCAGCAGGGCGCCGTCTTCTCGTCGATCGGTTTGATGCACACGATATAAACGAGGCTTCACGCGTCCCTTCCCTCCGAAAACCGGCCGGCGCCGGAAAACCATCCACGGCTTCGAACGTCTCCGCCGGCAACTCGTACGCGTCTCCCTTGCGCGAGTTGTACACAGGAGCACGTAAAATCACCGGCACGGCTTTCTTTTCCACGTCCACGTCGATAACTTCTGCCGCCAGCGCTGGTATACGTGGAAGCTCGCAAAGGTGACCCGCCACCAGAAGCGGTGGCAACACTGCTGGAGGCTACCTTATTCTGGGAAGTTGCGCCGTTACTCCTGCGTGCTCAGAGTATCGGAATACCGTGCGTACTGGAAGATGCTTGGGGATCTGTGTGTGGCTTGGAGTGGTGCTGCCCGGAGCCAAAGCTCACGAGGAATGGTGTCACAATGTGGTGGAATCGAGTTGATATCATGCCAAACGTACCCAAGTGTCCGGTACCGGGTTCATGTCGTACCGAACTTACCGAAGTGTCCGGTACCGGTATTGATGTCGTACCGAACTTACCGAAGTGTCCGGTACCGGTAAGAAAGTCTGTACCGGCACCGCCGGTACCGGTATTGATCAATGATGTCGGATTACGTAATTACGTCCTTACGGCGAGCCGTTTTGGCGGTAAGTAATAAGACTGGGCCGGCGAAATTACGCTACGCCCCCAGTCCCCTATAAACGAAAATCGTAAAAATATCTAGGAAACCCCCGCATTTTTGCTTCCCAGTAGCCAGCCACATTTGGACTTTGAGCTTGCTCTGTGACCCTGCAACCTGCTGCGAGCATGGCGATGGCATCTTGGATCGCGAAGAAGTCCAAGCACTCAGGTGTACGCGAGCAGTTCGACCCCTACATCGAAATCCCTCCTGGCCAACCGGGCGCGGGTACCAACATGCGTGGCAGCTGCAAGTCATGCCGCCAAAGCATCAGCCTGACCCTTGCTCGGCTGGCGGCTCATTTCCTCAAGAAGAAGGGGCACGGCGTTGCGGTGTGCACAGCAAAGAATCCGCCGGAGGCGGCTGTGCTGGCGGCGAAGGCATACTTCGACACCGTCAACCTCACGAACGAGGGCGTCCTGACGAAGCGCGCCAGGGATGCCGCGTTTTCTCAGCAGACTATCCCTTCTTCGTTTAAGGGAGGTGTCAGGAAGGAAACACACCACGCTTTCGCAGCGCTCGTGTTTGGGACCGGCTTGGCGTTTGACGCGGGGAAGCACTACCTTTTCCACAACTTCGTCACAGCAGTGTCGAAGGACCCCGGATGGCGTGCCGAGCATAGGACGACCATCGCGGAGATTCGCCTCGCCGAGGCCTATGCCAAGATCGGAGAGGAGATGAAGACGGTTGTGGACATGCGGCGCCTCGGTCCTCTCCTACACACGTCCTCTCCTAAATAATAGGTTATAAATTCACATAAATTGCGAATATATATATAAAATAATGGTCTGCACAATTTTGGACGTGCCCTTTGATCCTAGCGGGGATGTTTCTTAAACGTCCCCTGTTTTTGCCGTAATTACCCGTAAGCACGCAAAAAACCCATTTTGCCGAAAAACGCGTAAGGATAAGCATCTCCAGCCGTAATCCGACATCATTGGTATTGATGTCGCACCGAACATACCGAAGTTTCCGTTACCGGTATTGATGTTGTACCGAACTTACCGAATTTTCCGGTACCGGCATTGATGCCGTACTGAACATACCGAAGTGTCTGGTACCGGTAATACCTGCGGTACACGGTACGCCTCTGTACGTGCCGGACCAAACACACCCATGGTATCAATAGTAAAGAGGCCCGCAGCTAAGGAGCCCCAGAAAACACTATTTTGATAGCCGTGCGTAGCATGCGTCTGCTAAACCTATCAAAGCTGGGAGCAGCTGGCTGCAGATACTGCAGGGCGCACGTCCAGGTAAAGTGCAGCCGAGCCGTTCGTCTCTTTGGGGCCCAAATACTACAGCGACCTACATAATACACGAGAGGTGCGGTTTTACCAACCATCTCAGTCGCAAGGGCGTGCAGCAGCACAAATAGCGCAAAAGCTGGGTACGTGTCGTCGTACGTATCGGTACGTTGCACTTCGGTCAGCCCCCGCCCTATCCTGACAGAAAAGGCCTATACTTTTTGTGGCCGGGGTGCCGCAGTCGCCGCACAGTGACAAGTACTTCGATAGAGGTAGCACCTTTTGGCCAACACTGTATTCCTGAATATCGGGGAGCTACGTAACGCCTTCACAACTTCAGGGGACAAATTTACTTGAAGTTGGTATGGGGAGAGATTTGGGGCTCTGAAGGGGAAAACCGTCCGAATGTTGCTCTTGTTTCGCCATACTACATTTAAAATAGTATACAATGGGAGGTACCATGGATATTTTTTGTCCTTCGGGCTGCTCTTTTCAGTTCAGCCAAAATCACATTTTGGGTTTGAGTTACATGGAACTCCTCAAGCGAGTAGCCTGAGAAAAAAAAAAACGGAGCACCACCTCTACTGTAGCACTTGTACAGTTTCAACAACCCCTGCCGAAGTCCAAAAGTGAGGTTGTTGGGGTGCCCGAAAATGAATAGGCCAACTGGTTTGTTGGTATACCCAGCAAAGCTTTTACCTTTGCGGTGTCCAAGGCCATCTGGTTTGACGGCATCGGCAAGACATGAAACGCGAATCGAGTCCGAAACTCGAACTCCCAGACCATGTCTTTTATCGTCTTCCAGGCAAAGGCGCTGTCCGGGCATGCCAGATCAAGGAAGATGTCCACCTGTTGTTTGTTTGTGTTTATTGTGCACGGCGCACAGCAGACAACGGACGAAAGTGCAGCGCAGCGCGGCGCAGAATGGAAGAGTTCGTGTTGGTTAGGCGTGTGGGAATTCAGAGGGGAAAACGAAAGCCTATGATAACTATATATCATGGGCCACACCAAGCCACCCGCGCTGCTCTCTGTAGGGGATGTGTCCTATAAGCTGCACCCTCAAGGAGCCGTTGTACCACACGCACGTAGTAGTATGTACGCTGATGTAAGGGTATGGACGCGCTAGACGCTTGTGAAGGAACCCCACTTCTCGTTTTCGAGATCGGCACCTCTGGATTCCCGAAATAATACTAGTATAGTTGCTGACGCGGGCGCGACGGCACGTGGATTCCAGGGCTTTTCACGGGTCATGACCCGACCCGCGGGTCGGGTCAAGGGGGTTTCAAAATCTCGCGGGTCGGGTCGGGTCGGGTCATCACGTTTTTAAATCTCACGGGTCGGGTCGGGTCGGGTCAAGAGGTTTTCAAAATCTCGCGGGTCGGGTCGGGTCGGGTCAAAATGCTTCAAAATCTCGCGGGTCGGGTCGGGTCGGGTCAAGAGGTTTTCAAAATCTCGCGGGTCGGGTCGGGTCATGACCCGCGAGATACGGGTCACTTCGCGGGTCAAGCCATAATGACCCGTGAGTTGTTTTGGGCTGACCCGCGGGTCCAACCCGCGGATCTAGCCGGCGGATCCGCCTTTTTCAAACTTACAGGTGAGAGCCACGTTGATGCCGTGTAGGCGCCCCGCGGGTCGGGCCCGCGGGTCCGCCAATAAAATACAAACATTTCGGCTTCCTGCTTCCCTCGTGCCGATGCTCCGATCATATGTCATCACAGCGTGCAGAACAATCACCAGGCAGTACCCCTAGCTACTCGTAACAAGGCATACAGCAATGTGACGCGAATCCCGTACCTACTGAAGCCGTAACAACAGCAGTAATATTACGGTCATACCAGTATGAAAAGTGACCAAACGTAAAAAGGCAAGGAAGGGCAGTCGTCGTCGAAGCAGCAGCAGCAGCAGCACTGGCAGCAGCAAGTACCAGCAGCAGACCCCGGATTCTCGCGGATCGCAGCCCCTGCTGACAGACCCACCGCCCCAGTTGTGGGCTTGCTGCCGGAGGCGGCTCAGCTAGGCTGCTTGCCGGGGCTGGAAACTGCACAGATACAAGATGGATACAGCAGTGTAGTAGTAGTAGTAGTAGTAGTAGCTAGCTCGAGAATTATCATACCAGTACGAAATGTGACCGAACGTAAAAAAGCAAGAAGAGCAGCCGTTGTCGAAGCAGCAGCGGCAGCAAGCAGCAGCAGCAGCAGCAGCAAGCACCAGCAGCAGCAGACAACGCATCCTCGCGGATCGCACCCCCTGCTGACAGATCCACCGCCCCAGTTGTGGGCTTGCTGCCGGAGGCGGCTTAGCTAGGCTGCTTGCCGGGGCCGGAGATTGCACTTGCAAATTATATCTAGCTCTCTCGTCGGGTCGCTCGTCGGGTCGACCCGGTGGTCTAACGGTACGGGCATGTCCATGCATGTGGGTTGCGGTTTCTTTCCTATTCCTCGCGCGTACACCACATCACATAATATCAGCTGCAAACAATGCCGATAAAAAACGCAGAGAACACGACATACTGGGAAAAGTACGAGGGGCCAAGGACCAACCAACCGACCGAGGTATACATGCTTTGACCCGTGACTTTTTGACTTTGACCCGTGAGAAATGTCACGGGTCAAGTTCACGTGACCCGCCAGACGACCCGAATCTCGCGGGTCACTCGGATTGTCGCGGGTCAGGTCGGGTCGGGTCAGGACGATTTCAAAATCTCGCGGGTCGGGTCGGGTCGGGTCAAGACATCTCGAAAATCTCGCGGGTCGGGTCGGGTCGGGTCAAGACGTCTCGAAAATCTCGCAGGTCGGGTCGGGTCGGGTCAAGACGTCTCGAAAATCTCGCGGGTCGGGTCGGGTCAGCTGACCCGACCCGACCCGACCCGACCCGCGAGATTTGACCCGACCCGTGAAAAGCCCTGGTGGATTCGACGTTGCTACACCAAGGTTTTCCTCAGAAATGACGGTATGGCATGGCTATGGCGGGGAAAAAAGGAATCACCATCTGCCTACGGTAGGGCATTTTCTTTCAAGACCAAAATATAAAGTGGGTGAAAGCCATTGCCCCGTGTGCTTGTATGCGTAAATCGTCACGGCATATACATACTTGTGTATGCTTTCTTGACGCCCTCGTCCAAAATACATCTGGCATACAGGGAAGACATAGTCCATACAGTAGAGGTGTCACCGGAATATTCTAAAGACCCTCCTTTCCTTTTGCGAAGCTCTCTGCCCCCTCAAAGCACCAGCTTTGCTTTGGCGCAAAACAATACATGCGCAGCCCCGATGAACGATCCAATGGCCCACAGTATCTAGACACACCCTTTAATACACAGAGGAGACATTCCTATCACATGGTTGCTGCACCCAAGTTGTACCACATGAGCTCGCCGCATAATCGAGTTCCTGGTCACAAACAAGACAGGTTCCAGTCACGCTGAAGTGAAAAAATATCTCAGGGAAAACACAGAAAAACCAAAGGTGGTACACCGTGTACATCACCGCTGAAGCAATGACCATTGTCATTGCCAGGTATTAACAGTGTACGAGTAATCGCTAGTTGGGAAGCCTCGGCGGTCAGATGTATGCATTGTCGGCAAAAGCCGCTACCTCTTTCGTGGTCCGCATCGGCACACACCACACACCCACTTTTTCAGGGGATTCTAACCCCAAGACGAAGAAACTGGCAGAGCGCGCCTTGTACACAACGGCAAAAGACGTGGGCACCGACAAACGCAACGCTATATAGTCACGAGGCGAGCTCCTTGTGGGGGGGGGGGGGGGGGGGGCGAGAATAGCCAGCAGGAGATCTTCTTGTGTGAAGAACCCGAGGAAAACGCTAAACGATAGCACAGTGTACTCGCTGCCCCGTGTGCTCAAACGTCATCCCCACTTCCACCCTGGGCATGTAAACGTGGGCCTACTGATCTACGCCTCCAAATACATTAATATTTGACAGACGTCCTTCTTGGAGTGGCTGTCTGCAGACTACTTGCCACCAGGGTATAAGCTAATGCTTACCATAGGAAATACTTACTGTATGTCATGGTTTGTGCGTATGCGTGAAGGCCTACTACGAACACGCACATGTTTTACTATTATTACTAATAACAATGCTTCCCATAATCTATAGCTAATACCGCGTATTTCTTGTAGCGGTTATTGCATGGCTATAGACTCTATATACATTAACCTTTGACAGACGCCTGTCTTGGAACTCGGCTGTCCGCACACTGCTTGCCACCAGGGTACAAGCTAATGCTTACCATAGCAAATGCTTGCTTACTAGATATCACGGCTATTAATAGTGCGTATACGTGAAGGCCTACTACGAACACGCACGTATTTAACGTTTTACTATTACTAATGACGCTTTCCACATAGCTAATGCTTCTTATAGCGGTTATTGCATGGCTATAATGCCGACTATAGCAAATGGTTACTATATCTCGACTATATGGTTAGTCTAAATGCGTACCTTACCGCCGATGGCGGGAGGGTCCCTGCGAAAGGCGACCTGGCCTGTGGGAGTCTCCGACGAAAGGTGTTGATGAGGGATACTGTTGGCGGTGACGAAGAGAGCATGGAGCACAAAACAATGACACCACAGGAGAATCGCTGCTGCTGCAGCTCCAGAGAACGAGCCGAGTCCCCGTGTTGCCATGTTATCCTGCACGATGATGCAAAACACGCGCACACGAAATGTCTGGTCGCTACAGCGCTGGAGCCTGGATATGGGCCGAGATGGCCACGCGAGAGATCGAAGAGTGGGGCGATGGTACTCCATTTATCAAGTCCTGTTGACATTTCTTTCTTCCCCGGAACGATGGGCACAACGAAACCAAAATAATGATCGGTCAGAGAATAAGTTTTCACATATTATCTGCTGTGAGGCGTTCGTTGTAGTAAAAGTATTCGATGGGTTGATGTCGCACGCACTGAAAACAAAGAACGAGAGGCCCTTTGTTTGATCACGGCAGCGGTGGTATATTCGTGGACGGTTTCATGTGGTGCGCCGAAGTATGAAACGATAGCTTTGTTCTTTTTTATATAGCGGACCAAGGCTACACGGTGTAGCGGGGGCAACCCCTTTCTCACTAGCGGCCATTGTGTGGCAAAGCGCAGCCAACTATCCCATCGAGGATTCGTACACTAAAATTACAACAGAACGATAGTATATGACCGCAAGGAACAGGGGGGTCACTCGCGCAAGCGGCCCCGAGCCACCGCCTAAGAAACGCCTCCAAACAACAGAACCCCGCTACGGTAGCATTGTTCCGCGGTGTGTCTAGTCTATCGTGTCTATGCTACCGATAGTGGTACTTCTCATGGCCGATTTCGGGAGTTCGATCCCCCCAAGGGGCTAAACTACATATGTACTGCTGTTCTTGTGCAAACATTGACGCACGCAGAAAGCGCCTACAGTGCGTATCTCCCCACAAGCCGACGCGGATCGACGATAGCTAAGAATATGATGAGACCCTTCTCGCGATGAAAAACAAAGGAGACCGTGGTGAGTGATACGGGGGGACTTCCTGCTCGTAGGTGACTCCGTCGCATCTATCTGAGATGTACGCAAAGAGGGGGGGGCTGTGCAAAATGTGTATCACGCAGCTTGTGTAGATGAGTATCGACTCTCAACGCTTGTCGAACTCACAGCTGGCGTATTTGTAATAATTCATATAATGTGAAAATATAACAGATATGGGATACATACGTAGAACACATCTCACCAAATGAAACATCGGTATGGTGGCGTTAACGCAGCTGGATGTCGGTGTGCTTTGAAAGTTGCGAAGGCTACTCCAGGTTGTCAGGTTGTAGATTGTAGGGTATTGCAGTTGCAGTACTTCGAGAAGCACCCAGAAGGAAAATGGCAAGCAACACCGTACAAGGGTGGACTGGGTGCCGTCTCTTACGAATGCTAGCTCTACCTTTTGTATCAAAATTGGTGGCGGAATAATAACACCTGCTGGTGTTGATATTTTGAAATGAAGCAGTGATGGCCACCAGGGGCCAGAAAGCAACACCGGGATAGATAACAATCTACAATCTGCCCAGGGGGGGGGATAGAGAATCGGCCCAGTTTCATCGCATATCAAGAAGACCTTCGCCCGCCAGAGGGGGGACACAAGAAACCAACGCAGAATCGCTCGCTTCCGGTGCCTCGTATGGAGCGCTTCACCTTCGATGTTGCTTCTTACTCTCGCTAATTCCTCGATTCGCAGTCTAGCAATGAACTCGAGAATCACGAAATCACGAATTATCTGGTCCAGTGAGCGACTGCTGTCCACTTTAAAACAATTTTGTTTTGGAAATGCCAGAACTTCGCCGTGAAGGAGACGATATCGTACTCATCGACCATGTTTGCGCGATTTAAATACCCATCTCTCTGGCTGCGGATTCGATGCCCAAACAGCGATGAAATATGCGGCTGTGGATTTTGTGTGTGATATCTATGAGGTGTACTATGAGGTATAGCTGTGACTAAGGCTATGGCACAGCAGGGGATATCACGGTTGAGAGATACTTTGCTTCGGAGACAACACGTTCTAACCGCGCTCTTTTCCGGCAAGGGTTAACACGTGTTCCGACCAACGCTACAATGGGGGAGTGTGTCCCCTTATAACGGCCTTTTTCCGGCCGTGACCCGGAGTCACTCGTGCGAGTTACCCCTTTCCTGTTCCTTCGCGGTCATAAAGGTTTGCTGCTATTTTAAACTAGCGACGTCCGCAACGCAATAATTAGCGACACGCTGCGCCAAGCATATCGCATCAAAAAAGTACTTTCGTCGGTCAGTGAGGTACACAGTCACTCGTACGAGTGGCTCAAGTCCCGTACGTAGTGAAAAAACGGGGGGGGTAGCCCACTGCCGTAACCTTGGCCTCCGTCTTTCATTTCCCGTTATGCGCCGGGATAAAAAACATCATTTTGTTACGCTCTACTACGAGACCATATTATGAGATCCGTTTATAGGCGAAGCATAGCGCCGCGCTCGCATTGTTCGCCTTAGAATCGGGGTACGGTACCCCCCGCTATCGTAGCTCGGGCCCTGGGGTGTACCTGTCTTTCTCTGCCCACTGGCATGTACCCGGTGCTAATAAAGATAACCATACCCACCGAGCTATCTATGCAGTCAGCCACTGCCTGCGAACATGCACCCGGGCTGTGAACGATAATCGTGACCACTGAGCCATGCAGTCAGCGCTGACTGCATAACTCAGCGGCTGTTATGGTGTGTCTCAAATAAAAGCACAACCCCGGGTCCATATGGTGGTTAAGTTTGCGGACCTCGGATATACTCAATGGTTGCAGTCTCAGCGCTGCCCGAAAAAGGAGAGATGCCGGCGCTTCTTCCGCGGAAATCTGTACAATATGTACCGACTCGCGCGACCGTGGGCCCGGTGGTATCAACTCCGACGACTTCCCCTCGTAGGATCGGAGTGCGTTTGTCCACAATGCAATAGTTCGTACGTTATCACACGGGAAAGTGACATGCCATGGGCCATGGACCTCCCCGTTCGTATCTCAAGATCTCAAGAGCTCCCAAGAAACGGCATTAATGACAATTGAACTCCCTGCCAAAATGTATCCAACCATTCTATGTAAGGTAAAACGCCCACTGATACGACCACAGCGGTACAGCATCCTTTAAAAGCCCATCTCGGGCGTCCAACCACAGGTTGACTCAGACCGAGTAGCTTCGATAAGCACAGCTGTCCGTACGTTGGGCAATGGTCAAGTCCAACACATCCCGGTCATGTCCACCACGACCTAAGATCTACCACGTTAACTGACCGTGAACAGCGGTTGTTCAGCAGCCGCGTGATCACCAATGCATCTTCAAGCAAACCATGCACCACGCGTCACACCTCCTATTGCGCATGCAATTGCCGAAAACCCAGACCACATAAGGAATGTGTATTCCAGCACAATAGCCACACCTGTAAAACGGAACAATCAATCCCGGACAAGCTCTGTCCACACGCAGCCTCGGCGATGAACCGCCAGGCTGTGGCTGCGTCAGATGCTATCGGCGCCCGGCGAAGAAATTCCAGGTCAGAAAAAACTCGAAATTCAACGTTTTGATCAAACCAAAGATCAGCAGTTAAAATTCGGGATCCCCCCCAAACCACGCAATATGATCAAAACGCAGTCCATACCGCTGTACGAGTACCCGCTTCTGATCCATCTTCAGCCGCAGCGCCTTGAGCTCTTTTAGCAGCTCGGCCGTCGCGCCATCAAACACGCGCGACACCGGCTCCCAGGTGCTCTCTGCCTCCTCCGGCCCCTCCCAGGCCACCTTGGCGACGAACTCGTCGTCACTAACGAGCGGCAGTCGGGGCACGACTCTGCCGCACTCTACCGCAGGCGATTACGTTCAGGTGGGAGCTTCGTACGCACCACTTTTACCCCTGAATGAAACGGGACTGCCCCAGGCTTCTTGCGTGCATGTGGGTCACCCGACAACGCCCGACATAACACGTCAAGGTGCGTGCGAAAAACGACATATCGCAGCATCTTGGCACATTCCTGCAGGGAGCTGTGGTCAAAAGCGTTGTCGACAGCCGTCTCCAACACGCCCACACGATCCCGCATTTCCACCTCGGAATCCTGGAATATCATGGGTCGTTGAGACGGCAGCGTCAGCGCGACCTCATCGTCTACGTCGCCTGGCGCGTCACCGCCCGAAACGAACGCTGTGACAGCCATCGCCGCTCGCAGCACAGCACTATTGTTGGGCTCGTTCACAGAACGAGCTGTAAGCTCCATCCCCGCACCATCTTGACGCCCTTGTGCCTTCAGTACCGAGACCTTATGCTGCGCCATGACGTCGATGCCGAGTTCCCTCTCAGCGTCTTCTGTCCGATGATAACCACATCGCCCCCCCCAGGGAGCATGATAACGCATAGTAAATCGGACTTGTCCCCATGGTGTTTCGATCGTTGAGTGGAGCGGACACGAGTGCGTCTCAATATCACACTCCTGGCTCAACGGCGTCACCACATGCGCATGCCTACAAACGCCTGCGTTAACGCGTTTAGCGTCATCCCTGGTTGTCCCTGCAGAGCCTCTACCAGCTCCTCCGATATAGCTGTAATGCCTCAACCGGAATCCATCAGCACCTAAGCCTCAGCAGCCCCGGAAGCACCGGGACCGCGAGACGCCCTGCGACATGTTGCGTCAAGGCCTTCATGTGCGGGTCGGTCTCCACCGTATCCACGCTCGTATTACCAATTCCACCCGGCTGTAAGACCGAGACACGCGCGTATAAAATGCTGCTGGTATCACCGTATGACTGCTGCGACGCGGGTGCGGCAGCTGCACCGGAACGAAGTGAAGAACTGGTGCTGCATTCTATGGCCCAGCGCTCCGAGACACCTGGTGCTGCGCCGTCTTAGTGAGCCCATAATCCACTGGCGCCATCCTTTCCCGCGGCACGCGAATGTACACGTATTCGTCATTCCGCCTAGATGGTTCAGGCGCAGCGGGTTCGGTCTCCGTAACCACCGCCTTTGAGGCGGTCTTGTACGCACTAGCTCGAGGGGGGGGAGTCGCAGGGGCCATCCCGATTGTCTTGCTCCGGGTATGCTGAGCGGAACCGCTTGGGGAGTTCCGCTGCTGTACAGGAATCTGGTCGTGGTTCTGGCCATGGACGCCTTTCCCCGCCTTGCCCTGCTGACTTTGGGGGCAGTCCCACTGCTTGTGTTCCTGCTTGCCACATACGAAACATTCGTTGTTGTCGTACCGACGACTCCGCTCTGCTTTCACACCAGCGGCCCTGGCATTCTCGCGTGAGTCGTGCTCGTCAACGGCACGTCCCTGCGGCTTGGTCCCCGCAGAAGCCATCGACCTAGAGTCACGCCGTCTTGCTCTTAGCCGACGTTCAACATCATTGGCCTTTAGTACAGCTTGGTCCTGTTGCTGCTTGGCAATAATGTTGAACAATTCGTCAGGGTCATGCGTTACGAGATCGGAACGCATATTTTTTCCCACTTTGCGGAGGAACTCGAGTGGCGCGATTCCCGCCGTTTTTGCCTCAACCAGCACCTTGCCATGCTTTAGTGTCTACTGCCGACCGTCGGGCCTCACCACCTCCGTGAGCCCGCTGTCAGCAAGGCATTTCCGCAAGGCACGTTTTCGCATAAACACCCTGGCACGCTCGCATCCGTCTTCAGCACACGGAATATCTGGCGGCAAAAATCTTCATTACTCATCTGCTGTATACCAACCCCAGCAAACCTTTGGAGCCCTTGCAATAGCTCCTCCTCGGAGAGGTCGACCCAGGGCTCGCTGTCATAGAACTCATCAGCCTCCATCATTTGGGTCGCCGAATCTACTAGCTCTCGCCTCCTCGCGAGTACTCGGTCTCCTCCGTCTTGGGTTTGTGATATGCATCTGCTGCTCGTACTCCGAGCAGGCAACAAGAAATTCACGCATATCTTCGAAGGTAACAAGATCACCACCCAACCTAGGCGGCCTATTTCCCCCGATCGTCACCTTGATTTCCGTCAGCCGGCCGCTGGCTCGAATGCACCTCTCGGGTTGCCCCAGCTTGCAGAATGGACTCTGTCAGGGCCCTGCGCTCGTGCTCCTCTTGCTGCTGTAGAGTCTTCCATTGCTTTCCGCTGGTGTCCCACGCCAGCACGCAAAACAGTGCTTTCCGGCCTTCGAAAAGTAAATTGGTCACGTTGTGGTCAGTAAGCAGAACTTACCCACTTCAAATGAATTGTACCGACTCGTGCGACCGCGGGCCCGGTGGTATCAGCTCCGAGGACTTCCCCTCGAAAGCTCGGAGTGCGTTCGTCCACAATGCAATAGTTCGTTCGTTATCATACGGGGAAGTGACATGCCATCGGCCTTGGACCGTCCCGTTTGTATCTCAATATCTCAAGAGCTCACAAAAAACGTCAATAATGACAATTGAACTCCCTGACAAAATGTATCCAACCATTCTATGTAAGGTAAAGTGCCCAATGATACGACCTCAGCGGTACAAATTGCCGTGAGTAATCTATATCCGTGATTCCCATCAAACATTAAAAAATGTGTCTAAAAAAGATGTAGGGGGGTGGAGTTGAACCCCGGATAGTGCTTTCATTTTGAGATATAGCACACTTGCAAAGATGAATTTCGACAAAATATTCGATCTCACAGCTGGAGTGTATTTTTATTTTTATAATAATAGGTACAGGTATCGTCTACGGCGACGGAACGTCGGCCTGCTGTACCTACTGTATGTAGCAGGAGGCCTCGTTCGCGATACAATTTATCCATCTCGTTCATCGGGGATTCGATTCCCGCACGAGGTCGAAATGGCTGGGGAGTTTATGCGAGGCCTACCTGTGTTATACCTATGTGCCACTGCTGTCCCCGCAGTTGAAAGATGGTATACTTTTCAAGTGCCAGAACCTCGCCCTTTTGGAGAAGAGTAATAATAGTGCCGACGATTTTACCGCGAAGTCCATCCCATCCACAACTCAATGCGGAGTAGACACCCAAACGGTGTTGGCATGTCTGTGACATCTGTGCGATACCTGGGGGTATACCTGTGTGATGTCTTACCTGTGCGTCACTGCCTGCAAGGATGGATCCAAGGGCCGCGGTAGTACGCGACTGCCGCAGTCGCAGTCCGCTGGTCCAATTGAAAGAGCGGGAGGGCCGGATAGAAACCTGTGGCAGCACGATGTGTTTTTCTTGCTCGTTGATTGCACACGACGACAGGTGTTGCACCGCCTAACCCACGTGTGCGGCTACTGTGGGCAACGCAAGCTGGATGACACCGGCAAAGATACAACAACAACAACAACAACAACAACACGTGGCCGTTGTACCACCAAGGAAAATTGGTGAAGCGAGGAGCTGAGTGAGGGCAAAAGTCTAACTCAACCGCGTGTAACTACTACAAGCATAAGCATTGTCTGTACTGCAGTAAGCAGTAAGATATCAATAGCAAGTCGTGCGACGTATCAGATTCATACGTCAACCAAATGCGGTGTAACTTACACCAACGAGCGTCGACATTCGTGTAAGACACGGGCTAGTGATCCGTTAACCGTGTTAGTGGTTTCCAGTTGTGTAAAGAGTGTTGTGAAAGTGATAAACACGTTGCTCAAATAAACGCGGAGCAATCTCCACCAATGAAAGATGATCGATAAAATACTACACATAAACTATAGATCTAGTCTAATGTAATACGTGTACAGCATACGTGGTACCAGATACCTGGTACAGCAGTAAGTGTGTGTATTACACAAGATACACGTACCAGGTAATCCGTTACTTGTACAAGTTACCGGTACTACTACAGCCGCATGCCGATCAAACAACGCCCAATCGTCAGAATCCTGTCCGGCGTGGAACTGGCAGAGTCATGGCATGGTGCAGCTGGTACCGTATTATGGAACCCACCACGATGACGGAGCAGTTTCGGCACGTCGTATGTCAGATTAATCCGTGTATACATAAACAGTACTACTGTACGTAGTAGGGAATGAACATTAGCTTTGCCAGAATATGATGGGTAACTGATGAGTGCACATTCAGATGCGTGGCCGATGTGAGGTCTATATGGGATGGGGTTCTGTATGGGATACACACTCCCTGTTCTTTCGCATCACGAACGAATAGCAGGCCCCCTTGCGTCAAGATATTTTGTTAAAATATGCAATCATATTAACAGTTTAGGTCAATTCGACGACGGTCGCGCATATCACGAATAAACGCTGAAATAGCAGAGCGCGAACGCTTAAAGTTCTGCAAACAAAAAAAGAGCATCGGTATAGTAGGTACTCGCGCGGTCTCTACAAGTAAGTGATCCCTCCATCGTAGTAACGTTCGATAAACAAAGCATTGGTTCCCCCTTGCAGAACGCCGACACGTGTTAGATTGTACCAAAGTTACGGACGACGCGCAACGGCTGCGATAGGGATGTATCTCATTCATTCTTACAGTAGTGTTCTTACCTGCGGGAACTGTATACGACAACTGACAGTACCTCGGCCATCAACTAACTGCGTTTCAAAGAGAGGTCGCATGACTCACGCCATGAGCGCACCACGTGGGGCCCAAGCACGACTAGGTATTCAAAGAACAAGAAAAGTGCAAAACAAAGGTAGGATTCGAACGATGTCACTGGGTAGGGTGTGGGCGTTAGTTGAGAGGAAAGCTTTTTTGGTAGGGGGAGCCACTTTTGGGGCCGCTTTTCGCAGTGTCTCGAGGGGTCCCTCGCGCGAGTGTGACCCCGCTGTTCCTTAGCGGTCTGAATGAAGCTTTTGTGCTGTGTTATGACGAATCAATAATATAAGGGTTAGCTACACGGTGCGCCAGGCAAATCGCCTGAAGTCTTTTTTGTCATGGGGAGGTGTAATACGGAGTCACTCGGGTGCGTGTGGCTCAAACCCAGTAGTGGAAATGGGGGGAAAAAAGCTGTTAAGACGCGTGCAACGATAGAGCTAGCACTATTCGTTCGAAATGGTTTCTGGATGACTCAAGACACTCCTTAACCCAAAATCGTCGAAAATAGGTTACTTTTTTCGTGATTGTCGTCGTGTACCTCGAGTCAGTGTTTTTTACACCCGGTAGCAGTTTTAGTTTTCTCCAACTAAGTTTTTGGGAGAGGTCTTAAGCTCCCAAATTGAGGAACCTCAGAAAAAAAGTGGTGCACCTCTATCGTAGCACGTGTTTTGGTCTTGACGAGTCCCGTCAGGGTTAATCGTTTCGGCCAAAAAGAGCTTCTACTACTTGTAGCCCTATCGTAGCACGAGTCTAGATGATGTTGCCGAGAGGGGGGCAGCCGCGTCTGTGACAGCCGTTCTGGCCCACAAAACGTATAGTCTACTGCCTGTACCACACGTTCGTAGCACGTGTGTAGATAATGTTGTCGAGAGAGAGGGGGGTCCATCCGTGACACAGGTTTGGCCAAGAAGAGCTTCTAGAGCGACTAAAAAGAAAAGAGTACCACCACTCGCACAGGCACCAGTACTTACCAGTACCTAGAAATTATGCCAAACGACCGACGACAAAAAACCGAAGACCTTTAAAACGACAATCTAACGGCACAGGAGAGAGGTTCAACGTGGGGCCTCGTGGCCGATCAGTCACTCATGCCCAACGAAAAAAGGGAAGCGACTGAACAAAAAAAAAGCGCCGAGATACGAGAAGAATACAAAGAGCCTCAGCCCCAGCATCGATCGCTTTCGATGCCTCACACATCTTCCTCGGTGCCGCTGATCTCCAGGACCTCCACCCCCGTGTCGTCATCATCGGCGATTTCCAGCACCTCCATCAAGTTGGTGGCATTCGATGTCGGTTCAGACGGGTCCGCACCCGCGGCTGCTGCGCTGTCATCGGCGTCCAAGGGCTTTCCCTGGGCGTCGGCGCCGAGTTCCTTGTTGACCCAGGCCTCATCTTCGGAGCCGTCGAAAGGAAGAAGCAGGACAGCCTTCTTCTAGCTCGCACGGATGTCGTCGGCGCTTAGCGCATCCCACGATTTCGTCACCCACTGAGCCAGCGACCCCCGCTGAGGGGCCTCCGGATAGCCGTTCTTGTCGCGCCGGACCTCAGGGGAAGCCATGTGATCGTCGAAAAGCTTGGACATATGCGCCTTGAAAAGCTTGTTGACGAGGCCATCGCACGGCTGGAGCTTGAGAGTCAGACCTCCAGGGACAAGAAACAGCGTCGTGTTGCTTTCCGCCATCGCCTCGGTAGACGCGGCCGTCTTGTGGATGGTGTAGTCGTCCCATGCCAGTAGCGTGTCAGGCTAACGGTAACCGTGCCCGCGGCCCAGCTGCCCTGGGCGCTTCCTCCAGACATGAGGCATCCACACGTTGTCGAATACCCGCTGGCTGTGCCATGCTTTGGGATCTACGGCGTAGACGACACCTCGGGGGTATGCGTAGCCCTTCTTATCCTCGTAGTTTGTGAACCCTCGCTCGATGCTGTTAGCGGGGAGAAACTTCTTGCTTGACGAGAGCTGGCCCTTGAAGATATGTAGAGGCGGGAGCTTTGAGCCGTCGACCAGCACCGTCAGCACGGCAGTGATTCGCGTCTCCTCCTTGCCTCCCGTCTTGACGCCAATCTCCTTCTGGCCGATTTGCTGCGAGATTCCAGAGAGCAGGAGAAAGTCACGTCGACACGGGGTACATCATAAACGATTTTAAATGTCAAGGAGTTGAAACGTTCCAGTAGTGAAAAAATAAAGTCCGCATGGAACAGAACTAGCGGTGAAGGGACAGAAGGGGAAACAAGACCTACCAGCAGCCTCACACACAACAGCAAAAACTTGGTCTCGCAACCGAAGGACAGGCAGTAGAGAGAAGAAGGAAAAGTATCCAAAGATCAACGAAACCGGTACTCACCGCCACCGTTGATTTCCCCGCGGCCTCGAACCACGTTGGCCGTCTGCGCCAAGGAGAACTTGAGACGTGGCTCCGAAGGTACCCCATCCTCACTCCCATCGTCACGGCCGCCCTCATGGCCTCCAGCTGCTGTACCAACCCCCAGGTATTCGACTCCGTCGGCACCTTGGACCGCGGACGGCACGTCATACCTCATTCCCCTCCACTCCTTGATTGCTTTCATAACGGTCTCAGTCCAACCGGCAGGACATTTCTGGCCTTGCTGGGTGACGGCTCGCACAGAAGAGCGGTACCACTTGAGAAGCCTCATGCACCAAGCTGTTCTTCTCTTCCTGTACCTGATGCTGCCCGCGAGGTCGGACGGCGCCGACCTCTCCCCGAAGACGTTCGGGTTGAGTTCCGAAGCCTTGTGATTTACCATTGCTGGTGACACACGGGCAGATACCGTCAGAGCGCGTCTCATTTATCGCTTTGTATCCAAGCGACGATCTCGAGCTCGGCATCCGCGTTCGACCTGATTCTTCCGGTGTTCAGGGACATGCGCTTCTGCGCTTTCTTTTCCCCCTTGGTTCCCCCTTTCTGAGCTGCCTGACTCAGCTCGGCCTCCATCTCGTCGATCTTCTTCACCCATAACGCCAACGTGGCCTTATCGGGGATCCCAATGACCCTACTGGCGTACAATATCCCGACACTCCCACCCGGTCCTTGCGCTCCCTTGACCCTTTTCTGAGAGCACCTCACTGCATGTGCCTTAAACTGCAGTGGGTATCGCTTTCTTATGTCACCACCACCAAACTGGGGGATGACGAAGTCCGGCGGCTCCAACTCCAGGCGCCCTTTCTTCCTCTTGCCCTTCCTCTCCGAGTATGTACCGAAAACGGTGCCCCCGAACCCATCTCCCCACTCAGTTTCTCCGGGAAACATCATGTCGCCAGATGCGGCGTTGCTGGGCACTGGTGCCGTTGGCGCTGGGGTTCCTGGCGCTGGGGTTCCTGGCGCTGGGGTTCCTGGTGCTAGGACTGGTGCTGCTGTTGGTGCTGCCGCTTGTACCGCCGCTGGTGCCGCCGCTGGTGCCGCCGCTGGTGCTGGCGCTGGTGCTGCTCCCGATGGAGCTGGCGCTGGTGCTGCTCCCGATGGTGAGGCTCGAGGCGTTCCGCTCACCCTTGAAACGGCAAACGAAAACAAACCATGTGCAGAACAACAGCAAGAAGCGGGGGAAGGTTGGAACACGCACAAATAAAGAGCCAACAAAGAACCTGCACAGATACCTTTACTAGTACCGAAATTTTGTATTCTCATGTCCGCACAATACTTCCAGGCACCGGTACCGGTGTACTGGTGGTTTGTGGTCGACGTGGGCAACCTTTTCTGCAAATTTTCACAACACACAGATGCCGGTATAACGGTAGTTGTTGCAGGTGTAGTTTGGCTGAAAATGTGCTGGAAAATGCCAATAAATCACCGGCCATACAGCATAAAAGACTGCTGCACAGGAAAAACTCCACTGCTGTTGATCTTCCTGGTCTCTGACCCAGGTTGAGAACAACATACCGGTATAAAACGAGAGACACATGCTCACAACATACACAGAAAAAGCATTCTACCGGTACTACCGGTATCATTATTATGCATGCGGTACAAACGCTCAAAATTTGTGCAGCAGTATGATATCATATCGTCTAGACTATACGATAGTCTATACTCCGTAAGTGCGAAAAAACACGGACAAGGACAGCACACAAAAACGACAAAATTGACCGAAAAAAAAGCTGTTTTGAAATTTGTAGCGGGAACGTACCGGTACTTGTATACAAGTAGGCTGAAGAAAAGTGTGTACCGGTACGAATACGCACAGGTGGGGTGGTCGCGAAGCCAGCACACGCACCGGCATCAATACCAAAGTATATGTACCGGTGCAACTCTGGGTGTGCACACGCTTCTTTTCCTTACCTGGTCAATCGTTCGCAGCCATCGACGGAATTACTGGGTCGCGTCTTGCTGGGTGGCGTCCCTGTGGCTTCCACCTGTTGTTCTTGGTTGATGCTGCGTCTTGACCCTTCCTGGGCGCTTGTGCGTGCCACTTTGGCTCACATCAACAGGCTGCTGAGGCAGGGTGGTTGCCTCGACATTGGCACCTGCTGCTGTGCCAGCTGCAGCAAGCAGCAGTGGAAGCAGCAGCAGCAGCAACACGCATACCGGTAGAAGCTCCCTCGCGTTGAAAAACGAGGTTAGCGGTCGAGCCTGCGGTGCTGCTGGCTCAGCAGCTGGCTCAGCAGCTGAGGCAACAGCTGTCGCACCAGCTGCCGAAGGAGTTGCCGAAGGAGCGCAAGAAGGGGCAGCGGGATTCTCTCCCTCCGCGTTCATATTGTTGGTGTCCATACCGGGTGGTATCCCTCTCACAGCAGAACAGCGCTGTGTTGAGAGCTGAAGTATAGGACAAATGCTTCATCACCGGGGTGATAGTAGAAGGGGCCCCGTGAATACAGGCGTTAAAACCTCGGGCGTGTATTATCTAATATTAAATGTAGCCCCGGTGATATTTGACCTTCCGGTTGGAGAGCCAAAAAATGCACCACCGGGTGTGTTATTCTGTTGGGGGGGGGTGCTGTCTTTCGTGGGTGTGTTATCTTGAGTAGCATACGGTAATAACACCGGTCGCACGTTTTTAGGAAGTTTTCATAAGTAAGAAGTGAAAACCTAATCGATAACGGTAGTGATGTTCTGGACACATTAAGCCTGCAACTAACCATGACGAAGACAACAACGTGTGTCGTAGGTGCTTTGTTATATTTAGGTTTCCCACGAGGCATCCTATGGGAGACCCCGTGAGACTTCCTGTATGGGATGTCTCATGGAATCCCGTACGATTTCTTATGGAACTTCCTACGGGAATGTCAGACGGGATATATCCCATGCGACACCTTATGGGATGAATGTGGCAAGGAACATCAGATGAATATCCTGTTGGATGTCCTATATATACGGGTCAGATCCCATAGGGCTTCGGATTTCCCATGGGAAAACTCCTAACGTGCTCCTACTGCAGTTTGTTGCTGTGTCACATGCCACCCAGGGGGGCGTTCGTTTTTTTTTTTTTTTCGTTTTATCGTATTCTTATCGTTTGTCGAAAATATCGAAAATATACTAGACAGAACTTTTTTCGGTTCGATGGTTCAATCCTTTTCTCGACCGATATATCGAAGATTTCGATACGATATCCAACACTATCTATGTGATAACTAGCTTAATAGCAGAAAACCATTGAATTGGGACGGTCAATTATATGTTTCATTAGTATTGTGGCCGCAGGACTCACCGCGTCTTTTTTTTTTTTTTTTTTTCATCATTCGGCGGATGGGGAAAAATAAAGCTCGCGTCCTAAATGAAAACGGAGACAGTGCTGCTGCACACTCGACCAAGTGCTCCCGACCTCACCGCTCGTCGTCGAAGCAGCGCGCCAGAGGTATATGCAGACGATGCAGTTTATGTACCTGAGCGGTATTATCGACGCAAACGCAGACATCATGCCAGAGATCAAACGGCGTATCCGACCCGCGTGCGGGCATGCTACGATCGTTTCAGGCGCGAACTGTACGAATAGAGAGGAGGCCCCGTTTATGTCAAAGTTCGCCTCCTAAAGACCAAGGTGATGGAGACTGTGCTGTACGGGTGTGTGACCTGGGCTCTCGGCCTGGAGAACTTCGCTAAACCCCGAACGGCACACCACAACCTCCTCACTAAGCATTGGCTTTCAGCGTCGACAGAGCACTGACCACCGCATGTCGTACGCCAAGGCTCGTATGAAGGCACAATGTGAGAGCGTTGAGACGACTATCCACAAACGACGCTTCCTCTTTGCGGGAGCCGCACAGCGAATGGCCAATGACTGACCCATCGCGTGATGTTCGGGACGATGGCTGGTGGGGTGAATCCGGGACGAGGCCGACCAGAAGAAAAAACTAGGCCTAGTGTCTGGTAGACGACACCAGGGTGCTCGAAGCAACCGAGGGGTTCACGGATAGCTCCCCTTTGCTGTTCGGAATAGAGACTGTGGTATGGTCGAGGGCGAAGAAGACTGGAAACTGGCGCCGGGGGATCGTCGACGCGGCGGATCGCTTCATGACGAGATTGCGCAGGGGCGAGGCGGAGAACAGCTGGCAGCGCCTCACAGCAGAGAGCGCCAAGAGCAGCAACCAAAGGGAAACCGTGGGGACGTGGGGAGGGGAGCAGCCCTACTGATACAGCTGTAGACTAGTAGATGAGTGCAGAAGCGAAATGGTAGATCGTGTGGCAAGGTACCAGTTCGACTAATCAGTGGAACGTGTGCTATAGCCCTAAACCCTCTACAGCGAATGGTAGTTTCTATGTACGGGTCATCCCATAGGGCTTCGGGTTGGTTTCCCATCGGAAAAGTCCTAATCTGCAACTACTTTTTGTTGCTGTGTCACATGCCCCCCAGAGGGGCGTTCGGCTTTTTGTATCGTTTTATCGTCACCTTCATCGTTTGTCGACATATCGAAAACACTATACACACCTTTTTTCGGTTCGATAGTTCCATTTTCCATTTTTTAATCGAACGATACATCGAAACTTTAGGTACGATCTATCCGAAATACTACCTGGTGCAAGTATCAAGATAACCATTATTTGATTGAGACGGTCGTACACATATTATTTAAGTACTACTTGTATACGGAGTTTGTTGTTGTTCTCACATTAACTCGCATAATCAAGTCCGTGGTCACAGGAGTTTATTACCTAGTTGCCTGCGGCGTAGGTACATGGTACACGAAATCACGATACATGTTTTCTGTTTTATTATTCCACTGTCGGTTGTTTTTCGACATATGCCATGTTTTCAGTGGTCTCCACCAGTATGTTTCTATCTCCCGTGCTTTGGCTCCCCTTTTTATTTATTTATTTATTTATTTTGTCTTGGTTTCTTTCGTTGTTTCTCTCTTTTACAAGGTATTTTGGTTTAATGAGAAGAACACAAAGGGGGGCGGGGGGGAAACAGGAGGAGTAGAAGGAAAGCCGTCCAAGGGAATGGGGGCAGGGGGGGCAACAGGAGGAATAGAAGGGAGACCGCGGTGGACGAAGGCAGGAAGGAGATGGCAGACAGGGTAGCAAGGTACCAGGCCGACTAGTAGGTACATAGCACTTTTCGTCTTTCTCTGGGGTATTTTTTTCCCCTGTGTTCCCTCCTTGCGTGTCCAGGTTTTTGGCTCGTGTTCGGATTATCTTATTTTGGTTTTACTTTACTTTATTTTATTTCATTTTATTATGTTTCTTTTCCGAGCTTTGGCTCTCCTTTGCGGTTGGGTTGTTTCTTTGATTTCCCCTTCATTTTGTTTGTTTCATTTTTTGTTTTATTTTTATCTTTGTTTTTATTTGTTTTCTTATTTTGTTTTTTGTTTTTGTTTTTGTTTTTGTTTTTGTTTTTGTTTATTTCGTATTTCTCTCTTCCAATGTATTTCTGTTGCTGACGTATGTATGTTGTGCCTGTCGTACCCAGTACTAGGGCATGACATTGCGTTGTCGAATGCATTACGATGCATTATCTCTGTGTCGTGGCTTGTGACCACAGAGCTGATCTTTCTAGGGTGAAGAATCAGTACGGACACTGGGTGTGCTGGATGTCGACGAGTAGAAGAACGGTTTAATGTGAAGAACACACACACACACACCAGACGAATCCAAGACGTGCCATGGCGGGTCTGAATGGACGCGCCAAGACAAATCTATGACGTGCCAAGACGAATCTAAGACGCGCAGCAAGACGAATATAAGGCGCGCCAAGACGAATCTAAGACGCGATGAGACGAACGTAAGATGATCTAAGACGCAAAAAATGAATGAAGACAAATGACATTCAATTCGCACGTCTTACTCCCAACGCTCGATTTCCAAGTCTGACGTACTACTCGTTTCGCTCGTCTTTTAGAAGACTAGACTAGGCCTACCCCCACTGCTGTATCTTATTGATAGTGTCCCTCATGATCTAGACTACCAGGTATATATTTATTTAGTTAGTTTGCCTATCCCATCCATACGAGTATTATTACCTCCTTCGCACTTTAACTTATCCCTCTCCCTACGTACATACACGTAACTCTTCGTTCCCATGCCACCTCCCAGCTCCCCACCACCTCACGTCCACCTACAATGTCCTATATATACCCTCGAACCAGACGGGTAAAAAGGGAAAAAAACGCCCCAAAAAATAGTTTTTCCCAAAAAAAAGAACGAGACAGAAACCTGACGGACAAACTTTAACTGCCGCCAACATGTGTGAGGAGACATTCTACGAAGAATTCGTGCGGAATGTTCTCTACAACGAAGAATTATGACCCCCACCGTTCGTTCTAAAAGAGGTTGTGCATGCATGCATGACATCATGACGACAATACGTAGTAGTAGTGATGGCCAGCAGGGCTGGCTATCGACGCAGGGAGGAGGTACTCCCTGTATGTTATCACGACCTAGTTTACGACAGGAAAGCCATTTTCGGGCACAATTTGTACTTGAGCGTGACCACAAAGGTACGATAGGGCCTCGATAGGGCCTCGATGGGGCGGTTACCCCCAGTTTTACTACTACCGGGAATTTACCACTAAAACGAGTCACTCTGTAACGTATTTGACAGAGTGTTAGTGTTAGTGTTAGTGTTAGTGTTAGTGTGTAACCCCCCCCCCCCGGATGAATTGCTGAGCCCGTTTCCTCCGAAACCAGCACGGCACGAATAACAATGGTGGCTGCTTTGGGATGATGTCATCCAGATCTTTTCATAGACGTGTCGCTCGGCATTTAGACTCTCCACCGGGGTCTTCGAGCAATCGGCATACGAAACTTGTCTGTGCTATACACCGTCACACGCGGCATATGCCTCATGGACGAAATACTCGAGACGGCGATGTTTTCTTGTGCAGCATAGATAGCTTACCACTGAATGGCGGTGCCCTATCGTAAAGCGTTGTAACAGCGCGAAAAGCCTCAGGAGGCAGCAAAGTAACAGCGGGGTCAATCGAGCCAGTGACCCCGGGCCGCTGCGAGGAAGGGTGCCCAAAATGACCTCCCTTCCAAACGACGATGATGTCGGGAGACGGCACTCTAACCTCTTGACAGACGGCAATGTATTTACCCAAAACGTACCTTGACTGACGCTAAACTACTAGGTTTTTGTATTAAACGCTAGATTTTACACCCTTGACCGCTTGAGGTTTTCCTTCTTGGTTGACCGTCTCCTGACATCTTTTTTGGCCCATTGGTTGAAGTTTGTATTGGGAACTTGGGAGAGATTTTGGGGCTCTAACTGCCTCAACCCACCTGTTGAGACTTGACCCCTTTGCAACTGGAAACCCTTCTTGGGGACAAAATTACTTGGATTAAGTATAGGGAGGGTTTCGGGGGCTCTAAAGGGGTTAAGGGCGAAAAACTCAGAGTTCACCACCACGGCATCGCCCGTTACTGGTTGATGACGATACGATTGCTTTCCGAACGACAATAATAATGCAAACACTCCTACACGCGACTGGCGCAGCACGATCCTATTCGTACTGCTGCAGGCTCATGCACGGGGAGACGCCAAAACACAAAAATATCTCCATCGTCGTTTTTTTTGTTGCGATATATACTGCCCCCCCCAAAAGCTCGCGTGAGTGTCTCCATATCTTTATATCGTACTAAAATATGGAGACTTAAATACTTAGTCTATATACGTATGCTGCTTTGAATTTTGCTTTGGACCAGTGATTATAACCATTCCTCGTCGATGAGCACGCCGTAGTAGCCGAAACTCAAACACGAACGCGGGGCAGATAGCGGCACGAGTCGCCCTCAGCCGCTCCAAAGAGAAACTCGCCGCTACCGCCCTACTGTTTTGCCACGGTATCATCAATGCGACTCAAATTTGCAGTGTTACCGACTAGATACTCCGACTAGAGAGTCGTTCTACGATAGCCCCAGCAACTACGAGTAGTCTTCAACGAAATCGTCGGATTTGAAACCAGCCCACGGCCGTATCTTCTGAAATTCGGTGCCCCTTGCCACCCCGACGTGATCGGTCGATAGTTTTTTGCAAACAAGAGAAAATATATGTGAAGACGTCTTTTTCACGGCACCCTTCCTCGTAACCCTAACGAAACGTTCGTTGAAGAAAACCGATGGTTTTTTTTTGGGGGGGGTTATCGTAGAATCAGTCTAGACACCTGTATGCATGCAGGTAAAACGAAGAATCTCACTTTCATGGCGACAGAGGGACCGATATGAACCCGAAGTGACCGAGTGCCAGCTAGCGTAAAGGTATACACAACAAAAACGTGCGACGACAAAAATGTATACCAGGTAGTATATATGACGGAGTCGTTCTACGCTAGCCCCCCCAACTTTTCTTTAACGAAATCGCCTGTTTTGAAACATGCTCCAGGCCTTATCTCTTGAAATACGGTGCCTCTTGCCACCTCGATGTCATCGTTCGATACTCCTTTGCAACCAAGGAAACTCATGACGGTATTTTCTTCATCGCATCATTCCTCGTGTCGAGCAGCCATGAAACGTTCGTGGTAGAAAATCGCTGGTTTGGGGGGGGGGGGTATCATAGAATCAATCGAAGCCTGATGCAGGACGGCAGAACTCACACGTCGATCTTCATTCGATCAATACAGGTGTGTGAGTGTGCCTTTGCATTGCATCAAGAGCAGAAGAGAGATCATTTCGGAGCAGTAGCGATCGACGCCCACCGCATGTTCCATCGTGACTCGACAGCACTAGAAACCCCAGCATCAGGCCTGGGCTGGACCTCCGCTGGCCTGCCACATATACAGGGAGTACACGGGAACTTGCGTACAAACCCGGTGTGTGTGTGTGTGTGTTCTTCACATTGAACCGTTCTTCTACTCGTCGACATCCAGCACACCCAGTGTCCGTACTGATTCTTCACCCTAGAAAGATCAGCTCTGTGGTCACAAGCCACGACACAGAGATAATGCATCGTGAACCCGGTGGACCCAAGTAGCCCACTGCAAAAGCTAACTCACACCACTACTACTACACTTTTTGTTGCATGCGTGCTGAATTCTGTTGGATTAAATCGGTTATGCGAAGAATAATGTGCTCCCAGCAGCCCAGTCTCAGGGCGCGAGCTTCACTGCAACACACAGTGTGAAGAAGATGGTATATAGATGTCTTTATTAGCTGGTCCCGGATGCTGATAAGAGGGAAAGAGATGGAGTGAGGCGAGTGGGCGAAGCCATCTCGCTCCACACCAGGCAATATTCTCAACGCCCCAAATTCCCAAATACTACAGGTGCTATATTCTCATATTTCCACGTGTTCCTAGATTGGTTCCAGGAACAGTCTACAAGGACCTTCGGGACTATTCCACGTGTCCTTCCCATGCTATAATATTCCGCAATGCACCGTCGGGTAATCCGACAATACCCCGTCGGACGATCCTTCGTGACCATCGTTGTTCCTACTTTGTTCGTTGAGACAAGCTATGTCGAACACCCTCCCTGGCGCTGGATCAACTAACAAGCCTCCAACAACACTGGCAACTCCCAAAAGCAATTTACGACGGAAAACTTGTATCCCCAACAAAAAGTCACGGTGTTTCTCAAAACTCTCCCGAGCAATCGCCTTGGTGAGAATGTCCGCATGTTGATCCTCCGTCCTTAAGTACTTGACGCATAAATCTCCTTTTCCCACCAACTCGCGCAGGAAGTGGTACCTCACATCGATGTGCTTGCTGTTTGACGAACTCAGTGGGTTTTTGGCCAAGTCAATCGCCCCTTTGTTGTCTTCAAACACTCCAATGCTCGGCGATCCAAGACTAGGCATCAAGAAAACCAAGACTCCTCGCACGTACAGGGCCTCCTTCACCCCGTCGGCCATCGCTACGTACTCGGCCTCAGTGGTGGAGAGCGTAACGCATTTCTGCGTCCTAGAAAACCAAGATACGAGCGTTCCTCCGCAGCAAACAGCTACACCAGATACCGAACGCCTGTCCTCGGCCTTGTGGGCGTAGTCTGCGTCTACGTACGTCTCTAGGTCGTATTCCAACTGTACATCCCCCAACTTACTCTCTTTCCTGAAAGTCAAGCCCAAGTGGGCTGTAGCGCTCAAGTACTCGAGAACCTTCCTAGCAGCCTTCACGTGTACTTCCTTAGGATCGTGCGAGAACCGCGCAATCGCTCGCACTGCGTTTGAGATGTCAGGTCTCGTCTGGTTCGCAATCCACATCAAACTCCCCACAATTTCACGGAAATTCGCGTCCACCACAGGTTCCTCATCACTCACGTACCTGAGGTCCAACGACGGTGAAGCGGGGATGGGGCTGGTCTTAGTGATACCGAAACGGTCGACAACGTTTCGGATGAACTGAGTCTGTGAAATCTCCAAGGTTCCCTTCTCACGATCCCTCCTGTACTCGCTACCCATGTACCACGTAACCTCGCCCAGATGTTTTGTAGGGAATCTCTTATTGAGATCAGCTACTACCGAATCCGTCACCCCCTTGGT
This sequence comes from Undaria pinnatifida, assembly GCA_012845835.1. Taxonomy (NCBI): domain Eukaryota; class Phaeophyceae; order Laminariales; family Alariaceae; genus Undaria; species Undaria pinnatifida. The sequence continues at coordinate 8,929,165 of JABAKD010000022.1, forward strand.
CGCTGCGACCTTGATGTCGTCCACGTGGACCACCAGCATCGCCACAACCGCGTCATTCAGCATTAGTCGAAACACGCACGGGTCTACCAAGCACTGCTCAAACCCACACTCTACTAGGGTTGACGACAGTAGCTTGTACCATGAGCGGCCACTCTGCTTTAGCCCGTAAAGGGCTTTGTTGAGTAGGACTACCTTACCGGACATCTCGCCACAACCGCGAGGAAGTCTCAAGAAAATCTCGGTATCCAACTCTGCCTGAATAAAGGCCTGGTCAACGTCCAAGTGTCTCAAGTCCCAATCAAGCTTGCACGCCATTGCTGCAATGAGTCTGTTAGACGTGGTCGAGGCAGTGGGGGCAAAAGTCTCGAAGTAGTCAACTCCCTCTACCTGACTATAGCCCTTAGCTACCAACCGTGCCTTAGCTCTATCAATCATGCCGTGCGCGTCGCTCTTCCACTTCAAGAGCCACTTTGACTCTACGATATTGTTACTGGCGGGAATTTCAGAAACCTCCACAAACGTTCCAGCAGCTTCGAGTCCATCAAACTCCGATCTCATCGCGTCCATCCAAACGTCCGAATGCTTTGACTTACGAGCTGCGGTGTATGACGTTGGTTCCGGTTCAGCCTCTTTGACAAGGCAATCCGGCAACTTCGTCTTCTCACACTCCGCTTCATTCGCCGCCAGTAGCGCCTGGAACACACGGCCTCCTTCACAGGGCCCGATCGCACTAATCAGTCCTGCTGCCGCTTCCCGATTGAGCGCCCTGGTCTGCGCTCTCGTACGTCCCTCCCGAATCTCTTCACCATCGCCCGGTCCTGAAATGTGCGCTCCAAGTTGGCGTGCAGCAGTCCGGACCGCCGTGGGGGTTGGAGCTTCATCGTCAGAGGCCGACGCGTCGCTTCCATCCTGAGACGAAGAGTCGCTGTCAGATAATTCGCTGCTGACCGCTGATGTATCGTTCGGCTCCACATCTTCGGCGCGAAACTCGTCGCCAGCTTGCGGTATCGGAGACACCGCTGGCGTCATCGGGGACACCGCACGGAGTTGGTGAGGAATTCCCCTCCCCAAAACCGGCAGTGGAGTCGTCGGGGCGGAGACAAAGTCCTCCGTCCCTCCCAGCTCTGGCGCATCTTCTAGCCCCTGCGTCCCTCCCTGTTCCGGTACCTCCGGCAGCTGGGATAGTACCGCTCCCACATCAAGCGTTGCCTCCCAGGTCACATCTCGAGTCTCCACCACCCTGTTCCCCCGCGTGAGCATCCGCAAAGAGTCACTTGGGTGGTCGATGCCCGGCCCGAGGTAAAAGCAGCTCTCGGCCCGGGGTGACGACTTGGACGGGCGGTTCCAGCGGCAGTACGCTGGGCGAAGGAACGGGTGTGGCGAGGCAGGTGCGGCAGCTCCATGCCACATCTCATGCGGAGACTTGTTGCCGGGGTTGGCAGTGGTTGCGGTGTGGTTCAAGGCGTCACAAGACCAGTGCACCGCTTCCGCCCACAGGGATTCAGTCGGCGGTAGTTCAACGAGCGGGAAAATGATAGGGGCTTGGATGCACGCAGCAAGCGCTGCGTTCTGAATGATGCCTAGCGCTCTCTCGACAACACCGTTCTGCTTTGGGCTGTCCGCGTTGGTGAATTCCTGCTTGATGCAAAACTGTTTGCACACCTCTCCAAACTCCCCACCAAAGAATTCCCCACCGTTGTCAGACCTTACAATCTCAACCTTCGAGGGGACACCGTCGGCGCGCACATCAGCCAAAAACTTCCTAAACGCGTCTGCTGCATCCGATTTGTGCTTCAGAAAATATACCCAGGCGTAGCGAGAGAAGTCATCCTTCACTAGCATGACATACCTCTTACCCAACAGAGAAGGGGTTCTCTTAGGGCCACTTAGATCAACAAAGACCCGTCCCAACTTCTCTGGCGCGCGCGACTTAGTACTGCTGGGGATTGGTTTGCGGTAACCTTTCGCCATAGAACAGCCAGTACAGGGTCTTAGCGTCCCTAACAGTTCTACACCAAGTGCCTTTGCGGTCTCTCTCAGCAGTAGTTCGTTAGAGTGGCCATGCACGCAGTGGAAGATGTTGATATCTACAGCAGTCTCAGCAGAAGCAGCGCTACCGGGGGCAAGCACGGGAAACGCCAGGGGAAAATCGCAACCAGTCTCCCCTCGGTTCTCAGCGGGGTCGGGTGTCAATAGGGGAAACGGCACATAGCCGTTGTCTGGCTCTATCCTGCAAGCGAAGTTGGAGTAACTAGATCCATCACCCTCGAATCTCAACCGTCCATCGAAAAGAGAAATGCACAAGCCCTCATCCTCGGTCATGAATGCTACTCCCTGCTTATGCGCGGCCATTAGCGAAAACAAGTTGAACGCCAAGTCCGGCATGTATGCCACATCTAACAGTTTAACAGTTAGATCTCCGGGGAAGACTACAGTCAGCGTGCCATACCCCACGACGTCGATCAGGTGGTTGTCACCGATCCTAACCTTGTCGTCGCACAGTCGTACGTCACTCAACAGGTCAGCCGAATGAGTCATGTGAAATGAAGCACCACTGTCTGCTATCCATTTCTCAGCTAAGCTCTCTGTTATGCTCTCACTACGTTCCTCAGTACACGAGTCATCACTACGGCTAAACATAGCATTCGCAAGACAGCACACAGTCTCACCACTGTTGTTCTGTTCCTGTGCACCTTCGCCAGACGTCCTCTCCGAAGCCGGGGTGACACGAGCCTTGCACTGGTACCACATGTGTCCGGGTTCCAAGCAACGGATACACTTACCCTTCACCTTATCATACTCTGATTGGGGGATGGTCTGCTTGGGGGTGGGGGGGCTGCCTCTACCTTCGCTACCCTGGCTAGCATCAGCATTCGCTGATTCCTTGTTTCGCGACCTAACATTGTTACGGTTGGATCCGCGACCACCTCCACGGTTACCTCCACGCCCACCTACGCGGCCACCTCGGGCAGCACCATTCGAAAACAGTGCCTGACCCACGTTCTTTCCTTTTGACACGGGAAGTCTCAGGTGCCTCTGCCTGACAATGCTCTCTATTTCAGCTCGGGTGATTTCATCGCGGTACAAGAGCGTGCGTTGTTCTATCTCGTAGTCAGCTGTAAGAACTCGTACCAGTTTGCGGTTCACCTCTCCTTCTGATTTCGGCACACCAAGCGAAGCAAGAGTACCAACAATCTTGTCTACGCGACTGAAGAATTTCATGGGCTCCTCACTCTTCTCCATTTTCACTGCATCAAACGCGTCCGACCATTTGACCTGTGTGGCAACTGATTTCGGAAGAAACCAATCCCGAAGCATTCTCCAAGCACCGCTTGGCGATTGCCTGGCAAACACTCTGTCTAATAGGTCAGTATCAGTCATGCTCTCAGTCAGACATATCCATGCAACCCGCGCATTCTTGATGTGTGGACGGCTCAAACCTTGCGAAATAAAGTATTGCGTGTCTTTGGTTGTGTCACCTACAGCTACCTCTATGTCTGTAAGCATAGAACCCAAACACCCACTCATCGATACGAACGCTTCGAACCGCTTACTCCATACGGGGAATTCCTCAGGTTTACCGCTGAATTTGGGGACTGCCTGCTTTATACTACTGAATTCACGAGGGCCTACATTTACACCTGAACTCTCAACGGATTCGTCATACCTAATCTCGTCTACGTTTACACCACCACCAGGGGCTTGCAAGTTCCCACCGGTTACGACTCCATCTTGGCGTTCCCTGCCAGGGTTGGACTGGGCCTCTCCACGGCCCCGGTCGCTGGCCATCCGCTCTTCCAGTCGATCTTGTCGGGATACCAATGATCTCAGCAAGACCATCATTTCTTCTTGTGAGCCGGCCTCCTCTTGGTCATGCTCACTTCCAGGCATTGTTCCGATTCAAACGTAAAGCACGTTAACGTGTTGGATTAAATCGGTTATGCGAAGAATAATGTGCTCCCAGCAGCCCAGTCTCAGGGCGCGAGCTTCACTGCAACACACAGTGTGAAGAAGATGGTATATAGATGTCTTTATTAGCTGGTCCCGGATGCTGATAAGAGGGAAAGAGATGGAGTGAGGCGAGTGGGCGAAGCCATCTCGCTCCACACCAGGCAATATTCTCAACGCCCCAAATTCCCAAATACTACAGGTGCTATATTCTCATATTTCCACGTGTTCCTAGATTGGTTCCAGGAACAGTCTACAAGGACCTTCGGGACTATTCCACGTGTCCTTCCCATGCTATAATATTCCGCAATGCACCGTCGGGTAATCCGACAATACCCCGTCGGACGATCCTTCGTGACCATCGTTGTTCCTACTTTGTTCGTTGAGACAAGCTATGTCGAACAAATTCCACAGATGTCTGACTTTGTCCCCTTCAATGCGGGTTATTATACCGTTTCCGTGCGCAGAACAAGGCTGAACGTCTTATAGTCCTGCTGACCCTGGCATTAGCAGGGGAGTCACCGACCTGTATCCTTCGCGACGAGGGCATAGACTACACACCCCGGAAAAACGCGCTATCTAAGTACCACGCGCAGCTTGCAAAGCTGAAAGTTTTGATTAAAATATCCTTTTTAGCCGATCTCATCACAGCTAGCTGGAGCGTACTTTTTCATTGTTTACATAGACTAGTCTAGTCTATGTGCACAGCTAGGTTATTGGCCAAACAAAAGCGATGTCCGGTTGAAGGGTCAACTCAGAAACTGCCAAGTTTGCGAATTTGTGTCTCACATCAGCATCATGGCATGTCGCAGCCGCAGCCCACTTCAAAGAGCATCCGGCTTGAAAACTATAGACTAGACTAGACTAGACTATTACTACTTGTACTCAGCCAGGACCGTGGGATCCTTGATTAGACTAGATAGACTTGAACTAGCGTGTTTTCTCAACCTCAGTCTGTGGGTGTTGGTAAGAGCACCTCACGGGAGGAGACGAGCAGAACAAGAGCATGACATATGTGGTGCTACACAGTAGTACCTCTAAATCGTACCGTGCGTCTGGTCGCAGCGACCGACTACTACTACTACTACTACTACTACTACTACTACTATACGTAGGGCTATGTTGCTGTGCCTCTGGCTCTGCGCTGGTCACTCACACGAGGGTTTCATGAAAAGGTCGTGTCTCTTGTGCTCGTTTCTTGCTGTCCACCTGGTGTCTTTTGACAAGAAGTGAGGGAGGGGGGATTTCATTTAGTTGGGCAAGAACTCCCGCCAGGAAATAATAGTACACTTGATGTAAACCACAACGCCGCGACGGGGGAGAGGGGACACCACCTTATTTCGTTTTCGTGACGTGTGCTTGGTGTGAGGAAGGGTATCACAAATATGTCCTTCACAAACTTCAGTACATCAACAATGCGTCGAATCCATAATTACCCTCGTAATGTAAGTAAGGGTGGTACGTGCCAGTATCACCGGAGGGTATGAGACCTCGTCCTCCTGTGCAAGAACCATATATTATTGTATGCTATCCAAGCCGTAGGGGATGGAACGGTGCACCGGGGCGATAACACAACACGTGCCAAGTGGGAGACGGTGAGTGACGGAGTCATCACGCGCCGACGCACGACAGGAAGGTTTCGATAATCTTTCCGGGCCACGGGATAGACGAATTTCATGGAATGTCGACCGACGACTCGTTCCGGGACAGGTAGGCTAGTTGGTTCGTCGGACATTTCTGTGATGACTAATTGGCTACGTCCTTAGTCCTGTTGTCAGGAAATTCCCATGTACCAGTGGGCAGATCGTGGGCAGATGGACGCCAAGTGACTTACTACCCGAGGCATGATTTGCTTAATCTGACACGTTATTTACCACACCTAAAGATTGTGTTTCATACCACATCTAACATCACATCTTTTGGAATAATAAACAATACCAGGCAGGCGATATAAAGGGATGTCTTCTTCCCACAATCGTCAGATTTGTCCCCTTTCTTCAAGGATTTATAGTTTCCGCGCACGTTTTGAAGTGTCTCGTCCGCCCCCCCCACCCCCCGATCCCTCTTGTTCAAACGCCCCACCTAAAATCAAAACCTTCCTGAGAGTAGTATAAACACTACCAGCCAAATGATATCACCTCATTATCTTTCTAGCGATCCATACCGTAGCTTTTCCCCCCACTTCCCCACCCTTTTGTTCAAACGCTCCACCTACAATCGAAATCGGCCAGACAGAGTAATAAACACTTCTGACGCAATTGATATCACGTCATTACATTTCTAGCCATCCATGAGGTAGCTTTCATTCATCCCCCCCCTCCCCCCCCCCCCCCAACGCCCCCTCCTTCCCCACCACCCGCACGATCGCCGAGCACCACGCGTATAGCAAACCCCTACATACCACATATATCGCGTATAGCAAACCCCTACATACTACATATATATTATATCGGAGTATCAGACACAGCTTGCAAAGATGAGTTACGACAAAATCCTCGACCTCACAGCTGGAGCGTATTTATATTTCTATAATCTATATAATAAAAAATGAAAATACACTCCAGCTGTGAGATCGAAGATTTTGTCGAAACTCATCTTTGCAAGCTGTGTGTGATACTCCGATCGCGCGTATTACATAATGTATATATGATGCATGGGTGTACCTCCTCCTTCCCATTGGTGTGCTTCGTTTTTCTAGGGGCATTCTTTCACATTGTCATCTGAGTGAAACTGATTCTAAAACAATAGCCCCTTGTAGCCCCCCACCGAAACCAGTGATTTTATCTAACGAACATGTCATCGCTGCTCGACACGACGAAGGATGACATCAATAAACGAAAACCTTACGATATTACGTATCTTCGTTGCAACAGACTGCCGGAAATGACGTCGGGGTGACAAGAGGCAACAACAACAGACAACAACAACAACAACAACAACAACAACAACAACAACAACAACAACAACAACCCATGAATGTGTAAGCTATGTTTTTTGTGGGGCCTGTTCTTACGAAAGAGCTGTTTTCTTTCCTTTGGGGGGAGCGTGGTTAGGCAGAATACCAAAACAAAAACGTGTCGTGTACGCCCCAATATTTGACCAGGACCGCTGTGATGGACGCACCAGGACTTGAACCGGCACGGGTACCTTCTCACCATCTACTAATAGTCTAATGGATAAAAATATTTTACATAATCATTAAAAATATATGCATGCCAAAACCTTACTCAATGAAAAGTAACCAACCAATCAACGTAGGGTGGAACCCTATTTTGTCTCGTACACAGGTAGTAGTGTGCGTCAACCATTTCTCGAATACGTGGTACCAGGTATCAGCTATACGTACGGGGAAGATTTGAGACCTGAGCATCTTAGGTACCGTTCAATGAGTGTGTTCCTAACGTTAAACTGATATTTGCACCCATCTACACCCAGAACAACCAGTGTCCACGCCGATGCCTCCTATCGAGACGAGATCTGCCACTGCTGTGGTGACAATCCAGAAAATCGACTCATCATCTCGCGGCCGGGGTTGCAGTTTTTGCGCCAAAAAAAGGTATACCCTTTGCCGATTGAGCTCCTCATGTGACGAACTACTCAAGTGAAGCAATCTCACGAGTACATGTTTGTTTTTAGGACTACACAGCAGTAAGGCATAGAAGCTTGGTCGGGTTGTGCGAACGAATGCCTTCGAAGTCATGCAGTATCGGGTGAGATATTGAGTTCCTCATGTGAGGGCCTCCGAGACTGGAGCTTCACTCCTCCCTCGTGAGATGGCTCGATATCCCCACGAAACAGAGATGCACACTGCAAATTAATGCTGCAACAGGTGATTTGGACAAACCGCAACGAACACGTCGCGCGAGAAGAAAAATATGCAAGCCAGCACACCAGCAGACTATTTGAGCGCAGGAAAGGCAAAAAAAAGGTAAAGGAAACGGTACTAAAAGTAAAAAATAAATGCGGATTACCAGGTGCCAGGTATACGATAGCCGCCCCCCCAAAACCAAAAGCGTATTATTTTTGTCGAGGCACGAGAAAATAGGGTTTTTGTATGTACCGAAAAAGTTTGGGGTTATTGCACGTTGACCAATGAGATCAACGCGGGTGGTTACTTGTACTTGTTCTGGCATAGAAAGGGAACCTTGGATCAGTCTGTCTGGTTGCTGACTAGCAAGCGAAGCACGCAGTGAAGAGAGAAGCATCGTCAACGAGACAGGTTCAAGGTGTGATAGACTGGCTGATTTCTGCTGTAAGTGAGCCACCAGCGATTTTCTTCAACGAGCGTTTCATGGCTGCTCGACACGATGTGAGAGGATGATGTGAAAAAATATGTTTTTTTTTGCTAGAATGGAATATGGAATAACGACGTCGGGGTGGCAAGGGGGACCTGTATGTCCGGAGATGCGGCCGGGAGCTGGTTTCGAAACCGTTGTTTTCTTCGGCAGTGAGTTGGCTGACTATAAGTTGCCAGCTAGTTATTAGCAGGCTATTAATAGTTATTTAAGTTAGTTGCGGCAGTGCCAACTCGCTGCGAACAGAGAGGCAGCTCATCATGGCTCATCGACCCATCGTTATCGACGGTGCTGGTGCCTATGGCAGTGCCGAAGGTGCTGGCGGTGTTGAACCCGGCCTGTCAAATGACCGTGGCGGTGAAGGAACCTGCATCGATCAAGTGGTCGTTACGATGGCCCCTCTTCGCCCGAGCGCTGATTGGAGTTTGAAACTTCCAAGGTGTATCTGGAATTGGTTTGTCTGATTGTTTCCTGAGGTACTCTTCCACTCCCAAGTCATTGAAGCCAGATGCACCAGTGACAACGGAGTCGATTTAGGCACTGAGTTACGTGAGAACATTTACAAGCATATTAGACTAACGTTATTGCCTGCCGTACGAGTATGCACAGGTACGACAACAATGAGGGATCGCCAAACCGGGTCGGCGTATCCATGTTTCTGGCATATCGATCTACTAGATATGCCTTTACCGACCAGTACACCACGAGTTAATCAATTCAATTGTTTCTTATATATAAACCAGTGCCAAGCTTGGCCGTTTTGTCGCACTTTTCGCGTACAAAACGAAGCCAAATAACGTAATTTTTGCCTCAAGCGAGATCCTCCGGAGGCGCCACCGGCGGGGCCCCGTCGGCCGGTAAGGGGTTTTTCGGCTCGCTTCGCCCGCCTGGCTTTGGTCAACCTAGTAGTTGCCTGGCTTCGCCAGCCAACTAGTAAGTAACTAGGTGGGAGCTCCAGCCAAGTCACAGCCCTGGTCATCTCGTTGAAGAACGTTGGTGGGGGGCTACCATAGAACGACTCGAAAGAAAACAGAAAAAAGAAAAAAAGGGAAACAAAGAGGGAAACAGGATGGCAAGATTCAAACGGGCAAACCACACAACAAAAAGCCAGCCAGCAACAAGCAGCAAAACAGATGAAGCCATCCAACCAACGGAGCACAAACAGCCAGCCAGCAACTATGATACAGCAACGACGCAGACGAACCCATCCAACCACGATCGGGTGCAGCAACTATGAATACATCGGGTTTCGAATGAACCTGTTACTATTGTCGGAGGAGTAGGAACATTGCCGAATGGTCTAGATGACAGGTCCCGCGCCCATACCAGAATGTCCTACATTATCATGTTTTTCACAATGGACGGAACCAACCCTAACCCTGACCCATACCTGGCATGAAACATACCGATGAGTGCCGCTGCCATATCATCACCCCCATATACTCAATGCCAAAAACAAAGCTAAACAATATATCAAGCAAAAAAAACAGAAACAAAGCCGATGAGACCACGCAGCCAGCGTCGAGAGGCGGCATTTAAACTGGCTTCCCAATGCAACTACTATTGGCAGAAGGCTAGAAGCACTGCTGTCTGGTTTGTCCTCTATTTGTTGTGTGTTCGACGGCCGTGCCCATACCGACATCATCGCCTCAATAGCCCCCAAGGATACGAAAAGGAAACCAAAACTGCGAAAAAAGCAAAAATAGTAGGAAACCCAGTGAAGAGGCAACAGAAAGAAACGAAAGAGATGAGGGGAACGGGGGAGAGGAACCGATTCAGCACGAACCCGCATACCGGCGGTGTTAGTGTACCACGGTGTCGGCTGAAACTGAACCCTCGAGGGGGATGTGGAACGGGCAATCCAAATAACAAAGCAAAACACAAGGTAGTCGAACTAGCTTGATTGAGGGTACGTAGGCCATGCTCCACCTACTAGTCGGGTTTGGTGACTTGCTACCTTGTCTGCCGTCTCCTTCCTGTTTTCTTCAGTGATGGTTCCCCTGCTCCCTCCACCCCCGTTTCGGCTTGGTGCGTCATACACCCCGGTTGCGCGGCGCTCTGATATCTTCTTTTTCTCCTCCTCTAGGTGCAACCTGGCCATCAACCGCTCGGCCACTTCGAGGACCACTTTCCCACCTTCATTGCCGCATGGATCCGCAGTACGGTTTCAACTCCAGACCACCGTGGGGAGGCTTTCGTGGAGCCTTTCGGTGAATCGAAAAACGGCGAGAGAGGGTTATGAGCCCGCTGTTCGGTGGCCCACGTGGTCCCGGGTTTGTTCCATCGGTTACTTGCGCAGACATTATCCGACTCTGGGCAATCGCCACTTGGTTTACCGTACCATTGCCTCAGCCAAGACGAGCCGTTGTTTCCGGATGGTCGTTTCGATGCTCTCGCATTTCGTCCTCTTGAGAACCTTGGCATACGAAAGGTTGGCGTGGTTGACACGACGCTGGAAGCCAAGGACTCGCCGGAGGACTTCGAGGTGCGTCAATGGTGCATAAATTCAGGAGTAGATCTTAGCACTTGTTGCCGCGGACCAAGGCTGCCGTAGGGCTGTCGCCTTTGCCTTTTTTTTTCGCGGTTGCTCGGGGTCACTCGCGTGACTGACCCCCCATTTCCCTTTGCGGTTTTTAACTTTCGTGCTTGACGCGTGCAACGATGGAGGTAGCACGTTTCGTTCGAAATGGTTTCTGAATGACGGGGCTCCCAAACCCAACGTCGTCTCGGAAATTCGACCTTTGTTTTAATTTGCGTGATTTTCGTCGTGTACCTCGAGTCCATGGGATTTTTCACCCGGTAGCAGATAGTTTATATTTTTCTCCAAGTCAGGTTTTCGGGAGAGGTGTTAAGCTCCCAAATAAAGGAAAACCTCAAAAACAAAGTGGTGTACACCTCTGTCGTAGACCGCGGCGCTTTTCTATCTTTTTTGTGATATAGACTATGCACCCCGCCATGGAATGGTAAGCTACGCTGCGCCAATCAAATCGCGTACCTCTTTTTGTTCGTGAGATAGAGGGCCACCCGTGCGAGTCGTGATGAAAAGCACCGGGTAGTGCAGAAACAGCTCAACCCCTCCCGCTGTGCAGGAGACGGAGAAGGCTAAACCGGTAAAAGCATGGCTAGATGGTGTAGGGCTTAGGCTGACAGGCAGGCTAATACTCACTCGTAGCAGGAGCCCCCTGCGTGGAGTAGTGGTAAGGACAAGTAGGTCAATAAATGACGTCCCATACTAAAGTCAACGGCGTGTTGGTTCGAAAATCCTCCCGCTTGAGACGCGTGCTACGATCGGGAGGGTGCACCATTTTGTTTCTGCGGTTCTTCAATCCTGGGAGCCTAAGACCTCTCATGTGGCAAAAACTGATTTTCGAGAAACATAAAACTGCCACGTATACTGGTCGAAAACCTTCAACATGGCCTAGGTACACGGCAAGAATCGTGCACTAAATCTGACGAAAAATTCCGGCGATTTTAGGGCGATTTTAGGTTATGAGCCCCGTTATTATTCAGAAACCGTTTCAGAAGAAAATGCTCCGTCTAAATCGTACCACGCGTGTTGAGGGGCATACTTGTCCTCGTAGGGGCTTGCTGGTGCGGTGAAAAAAAGACCAGCGGAAAATGCGTGAGATTGAGTTGGCAAAATTCGATGGAAGTGGACGAGCATAATGAACCAAAGCAAGGGAATGCTGAACCCCATATGCGTGGTAAAAAATGAAAGCAAGTGCCGGGGGCGAGAGAAGGGAAGATAATTTGAACCCACACGGCTTGTGCAAAAGCTTGTTGACGGTACAACATCTTCCTGCGAGTTGAGCCTCAAGGTATAAAGTGTTGGTTAAAAACAAAAAAACGTATCGGTACGGAGTGACCCTCGACCACATGTCTATTGTAGTGTCCATTTAAGTGGTATTATTTAGCTGGCACACTATCGTGATCTCTTATCACTACTGGAGAATTGTTCGCAGTTCGGCCCGACACGGGCTGGGCGCCGCTATGTTATGACGCTGACGTTTGTTCTTGCTGGTTTTGTATATATCACACTGTCGGCTTGTGTTGGAAGTTTGCCGGGTATTCTCGAACGCGGTGTCCGTTTCGGTTTTCTGTGTTTCGTTCAAGACAACCCGCCACATTGACTATATCTTCAAAAGAGGCAGCGGACACGCAACTCGAGTCAGCGTGAACGTAGAAGAATGCAGTAGGATCCTAGGGACGGCTACGGCCGACATGCAGAGAAGGGTGTCTTTGGCTCTGCACTGACTGGTCATTCATTAGACACCTGTTTTGAGTGTGCATTGGTTTCCTGCTGGCCACCTGATGATGCCTTCTAGCAAAAAAGGGGGCGAAATCTCATTCAGGCACTATACAAAAACGCCTGCCAGGAAATGAGGGGACACTCGTCATAGACCAAAACACCGCAACGGGGCAGAGGCGATAGAATAACGACGCCATACATAGATCTAAATCTTGTTTCCCCCGCAGATCCGTACAGATCAGGGACCTACCTGGCCAAAAATATGTAGATCCCGAAAGAAAGGCCTGACCCGGTCGAAGGCGTGAACGCGTGGGCGTAAGTCATGACCCATATGCTACGTACGGCAAACGCGCACGATTGTTGCCCTGGGGGGGGGGCTCAGTGGAGGAGCACTGTACGTGAAACGAAAAAGGTCATTTTTTTTCTTCTTGTTTTTGCGAAATGAAAGGTACTGTGGGGGGCGGGGGGGGGGGGGGGTGGCTGTTGGTTTCGGTTTTTCCAGTGTGCCTCGGGGTCACTCGCGCGAATGAGTGACCCCGATTTTCCTTCCCGGTGTCAAGCATTCGCGCTGTTTCAACTTTTCTGTGCGAATCCGCAGTGGAACGGCTACCTACGGCGGCGCGCCAAGCAAATCGCCCCCAAGGCAAGAAGGAGTATTTTGGTCTGTGAGGCACGGCGTGACACTCGAACGAGTGCCTCAAACCCAAAATCGAAAAAAAGGGGTGCGATACTACAACAGCGTAGCCTTGGTCTTGATTAAACTGAAAAAGTGCCGCCCAATACCCGAAACTACGGCGTAGGAGAAATATATTAAGCAATTAGTGGGGTATTCGTCCGTTTGACCAATTGCCTATACCCACACTAAGCCTCATAACACTCTTTCCCCCTGATACGGCGGGATAGCAGGTCACTCGGATAAACGGGCGGACGTGTCAATACCCAAGCGGTTTCATCTCCTAGGTACAGCGGGGAGAGTGTTATTAAAGTTCGACATGGAGAAAGTCGTAGAAGTTCATTGTTTTGGATGGTGGCATTCGAACCCACGGCCCCAAAAACCATGGTCTGTCGACGACGCCATTTGTTAAATTATGGGGCGGGGACACAGAGTGTCCCCTGCAGATCTGCCTAATGAGCAGGTCCTCGACGAGTACTCACTTTCTTAGCCGTAGTAGTAGAGACGCAGCCTTATTATTTCCACCAAGCCCCTGGATAGCATCTCGCAACCAACCCGAGACGAATGCCTCGATTTCATTCCCTGACTATCCCGAATAGAAAACGCCAACCTATATCACACCAAAACGGCTTAGTCTCTACCAACCCAGGTCATTACAGGCCTTTCAAGGGCCGTAGCTTAACAGAAACAAAGTGCAGGCTGGTGAAAGTACAAAACCCAAAATTATTTCGCCAACGAATGCCGCTCACAATATCTGGTCAACAGAGGGTATTTAGGGCCATACTGACCCCCATGAGCAGTGCAAGAGGGTCACACCGACATTTGGTTTTCAACGGAGTCGGGATGTTTCTAGAAGCGGGATTCACCTCAACCTATGACGGGCCTTCATTTTGTCAATAATAATAGGGTTTTTTCCCAGCTGGGGCGAAAAATAAGTTTCGACTTATATTTTGCACAAACGACTCGATAGGAGGCACTCCAAGGCATCTCTGGAGAGTTTTTTTTCAATAAAAAGAAAACGAAAACCTGACCTGCCTACGTATATGTTCAACACTAAGCAGAACAAAGCGAAAACACTGGATCCTTCACTGATACCAAGTCATTTGAAAGGAAAAAACGTATTCAACATATATTTCATGCATAAAAGTCCAGATGTCCACACCGGTTTTGAGAGATAGGCCTGAAAATTTGCACACGTGTTCTGCATGCCCATCCCGAGACCTGACTTCGGGGGGGTCGGGGGGGTGGCTTTCTGTTTCTGTCACCGAAAAATGTTTGGGCTAATGTGGTCTACATTTTCCAAAAAAAAGTTTCCGAAGAAAAAACCAAGCGAACGCAGAGAAACGGAGGAAAGCAATGTCCAGGCGAGGTCTTCGCAATGGCGCATAGAAGACGAGTGCTGAATTGCACGGTCTGAGCAAACAAACCGACGTGTAAATTCACCGGGGAATGCATTTCGGGCCTTTAACGTGAACCAGTCAGGCCAGGCAAGCAATAGCTGTAATCTTTCCGCGCTAACGTTCGGGGTGCAACAGAGGTTTCTGAGCTCCTGCCACGGGAGGAGCTCAACATCTCACCATAAGCTCGACTTCGTTGAAGACATTGGCTCGTGAAACCAGACCAACACTTGTATGCGCGCTAGTTCTAAACCAAATGCATACTCGCAAAAAAAAGGTTTTGTCACACTAAACACCGACAGTCCTACGCTTAAGAAGCTCAACCGGGGCGTGAGATTGTTTTTTGCCCACAAGGGCAACTCCCCTGCCATGACATGACTCTTAGGAGTGCACACGGGGGGGGGGGGAAGACTCTCCCTCCTAGTAACCCCGGTTCCGAGTTACTTTATCATTCCAGTCCAGGAAGGGAGAATGATAAAGGAACAATGCCAAGATAAAATAAGGAACTTGGCAAAAAAGTAAAGGACAAGAACGCCCCCCCCACAAACGCCGTAATGCATGATACAAACCCTTACCAACACTATAGCGCGCACAACCAGCGCGCTACTGTACATACTGTACATACCACTACTCGTACGTAGTTCCCGTCTCTCTGCCGCGCAATTTCACAGGCACTATGGCGGGCAACCGACGTTCACTTCAAAAAGCTATCGTACGGTGGGGGTGTCACGTTTGGGGCCTTTTTCTTTCCAGAGTGGCGTTTTTTTACCAAGTCACTCGCGCCAGTGACACCCTGTTCCTTCGCGGCCGTAAGCTTTCGTTTTCTCCTTGTTTTTACGACGTAAAGCCGCAGTGGAATGGAGGTAGTTCTCCGCTGCACCAAGGAAGTCGCCTGAAGGCTTCTCGTCGGTGTGGGTACAGAGTAAAACAGGGCACCCCCCCCCCCCCCCCCCCCTACCCGTAGCTTTGGTCCACTACTCAACCGGCAAATATAGAGGAACCACTTCCAGTATCCTTCATCGAAGTCCACCCGGTTTCGCCGTAAAATTCGTGTTGGGGTTGGGGCGTCATTCCCATGCCAACGAACAGCTGGAAGTCTCGCATTTGCTCGGGTCCCGTGAGACCCATCATGTACATGCTGTTAAGGAGGACGGCGGGCGCCGCGTTCACGCCCAGCAACGCGGCCGTCTCTATCTCGATTCTGACGAGCTGGTCTATCCGAGGGTCTTGCATCGACCTTGTTGGCACGCGGGAGCAAAACACGCGAGGAGACGCGAGAGGCCAAGGACAAAGGAAGCGATGGGGTAGCATTTTTTTTAGTAAATGGTGATTGTTTTGATAATGCTGTTAGAATATTTATTATCACCATTATTTGTGCTGGTACCGGTATACCAACGTACACCGTGGTTACGTGGTAACGGTCGAGAGAGAGAGGGGTCATGTTGAGGGGGTCTCGTTTTTGTGGCATAGTTCGTCGGGGTAAAACTCGCACTCGAGTTGTCTCTCCCCTCCTTTCTCCCTTCACGGGCTTAATATTTCGTGCGCCGTGTTTCGTTCATTGCCGTTTAAAATTGCCATGGAATGGCTAGCTACACGCGCCAAGTGCATGGTCCAACTCGGTCTGACAATTATGCTATACGGTGGAGAGATGGATCTGGACCATTTTTTTTCGTGAAAGTAATAAACCATTTCACGGCAAGGGGGTACAGCAGATTCCAAGATTTTTCTGGGCCAACATCAGGAGGGGCTCAATGAAGATCTCACCCCCTAAAAACGACTTCGGAGGCGTTTGTCCGCACAACCCGACCAAGCTTCTGTGCGCCTTCGTGCACTGTGAAATCACTTGACCAATCACAAACCGGTAGTTTCTCACTCAAGGGGCTGAATCCGCCAAAAAAAGGTATACCCTACGGCCAAAACGTGCAACCCCTGTGGGATGACTCGCGACGACTCCGTTCTCCCCACGAGAAGCTCTAAATACCTCAGCTCTCAAAACCTGATTTCGAGCACACTGAACGAGCAACCCGATATGGCCTGAGGTTCATTATATTCATTATTCATGGGTACACAAAGAAAATAGTGTCGAAAGAAAAATAACCTTCCAAGGGTTGTGGTTGTGGCTCAAAGAACCCCGTCGTTCAGAAAAGCCTCTAGCCGAAAGTGACACACCTCTACAGTCGCAGCAGTCGGTTTTTGTTCTTCTTCGGGGTGCACAGAGTCAGTCGGGCGAGTGTCTCACACCCAGCATAAGACAGCGAAACGCCGTACTCCCCATACCGTAGCCGTGGTCCGTGTCTATATATGAGTCGTTCTACGGTAGCTCCCGGCCGTTTCTCCTGAAACACGGAGCCCCTTCCTTGCCACCCCGACATCACCGTTCGATGGTCCTTCGCAACCGAGAAGATACGGTTAAGGCGCATTTCTAGTAGAATCCTTCCTTGTGTCGACCAGCCATGAAACGTTAGTAAAATACATATCGTTGTTTTTTTGGGGTGGGGGTATCGTAGAACCAGTCCTATATATTAACAGAGTATTAATTAGAAAAACGAACGTCACTAGCTCTCCTAACTAGATTGTACACCTGGGTCGGTGCATGGCAGCCTAATCAAGAAAACGCGCACAATAAGGGACGAAAGAGAAGTATGCGGTGTCACGGTTTGGTTCGTTGTTATGCTCGACGTCGAGACAATAGATGTATGTGTGTAGTATGGGCTTCAACTTTGGTCGCCCAACGACATCCCGGCACTAAGAGGGCAGCCAAAGGAGCCAAGCCTATATATCCTTTACCCTTGTGCATATAATAACCCCAGTGCCAACTGATTATCAAACTGGGGTATACCACCCGCTATTTATCGGCCAAGCTCTCCGGATTTAGAGAAAGTAGTCATGCGGTAGGAGGTCGCGCGTGCCCCACACTGCAATTTTGACGCGCTGACAACACGCGCGTAGCCCGTGTACTTGAAAAAATGATCAAGAAGGGAACGTTTTCGGGGCTGGCAGCACCCCGTAGGGCGTTAAAGGGGACGGAAAGTTCCCTCCTGTATCGCAGAAGGTTCCCTCCTGTACCCCCCCCCTTTTTACCACAAATGAGGCGTGGGGGGCATGCCCGTCCCAAATCTACTCCCCGGTACAGTTGTCTACTACCGCTTCGTGGCCACCATTTCCCCTCATTTGACCGAAAATACCCCCCCCATCTAGTCATTTGCAGAGCTGTGAGCCGGCACGACTTCAGTCACCAACACGTCATTAATCTACGCCTTTTGGCACGGGCTGCGGGCATGTTGCCGAAATAGTTGGGTTTGAGGCACGTTGGAACACGCCCGGGGCTGCTGCCGCGGGGCTGTGCTTTCCCCTTTTTCCCGATTGGCTGAATGAGCCGGGGTTCAGCCCCCATCGCCCGTTACCCTTGTTAAAGAAGAGGTACGGGTTGCAACACCGTGAAACGAGGAATTGCACCGCAACGCTCATTCCTCGTCGGGAAACGTATTACGATCGATATGGATTGTATCGTTCGTAAGGTAGGCGAGCAGCAATAGGAAGTCCCTGTCGCAATCCCCCCATCCCGCATATAGCTAGTCAGGTGTACTTTCTAGACAGTGCACAGAATAGGCGTGGACACATACACGAGCAGCCTGAAGCTGAGGATGGTCCACAATATTAGTATCAATAGTATTGGTTGCTACCGCGGACTTACTGGTTATGTTGTACATCAGGTGACGTGACGCAGCAGAAATTCCGAAAACAATCAAGTGATTCAAAGACCCCCCCACCCCCAACAACAGCACTCCATGCTGCAGGCATTTGTCACCTTATGAATTGCTCTTCGGTAATGCTGCCCCCGGCCACGGCTTCCTCCAGCAATATATCAAAGAACTCGAACTGGTCGGTGTCATCAGTGTCGTCGTTTTTGATGAGCGTTTCGTGGCATAACATGGCGTCGATGAAGCTAACACACTCGTCGCTTTTGCCGTCTTCTGAGTGCATTCGGACCACTTGCACTGCCTGTCGGGGACACCAGAACGTAGATATGATAGATATGGCATCATATTAGCTGGTGTGTATGCGTGACGTTTGTTTGTTCCAACTCCTGACATTCGAGCGCGATGACGTTATCGGCAACAATACAAAGCGGTAGACTCGTTTCATGCGATTGTTGCCAGCTAGCCGGCCTGCACATTCATAGGTGCTGTTTTGTTTGTGCATTCACACCACTTGCACCGCCTGTCAAGGGCACCAAAACGTAGATAGATATGATGTCGTACATATTATATTTTGTAGGTGGTGTGCGGGTGCCGTTCGTTCGTTCGCTTGAGGTGGTGGCATTTGAGCACGATGGTATTAGGATAGATAAATAACGAGGCCGCACAGCATTCTGTGCCTAGCAGCACATTCGTTTTTCGCGCTGTTGTACCCAGCCAACCAGCGCATTCGTCGTTGCATATGCAGGTATTGTGAGTGCGTTCCAACCACTCGCGCCGCCTGTCAGGGACACCAGAACGTGTACTACTAGCATAGTCTATAGACTAGACTATGTGTATAACTGGTATATCGCAATAGTACCCCGGCCGTCGGATAAGAAACCGAAACGTTAATTGGCAATGGTAGTTTTGTGTGGCAACTGTGGTTTCGTTTTATACAACATACGATTACAGGATAGACTACACTTGATAAACCGATGCATTTCCTTCCACAGCAGCTGCTGTCAGATTCTGTCCCCAATCAAAATGTGTTAGTATAGACTAGACTATATCTTCAGTTGCCGCGCAACAAGACTGATTAACATTCCCTGTTAACCCTGGTACATGTAGTTGTAAGGGGAGTCGCCGACCTATATCCTTAACAAAGGCACGACACCCAGTAATACGCGCGATCGGAGTATCACACACAGCCTGCAAAGATGAGTTTTGACGAAATCTTCGATCTCACAGCTGGAGTGTATTTTTATTTTGAGAATATAATAGACTGTCGACACGGCAACGGCTCGGCCCGTGTTGACGCATGATACGCGGTAGGTATAAACACCGTTTTTTTCTGAGGGTCCTCGCCATTTAGGTTTTGAAAAAAACTATCGATGCTACGTACTGCTACTACTACACTACTGCTACTACTACTGCCACTAGTCTAATACTACTGCTACTACTACTACTACTGCTATTTTAATACTACTGCTGCTACTACTACTGCTACTTACTACTGGTACTACTACTGCTACTATTACTGCTACTTACTACTGGTACCACTACCACTGCTACTACTGCTATCAATACTACTGCTACTGTAACTGCTACTACTACTGCTGCTGCTATTGTTACTGCTACTGCCACTACTATTATTCCTACCAGGTACGTATTAGCCTGGGAGTTAGGCATATTCCACAGTCCCCGGTACGCAGGTCTACCACACGCCGACGAAAAGCCAGTCAGCTGATGGGAGTAGGGTTTCCACACTAGGCGGGGCGGTATCGACCCGGGAGATCAACGTTTTCATCCCCGGATTGCTGAAGTGTGAACGTGTGGAAGGATAAATGATCCGGGAATGGACCTTACCGTTTCCGGGTGCGGCGGTAACTCGACCTTGGCCCGAGGGACAACCCGCCCCGCGCACTGGCTCTATGAGTCCCAGCGAATGAGCCATCAGCCGAGGGGGGTGGGGCACACACTGATCTTGAGTGGGGCCTGACCTTCTCCGGATGCGGTGGGACCTCGACCTTGGCACGAGAGGCTACAAGCGTGCTGGCTCGATGCGCCTCAAAGCTGATAATAAATCACCTGACGGGGGGGGGAGTTCTACACCCCGCGGTGCGGTATCTATCCGAGGGATCTTTGTGCTCATCCCCGGGTTGTTGGAGTTGCAGATATTTGGAAGACTTTCCGGTCCAGAGATGAGACTCCATCTCCACCGGTCGCCTCTCGATCCACGAGACACGGCCTTTCAGCGATCACCCGATGGAGTCGGGCTTTTCTACACCGTTCGGGTCGGTGTCCACCCGGAGAATCGCTGTTTTCGTCCCCGTCTGGTCGGAGTAGTAGAGATACATAAGGATCGCTGGACGCGTGATGGGACTCTATCCTCGTCTCCAGCGAGGGAACGATGGCTCCATGGCCTAATCATTCCTGTTCGGCACCAACCGTCTAGCGAAGAGGAAAGGGCGTGCGCCAAGGGTGTAATAGACCAATCACTGGCTAGGATCGTAATTCAAAATAGTAAATCAACAGCACGGCTGGCTTGATGGCTGTCAGGACTGCCTCAGGGTTGTGTGGAGTGTACAGCACGCCACGGCCACGGCTCAGCGCGGCACGATATCCGGTATTGTGCTGGTATATGGTGCCACCCACCCCCCATACCCATACTGCAAGACGGGGCTGAAACGATCAAGGTGGCGAGACCATGTGGTAACAGACACACAAAGGAGACAGGCGTGTTTTCCATGAATTAGATATAGACTATAACGCCAACGTAAAAAACTATTTTGCTCCCATCCATCTCAGTTTTTTCCTTTAAAAATATTGGGCATCTGCATTTAGCAAGTAGGTAAAATATGTTGCTCGCGTCCACATCCGTTTCTCCCCCCTACACAAAAACAAAAACCACCCGCTCCACCTACTCCCCCCCCCCCCCTTCCCGGCCGCCCCACTCATACCCAAAATCTGTCAAAGTTATAGAACCACCCGCCAGGTGATAACGCCTCTTCAACTTTATCGAGCCATCCATGCAGGAGATTCGAATTCATGCATGAGGTCTTCACGTTTCAATTAACCTCCCCCCCTCCCCCACCATCGCCAAGAGCTAGCACCACGCGTACTACCGTAAGACCATTCGACCTAAAAACGATTGAACCCCCCTCCCTCCTCCCCTACCTACCCATTAAAACCCCCGCCTTTCCAATACCTCTCGTACGACAACAGGATATACGTAATGAACTGATGCATTCCACAGTCGTAGATTTTGTCCGCCTCAAGAGTTTTATAATTTCCGTGCACAGATTGATAACCATTAGACTACCCTGTTGACGCTGGTACTTGTAAGGTAGTTGTACGGGGAGTCGCAGACCTATATCCACACACTACACCCAGTAATACGCGCGATCGGAGTATCACACACACCTTGCGAACATTACAAAAATTTAAATACACTCCAGCTGTGAGATCGAACATTTTGTCGAAACTCATCTTCGCAAGCTGTGTGTGATACTCCGATCGCGCGCATTGCGGGTAGTGTGTCCTCATTAAGGATACCAGGTCGGCGACTCCCCTTGCAACTACAGTGTAGCTATCAGGGTCAACAGGGTGATGTTAGGCAGTCTGTGCGCGGAAACTATAAAACCCGTTTCTGAGGGGGACCAAATCTGACAGCTGTGGAAGAAAATGCTTTAGTTTATCAGATAAATCCTGTAAGTCGAATAACCGGTTAGGGGAGGGCGGAGTTTTTGAGAACGGGGGGGGGTGATTTTGATCAAAAGGGGGGGTGGGATGGAGGGGAAGGACAGGTGGGGTCAGCTCAATTTGTGCGTGGAAACTATAAATCCTTCTTGTGGAGGAGGGGGGGGGAGAAGGCTTTAGGTCGCATAGATGTAGGGGTTTGCTATACGCCTGGTGCTAGGTCTAGGCGATGGTGCGGGTGGTGGGGAAGGAGGGGGCGTTGGGGGCAAGGGACGGGGTGGGAATTGCAGCACCGGCATGGACGGCTCTAAAACGATAATGAGGTGATATCCAGCGCGTGGAAGTATTTGTTACTCTGGTGGATTTCGATATTAGGTGAGGCGTTTGAGCAAGAGAGAGCGAGGGAAAAAAAAGGGGGGGGGGGGGGGGGGGGTTAAGAGGTTGAGGTTACATGTAATATTAAAATTCACCCCAGCTATTGAGATCAACGATTTGGTCAAGACTCGTCTTGGCGACAATATGATTTATTACCGAATATTCCATCTCACAGATGTCTGGAGTGTATTTTATGCTTTTGTAACAGTACAACAATAGAAGATGTTTTTTTGGAGATTACTTTTAAAGCTAACTTTCTTGTGCGGTTATTTGCTGTAACATAGCGCCACAACTGGTGTTATATTGCCGATAGTTAGTTATAGTTGGTTCGAGTGGCTGCTAATAGCATTCAAGCACGATGATAGCATCAGAAATAAATGATGATACTACACAGCGTGCACAATAGAAAGCGGTAGGCCCGCTCTCTTCGTGCCATTAATATATTCTCAACCGGGTAAAGTATACGCGTGCATCTATCTGGTCTACTCGGTATAACATAAAAAAAAAATACACTCCACCAGCTGTGAGATCGAAGATTTCGTCGAAACTTATCTTTGCAAGCTGTGTGTGATACTCCGATCGCGCGTATTACGGGTTGTGTGTCCTCATTGAGGATATAGGTCGGCGACTCCCCTTACAACTACAGTGTAGCTATCAGGGTCAACAGGGTGATGTTAATCAATCTGTGCGGGGAAACTATAAAGCCCGTTTTTGAGAGCGACATAATGTGACAGCTGTGGAAATAAATGTATCAGTGTATGAGGTATATCCTGCAAGCCGTACAACCGGTGAGGGGAGGGTGGAGTGGTGACCAAAAAAACACTAGTGCCGGGGGTTGGGGGGGAGAGCAACTCAATTTGTGCTCGGAAGCTATAGGCCCATCTACGGGGACGTATCTGACGCTTGTGGAAGGAATGCATCAGTTTGCCACGTATATCCTGTAAGTCGTGCGTACAACCGGTGAGGGGAGGGCGAAATGTACATTGTTCGAAGCGAGGAGGGGGGGGGGGAAGGGGCAATTCCATCCGCTTTCGGTCGCATAAATGTATACCTGGTAGGAATACACAATACGCGTGGTGCTAGGTCTAGGCCATGGTGCGGTTGGCGGGCAAGGACGGGGCGGGGGGGAATAATTGGAGCTACGGTATGGATGGCTAGAAATGCAATGAGGTGATATCACCTGTCTGGTAGTGTTTTATTACTCTGGCAGATTTTGATCTTATGTGGGGCGGCGGGAGAGAAAAATTAGATCATATCATTACTCATATCCACACATACGTAAGAACATACGATGATCACGGAAGAACGACGTACTTTTTGGCACGGAATAACTCAGCAACACGACGACTATTAGACTAGTAGTGAGGAGAATGGCCAACCTTCTTTTTGTTCACAAAACTACAATTACACGAAGAACGTACACGTATAAATATGTATGCATGTACATATATGTTATTTCGTTGACACTCTCACTTCTATTTAAAAAATTTATTTATTTTTTTCTTTTCCGCCCAGTTTGTTCAAACGCCCCACTTACAATCGAAATCGGCCAGAGAAATAAACACCTCTACTACGCAGCTCATATCACGCCATCATCGTTTTAACGATCCATGAAGTAGTTTTCATTCTTCCCCCCCCTCCCCCCCCTCCCCCCCTCCTTTCCCACCACCCGCACGATCGCCTAGACCTGGCACCATGCGTATAACAAGCCTCTACATATCTTTGATCTCACAGTCGGAGTGTGTGTGTGTGTGTTCTTCACATTAAACCGTTCTTCTACTCGTCGACATCCAGCACACCCAGTGTCCGTACTGATTATTCACCCTAGAAAGATCAGCTCTGTGGTCACAAGCCACGACACAGAGATAATGCATCGTAATGCATTCGACAACGCAATGTCATGCCCTAGTACTGGGTACGACAGGCACAACATACATACGTCAGCAACAGAAATACATTGGAAGAGAGAAATACGAAATAAACAAAAACAAAAACAAAAACAAAAACAAAAACAAAAAAACAAAATAAGAAAACAAATAAAAACAAAGATAAAAATAAAACAAAAAATGAAACAAACAAAATGAAGGGGAAATCGAAGAAACAACCCAACCGCAAAGGAGAGCCAAAGCTCGGAAAAGAAACATAATAAAATGAAATAAAATAAAGTAAAGTAAAACCAAAATAAGATAATCCGAACACGAGCCAAAAACCTGGACACGCAAGGAGGGAACAAAGGGGAAAAAAAAATACCCCAGAGAAAGACGAAAAGTGCTATGTACCTACTAGTCGGCCTGGTACCTTGCTACCCTGTCTGCCATCTCCTTCCTGCCTTCGTCCACCGCGGTCTCCCTTCTATTCCTCCTGTTGCCCCCCCTGCCCCCATTCCCTTGGACGGCTTTCCTTCTACTCCTCCTGTTTCCCCCCCTCCCCCCTTTGTGTTCTTCTCATTAAACCAAAATACCTTGTAAAAGAGAGAAACAACGAAAGAAACCAAGACAAAATAAATAAATAAATAAATAAATAAATAAAAAGGGGAGCCAAAGCACGGGAGATAGAAACATACCCCGAGCATGAGCCAAAATGGACATGCAAGGGGGAAAGAAAGGGAAAAAATACCCCGGAAAAAAGAAACAAGTAGAAGAAGGAAGACTGGGAGGGCCAAATAAAACAGGCTCGTCACCTACCCACCATGCAAGACTCCCTTCATAAGGATAAGAAGGGGAAAGAAAAAAAATAAAATAAAATAAAATAAATAAATTCACGGAAAAATCAAAGTACCAAGACATCACATTCCGAGCAGCCGCAGCAGTTGGCGGTACGAGTGGCATAGATAGAAAGGTTCCACCTACTAGTCGGCTTGGTACCTTGCTACCCTGTCTGCGGTCTCCTTCCTACTTTCATCTACCGCGGTTTCCCTTCTACTCCTCCTGTCCCCCCCCCTGCCCCCATACCCTTGGGCGGTGTTCCTTCTACCCCTCCTGCTGCCCCCCCTCCCCCCGTTCCCTTCGACACCACCCACGGCGGATGCGCGGCGCTGTCTACTCAGCTTTGCCTCATCCTCGTGCCACCTGC
The DNA here is from genome assembly GCA_012845835.1 of Undaria pinnatifida. NCBI lineage: Eukaryota > Phaeophyceae > Laminariales > Alariaceae > Undaria > Undaria pinnatifida. Next base: position 8,954,553 of record JABAKD010000022.1, read on the forward strand.
CCATGAACCGTTCAGCTGCTTCGAGGACCCCCCGGTACCACTTGCCCACCTTTTTTGCTGCAGTGGGCCACAGCGCGGTCCCAACTCCAAAAACTAAGGGGGAGTGTTCCGTTGATCCCTCGTTGGCTTTGAACACCCTAAGGTCCTCAGCTATGGCTCTAGGCCAAGTCTTAAGTTGTCCGCCTGGTTTCGGGTTCTCCCCACCAGCGATCGTCCCGAACATCAACCGACGGGGCAGTCGCCCCTTGTGTTGTCGCACCAGGGCCCCGGCAAAGAAGAGCCGCCGTTTACGGATGGTCGTTTCGATGCTCTCGCATCGTGTCATCCTGAGGGCCTTCGCGTACGAGAGGGTGGTGTGGTCGGTGCGTAATCGGCGCTGGAAGCCAATGACTCGCAAAAGGACTTCGTGGTGGGCTGATCGGAGCTTGGCGAAGTGGTCCGCATTGAGGGTCCACGTCACACACCCGTACAGCAGGGTCTCAATGACCTCGGCCTTCAGCATGCGGACTTTCAGACTAAGCGGGGCGGTCGTCCTGTCATACAATTCCGGGCCAAACCGTTTGAGGCATGCCCGCATGAGACGGATCCGTCGTTCGATTTCGAGCGAAAGGTCAGCGCTTTCGTGGATAATGCCGCCTAGGTATAAAAACTGGGTCGTCTGTTTATACCTCTGGCCTGATGCTTCGATCGCGAGCGGTGGGGCGAGGGATGTCTGGTCCGGTGTTCGTAGCAGCATCGTCTCTGTCTTCTTTTCCGATACCGTGAGGCCTGCTGCTTCGAAGACAGTCACGATGACTGTCATCATTTTAGCAAGGCCTTCCGCCGACTTCGAAACAATTCCTGCGTCATCTGCGTACAACATGCCCCACACAGCCCTTTGCACGCATGCCAACGGTTCCTCTTTTCCGACTGCACTGCCCTCTTCGAGGTGAACCAAATCCCTTACGATGCTTTCGTCTTTGCTGAAGCGTACCAGCACGACGTGTATCGCAGCAGCGAAGAACACGTTGAACAGTAACGGTGATAGCACGCAGCCTTGCCGCAGCCCCTGGGTGACATTAAACCAATCCGAGTGCTCGCCGTCATCCGCACGCACGCGAGCCCGCATGCCTTCGTGGAAGTTGCGGATAGAGTGTATTTGAATGTTTCAAGTGACCTAAACCTCATAAAAACCCTCCCTCCCCCCCCCTATTCCTTTTTCTATATTTTTTCTCGCTCTCCCTTGCTCAAACGCCCCACCTAATTAATATCGTAATCCGCCGGAGTAATCAACACTTCACGCACAGGATATCACCTCATTATATTTCTAGGGTCATCCATGCCGCTGTATCCCCGCCCCCTCGCCCCGAACGCCCCCTCCTTCCCTACAACCCGCACCATCGCCTAGACCTAGCACCACGCGTATTGCAAGCCCCTACATCTATGCCACCTAAAGCCCCCCCCCCCCCTTCCCCCCCCTCCAACCCCGCTCCCTTTCGATCAAAACCAGGCTCCCACGTCCTTAAAAACTCCGCCCTCCTCTCACCGGTTATTCGACTATCAGGATTTACTTTATAAACGGATGCATTTCCTTCCACAGCTGTTAGATTTTGCCCCCCTCAGAAACGGGTTTTATAGCTTCCGCGCACAGACTGACTAACATCACCCTGTTGACCCTGACAGCTACACTGTAGTTCCAAGGGGAGTCGCCGACCTATATCCTTAATGAGAACACACAACCCGTAATACGCGCGATCGGAGTATCACACACAGCTTGCAAGGATGAGTTTCGACAAAGTATTCGATCTAGCAGCTGGAGTGTATTTTCATTTTTTACAATATGTGTGCTATTTTCTCACATCCAAGGCTACGATAGAGGGCATGTTAAAACCCGTTGTTAAGACATGTTGAAACACGTTAATACAGGTTCATACACCCATTTTCGCCACCAGGTGTTCAGCACTCGCGCTCGAGCGGACTCTGTGCCTCATGGACCAAATGCCATGAACGTTGTTTTTAGTGCGGCATAGCTTACCACTCCATGGCGGTGTCATATCGCAAAGGCAACACAGCAACAAAGGGTGGTGCAGCACGGAAGCTCAAGACCGCAAACGAACGGGAGAATCACTCGAGCTCGAGTGGCCCCGAGCCGCTGAAAGGAAGGACCTCAAACCTGAAGCAAGGGCCTCCGACGCGGGGTACGATAGAGGTGTATGCCACATTTTTCTGATTTTTTTCTTCTTCATTTTGGGAGACATCTCCCAAAAAGCTGGTTTGGAGAAATATACAGCTGCTGCCGGGTAAAAAATCCCATGGACTCGAGGTACACGACGACAATCATGCGAAAAAAAAGCAATGTGCAGACGAAAAGTGATACGTCTATCGTAGCACGCGTCCCACGGTGGCCTTGGTGTGATGGCATTAGTAGGTGTGTTATTTTACGGGATGTGAGATCCTCATCAGTGATACAGATAGGTCGGCGACTCCCCCCATTACTAGATCTAGTAGCAGGGTCAAATGCCCACGGTGCCCGAACAAGAACTCTTTGTGAAATAACTTCATTGTGCTCCATCCTTCCTTACATCGATATATCTCCCTTAACGCCGTTACAACTGGAAACCCTACTGGGGACAAACTTCATTGAAGTTATTATTGGGAGGCATTTTGGGGGGCTCTAACGCTGCCGTTACGGCAGAGACTGCACGCACGGAGAACGCAAGGTACACTTGGCGAGTGAAGCGGCAAAACGCTTTCAGCAGAACGGGACAGGCAGCCGTAAGAATAGGACACTGAACGCTGTATGCGCAACAAGAATCACGGACGCTCTGCTATCACGCACATAGAAACTGTAGGCACTACTGTGAGCACGCAACAAGCACTTATCAAGTGAATGAAAAAAGAAATGTAACTTTGCGTAGTGAAGTGGCGTTTGTGGAGGCGTGGAAGGGGTTCTGATTTAACAGACGATTTTCTGTCGATCGTCTAGAGAGACAACAAAATAGGATAGCCCAGACAGGAGCTTCGACAGAAGAGCTGTCGCGCTTGCCGGAGATGGCCGCCTGGGGCACAGGGGAGCGAGAGCGCGTAGCACCGTATGATTAAAAGGAGTCAAGCAGTGTGCCTATTGGAATTGATCGACTTTCAGCATGGGGGACGTCAACTCGGCCGGGCCAGTCGGCGACGGACACGGGCATAACGAGGTGGGAGAAGTGCGAGTGGACGCTGCGGAACTCTCACATCACAGCACAGAAGATCAGGCGTCGTGCGAGCAGCAACGAAATTTGCCTTTATTTCGCAGACCAGATAGCCGGTGTTGCGGAACTCTCACACCATGCAGCACAGATCAGCAGGAGCAGAGGGCCAGAATAACCCACTTCGCGCGAGTCGGAAAAGCATCGATCGCGTAGAAGGCTCAAACCAGAACGCCTGTCCACCCGTGCAGTACAGCAGATACCCCACAGAAGCAGAAATGCGCAATTGGAGTACATGCACAGATCAGAACACAGGGGCCGCGAAGACAAGGACAAGCAGAGCTGCCTGTAGAGCAGCAAGAAGTTAGCACGTCGGTGCCAAGTCGACAAGAGATAGAGCGCGGGAGAGTGGCGGGTCAGCACGCTCAAGGCTTCCTTATGGGGAGACGCGCAGTCGAAAAAGTACAGAACGCATGGTAAAGCAGTGGCACGTTCAAAAATGCAGACTTGGACGAAAAGACCTCGACTCACAAGAAAGAGGAGGACTGCTGTACTAGCTACCCGACACTTGCACAGCTATGATCCAAGAAAAACAAGGGGTCGTGGGAGACGTAGCTCGACTGACAGGAGGATCCTTGGCAGCACCACCGATAGACCCGGTACACATACAGCGTGACTTCGGAGGTCTAAAAGGCTTCAGGGCAGTGAACGGCGGGTCATGATAGTCACAGAAGGGGTGCCGGTGAACGCAGTAGCATCCGGAGCAGATCTCGAGCGCGCGTTACAGTACGGAAATCAAACGAGCACTTGCCGGCACTTTGAAAAATCGGCGAAAGCGTCAGGCGCCAAAAGGTGATACAGAAATCAGCGGCGCACAACATCCCTAATCTTTGAGTCTCTCCGCTAGCGGCGGTCGTGACACTCAGGGTTCGGATAACCAATAATTTCTCGTTTGATGTGCAGAGCAGAGAGAAGAAAGGGGGTATAAACGGAGACACTGACCCCGATACCGTCCCCGAATGCCTGTGCGCCGAAGCGCTGCCCAAGGTCCTAGACGAACACGCCACTTTGAGAAAGAAATTCCCAGAAAAGAGTATACTAATAAGCAAGGCCGATGTGTCAGACGCTTTTCGGAACGTGCGAGTAGACCCGGATAAAGACCATTATTTTTTGCTACACTGTAGGAGAGCTAACAGTAATTGATTTTCGTTTGACGTTAGGATGATCGGGATCGCCGGGGTTCTGGGGCGCATCATGTCGGCGGCGGCCGCACTCGCGCACCGCAACACCACGATCGATTCAGCTCAGTTGTTAGACGAAGGCAAATATATGATGGCTCACGTTAAGGTGGTGGACCGTTGGAATAACGGAAAAACAACACCAATACCGCCGGACGCAAAAGTCAGAACTCACAGTAGGGGGAGGGGGAGTTCGACCCATTTTTCACAGCCGTGCACGTAGAGGATTGCCTAAACGTCAGGGTACAGCACTCTGACGACGACACTACAGTCTTAATTGCGCCAGCCTTTCTAGGTTCGGATCACGTGCGTTTGTTCGGCCCGGGGGAGGTGAGAGTAACGCCTATTCTAGCACCCGAGGAAAGCACGGGCTGGGACACCACGATAGACGCGCTAGGCTTCACTATCAGCTCCCACACCACGAAAATTCGGTTGCGTGCGAAACGATTGAAGCGATAGAGAGATTGCTGTTCGAGCAATGGCCCCAGAGCAGGAGGAAAGCGGCGGCGGGGGATGTGCTTAGCATGGCCGGCAAGTTGTGGAACCTGAGGTGCGTAGTTCGGGCTGGTAGGTATTTCGTGTGCAGGTTACTGCAGCCGACCGGGTTGCGCAACTCGGGGCGTAACAAAACCCAGACCCGTACGGTAGGACTTGGTAGAGAGTTTCACGCTGACCTTCTCTTCTGGATGGGAGCTACCAATAACGAATTGCCACACGAAGGTGAGGTGCTTCTTAGCGCTCCCTGCTACACGGCGATATGACGACCCGCGAAAAAGATACTACCTGTCCAACGCCAGTTTCGAGGAAGTGGGCGGTTTTCGCGTCAAGAGAAAGGTATTTTGGAGATACGACATGCCAGAAGAACTGATGCAGAGCTAAAGAGAAAAGCCGATCTACGAGAGACCTGTACTATCACGATCAACCTGTTAAGAGTTAATGGGCATGGTCGTGACCGCGTGGGTCACGCTTGAACTGGTAGGAGACAGGGAGGACGACGCGAAGGGTGATCCGATTCTGATGTGCGCGGTGACAACACGGCAGCAGCAGTATCTTGAACCTCTCGATGCGGGGGATGAGGGACAAAAGAGTATGCTTACTCACGAGAATGCTCGAGCGTCTCGAAACCATCGAGGGCTGGAACAACACTGGAAAACACATTCCCGGCGAACTTAACACACTAGCTGGACCAGTGCTGGTATCTCCCTTTGACCTCGTGTGATCCTGGCGGACAAGGTCAGAGAGCTCAACAAGTCTGACGACGGGTCGAAACAATACGTAGGGACGAAGGGTAAGGGAATTCGCGATGCCGTCCTACAGGCAAAGAACATTCTCAGCAAGCATGACGATTGCCAGTGGGACATAAGGAGCGGAGCACAACCCGGCTGATTCGCGTGCGTGAGGGGGTATATATCCCTCGATTAACATACGATCGTACGGCGTGCGCACTTTTATTGTGTCCACTGTTCGCTTGTACTGTGTCTAGTGTTCGAACGCGCCCCTGCAGGAACAGGCGACAACAAGGGAGGACACAAGGACGAGGTAGCGCAATCAGTTGAAACGCTCGCGCTCGGTTGAGTCGGGAAGAATACGAAGAAAAGCTACCTCGCGAAGTGGAACACGTGGGCAAAAGAAAGACCAGCGCAGGGAAAAGAACCGTGATTGCACACGCTTGCTGACCCCAAGGAAGGGTTGTCTGATCTGCTCGGGTTTAGGGAGCGTCTCGCTGTTTCTTGCATAATAATCGGCAGTCTACTGTTAGAGGATACTTGGCCGCAATCAACTTCTTCCACAAAAGGTTCGCAGGATGGGAGTTGCCAACGTCGCATTGCATGATAGCAGGTGTGGGAAAGGGGACAGACCGGGCGCACGGCATGTCAAAAAAGAAAGCACAGGTTATTTTACCGCTGTCGTGGTCACTGTTATCACAAGGCCGACAGTCACTCGTAAGTGTGGAAGACGGTTGGAGTGTCGTGTGGTTGGGACTCGTGGTGTCAATTTTTCTGTTGTGCAGAGCGTCAGAGCTGTGGGCGTACGCGGAGGGCAAAGTTCACCCAGAGTTTTGTTTGACGCGAGAGTGCCTAACGTTTTCACGCGGAGGAGTACAGGTTGAGTTCGGGAACAGGTCGATCGCCACGGCAGTGCAGATCAGATATGTAGCGTCTACGTGCGGTAAAAGAATATCAGGGTATGCGATTACGCGTATGCGGTTGTCCGACGGGAGGGAGATGGAGGGGGGCCTTCGAAGTTCTGCCGGAATTGCTCGACGTGCATTCCCCGCTCCCAGGGGAGGCACCCCCGAAAGCCCGGGCCACGTCGCGAGGTTGGGAAGTTTTAACTAGGATAGAAACGGTGACGGCGGTGTGGTTGATGGTAGGATGCAGCGGAAGAGACTCCATGCAATTTGCGCTAAACTCGGGAAGAATCGGGGGAAGGGGGGAACCAGTCAGCGGCGCAAGGTATTTCGGAGTTGCAAATCCAGCGCGCAGGAAGATGGAAGTGTAGGGCTTTTATGACACAAGTGAGGGAAGCAGGAGAAGGGGCTGACGCGGTTTCTGCAAGCCCTCGCACGAACACAGTTGGTTCTAGAAGAACGATTAGTTCAGGCCGCCTTATGGTGTGAAGAGGCAGATAGCCCCGCAGAAAAACGGAGCGGGGCTATCAGGGTCCGGGTTGGCCTGATTCATAAACACTTTGCAGGGGTTCCGTAAGTGGTAGGCGGGGAGTTTGAAACGCCACCGTCACGCGGCCGGGAGCCGCTTGTGACATACTTGTAGTTTTTTGCTACCAAGTATTTTTCGCGACAGGGAAGAGGCCTACACGTGGCAAATTAACCCAGAAATCTCGAGCCATAGCAAACACGTCATCAGCACACTGCGATAGAGCAGCAGCAAGCAGTGGCTTTCAACAGGAGACCCAACACAGCAGTATGCGCGGTGAGCGCAGCGGAAACTTCTTCGGAAAGTTCCTTCGCGGAAAGGGTTTGTAAAATCAACGCTATACGGTAGGGGGCATACATACGGCTATTTTCACTACCGCACTCGGAAAAGTCCGAAGCGGAAAGGGTTTGCAAATTCACTGATATACGGTGGGAAGGATACGGCCATTTTCCACCGCCGAGTTTACGCCACACTCGCCCTCGCTCTAGAGCGGCGCTGCACCTCACCCGAGATCAGAATAAGTATACTTTCATAACTACTGGATGAAAGCGTTTTTTGCCCCCTTTAGACTGTAGCATATAGCCAACAATCCATGACCGTATGTATGCGTATCATCACCAAATCGAGAAACCCTTCGCAAATATAAACGGCCCAGAAACGTACGGTAAGAAGTACGAAGTCACCTGGTACCTGATGGGGATCTGAGCCCCTGAAAAGAGGTCCCGAAAGTAGCCCCCGTACCATGCATATTATAAAAAATGAAAATACGCCCCAGATGTGAGATCGAAGATTTTGTCGAAACTCATCTTTGCAAGCTGTGTGTGATACTCCGATCGCGCGTATCACGGGTTTCGTGTCCTCATTAAGGATATAGGTCGGCGACTCCCCTTTACAACTACAGTTAGTGTAGCTATCAGGGTCAACAGGGTGATGTTAGTCAGATGTGCGCGGAAACTGTAAAACCCGTTTCTGAGGGGGACCCAGGCCACGGTAGGGGGGGCCTTTTACTTCAGTGGCTAGGGGTCACTCGCGCGAGTAACCCCTTTGTTCCTACGCAATCTTACGTTTTCTTTATGTTTTATATTGACGAAATCAATCCGCAATGCAAAGGTGATCTAAGCTGCGGCAAACCAAGTTCCTAAACCATCTTTATTCGTAGGCTACAGAGCTACTCGTGCGAGTGGCTCAAACACACCAGTGAAAATGGGGGTACCCCCCCTATCGTAGCCTTGGTCGGGGGACAAATAATAATTGAGCTGTGGAGGGAAAATGTATCCGTTTATCAAGTGAATCCTGTAAGTCGAATGAGCGGTAAGGGGAGGGCGGAGTTTCGAAGGACGTGGGGGCCTGGTCTTGATCAAAAGCGAGCGGGGTTGGATGGGGGGGAGGAGGTGGGACTGGGGGGGGGGGGGCGGACGGGCGGGAAATTTGTGCGTGAAAGCTATAAATCCTTCAAGGGGATAAATATGACGGTTTCGGAAAAAAAAAGGCATGCATAGGTACCAGGTAGCCGTCACAAAAGGTTGATCAAAGTATATGCAAAGCAACGAGAGGTAAATAAAGTAGACGGAATGGGTACTAACTATGCTGTCGTTGCGTTGGAGGCTGCACGCTCACGGAGAGCGCAGTGAAAATATATTTCAGCGCTCTTGTGTGGTGAAAGCAGGCGTAGAAGCCGTGTCGTTTTACCACGAAGGCAGATGACAGCAATAATAACTACATATATAGTCTATAGTCTAGACTAGTCTATACATACATGCGGAGTGTATTTAATGTTTATAATATATAGTGTAGACTAGACCAGTGTATATGGTTTGTTCACAGATCATTGTCCGTTCCGCCCATCGACATCCAGTACAACACGCCAAAAAAGAGTCGGTGTCGACGCTTCATCCCGGGAGAGACGAGCTCGCCGATAAATGTTAATATCAATTACCTATAATGGCAAGCCGTGTAGACTTTACTTACTATCTTGAATAGTGAATAATGATCTTTGCTCTTCGGTCAACATCCCGTTTAGCTATTTGTAGGTCTCTCTACTAATGAGGCGTGTGGTGATTTCCACAGAGAACGGCCATCTGAAAAATCGAAACCTACCAGACACACTACAAGATAATAACAGTAGTAGTAGTAGTAGTAGTAGTAGTAGTAGTAGTAGTAGTAGTAGTAGTAGTAGTAGTAGTAGTAGTAGTAGTAGTAGTACAGTAGTAGAACTAGTAACTTCAATCCCGTGTGGCTAGCCTGGATTCCCAGCAATTTTATAAAACTAGGAAAGTTTTGGACGCGCGGTCCCCGGTGGCCTAGCGGTACACCTCGGAAATTAAACGCCGTATGCATTTACGCTGCTACTGCAGCAGTGCACCGATTATGAAGCAGAAGTACTGATGATACAGAGCTGTTCTTGTTCGAGAGAGAGTGCGCTTTTCACACTAACTTCAGTGTATAGGCTTTCGAATCTGAATGTATTATCTTCCAATAAACACCAGCCTCTGCCATTCTTATCCACCCTATGGAGCCCATGTACAGCGCTTAACCGTAAAAGCACAAGTTCGTTCTCATCATGGCGGGAGCATGGCATGTCCAGCGATTAAGCGCTAGGTGCGTTCTGATCTTGGCGGGAGCATGCAGTGCACGTTGGTGCAGGCTATGCGCGTGTCTCACGGCGGCTCGCAATGGACTTTGACGTAGGACCATCGCCACCTAATCTGGCACCCTCGCCGTACGAGTAGTTAGTTAGACTATTTTCTTAATACGTAGTAATATTTTCTGGCAATTTCCCTCGGAAGACCTCCTGTTTTTCGGTTAGCTATGATATAGGTTATTATGCAGGTCCCGTACTATTGGTCCAACAAATACGAAATACGAAATACGAAGTTTCATTTCGCGACGTGGGGTCTCTCTCAAGGATTTCTTTCCATTTTTTCTGGTTTTCCCGGCCGTGCGTATGCATGCACAAATCGACTCGAATCGACGAGGAAAACAATGTTGACCTCCTGTAGATACTGTAGCGATTGGAATCGAGAGGCCGGCATGGTGGGGACGGGGGAGGGGCGTGTTTGCTACTATTACGCGACCCTGGATCTGTAGCACGAAAATGGGACCGAGCGGGAACAAAGCGTCAAGCCGATACGTTCATATACATACCTGATAGCACACTACTCGAGTTTTACAGGCCCATTAGACTGTGGGCTTTAGAGGGGTCAGTTTGGGGGATTTGTGATTGAAACGGCTGGTGGTCACTCGTCCTCCAGTTCTTTTGCGGTCGCCGAAGCGTTCGTGCTGTTTTACTTCTTCATCGATTCGTATCAATTTTCGACGTGGAATGGTTATGGATAGCTACGCGGCGCCAAAAAAGATCACGAGATATAGTTGTTTCGGTGAGATACAGACAGAGTCACCCGAGCGATTGGTTCAAGGTGGTGCAAGGCCGATTAGTGAAAAATTGAGGGGTACTCTCCCCCTCCCGTAGAATTAGTGTATACGGCAGTAGTATAATAGTAGACTGTTAATCGGTATTAATTTTCGTATCATAGCAGTACTAACTACCGCGCTGTATGTTCGTATATGATACGTCTATGTATATGTGTGTAGTACCGTCTGAATGGATGTGTTCCCCCTTTTTGCTTTCTGCCCATTGGTTGCACCGTTGGTTGTACCGTTGAGTGGGGTGGTGTGGGGGCGATTATGTCGATATGGACAACGCCGTCGTCATATTTAGTCTAGTCCAATACGTCAGCGACAGACAAGTACGCAAATTTTCTAGTACCCCGTTCTAGAAGTTGCATTCGGAGCCCAGTGTGTGGGCGCTGCCCCGAACCCCGGCTGGTTGGTGTCATCTGCTTTGGTGTTGTACTCTCCGCGTTACTTTTTCAGGTTCGTTCGTTCGTTGTATCGGGCCCTGGTGCCATGGGTACGGGGGGGGTGAAGGTGGTATGGGCACCGCTGTCGTCGTAATATGTGCGAATTAATAAACAGGTCATGGACCATGTGCGGCACTGCTCCTAAACTCCTACTCCGACTTGGTGCATGACGGAACTCCGTGAAGTTGCTGCCCCCAACGATGATTTGGCGGTGTCTGTCTTGTTGCTGCCTGTCTGATGTCTATTTTTTCAAGGTTATGTTCTGTAGGGTTTGTGGATTCCGGGTAGAGGTATGGGAGTCTTAAAGAATATCCAGAAGTGGGTATGAAAGTGGTACGGAACTCGCAAAAGTCCCGGGTATTATGGAACGGGCGTACAGAACTCACAGAAGTTCCGCGGGCGGGTACGTTACGTCCTGTACCCTGTACCCCGGGTATCGTGGCACGGGTCGTACAAGAACTCACAGAAGTTCCGTACCCCGTACCCCGGGTATTGCGGGACGGGTCATACGGAACTCACAGAAGTTCCGGGTACGGGTATTGAAGTCCTATACGAGCACTTCCAGAAGTTCCGGGTACGGGTACTCGAATGTCCTACAGAACTTCCAGAAGGTCTTTGAAAGGTAATATTCCCGTAAAATACCCCGCGTATGTTTTTTACGTACACTACAGAACACAACGTTGCGTTTTTTTTTTCTCGCGTTTTGTTTTGCCGTACGTATTCTTTTACTCAGAAACAAATCCTGGGTGTAGCTCTTCCCTGGCCGCTGCGTTTCCTCTAATAACATTCTTACCCATCTTTTTTTTGTTTCTTCTTCTTTGCTTCGTACTCTTTTCGTATTTCTGCGTGTGGTAACATTTGACGAGCGTCGACGAGGAAAGAAAACGTTTTTTTTTTCGGGAAAAATATGAAGGCACGTGCCGCAGTGCGGAGGCCCGCTATTTTATCCCGAATCTGAGCGCAATAAGTAGTGCAAGGATAATCAAGAGGATGAAATAAATAAAATAAAAATATCAAGTGTTGTGGAGTGCTGGGGCTCGCTCGCGCTCCGCCATGTATGTATTGTTTTTGCCATCGATTGTCAACTCACCTCTTGTTGCTTAGTCTATATACATAGCCTATATATTATAAAAATAAAAATACACTCCAGCTGTGAGATCGAAAATTTTGTCGAAACTCATCTTTGCAAGCTGTGTGTGATACTCCGATCGCGCGTATTGTGGGTTGTGTGTCCTCATTAAGGATTATGTAGGGGTCGCGACTCCCCTTGGAACTACAGCAGTGTAGTTTCCAGGGTCAACAGGGTGATGTTAGTCAGTCTGTGCGCGGAAACTATAAAGCCCGTTTCTGAAGGGGACAAAATCTGACAGCTGTGGAAGGAAATACATCCGTTTATCGAGTGTATCCTGTAAGTCGTACAACAACCGGTGCGGGGAGGGTGGAGTTTCGAAGGTCGTGGGAGCCTGGGTTTGATCAAGAGGGAGCGGGGGGGGGGGGGGGGGGGGGATGGGCGGGGCAACTCAACCTGTGCGTGGAAACTGTAAATTATTTAAGGGGGTAAATCGGACGGTTTTGAAAGGAATGCACTACTGTATTACGTATATGCTGTAAGTCGTTCAACCAGTGAGGTTATATTACTCCGTGTTTGATTTTTATTTGTATCTCATCTGTGTCTTGAAGTTTGAGACCACGGAGAGAGAGATAAGTCGTCTCTCCAGGATGAGAGGGTGTCTGCTGGTTTCGTGTTTTCGTGTGGGGCGCGTGCTACGGTGAAGGTGCACCGCTGTTTTCCGGAGCTTCCTCATTTTGGGAGCTCGAGACTCAGCTGAACGCAACGTGAAGAGCATACACACACTGGGTACTGTGAAGAACAAAAAAACTGTTGGAAGGTGAACAGGATGCAAATAATTACCGAAACGACAACGAAAACGAATACTATCACACGGCTGACACTGAACCCGCGAGGGGGGGGAAGCACGCGATTCTAAGAACAAGAAAAATCAACAAAAAAACACAGCGTCGCGGCTTTAGCTTGAGGTTGCGCAGACAGGTTCTACCTCCCAGTCGGCCGGCTGCCTTCCTACCCTGTCTGCCGGCTCCCACCTTTCTTCACCAGCGGTTTCCCTACTCCCACTCCCCCAGACACATGCTGCGACAGAGGTACCATTTTTTTTTTTTGCTGTTTTGTTTTTTGAATGACGGGGCTTCTCAACTCAAAATCGTCGGGAAAAATGGTCATTTTTTTTGCTTTTCGTTTGACCATAATGATCAGTTTGAGTTTGTACCCGGGAAAAAACAATAATAAAGGTTGTATTATTCACCAAATCTGTATTTGGGAGGCGTCTTAAGCTCCTAAATTCAGGAAACCTCGCAGAAGAAAAAATATATATATGGTGTGCATCTCTATCGTAGCACGCGACCCCTAACCCTTTTTCTGCTTTATTATGCGTCACGCATCTATCTGAGCTGCGCGGCGATTCTACGTTAGCTCTTAGTTTCCTCCGCTCCATGCCACCTGGCCATGAACCGATGGACTGCTTCAAGGATTCCCCGGTACTACTTACCCGCCTTCTTTGCTGCATGGACCCACAGCACGGTTTCAACTCCAGACTACCGCCGGGAATCTTCCATGGAGCCTTGGTTGGATCGAATACCGGCTAGATCGTCTCTCAGGGTTCCGAGCTCCAGTTGTTCGATGGCCCACCTCGTCCGGGGGTTTTCCTACGGCTATCCGCGCAACCATTATCCGATCGGGTATTCGCGTCCCATGTTTTGCCGTACCATTGCCCCAGCGAAAAAAACTGCTGTTTCCGGAGGCCGTTTCGATGCTCTCGCATTCCGTGTTCTTGACGGTGTAACACGAAAGGTGCTGTCGGCACGAGGCTGCAAGATAAGGATTTGCCGGAGGACTTCACGGTGCGTCTTTCGGGGCTTGTCATGGCGCGTCGCGTTGAGGGTCCACGTCACACCCGTACAGCAGTGTCTCAATAACCTCGACCTTCAGCAGGAGGGCCTTCAGGCTGAGCCGGGCAGTCGTCGTATCGCGTAGCTCTTGACGAACCGCTTGTATCATGCCTTCATGAGTCGGACCCGTGTCGATTGCTTAACCATATGAGGCCAACGTCTACGTGGATGACAACGGCAAGGTACAGAAATTGCTTTGTCTGTTTAAACTTGTTTCCTGCGGCCTTCGATGACAAACGGTGAAGCCCGGGATGCAAGGTACCGTGTTTCAGCAGCATCGTGGTCTCCGTTTTGTTTTTCCGAAAGCTTTAGGCCCGCTGCTTCGAAGACAATCACAATGGCTGACAGTATTTTTGTAAGCCCCTCTCCTGATTTTGAGACAACGTCTTCGTCGTCTGCGTAATGCATGCCCTACACGGCCCTCCGCATCCATGCCAACGTTTCATCGACTTTACCAGCCCCATCGTCATCGAGGAGAACTAGGTTCTTCTGTTGCTTGTATACAGTCCGATCGTAGCGCTCGTGGAGTAGAAGGTCACTACATTATACAGCAGTTCGATAGGCTACATTCCTTTCGCCAAGGTTTTAGACCCGTCCCTCTAACAGCTCTTACACGGTGAGTGGCGCATCCGACGAAAAGGTTGAAAAGGTCGAGTGCTAGTCGACCAGATCCTAATTACCGCAGAATCGATGGTCATCGGTGATCCGACGAAAAGGTTGAAAAGGTCGTGTGCTAGTCGACCAGATCCTAGTTAATGCAGAATCAATGGTATTCGAATCCCTCTAGAACTATCCGCACATACAAACGTCTAATAATAAGGACCAGAATAGCCGGTCACCCTGGCGGTCTAGGTAATGGCTAACCTCGAACCCCTTACAAACGTTGATGGCAGGGGTTCAAATCTCGGTAGCGCGTTTTTGGTCTCCGTCTAAAGACACCAACAGCCGAGAACTATTTTTAGCGTGACGGTAAACACAATTCGAAGCTGGTCGACGACGAGATAAGAAAGTGCTGAATTGCGTTTGCAAGGGGAGTCACCGACCTATATCCTTGATGAGGACACACACAGTAATACGCGCGATCGGAGTATCACACACATCCTGCAAAGATGAGTTTCGACAAAATCTTCGAAATCACCCCTAGATTGTTTTTTTATGTAGACTAACTAGACTATGCTATTATACCAGGTACTCAGTCTCGACGTAATATAGGAAATAGTTATATGCTTGGAAGGTGACAACCTTTTTTGTAGTTCGGAAAACGTACGTACAGCTTAATAAGCTTACCTTTGCTGCGTCGAAGGAGACTTGGTTTTGCGGCGACGGCAAGACGTGGAACACGAACTCCGTCCGGAAACCGTAGTCCCAAACTACTTGCGATATCGTCGCCCATGCAGCTGCGCTGTCCGGGCCTGCCAGGTCCAGGAAGACATCCACCTACAAAAAGAAATGAAGTTGGTGCGCAGGGGCGACAAAAGACGATTAAACGTACGACATGATACATTATTGTACAGGGAAAGAGTGGAGATCTCCCGGCCGCTCACTCTCTGATGACTCCCCGTCCCTTCGTGCGTGCTTTTTTCGTCATCTCTTTATTTTCTTCGCGCTCACTGCTGTTAACGGTTAGTTGCTGTTTGCTATTACTTCTGATTTCTCCTTCACCCCTGCAATTAACTCACACACAGGCCTTGGGTCACCAAATATGCTCTTCTCCCGCCTCTCCAGCAAGGCATGCGCCTTCCTTTTTCTCACGAGCGGAGTTCAGCACTTTCTTTCTCGTCGACTCGCGTCGAATTGTGCTCACCCGCACGCTACAAAGCGCTCTCGGAGGCTGGTTCGTGGTGGTGGTGGTGGTGGTGGTGTCTCTAGGAACTGGAACCTTCATTCCGATATTATTTGAACCTCTGACTCCAACATTATATTAATAGTAGTAGTGTTCGAGGTTAACCACTATTGGCCCTGGCGAGTTAGCCCATCGGAGCGACCGGTCGACGTCAGTTGTATTAATAGTACGCACAAATCGTACCTGGTATTTTATTTTTCGGTAGGGAATTTTTAATCTGCGGTTCGAGAGCAAACGGGTCGAGGTATCAAGAGAGCACGGCGACTGACTGCGAGTCCCAGCCTACCAGGTATAATATAGCAAGCGGGGGTATTATCGCGAACCTCTTGGAGTGGACTTCTCATTACTTCATCACGTCTGTTAGAGTACTCCGTGTTATTACCGTGTAATACCAGGTATGAGCGACACACACATCATGCACGAAATTTACGTTATCATCATTATTAGTCTAGTCTAACAATATAGTCTAACAATATAGTCTACTTCCTACACCGACGCACAGCTATTAGGCTAATGTTATTCTGCTGCTGCTACTACTGTAACAGAGGACCATTGGGCAGTTCGATGTCAGTCGACCTGGGAAGAGAAGCCCACAACATGTTCGCGAGAAAAAACGACCGTCGTGCGGAGAGGGGGAGAAGGGCCTGTGCTTAGTGACCCCGGGTCTTTATTAGACTATGCCTAGAGTGGGACAGAATGAGGGAAAAGAGATTGCGACGATGGTATCATAGTAGATGGGATGAGCAAAAAAGGGTGTAGACTCGTATATAATGGCAACCATAATCCATTAGTCTAGTCTATGAAAAAAAACTAGTCTATACTCAGCTGTATGCAATACATACATATAAGACTATATGTCATATATTCCACGGCTGGCTGTCAACAACCACAGCAGTTAGTTGTTGCCATTACTTGCGAATTTGGTTCTGGATCATATACATCAGTGTTACTATAATAGTTTATACACATAGATGAGCATATTCCCGTGTAAAACCTGGTATTTACTACCTGGTGTTGCCTACTACCACCGAGAATCGCAACCCATCGCCACCCGCTTCGGGCCCGTGTATTTGACGCTTCACTTACCGCACCGTCCGCGACTGGCGGGGTTTGATGAAAGGCAACGTGTCCTGTAGCCGACCGAGGGAGTTGGCGGACATGTTGAGACCTGACAGACTCGGTGGCAGTGGCAGGAGAAGAACCTCCCAGTTCGAAACATGCAACCAAAGTCAGAATCGTTTGTAGAAGACCTGAAAACGACCTTAATCCCGACATGGTGACCCAGTCCCCCCAAAATGGTACCTGGGCACGAAAGAGTTAAACCGGTCCGTTTCCTTGTAAGTAACTGTTGTGGCCTTGATGTGCGGAGGGGGTCGTGCAGGAGGCGATGGCAGACTGATCGATGGTGTGGTAGTAGTACTCGATGAATCCGACGTCCGTCCCAGATCTGTCCAGTTCTGGGTCGTTCTGTGTCGAGCAATGACCGACCGCAAAAAAGAAACTCCGACCGCGCCGATAGCACAACAAGAAAGAATGCCTTTGACGCAATATGATACGACACGATTTTTTGTCGTTGCGGTAATTATTACTGCTGTATGAAGTAATTCAAAGGTGTTCCCGGTGCCTTCGCAGCTTCCACCTGGGCTTCCCAGCGAGTAGAGGCATACAACTCAGTCTGACTACGCACTACGTACGCGGAGTATATTGTTCGATGTGCATTCGAATCATCCATGATATGATGACTGAAAACATGGGTAAAAGGTGCCTGGTACCAGGTACAACACAAAGTACTCTGTGCCTTCATACACACACGTATCATATAGCACTGCCGGATATTGTTTTCGCATGATATGGTCTAACGTTTCGCGCGCCACACTATATGCAGCAAACAACAACAAAACAGCAGCAGTTGTTAAAGTATTCACAATAATGGAGGTACTCCTAGTGTGGTGCTTTGTCATCTCTGATGCCTTTATTGGACAGTGGACGCCTTCTTTTAAAAATGCATCAACATCGTTATTATTCAAAAATGAAAAAAACCTCTTCTTAATTTTAGCTGTGAGATCAACCAAAAATGACTTTTTTGTTCGAAACTCACAGCTTTATCATTATGAAATTAAGATACGCTCCAGCTGTGAGATCGAATATTTTGTCGAAACTCATCTTTGCAAGCTGTGTGTTATACTCTTTATTATATCATGAATCATAACACACGCGTTTGGAAATAGTGCAAAAAGGGCAGGCATACTCTACAATAAAAATAAATGTGAGGTATAGACTAGTCTAGAGACACCTCTGGTAGGCATTATTGATACTATAAAACTAGCACAGCGGTAGTAGTACATACCGGTATGTACATGATACCTCGTACACTGTCAATAATTAGCTAGATAGACTACTATGTCTATTAATGACACGATTTCTTGCGTACCTGGGTGGTGTAGAGTAAAAGACCCTGCTGGAGAACCGCCGGCAGAATTTTGTCGGGCATTCCGTGGACCCAATAAATCGCGCCACGAGCGATACGCAGGATGTCGGACATACGTAGACTACATATATATGCTCGCTGACATTTATCACACAATAACACGTGTATTATTGTATTTATTCGGGGAAGGAAAGAAGGAAAGAACGGAGAGGGGAGAGCAAGTGCGAGAGATAAAAAACGTGCTACATATGATAAGCGCGAGAGATAAACGTGCCACATACATATGATACGACGAGTATATTGCAACAATTAAATACACCCTCGAGCTGTGAGATCGAAGATTTTGTCGAAATTCATCTTTGCAAGCTGTGTGTGATACTCCGATCACGCGTACTACTGGTTGTGTGTCCTCAGTAAGGATATTGGTCGGCGACTCCTCTTGAGACTACAGTGTGGCTAGTACCCAGGGTCAACAGGGTGACGTTAATAAGTCTGTGCTCGGAAACTATACAACTCGTTTTTGAGGAGGACAACATCTGACAGCTGTGTGTGGAAGGGAAGGCATCATAAGTTTATCAAATGTATACTGTAAGTGGTATAACGGGTGAGGGGAGGGCGGAGTTTTGAAGGGCTTGGGGGCCTGGGTTTGAACAAGAGGGGGCGGGGGGGGGGGAAGGGGGCAACTCCATCTATTCGTGCGCGGCAACTATAAACACATCTGACGGTTGTGGAAAGAATGCATCAGTTTATCATGCATATCCACTGATGGTCGTGCAACCAGTGAGGAGAGGACGGAGTATTCGAAGGGGTGTGTGTGTGGGGGGGGGGGATGGTTCCAACATCTTTCGGTCGCATAGATGTAGGAGCTTGCTATACGCGTATACGCGTGGTGCTAGGTCTAAGCGATTGTGCGGGTGGTGGGGAAGGAGGGGGCGTTGCGGGGGGGGGGGGAGGTGGGGGGGGCGGGGGTATGAGTTGGAGCTTCAGCATGGATGGTTAGAAGGTAATGAGGTGATATCAACTGCCTGGTAGTTTCATTACTTTGGCAAATTTTGACTTTAGGTGGGGCGTTTCAACAAAGGTGAGCGCGTGGGGGGGGGGGGACAACTCTATCTATCTGTGCGCGGAAGCTAGAAATCCGTCAAGGGGACAAATCTGACGGTTGTAGAAGAAATGCATGAGGGTATCAAGTGTATCCTGCCAGTCATACAACCTGTGAGGAAATAGCGGCGTGTTCGAAGGGGGGAGGGGGGCGGGGGGGGATTTCCAACAGCTTGAGGTCGAATAGATGTATATCAGGAGGGAGTTTCCTATTCGCGTGGTGCTAGGTCTTGGCGATGGTGCGGGTGGTGGGGAAGGAAGGGGCGTTGGGGGGTGAGGGGGGTATATTATAAAAATTCAAATACACTCCAGCTGTGAGATCGAGTATTTTGTCGAAACTCATCTTTGCAAGCTGTGTGTGGTACTCCGATCGCGCGTATTACGGGTTGTGTGTCCTCATTAAGGATATAGATCGGCGACTCCACTTGCAACTACATTGTAGCTATCAAGGTCAACAGGGTGATGATGTTAGGCAGTCTGTGCGCGGAAAATATAAACTTCGTTTTTGAGGGGGACAAAATCTGACAGCTGTGGAAGGAAGTGCATCAGTTCATAAAGTGCATCCTGTAAGTCGAATAACCGGCGAGGGGAGGGCGGAGTTTTTAAGGACGTGGGGGCCCGATTTTGATCATAAGGGGGGCGGGAGGGGGGGAGGGGGGGACAGGGGTGGGGCAGCTGAATTTGTGCGTGGAAACTATAAATCCTTCTTGTGGGGGCGGGGGGGGGGATGTGGCGGGGGGGGAGGGGGGGGGGGGGGGGAAGGCATTAGGTCGCATTGATGTAGGGGTTTACTATACGCGTGGTGCTAGGTCTAGGGGATGGTGTTAGTGGTGGAGAAGGAGGGGGCGTTGGGGGCGAGGGTGGGTGGGAATTGCAGCAGCGGTATATCCAGGGCGTGGAAGTGTTCGTTACTTTGGCGCATTTCGATATTATGTGGGGCGTTTGAGCAAGAGAGAGCGAGGGAAAAAAAATAGAAAAAAAAGGGGGAGGTGAGGGGGGGGGTGGGGAGGGTTTTCAAGAGGTATAGGTCACATATGTTATTATATGTGACCTAAACCTCTTGAAAACCCTTCCTGCCCTCCGCCCCCGCTTATTTTATTTTTTCTCCTCGCTCCCTCTTGCTTAAACGCCCCATCTAATATCGAAATCCGCCAGAGTAATAAACACTTCCACGCCCTGGATATCGCCTTGTTATCGTTTTAGAGCCGTCCATGCCGCTGCTGCAATGCCCATCCACCCCCGCCCTCAACGCCCCCTCCTCCCCCACCACCCGCACCATCGCCTGGACCTAGCACCACGCGTATAGTAAACCCCTACATCTATGCGACCTAAAGCTCTCCTCCGCCGCCCCCCGCCCCCCCCCCGCCACATTCCCACCCCCCCCTCCCCACAAGGAGGATTTATAGCTTCCACGCACAAATTCAGCTGCCCCACCCGTCCCCTCCCCCCCATCCCCCCCTCCCGCCCCCCTTTTAATCAAAATCAGACCCCCACGTCCTTAAAAACTCCGCCCTCCCCTCACCGGATATTCGACTTACAGGATTCACTCTTTGATATACTGATGCATTTTCTTCCACAGCTGTCAGATTTTGTCCCCCTCAGAAACGAAGTTTATAGTTTCCGCGCACAGACTGCCTAACATCACCCTGTTGACCCTGATAGCTACACTGTAGTTCTAAGGAGAGTCGCCGACCTATATCCTTAATGAGGACACACAACCCGTAATACGCGCGATCGGAGTATCACACAGCTTGCAAAGATGAGTTTCGACAAAATGTTCGATTTCACAGCTGGATGGAGTGTATTTTCATTTTTATATTTATAATATTAAAATACATTAAAATACACCCCGGCTATGAGATCAAGGATTTGGTCGACACTGATCTTCGCAACATTGTTTGTGATCCTCCGATCGCGCGTGTTCATCACTATATATGTAGGGGCTTGCTATACGCGCAGTGCTGGGTCTAGGCGATCGTGCGGGGTATGGGGAAGGAGGGGGCGTTGTAGGGGGGGAGGGGGGATGAATGAAAGCTACGTGATGGATGGCTAGAAGTATATTGCTTGGAGATGTTTATTACTCTGGCCGATTTCGATTGTAAGTGGGGCTTTTGAACGAACGTATTTATATTCGATCTCACAGCTAGCTGGAGTGTATTTTAATTTTTATAATATATATGTGATCCTCGCAAGTACGAGAGAAGAAAACGCGCCATAGTGCTCGAAATATTAATTAATTATTTCAAGGTTGTGTTGTGTAGGGTACTCACAAACCGTACCCGAGGTATTCACCCCGTACAAAGAACTTCTGTAAGTTCTGTTGCAGGACATTCATACCCGTAGCCGGAACCTCTGGAAGTTCTGTACGACGACGTGCATACCCGTACCCGGGACTTCTGGAAGTTCTGTACGCCCGTGGCCACAATACCCGGGGTACGGGTACACCATTTTATTACCCGCTCGGAACTTATGTGAGTTCTGTACGCCCTCGTCACAATACACGAAACTTCTTGGAGTTCTGTAAGACTTCCGTAGGAACTTATGTGAGTTCTGTACGCCCTCGTCACAATACACGAAACTTCTTGGAGTTCTGTAAGACTTCCGTACCCGTGAGCGGAGCTTCTTGGAGTTGTGGAAGAACCCCCATACCCTGACCGGCAACTTCTTCTGTGAGTTCTGTGAGAATATGTCCCAACACCCTGGTACGCGTATACTTCGAAGTTGGTAACAGTACCCGCATTGTTTGACGGCAAATATTAGGGTTGATCGATTGCATTCGGACTTCATGGCTCGCGTTATGCATTATGACGCCATGTCCCATCCGTCACATTGACTCCATACCCCAACACGAAAATTACACCCAGAACCAAACCCCCTCAGAATTCCGTGTACGATTTACACAACCCTCTAGAACCAAAGCGAATGTGACGCGTATCATATGCGTATATTTGCATACTCAATACCAGGTAGTATGTGCAGTATGCAGTATGCAGTACGCAGTAGTACTATCTAGTCATACCATAAAGTTTTGTTCTTGTTGTGTTCAGTACGCTAATTTTGGAGGTAAACCCGTGACCGCGGAAGCAGTCGTTTCCTAGGAAGTTGGAAAGGTTGTTGTTGTGAAAAATGGCATTTGTGGAACACAGCACCAACAACACAAACGGATTCGTGGACGAAAGCACGTACAACAAAAAGAGGGCTACAACGGTAAGTGTGGCTCCAGTATGTGTTATTCCCTATTAGTGTATCAGTGTGTGCAGTGTGTCAATCGCAGTAGTATAATAATTGGAAATGCGTTAACAATATTTGTGTCTCATTGACAAGTCAATTTGTTGTTTTTTCGCCCCTTTGAGGCCGGTATTTTCCCGGCTCAAAACCGTACCCGGAACGTCTGTGAGTTCTGTACAGCCCAACCCGTGCCCCGAATCACCCACCCATGCCCGAACATTCTACTTGCGTTCTGTCCGTAGAGTGCACACAGAACCTTACCCGGGGTATCACCCCGGGTGTTGTTACCCTACAAAGAACTTCTGTGAGTTATGTAGTAGTAGGACGCTCATACCCGTACCCGGAACTTCTGTAAATTCTGTACCCCAGGGCCACAAAGACCTGCGGTACAGGTAGGTACAGCATTTTTATACTTGCCCGGGAAATATGTACAAATTATGCACCCCCGTGCGCCATGGTACCCGGGTCGTTCTGGAAGTTCTGTAAGACTTTCGTACCCGTACCTAGAACTTCTGGATGTTCTGCACGACCTTCATACCCGTACCCAGAACTTCTGTTAGTTCTGTACGGCCTGTGCCACAATCACCTTGTTTTGGCTTGTACTTAATTAAGAAGATACGAGTACTGCGTGTGCTTCTTTAATTGCGCTATACGGCACTAGCGACACCATCAACAAGCCGTTCCATATGCAGGTCCGCTCATCGACTTCATAAGCAAGGGCTCGTCAGCTAGCACTAAAATGCCAACGAACGTCTAAGCACCAGTTATTTGATATACGAAGTATAGATTAGTCTATAGAGTATATATATATTGGCTCCAAGTATTGTGTCCGCCGGCAGTGTGGTCCGCCGTTCCAGACTGCGTGCCTGACCCGTCGGCATGTTTTCTTAGCTTATTTCAAAGAGTTAGCGAAATGTAGGTGTCGCTGCTCCCCTTTGTATGTATCCAGGGGTCAGAAGCTGTACTAGGTGTTATTAATCCTATGGACGTAAGTCCTTGTTGATGATGCCGTTCCATATAGACGACTAGGTGACTGCCGCAATCCATGTAGTAAGTTCTTGCGTAGTTTCATCACTAGTGGTCGGTTGGCAGTCTCGTCGACCCTTTCAAAGCCAGGTGCTCACATCGAGAGACGTTGCGCGAGCTTGTTATCTTATCCGGTGGTGTGATCATACACACGGACTGGATTGCTTCACTACCTTCGACTTCGAGTTCTTGCATTGGCTTTTACGTGGTTTTTTTTAAGAGAGGTATTGTGGCGACTTGAGCAGACAGCACAATTTCTGGATTCAGGTTGATATCGGAAATCGAACTGGCTGCTCCTGAGGTCACAACAGCAGCTCACATCAAATCCCGTAGTTTTGCAGTAGTCCCTAAAGCTACCGGGTGTATACTCGCCATCATCACCATCATTATCATCATCGTTATCATCATCTACAACAGAAAACAGCCGACGAGTTGCACGTCGGCTGTACTGCTGTGAATTTGTAAGGTCATACCACGACGGCTATGCATGAAATTAACAGCCAGACACTAAATCGCAACCCAGCCCGTAACCCCCCCCCATCCCAACCTGTGAAGCAATCGATGCGACATAATGGTGCGTTCCATAGAACCTAATGCTAAGCAACCTCATCCAAGCATCTTGCCGTGAACGCCACGACGTTAAGCAGGGCAAGAAGTTGCAGGTTACCCTCCATACTCTCCTGTTTCTGCATCCAATTATTTGACCGCCAGGGGAACACCATGTCTACATTGCACGCGTTTGCGGACTCCATACATGTGGCGAAGCCATCTAGACAGGTTTTGCCCTTTCAACTCTGTATATATGACTTAGGTTACCTGTTGGTCCGCACAGTAGAATACGAAGAGGGAGGAAGGGCTGGTCTTCATCTTGGAAGGACTTAACGTCTTGGTTGGGTCGTTCGCTTAGAGCAGTAGGTGCACATGCAACGAAGTAGGGCCAACCACTCAGAATATTTTGTTCGAGGGTCGCGTGACCACGGGTTTCACAAAACTCATACTGTATCTGCCTGTCTGTCTATCTCTACGTCCGCCACATGCACATTGCACAACGCGCCTGAACCGACGGATATGAGCCGGGTGTTGATTCGACGACCACTCCCGCTGGATTCATGTGAAGCCGTCAAGAGTTCGTGAACGGGTGTCGGGCCGAATGATACGATTTGGTGTAGTAATTCCCAAAATTAATCGCTTTCCACGAAGGTGGAGGTAGGCACCGCTAACACAGAATCGCTCCCCACGACGTACATCAACATTAGATGCATGAAGGAGCTTGAAGGAGAGCGGAACGTCCTCAACGACGGTGAGGGGTGCATTTATGCTATACCATACCTCGTGCTAAACACAGGAACCGATTTGCATGTGGAGGCGTTATGAGAACGCGTTGTCCATTTGGAACACGTGAAAACACACCAGTGAGCTTTTGTTGACCGTCAGACTCGTCCAAAGACTAAGGGTTGGAGCTCTATGCACGACCGCAGTCATCCGATCTGCTATAATCCCCAAAGGCCGGCGTTGGGCATACG
The DNA here is from genome assembly GCA_012845835.1 of Undaria pinnatifida. Lineage (NCBI taxonomy): Eukaryota > Phaeophyceae > Laminariales > Alariaceae > Undaria > Undaria pinnatifida. The sequence goes on from JABAKD010000022.1 coordinate 8,979,591, forward strand.
AAAAGCGAGCATCCGTGTTGCATTATCGTGGCAAACAGTACGTAAGACAACTTGGACTTAACGGCGCGCGTGTATTGTACGCCCATGGGCGGCCACGGCGTGACAATGTGTGACCGCACCATGACATGATCCACGGACGATCAAGGCGCGGCCATGAGCGACCGTGAAACAGCAATGACGTAGGTGGAAAACATCGCCCATGGCCCACCATGGCATGGCATACGAATGCTCCACGGCATACCAATGCTCCCCGGCGTACGAATTCTCCACGTCTGCACCAAGGCATGCGCCATGGTTAATAATTGGGCGCCCGTGAGCAACCGTATACGAACTATGGGATCATTGTCGTTAACCCAGCGGTGGACATGCAATCAACGATGGGCGACCATAGCATATCCGTGGATCATCCATGACATGACCCATGGTTGACCTTGATGCCTCTACGAGCATCCATGGCAAAAACCAAGGTCAGGCATGGTGTTCCATGAACGTCGCTGGAACGACCGTGGAGACCACGTATTCGTGAATATGGCATGGCCATGGGTGACCGTGGGTGCCCATGGCATTCCCATGTGTGAGTACGGACGTCCGTGGTATGGTGGCCGATGACCGTGGCAATGCCATGCATTGCCATTCAATGTCGTCGCCCCGACAACCCGTGGTGTGGCCATATGGTTACTCTTGGTGTGGCAAATGTTTGGACCTAGGTTGCCACGGGCGACCTTGGCATTTCCATGTGTGACCATGGCAGTCCCATGGAGGACCATGATATTTCCATTGTTGGTGGTGGAATTGCCAAGGACGACCACGGGTAACGATGGCAATTCCATGAGTGGCGAAGGCGTTCATATGGGTGACCATGGCATTCCCATCGGCGCCCGTGGCACTCCGTGGTCATCCATGGCAATACAACGAGCAACCGAAACAACGCCATGGTAAACCATGGGAATACCGCTGTTTCCCATTACAGACATTGACATTCCCACGGATGATCATTCGCTGCCACGGACGCTCATGGCATTCCCATGGGCGATGGTAGCATTGCCATTGGCTGCCACGGGCGATAATGGCAGTCTCATATGTTACAATTGATGACCATGGATGACCATGGCATCGCCATGGTTGACTGTGGTATTGACACCGGTGGCCATTGGTGACCATGGGCGACCATGGCAGCGTCATTACTTGCCTTGAGCGGTCATGGCAGTCCCATGGGTAAAACTGGAAGACCATAGGTGACCATGGCAGTGCCATGGGTTGCCATGGGCCGCCATGGGCGACCACGGCGACCATGGTAGCGTAATAAGTTGCCATAAGCGATCATGGCAGTCCCGTAGAACACCATGGGAGACCATGGCAGTGCCACGGGTGTCCAATAAACAATGGACGACCATGGGCTACCATGGCATGGGTGACCATGGAAGACCATGGGCGACCATGGCAGTGCCATGTGAGACAAATGGATGACCATGGGCGACCATGGCAGCGTCTTGAGTTGCCATAAGCGATTATCACAGTCCCATGGGTGACCATGGGCGACCGTGACATTACCATGGGTGACCATATCACTGCCATGATCGCCCGTGGCGGCCCGTGGTAGCGTCATGAAACAGCTATGATTAGATCATGGCAGTCCCATGGGTGACCATGGAAGACCATGGGTTACGATGGTAGTGCCATGGGTTGCCATGGGCGACCATGGCAGTGCCATGGGGTGCCACGGGCGATCATGGCAGTCCAATGGGTGACCACAGATGACCACGGGCGACCATGGCAGTGTCATGACTTGCCATGAGCGATTACGGCACTGCCCTGGTCGCCCATAGTCGCCCGTGGCAACCCTTGGCAATGCCATGGTCGATCATGGCAACCCATGGAAATCCATGGCACTGACATGGTCGCCCATGGCGGTGCCATGGGTTGACATGGGCTGCCACGTGCGATCGTGGCAGTGCCATGGTTGACCACGGATGACCATGGGCGACCATGGCACTGTCACGAATTTCCATCAGTGATCATGGCAAGCCCATGGCTTGTTATGGGCGATCAGGGTAGTCCCATGGGTTACCGTGGAAAGCCATGGGCGACCATGGATGCGCAATGGGTTGCAATAGGTTGCCATGGTTACCATGGGCGATCATGGCAGTTCCATGGGTGTCCACAGGTGATTATGGGCGACTATGGCAGTATCATGAGTTGCCATGGGTGACCGCGGGTGACCATGGGCGACCATGGCAGTGTCATGAGTTATCATGAGCGGTCATTGCAGCCCCATGAATGACCGTGAAAGACCATGGGCGACCATGGCAGTGCCATGGGTTGCCATGAGTTGCTATGGGTTGCCATGGGTTGCCATGGGTTGCCATGAGCTGCCATGGGTTGCCATGGTGGATCTTGGCAGTACCATGGGTGTCCACAGGGTAAAATGGGCGATAATGGTAGTGGCATGGCAGTCCCATGGGTGACCGCGAGTGACCATGGGCGACCATGGCAGTGCCATTAGTTATCATGAGCGATCATGGCAGTCTCATGGGTGATCGTGGAAGATCATGGGCGACCATGGCACTGCCATGGGTTGCCATGGGTCGCCATGGGCGACCGTGGCCGTCACATTGGTAGCCGTGGGTGACCATGACATTGCCATGGGTTGCCACGGGTGGCCATGGCATTGCCATGGGTTGCCACGGGTGACCATGGCATTGCCATGGGTTGCCATGAGTTGCAATAGGTTGCCATAGGTTGGCATGGGTTGCCATGGGTTTCCATGAGTGACCATGGCAATGTTATGAGTTACCATGGGCGATCATGACACTCCCATGGGTGACCGTGAAAGACGATGGGCGACAACGGCACTGCCATGGGTTGCCATGGGTTACCATGGTCGACCGTGTCAGTCTCATGGGTTACCATATGTGACCATGGCATTGCAATGGGTTTCCACAGGTGACCATGGCATTTCTATGGGTTGCCACCGGTGACCATGGCATTGCCATAGAATGTCATGGGTGACCACGGCCGACCATGGAAGTGCCATGGGTTTCCATGGGTTTCCATGGGTTTTCATGGGTTTCCATGGGTTTCCATGGGTTTCCATGGGTTTCCATGGGTTGCCATGGGCCATCATGGCAGTCCCATGAGTGTTCACGGGTGACCATGGGCGACTATGGCAGTGTTATGGCAGTTCCATGCGTGACCGTGGCAGTCCCATGGGTTGCCATGGGCGACCATGGCAGTGTCATGAGTTGCCATATGCGATCATGGCAGTCCCATGGGTTGTCATGGGTTGTCATGGGTTGTCATGGGTTGCCATGGGTTGCCATGGGTTGCCGTCAGTTATCATGGCCGTCCCATGGGTGACCGTGGACGACCATAGGCGACTATGGCACCGCCATGGATTGCCGTTGGCGACCATGGGCGACCATGGCAGTGCCATGGGTTGCTATGGGTTGCCATGGGTGACCATGACATTGCAATGAGTTGCCACGGGTGACAATGGCGGTGACATAGGTTGCCAATGGTTGCCATGGACGACCATGGCAGTCCCACGGGTTGCAATGGGTGACCATGGCATTGTCATGGGTTGCCATGGGCGACCATGGCAGTGTCATTAGTTACTATGAGCGATCATGGCACTCCCATGGGTGACCGTGGAAGACCATGGGCCACCACGACACCACCATGGGTTGCCATGATTGACCATGTGCGATGATGGAAGTGCCATCGGTTACCATTGAGATATCATGGCAGTCCCATGGGTGACCGTGGAATACCATGGGCGACCATGGCACCACCAAGGGGGTTGCTATGGTTTGCCATGGGTGACCATGGCATTGTCATGGGTTGCCACGTTCATCATGGCATTGCCATAGATTGCCATGGGTGACCACGGACGACCATGTCAGTGCCATTGATTGCCATGGGCGACCGCGGCCGTCCCATGGGTTGCCATGGGTGACCATGGCATTGACATGGGTTGCTACGGGTGACTAATATCATAGGTTGGCATGAGTGATCATGGCAGTCCCATAGGTGACGTTGGAGGACCACGGGCGACCATGGCAGTTTCATGAGTTGCCATGAGCGATCATGGCCGCTCCCTGGGTGACCGTGGAACACCACGGGCGACGATGGATGTGAGATGGGTTGTCTTGAGTTTATAGTAGTTCCCATGAGCAATCATGGAAATCCACATGCCGACCGTGGAAGACCATGGGCGACCATGGACAACCATGGCACATTCACCAGCACGGGACCATGGGGCATCCGTGGCGTGTCGCCAAAAAAAGTATGTCACTGATACTCATGGCACGCCATGGCAATTTCCAATGACAATTGCCATGGCGTCCCATGACCTATGGCCCATACAGGGTCCATGGGAAATGCCATGTAATGCCATGGCGGGCCATTGCGTGTCATGGCAGTTGGGCCATTGCGCGCCATCGCAGTTGCCATAGTCTACCGTGGCAAACCATTGCGTGCCATGGCACGTGCCGTTGCATATCATGGAAATGCAGTTGATGACCCATGAGGTGCCATAGCATTGGCATGGCATGCCATGGTTGACCATGGCAACTGTCATGACACGCAATGGCACGTGCCGTGGCAGGTCATGGTATGCCATGGCAATTGCCATCGCACGTGCCATGACATACCATGACCTGTTCAATTAATGTACAGGACCCCCGGTGGATCCGGTGGATGGGGAAAAATTTAGCTAACAAAGCTCACCACACCTCAATCCAGATATTATCGTACACGTCGTAGCGTGTCATTTTATCTGAATTGCAACAACTCGCAATCCAGCGTTAGTTGACGTGTTTTTCAGTCTACGATACAAATGCATCATATACATCAATACAGGTGCGTGTGTGCCTTTGCATCACATCAAGAGCAAAAAAGAGATCATTTCGTAACAGTAGTAGCGATTGACGTCCACCGCATGTTCCATCATGACTCGACAGTACTAAATACTACTACTACTAGCAACCCGAGCATCAGGCCTGGGCTGGACCTCCGCTGGCCTGCCACATATACCGGGAGTGTACACAGGAACTTGCGTACGAACCCGGTAGACCCAAGTAGCCCACTCCAAACGTTAACTCACACTATATCGAGTATTGTTGCGGTATGCATACTGAATTCCACAAATGGCTGTTTTTGTCCCCCTCAATGCGGGTTATACAGTTTTCGTGCGCAGAACAAGGCTGAGCGTGTTAGACTATAGTCCTGTTGACCCCAGCACTAGCAGGGGAGTCACCGACGACCTGAATCCTTCACGTGGGCATACATACACAGTAACAAGCGCGATCGAAGTATCACGCGCAGCTTGCAAAGCTGAGTTTTGATTTAAAAAATACTAGTATGTCTTTTTTGTTCGATCTCACAACTAACTGAAGTGTATCTTTTCATTTTTTAAAGTATACTTGATAGAAAATGAAAAACGTCAGATGTGAGTACGACCGATTGAATAGTTGAAACTCAACTTTGCAAGCTGCGTGGTACATCTATACTTCGCTAATGCACAGTAGTTGCACAAAATTTACGGAAGGTCGTTCGCGTGTGTTGTATGTTTGATCCTCATGAAAGATATAGGTCGGTGACTCCCCTGGGTGTCGTCAGGGTCAACAGGGCGGTTTTCAACAATAATCATTCTGCGCACTGATACTCTAAAACCCGCATGGAGGGCAAAGAGTATTTAAAAATTAAACTACACTGCGGATACCTCTCTACTATTTAATACATGGAAAAAAGACACCTCTTCGTTCAGCTGAGAGATCGGCCAAAAATGTTTTTTTTTTATCACAACTCAGCTTTGTAAGCTGCGCTATACTACTAACTGCGTGCAGCAGCTGTGAGACTGATCATTAAAATATCGTCGAAACTCCTATTTGCAAGCTGTGTGTGTTACTCCGATCGCGCGTATTACGGGTTGTGTGTACTGTGTGTCCTTCATTATTAAGGAAAGTATAGATAGGTAGGCGAGTACACTCATCATAGAACTGCAAGAACAGGGCGATGTCAATCAACCCACTATGCACGGAAACTACTCTAAAAAACGTCTTCGAGGGGGACGAAATCTGACGGCTGTGGAATGCACCCCACCCAGTTTATTGTATGTATATGTATCCTGCATACCAGGTAAATCATAAAAAAGAAAATACACTCCAGCTGTGAGATCGAATATTTTGTCGAAACTCATCTTTGCAAGCTGCGTGTGATACTCCGATCGCGCGCATTACGGGTCGTGTGTCCTCATTTGAAGATATAGGTCGGCGACTCCCCTTGCAACTACAGTGTAGCTATCAGGGTCAACAGGGCGATGTTAGGCAGTCTGTGCGCGGAAACTATAAAACCCGTTTCTGAGGGGGACAAAATCTGACAGCTGTGGAGGGAAATGTATCCTTATATCAAGTGAATCTTGTAAGTCGAATAACCGGTGAGGGGGGGGAGCGGGGTTTTGAAGGACGTGGGGGCCTGGTTTTGATCAAAAGCGAGCGGGTTTGGAGGGGGGGGGGGGGGGGGGGAAGGGGGGGCAATTTGTGCATGTAAGCTATAAATCCTTTCAAGGGGATAAATCTGACGGTTTTGGCACCAGTTTATTATTGGCGGGGGGGGGGGGGGGGGGGTTGGGGCGGGGGGGGGGGGCGGGGGGGGCAGCTCAATATGTGCGTGGAAACTATACATTATTTTGAGGGGATAAATGTGACGGTTTTGGAAATAATGCATCAGTTTATCATGTATATCCTGGGGTAGGTCGTACAATCAGTGAGTAAAGAGAGGGTGGAGTGTTCGAGGGGGTGGGGTTGGGATGGGTTGGGGGGGGGTGGGGGGGGGGAGGAAGGGCTTTAGGTGAGGGGTTTGTTATACGTGTGGTGCTAGGTCTAGGCGATGGTGCGGGTGATGGGGAAGAAGGGGGCGTTCGAGGCGGGGGGGGGGGGGGAACACATCGGCATGGATAGCTCTCGAAAGATAATGAGGTGATATCCTGTGCGTGAAGTGTTTATTAATCTGGCGGATTTCGATATTTGGTGGGGCGTTTGAGTAAGGGAGAGCAAGAGCAGGGGGGGGGGGGGGGGGGATTTTTTAGGAGGTTTAGGTCACAAATAATATTCAAATACACTTCGGCTGTGAGATCAAAGATATGTAGCAGGTTGTTATACGCGTGGTGCTAGGTCTAGGCGATCGTGCGGGTGGTCGGAAAAGAGGGGGCGTTGGAGGAGGGGGGGGGGGGGGGGGGGGGGGGGGAAGATTACATGGAAACTGTTTGCGTATCCTGTCCCCTTCCTGTTTCGCCGTCCGTAGCCACCATCTATCTTCCAATTTAGCGATCGTGTTCTCGCTACTCTCTAGTCTACCAAACTCTTCCATGTCATATTCGTCTAATTTCCTCATCTCCTCCTCTAACACATCCCGTTCCTCCTTGTATAGTTCATATTTTCCTACTATGTGAGCCCTACTTTCAATTAATGTGCCACACGAGCACACGTATGCATCCACGTCCTCCTCTTTCCGACCATTGGTACATCTCTTTCATTTTACTGGTAGGTCCGGGTCCCCTACACGAAATCGCAGTTTCAGTCTTTTCGCGTAGTACTTGTTGTTATACTTTTGCCCTGGAAGCCTAATAAGGACTAGTATATATCTAGTCTATAGATATCTGGAAATTATACAAAAGGGGATTCACATGTCTTTGAGAGCATGTGCGTATAGGAAAAGGGGATGATGATTTAGCTTCGCGGATTTGCACACGGTCAATTTCTAACCCGTGGCGTGTGTGGGACTAATACAATAACTTATCTAATACGATTGGTACTTGGCAATGCCACGGGCATGGTCATGCCATGGCACTGCCACAGCAATGCCATGAACGCCCGTGGGCAATGCCACGGACGACCATGAACATCCGGTAATGTCATGATCGTTGACGGAACCACCATGGCAAGCCATGATCATCCATGGCGGCAATGCCGTGTGAAGGAATGGCGTGTATCGAGGGTCGGAATTTGTGATAAGAGCTGCAGGCAGGTGGCACCGAGGTGCTTGTCAAGATCGCTTGTGGTGAAGAGGAAAACATAAGATTGGCGATTATGTGCCAATAGATTAAAAGAAGAAGAGGAGCAGGAGAAGAGGAGAGAAGAAGGAGGGAGGAGAAAGAGGAATGATCGAGGTGGGAATGCCTTTATCTGATCGTGGAACTATTCCCAAGCTTCGGACAGGTGCACTCTACGGCAGCTCGTCATGTTCCCTGCAACGTTCTATGTAACGTCCTTGTAATGTTTTAAGCAATGTTATCTGTGACAACTTTATTCTGTTACTTGTGGTGGTAAGCTGGTTACCCTGTACTACGATCAACTTCTCAATACAAGTAGGTTGATTCCTATGAAGTAGTCTATGCCGGCTAGAAAGATCTGAAGCTTGCGACAAGGCCGTTCTGAAGTAAAGCCGTTTTATGACAGGGGGACAATACTGGGGTATTGAACTACATACACACTACATACACATTACATACATTACACACACTACATACATTGCATACATTACATACATGGCATACATTACATACATTACATACATTGCATACATTACGTACATGGCATACATTACATATACATTGCATACATTACATACATTTCATACATTACATACATTACATACATTGCATACATTGCATACATTACATACATTTCATACATTACATACATTACATACATTACATACATTGCATACATTACATACATTGCATACATTACATACATTGCATACATTACATACATTGCATACATTACATACATTGCATACATTACATCCATTACATACATTACATACATTACATACATTACATACATTATATACAATACATGCATTACATACAGTACATACATTACATACATTGCATACATTGCATACATTGCATACATTACATACATTACAGACATACATGCTACCCAATGTGTTATAATTTACATCTTCAGGCACTGATAGCATTATTATACCAACTACCCGTACGTACATATATATATCGGTATAAACGAGGGTCATTCTAGTAATTGTAGAGAAACGGCACAGCACACGTACGATCGTACGAGAAAAACTATCTCTCTCGCCAGCTGTCCCCTAGTATCAAAGATGGCAGGAGATGGCCCTTTTACCTGTTGACAGGCACTTTCAAAGCAAACGACTTGATTGACTGAAAGCTTTGTCGGTCAAACCCCGGGGACAGGAGAAATAATCCCCATTTTGTTGAAGCCGTGCAGAAAACAAATGCTTCCACGCATGTAATGAAGGCGTTTATATCAGAGGGGGTAGGGGACAATCTGTCTAGATGGATGTAAACTCGTTGACAGACAGCCTTGACTGACTGAACGGTTGCAGGTTGCCCGTCTTCTGATCCTTGACATACCTGCCCCTCCTATATTGCCCCTTGTCATATGCACTGTAAGTAGAACGTTCGTGACATTTTTACCCAGAAGGTTCCGTGAAACACAGAAGAACGGAATCCTTGATGTGTGTAGGACTGGAAAATATTTTAGTTTCTAGCTCGATTGGCCACCACACCCGAGCAGCGCAACCGATCTGTCAGTCGTCATGGGCAGCAGAGAGTTGAAAAGTGCGAGAAGGCATCGAAATTTGTGATGGAAGCCATGCAAGGACAGCCTGTGGAGGAACGAATGCGTGCCGCTGGGTCGGTGGAGGGAGCGTGGAAGGCTGCGATGGCCTGATACCAGCCGCATGGTGATCCCGAGAGGGATCATCTGGAGAAAGAGTTCGAGAATATCGCAGTGAAGGGGAAAAATGTCCCGAGCTATTCTTCGCTCGTGCCGAGGGATAACTCAATGTGTTATCCGCCTTGGGTATCCACAGGTCGGACCGCGAAGTTGTTCGCAAACTCACCGGTGATCTTCCGCCCAAGTTTTACGACGTGGAGCAGCGCACTAGTTTGCTTCGGCCCAGCATCGCGCGATCGGAGATGGAGGAAATCGTCCGCACCTCCCACGCTAACCGCAAAAGGAAGGCGTTGGAGTATCGGAAGTTTGCGTCGGTCGTATCAACGGTTGAAGCACCGTTGGCAGATCTTCACGCCCTCGCCGTTGGAGGGGGTTTTCAGGGCGGTAGTGCAGAGGGGGGGTTTGGAGGCGCCGTCCGCAGGGGCAACAGCAACGGCAGTATGAATGCGACGGACCGCAGCAGCAGCAGCAACGGCAGTACCAAGGCGCCGGACCGCAGCAGCAACAGCAGCGGTAGTATGGAGGCCCTTCGCATCAGCGGCAGTATGACTTTTGTGGGCAAGAGCAGCAGCGTGGGGATGGAGGCCACAGTTACCCGCAGCAGCACCCTCATCAGCCGCAACAGCAGCGCCAGCATCAGCAGAGGCCATAGAGCACTGGTTGGGTTGGCAACACCGGAAGTTGGTGGTATCAGCAGGGGTCCCGTCCACATCCAGGAGCGTCGATTGGGGATGTGTACAAATGTGGCAGGTGTGGTGCCCTCTGGCATAAGTCCGGGATTTGCAAGGCACAGAACTCTTTTGCGGGGACATGCGCCACGTGTGGAGCCCGCGGTCACACGGCCAGACAGGTCCGCTCCAACCACACGTATGCATGTAAATCTTGTCGTAGCCTCCCCGCATGGCCCTCCGGCCCGTCAGGAGCACTACAGCAGCGTGCCGCCACCGGTAGCTTGGCCCCAGCACCAAGGTGGCTGAGGAATGCAGGGAGGCGCACATCGCTGGGACGGAGGCGGTGTAGGAACAGGTCCACAACAATGGGCCGGGGGCGGTGTGGGCGTAGACGAACCACTATGGGGTCGGGGCGGTATGGGCGGAGGCGAACCACTATGGGGCGGGGGCGGTATGGGCGGCGGCAAGCCATACTTGGACGGGGGCGATGGAGTGCAGGAGGGCGGAGTGCCGGGACGGCCAGAGCCAGAAGGTGGAGGAGCCTACCAGGGTAGACAGCTTTCCTCGACTATCGACAGCCAAGCGCCGGCCAGCAGCGAACAGCAGGTCGAGTGGCCACCCTTTTCGTCGCGCACTTAACGTGTGTAGGCAAGTGGCATGCTCTTTCCATTGGGGGTGGTCTGGTGGGGCCTAAAAGTCCCGGGAGTAAGATTACGTTTGTTGGCATTGCTGCTTCAATCCATTGCACTGGTGATTCTTCTTCCGTTTACAACAAGATACCCCCTGCCCCCGACAAGATGTACTTGACCATATTGGTGACGGAAAGAAGATGGAGGTAGAGGTTTTTTGGTTGCGTTGATGTATTGATGCATTGTGCTGAGGACGTAGCAATCACCTTGAGGAATGTGGCGTTTGTACCTGGGATACCTTTCGACCTTTGATCATTCAGCGTGATCCAAGAGGAGCACGTCATTACCCTCGACCACGGTGAACTTCGTAAACTACGTTGAGGCCACTCGCGTAGCAAGACACGAGAAATCCTCTGCACTTGGTGCTGCAGTGTTAAGGCCTGGTAGGCTGAGATGAATAGACGTTAACGACTTGCACTGTTTCCTTGGCCACGTCCGCGATACAGGTTTACCTGAGACTGCTCGTCGAATGGGCATCAAGGTGACGGGATGTTTGGGATATTGCGACGTGTGTACGGGGGGGAAGGAGATCGCAAAGCCGTCGCTTAGTCCACGTCGTGCCGTGCTGAGAAGCGGATGCAGCGCCAGTACGCCGACCTCGCTACGCCTATGCTGACGTCAACAGGCGGCGCACGGTGGTACTGTTGGATGATCGTCGACGACTCCACGAACATGGACTGGCCGGTATTTCTGCCGGACAAGAGCGCGGGCACCGTCACACTCGGTTTCCGCATTTTCCTGGCGGCCGTAAATGTCTACGGGCAGCCGGAATGCCTGCGCATAGACAACACCTCCGAATTTACCTACACCGAGTTGCAAAGGCTGATGGTCGACCACAACACCCACCACGGGTTCACGTCCGTCGACGGGCCGAAGCGCGACGGGCAGGTGGAGCGGAAGCTAGCTCTTGTTGCCGAGGGGGGTCACGCCGCGTTCTTGGATTCCAGACCATGTTCGATGGCGTGAGGTTTCCGGCCAATGCGCACAACTACGAACGTACGTGGCCGGAAGCATGGACGTGGGTGTGCGACGCGTTCAACCTCATGGCGCGGGTGAATGAAAAGCCCGGGATGATGAGGGGGGTCACGCCGCGTTCTTGGAATTCCAGACCATGTTCGATGGCGTGAGGTTTCCGGCCAATGTGCACAACTACGAACGCACGTGGCCGGAAGCATGGACGTGGATGTGCGACGCGTTCAACCTCATGGCGCGGGTGAATGAAAAGCCCGGCAGGATGTGCTCTTTTGAGAAGTATACGGAGAGACCGTACAGGAGCTTCATACTTCCATACATGACGCCGGGACGCCGCAACGTCAATCGGGCGGCTAAGTCAGAGCCGAAGGGGAAACCCTGCTTCAATCTTAAGTCCGGCAACGACCACGCCTCGGATAGCATCAAGATCATGATAACGTCATCAGGCATCGCGAGCTACTCGACCGACGTGACGTGGGGCTATCGGCGCGCGCCGTTCGGTGGAGGGACCGCGATTGCCGGGTCCCCGTCGCCGGCTAAGGGGGGGGCTGTCAGTGACTCGGCCCAGCGACCGCTAGTGCCGTGGGACTTCGAGGTGTGGTACCAGCCGTTGACACTATTGACTGGTGTAACGCCGGAGTCTTCACCCACGCACCTGCCTGTTGCGTCGTCCGTACAGCAGCAGCAGCAGACGACGTCATCGACTGTTGCACCGCCGGAGTCTTCGCCCGTGTCCCTTATCCCTACGCCGCCCGCGACCGTTGCATCGCTGAAATCCTCGCTCGTGTATCTACTCTCTGTGCAGGTGCCAGCGCAGCAAAAGCATCAACCGCGCGGGTATCGCCGGCAGTGCCGCGGTCGACGTTGCGGCAACGGAGGAGCCTGGGCCGCAGCATGGCTTCGTTTCGATGCTAGCCGCGCGGGAAATATCACCATGATCATTGCCTACCAATCTCCGCCGCACATGCCTGCCCCTGAACTGCATTCATGCCCTGCAAGTGAGTTGACAACGCCCGACTCGTATCGCGAAGCATGCTAGGATGAACATGGAGATGTGCGGTTCAACGCGATGGACACTGAGCATGACGGTCTGTACCGCGCGGGTACTTTCGGTGCTGTGGTGAACCAGAGAGGTAGTGGCACGTAGCGACGACATGGCATCAACGCAATCTCTGCTAGGGGGGTTTATTTTCGGAAGATCGACAACATTGGTAGAGTTGTGCGGACGAAGGCCAGGCTGACGGCGCGGGACTTCGGGCAGCGTGCAGGCGTTGACTATTTAGAAGGTTATTCCACGTACCCATCAGTTGCGATTATCCGTTCGCTGGCTGCCATCGCGTGCGAGTTGATGTTGGATTTATGCCATTTTGACGCCGATCAGGCGTTTGTCCAGTCAGAGCAAAGCGAGGATGTATACATGCGCCTCCCCAATGGGTGCAGGTCGGTATCCGGTATGGTGGTTAAGTTGTGCCTCAGCCTGTATGGTTTGAAACAGGCGTCGCGGCAATGGCGTCATTACCAGGTACGCGGCATGAAAGGTCTCGAGTGTGAGCAGTGTGAGGCTGATGCGTGTGTTATGTGTTTTGTGGGAGCGGGGGGCGTTTCCGTCGTAGCAGTAGTGCATGTTGATGATATGTTTGCGATGGGGCTTAGGAGCAGGTGTGTCAAGTTTGGTGAGGACCTGAACCAGTTCGTTCCAATCAACCACCTAGGGGGGTCGCGGCGGTACGCAGGTTGTCCATGAGGCTGGGAGGATGCAGAGATTTTGACGATATCACAGCAGGGTTTGACTGAACGTGCCGTAGCGTAGTTTGATGTCTCTCGGGGCAAGAGCATCCCTGCAGCGATTGACCAAACGCTTGATGAGGTGTTTGACCACGATAAACCAGACATTGATGGGCCTATTCGGTCGTTGGCAAGGCATTTGATGTGGATGGTGAACCAGACCCGCTCGAACATCCTAGACAAGGTTCAAGCGGTGGCGAGGTTCTTCGCAGCGCCAAAGTTGTTGCATTGGCAGGCAGCGCTGCACATCGTGGTGTACATCAAATCGACGAGTACTTACGGTATCACTTTTCAGCGGGGTTTGGGTAATGGAGCTCAGCTGGAGTTGTACGTGGACGCGGACTATGTGCACGAGGCCCACGACCAGAGGTCGTTCTCTGGTGGAGTTATGATGTCCGCTGGCGCCTGCGTATCGTTCTACTCTAGGACGCAGAATCCATTACGCTTTCATTTACGGAGGCAGAGTATGTGGCGATGGCCACGCGTTTTCGCGAGACGATTTTCATGCTGTATCTCTGAGGTTTTATTTTTTCGGACCGCGATGTTGGGTGTACCACGGTGAAGGAAGATAACCAGGGGGCGATCCATTGGGCGAAAAAAAACGTGACCACTCCCAACGGTAAACACGTTGATGTCCGTCGTCACTTCCTTCGGAAGCGTGTTGCTAGAGTATCGTCGGCATTGCAGCATGCTAATTTTTTCACCAAGCTTTTGCACACGGAGGCGTTTCGTTTTCACCGCAACTTTGTGATGAATTTGTGGTCATTTCTTCATTTTACTATTTTAACGTTTCTCCCGGGCATTGGGGTACTGGGTGATTGAATGGAGAAGAGTTATTTTTGGGGAATTGGAGCAAGTATTGCGGTGTACTCATGCGTCGAGTAAGGTTAACACGCCAGTAAGATATGCCGATGGTCTCGATGAATCGTCCCATACATGTTGGCTATTGGTCAAGTATGCACAACGGACAGGGGATCCAAATTACTATTAATAGTATCCATAGTACGTTGAACTCATATGAAATACGTAGATTGTTGCCTTTTGCATACTCTCGTGGTGAGCACCTGTTAGCAGGGGGGCTGTTATAGTTCGATTTGAGGTGCCCTCTATCATACACGTTATGTTGTGCTGCTCGTCCAGAACAGGGAGCCGATGTTACCGGCCGGTACGATACCTATGTGAATACGGTGTTAGTGATTTTGTTTGAAGGTTTTCCCAACATATTCTTGCTTGTTGGATTTTTCCCTTCCCGTAGTTACTGTCTTATTAGAGTCTATATATGGGAGATTCATGCTGAACCTGAGATTGAGACATTTTGGTATGGGGATTGCCGTTTTACCTGGGCAACTCTTAGCTCGATGCATCAGCATTCACTCAATTGTATTGACAAGCTCGACAGCGAAAGAGGAACCCACGTTCCACTGCACAGGTTTGAGTCAGGAGACAGCCTAAGCCTGGTATCAATTTTGGTGTTCAGACTGCCGTTTTTCCTTGGCAGTTATTAATTATGGAATTCTGGATTACCGTTTACCTTCGAAATGATGAAGGATGGATTATGAAATTTGAGACTTGCTGTCTCAACTTGGAAAATATGCATTATGGAATTTGAGACTTGCCGTTTTACCCGGCAATTGGTTATAGGTTGTTCGGGAGCTATCGTATCGCACACCGAATAGGGGTGCTGTTAGTGATATGCGGTTGTGGTTCGATACTGGTCTGCCGGTATTTTGGGGTTTCGTATATTATGGGGTTTCGTATTTTGTATCGAGGCATTATTTGGTATAT